>JAREYC010000001.1:251267500-251867500 GCA_030015325.1 Cryptoblepharus egeriae | reverse complement strand
AATCCTCACCAGTTTAGGTTGGCATAATTCACCTGGCATAATATCTTGTGGTGGTGTGAGGAGGCCGGCAAATTCCTGTGCACTGGCCTTTCTCCCTGCCAGGAGTGGGTAGAGCATGCGCCAGCCTCCCCACACCACCACAAGAAACTATGCCAGGTAAGTTATGCCAGCCTAAATTGGTTAGAATTGCACCCTCAGGCTGCAATCCTAACTCCAATGATTATAATGGGGCTTAAGACCGGAATAAGATTGTGCTCTCAAAACATAAAACCACCACCAGTAGCCTCTTAAGAAAGTGTATTTATAGTGGTAATTATTATTACTGCAAAATCGCTGGTATAGATCGAAGAAGACCCATTACAGAAGCAGAAACTTACCCTATGGTAAAGGAACAAATGGTATTGATATTGAGGAGTGACTGCCCACCTCCACCACAAATTGTAGCACATGCCCCACTGGTGTGACTTTATTGACATTTGGTATTAGGATTGGCCTCTAAGGGTACAATCCTAGCCTATTTTCCAAAGCTGGTACCATTGTGCCAGTGGGGTTTCCACTGAATCCTGTTGTGGAGGGGCAGTCAGTGAGGCCTTCTCAAGATATGGGGACACATGTTCCCTTATCACAAGGCTGCATTGTGGTTACACTGGAAAGTTGGATAGGATTGGGCACTGGCCACTAGGAAGGTATCTCCCTGTGCACTGGCTAGCCACCTCAAGTGTCAGATGCTTTGTATGAAAAGTCCTCCAAAAGAACACAGAATTGCACATAAAGTATATTTGCATCCTGTTTGACTCTCATAAACATTACAGTTGCTGGAATTCTCAGTCCAGGGTAGCCCAAGGGACTACTTTCAAATAAATGGATTTAGGATTGCAATGTGCCTCTCAATTTTATCCTGAGCACTTCAGTCCTAAACACCTCACAGCAATTATATCATCATTTATTACTTACACCATGCCTCTTGCTACCCTAAGTGTCATACAAAAACTTAAATGGGCATGGCCATATATCCACAGGCTTAAAAAGGACAAGGAATCACACAAACCTAAAAACACACAAGGAATCGGGAGAAGGAGAGATACCATAAGAAAAGTCAATATGGAAAAGCCATCTCTCTAGCCACTCTATCCATCCCTTGCATAATTTTTTATGTCTCAATCATGTCCCCCCTCAAATACCTCTTTTCTTGACTGAAGAATCCCAAACGCTGTAGCCTTTCTTCATATTGAAGGTGTCCCAGACCATCAATCATTTTGGTCAGTCTCCTCTGAAACTTCTCCATTTCATCTATATCCTTTTTGAGATGTGACAACCAGAACTGGACACAGTACTCCAAATGTGGCCTTACCATCAGTTTGTACAATGGCATCATAATTGTGGCTGTTTTATTCTCAATGCCTTTTCTAATGACCCCTTGCATGGAATTTGCCTTCTTCACTTCCACCACACATTGGTTCCACACTTTCATTGAGCTGTCCACCAGCACCCCAGATCTCTCTCCTGCTCTGTCATAGATAGCTCAGATAGCTCAACCTATATGTAAAGTTAGGATTCCTTGCCCTAGTGTGCATAACTTTACATTTACTTACATTAAAACACATCTGCTATTTCGTTTCACATTCTTTCATTATGGAGAGATCCTTCTGGAGCTCTTCACAGTCTCCTCTGGTCCTCACTACTGGGAATAGTTTGGTGTTGTCCACAAACTTGGCTACCTTGCTGCTTAACCCTGTCTTTATGTCATTTGTGAATCTGATGAGCATGATTTTCACTGAGACCACAGCATAGTAGGAACAAGTTAAATATAAATTTCTACATAACATTTGATGGTCCTACTCCTGATCACACCTGCCCCACAACTTCCTTTTCATTTTACACACACATGTGGGAAGGTGCAAATTATACATTTATTGTAACACATAGTTTTCCTGCAAAGGAGTATAAAGAGAGTGTGGAGATAGCAAGAACATATAGGTATCATAGATATACATATAGATATACATATAGGTATCATATAAGATAGCATATTGGTATCCCTCACTTTCTGATGGTTCATTTTCAACACCTTTTAATTATACCTAGAATTCATTCATTCAATGCATGATCCGCTCTTTCAACCTCTCTGTTGTTAGGCTCAAATTGCCCTCCCCCATGTTGATTTGGCTGTGACTCAGAGTGTGTTGTTGTTGCTGTGTGTGTGTGTGTGCGAGAGAGAGAGAGAGCATGCATGGTCTTTTGCACCTGGTCTATTACCTTTTTGAAGGAGTTAACAAGAATCCATTAGCAGAAATCTTTGTGAGACCAAGGAATGAGTGAGATAAAAAGGGTATTTGCAATTTGATAGCTAAAAAGGCATCAGAAGCAACATTTATATTTTTTTAAAAGACCGGATTCCACTTTTCAACCATTTCTGCTTTTCAACACAGCTCCAGTCCCTCACCTGTCAGATAAGTGGGTGATGTCTGTTATAACAATCTTTTAAAAATGAATAACAGAAACAGACATAGAAATTTAAAGATTTCAGATCCCAAAGCCTACACACACCAGATAAGAGTACAATGTTCTTTAAGCTTTTTAAGCTAAATGTGGGCTTATTGGAAACCAATATTATAACGAAAACTGAGAATAAAAATGGGAAAATGTAGTCTTGTTTATAATGGTTTCTCCTCTTCCTTTTAAAAAGTTGGCTGTGTCTGACACATCAATGACAAGAAGAAAATTGTTGTTCATACCCAATTAAAAGGAAGATCTTTGAAAAGACAAAGCCTAAGATCATAAATGAGCCTTGCTTCTCCCAGCAGTTAATGATCTGTTTGTTAAACTCTCCAGCTATTAACATGCAAGTAAATCAGCTAACTTCTGTTAAACTTCAGTGTGGGACCTCCTTTGAATGGTATTAACCATCCTGTGAATTTGAATTTCTCAGACAACTGATTGCATTACAAATGCTGGCCTGGTTAGGGGAGCACTGATTTAACAGGACACAGAAGCTAGTGCATTTCTTTCTTTCTTTCTTTCTTTCTTTCTTTCTTTCTTTCTTTCTTTCTTTGATGGTAATGGAAGACAAAAGGGTAGCTCTGGACAGTAAATCGAGATAAAAAAAATTTAAATGGACAAAGGGCCACTTTGGATTGTAAACCAGTCTGTGTCGCCTTCTCACTTCTCCGCAATATCAGTTAATTTGTCCAGATTTGAATGTGTGAGAGGGCTGGTACTTACATTTAGCTGCAAATGTAAAATGTTCTTTCAGACACACATTCCCATGCTACTAAGCTGAAGTTCTAGGAAGTGGGAGTAATCTGCACACCAAGTTTACACAAAGTAAACACATGAATAGCAGTCAATTTGGTTAAGTATAATCTGAACACCACCCCCAGCATTATCAAAAGGATTGGTTAATTGCAATTAGTAGATACATTATCCCTACAATCCAGAGTAACTACGGGAGCACGTAAGAGGCATTTACGTTGACATAGTTACAGCACCACCTAGTGAAAACCTATGGGAAATTCATATTGCAATCCAGAGTAAATTGTTCTTACGCTGGAGCAAGGACTCCCCATAGTTACTCTGGATTGCGCCATTGCTCCACATGCAGATGATGAATAAAGCTATGTTCCGCCCACCTCATCTTATTTCTCTTAGAATTAATAACTGTTATTGCTATCATCTTTGAGAGAATTTGTTCCAGTTAATAATTTAGGTTTGGATGCTAAACATGTTGACTCAGCACAGAGTTTTGCACACATGTATTTCCCATGGAGTTCTTTGGGACTATTCTCATGTAATGCTACACAGGACTGTAGCCTTAAGTGTACTGACATCAGCTGCCTTAAGCATGCTAAATTCTGTGTGGGATTGTGGGATTCTATGTGGGATTGTGACCTTATTTTAAAATATATAGCCGCAAGTGATCAAGGACCCTAAATGATTAAGGAAAACTTTTCATGACCAGAGCATGCATTTATCCAGTCAATATGAGGATAACTTAAGTCCCCCACAATTACAACCCTGTCTCTCCTCAACACCTCCCTAATCTGTGTCCTGATTTCAAAATCCCCTTCAGGCTTCTGTTCTGGAGGATGATAGCACAGCTTCTATGGAAGCCAGAAAGAGATACCGCCACAGTTACTGAAGGCCAGATGTAGGCAGTTACAGTAAATGGAGCAATATAGGAGTGATATATTCAAAAAACTTTCCATGGATCCCTGAAATATATAGTATAGGATTGACATGTTCACAAGAACCTGGTTACCATACCTCATGCTAGTAGCCCCCACACAGAAGATGATAAAATAATAACTTTTAGTAAAACCACCATGGTATGTTTAAGAATTTATGCTTTTAAGTATGTTATCTTCTGCACCTCACTGCTCTTTAGAACCTTATGCAATATAAACAGTGATGGGCTTCAAAAAATTTAAGAACCGGTTCTCTGCCCATCTGGCAGCCACTTTTAAATGGCTATTTTTAAACTTTATATGTCCTATCTCTTGTTAAGAACCGGTTCTATAGAGTAGGTGCGAACCTGCTAGAGCCCACCACTGAATATAAATATTAATAATAACTTTGCTATGACTCACTTCCACAACTTTTTAAAAATGTAACATGGCTGAGTAGTATTTGGCTGTAGCTTAAAAAATAATAAAAAACCAAATTACTATTTGTAACATTTCTTTTTGGCGGGGTGGGGAGCAGTGAGACCCACCCTCAATGGATCAGCTAGAAAGTGTACAAGGCTTGCAAATGGAAAAAATAGAACCACTGGGAGTAGTTAATTCTGCAGTATCATGTAGACCCAGGGTTTTAGTTTAGCTCCTTAGCATTTGGAAATTGCATTGAATTCCCCAAACTATCATTATGAAGAACAGACGAGGCCTCCCCTCCTGAATACATCCGTAAATTAGAACTAAAACAGGGATAAAGGTGATTCCGTGCTGTGATTTAAACAAGACCAAGTTTAAGGACGAGAAGTTTTCTTGGAATGTGAATCAAGGCTATGTTTTGCTGGATGTTTGCCTTTCATAATTTTACTATATATCCAGCTCAGTCACTAGTTACTGAAATTGGCTATTTCTAATGCTCATTCAAATATTTATTTTACAATTGACATATTCAGATTTCAATTTTTTCCAAAGAGTTAATAACCAGCGTAAAGTATCTAATTAAATTATCATGTACACTCAATTGTGTACATTTGAGTACACAAGGGACTCAGTACATTGAGTACATGTCATGTACATGTACATTACACGTGCAAGGAGCCACTGGGGTTTTGCAAGCTGGTCAGGTTTTCTCCTTCTAGTTCCCTGCAGTTATTGATAATTTTATATTATGCTTTTAACTTACAAACCAGCTTAAGCTTCCTTTTCTGAGATTGAAAAGGGATTAAATATTCAAAATAAAATATCTGACTGGGCCTTTTAAGCTTGTGGAGGATCATGCTGAATGAAGCTGTTTTCTGTTGTTAAAGTCTTGCAACGTTCTTATGTTTATAAAGTTATATGATGATGAGGGACACATAAGTCTATTCACAAAGGACACAGAGAAGATGTGGATTTTTCTTGTGTGTGTACTTATTGCAGCTGGGAGAAAATAGGTTGTCAGTGTTGAGAGTACTGTCCAGTCAGGTTGACGACAGCAACACACCTGGAATGAATACTGTGAAATACTGACTCATTTGATCACTGCTGCTGAGAAAACCAACAAAGATCCAAAGAAAGTTATTCTACTCACAGTCAGTCCAAGACCTCCCTGTTTTTAAGCTGGGTTGCCAAAGACTGTCCCTCCTTACCTGGTGATCTGCAATAGGAGGAGAAGAAATGGAAACACAGAGTTGGGCATCCCCTGCCAAGCTCTGGTCCTTAGTTAGCCTAATGTATGGATCAGTCCAGATTTTGCTCCATAGCATAGAGGCTCTCACCAACATTTTAATAAAGAATTTGTTATTGAGAAAACCAGGATACAGAACCTTCAGAGATCTGGTCAATCTGTTGAATAACCTATTTTAACCCAACCATCAAGGAAACAGTGAAGCTATTTGAATTTAATACCTGATCAAAGAAGGAGAGGAAGTCCCCAGTGTGTAACCGTATTGGGAGTTCATAGAGCACAAGCTCACATAGAGTGCAATCCTAAGCATGTCTACTCAAATGTAAGTCCCAGGAAAGTGTGATTAAGATTGCAACCATACCCTACAATCCAGAGTAACTATGGGAAGACGTAAGAGACACTTACTCTGGATTGCACTATGCATTTCCCATAGGTGGCCCCATAACTACATCGGTGCACTGGATGAACATGGAAGTGACATTTGGGGTGCAATTCAGAGTAACTATGAGGAGTCCTTGTTATGACATAAATGTTTCTCACGTGCTCCTGTAGTTACTCTGGATTGTAGGGTTAGGCTACAATCCAGAGTAACTACAGGATCTTTTACACTGTTATGGTGCCACCTATGGGAAACTTATGGGAAATGCATACAGCAATCCAGAGTAAGTGTCTCTTACGTCTTCCCATAGTTACTCTGGATTGTAGGGGGAGCCTAATCCAGAAATATCCCACTTGACTTTGTGTATTCACATTTAAGTGTGCAAAGAACCGTAGCCTTAAACACACTTAAATCATTGGCCTTTGACATGCTTAATTCTGGGCTGGATTGTGGCCACTGTTGACTGTCACCCAAGGAAACCTACAGGAGTGTCTGGCCTTGAAGTTATGAAAATATGAAGACGGCAGAGGCATCCGTGTGATAAATCTGAATCTAAGAAAAAAGTGATGTGCTAAGGACGGGAAAACAGAAATGGAATATACAGTAATTACCTTGGGGAGCCATTGCATTCTAAGAACAAAACAGACACACAATATTTATACCTTGGGAAAAGAATAAGATGGAGTTTTCCCGAGGAAAAAAAGTACATGTGATTTCAGTTGCACAAAGAATGACATCTTGCAATTATTTCTTCACTGACATTCTCAATAAAGAACAACATGTGTGTGTGTGTGTGTGTGTGTGAGACAATATTTTCTTCTGTTTTGTAACTACAATCCAGTGTTTAGCACCTGCATGAAATCCTTTTTGCAACTGGCCCTTCATTTTTTAATACACTTTGGTGGGATTCTGCCTTCTAAATTAGATTTTCACTCCAGTTGAGGTGTCCGTGCTATGAACACCTTCAAAATTGCTATAACATCTGAAACAGTACATAGGGGAAAGTGCCTCACCTTCATCACTTGTGATAATTCCATGGGCTGCAGGGCGGGGAGGGAAATCACCATAAAGAACAAACAAAAGGGACAGTGTGCCTGAAGAAATACACTCGTGACAAACTGACATTTACAATAAATATGTATTTTTACTACAGTAACGGTTTGAAATTGTATCACTCGTTCCAATCCTCTTCCCAGCTACGGTTTAGCCCCAACTAAAGCACACAGGAAATAAACATATTGAGCTGTCTGGCACCAGGCAACCCTCCAGGTCCTGTTCTGTCTAGCACGGTGGTGAGACTTATCCATCCAATCAACATTAGGAGGTTTATTTAAGTCAGACAGATATATTAGCAATAAATGTATTTTATTCAGTAGCTTGCAGGATCTATATGCATTTTGCCATCAGTTTTATTTAAGGCAGCTAGGAAGGGCGTCACGGAGGGTTTGGATGGAATAAATGGACTGATATATTAGGCCATCTCTTTATGGGTTTTTTGTTCTTCAGATATAGATGTTTAGAGCAGATTTTTGCACCCCTCTCTTAAACACAGTGCTTTTAACATGGAACTGGAAGCAATTGTTTGTTTTAAGAATTATGATGCATCAAGTCCTTGGGGATCTTGCTCTGGTTTTACATGGCCGTTTACACACAGATGGTATTTGCTGAAACCACTGAGAGTTTCATTGGTGTAAAACCTAGGACTGAAACTCTAAGGACTTACAGTAGAAATTAAATTGATGGTAAAAGCAGTTAGGAGCTGTTTTAAAAATATGTAAAGGATAACAAAATACACATGCATGCACACATATTGCAACACCCCGACTAACCCATGTGCAGGAGCATGCCAAGGTCATATGGGACAAAAGATCCACAAATCTTTTGACATACCCATAAAATCATTTAATTCATTATTATCAGTATTAATTAATACAATTATTAGATGTTAATTAATTTTTTCATATATAAAAATCACCTTATCAATTAAACCTCTGTTTTATATTTTGTTGGGGGGGTGAGGCTGCCTTCTGGAGCACTTGTTGAGCTCTTTCACTGGAGCACTTTCACTCGATTGGGACTGGATTGGGACTCGATTCAGGTGGCTTTCCATTCCTCTGTGCCTGAACTGAACATGAGCCAAGTCACCTTTGCATACCCACGAGTAAACACAACTGTGCAATTCAGTTTGACTTTCATGGGGCTCAATTCAATTATCAGGGACTTCCTTCTGGGTTGATTTGTGGGAGCTGTGTTTCATTGGATCAGGACCATTCTGGGGTGTTGGATTCTTTTCAGTCTGCCCTTTCCAATGGACTAAGGCACATTTGCCTACTCATGAGTAAAGGTACAATATGGCTCGGTTTCACTTTCCATAGGACTCCATGCATTTTTTTTTTTAGTTTTTTGGCCATAATGTTTGATAGGAAGGAATATTTCATACCGTTGTTTGCATTGGATTCTGCTAGAAAACATACATTCAATGGTATATGATTTTATGAGTTATTCCAAATTTTTAAGTGATTTTAGCTATTTTGGTCACCCCAGTGTGTCATACACACACACCTCAGAAGGTGGTAACCCTAGGGATCCCACTGCCCATGTGAGATTGGGGCATGATCTAGTTATGGGTCACAGTGACTCATTGGTTCAAGATCAATGCCTTAAAAACACACGCATACTATTCTGACTTGTGCTGTGTGGATTATGTTGTTTACATATTTAAAGTTTTCCATAATCCACAGCAAACAAAAAATTATTGAGAAGTTCTTCACAATCTCAAGTACTGTGGCATCCTGAGTATGAAGTCTGTTTATTTTTAAAAAAATTGAATCAAGGCACAGTGATATAACCGGAAGGGTACAAAGCTCTAAGTTTTGCAGGGAGCCTCACAATGGCATGCAAGCCATATCTCCCTTTGGAGATAATCCAGGCAGTCAGTGCAAATGCCAAGAATGACTTCAGGGGGATGAGGATGGTGAGGCATGTTGTGGTGAGGCTTCCTGCAAAGCTTAGTACTTTGCACCCCCTCTAGCTATGCCACTGTCAAGACACAGACATCAGCGTCTTAATGGATATGGTGCTGAAGAGATACAGTAACTTTTCTCCTCCCTCTAACACCTTTTAATGTTTTATTAGTGATTGATTTGCTAGAACACATATACTGGTGTCGACAGTCTTATGACAAGTGTTTCTGCCCTCTAATTTTCCCTTTTTAAAACAGGAAAAAATTGACAGAGGCTGCACTTTAATGTTGCGATTTTGTCCATTTCAGACTGAGAATATATGCACATTCTCACCTCATTTGCTTAGTCCAAATGGACATTGCTTTTGAAATCCCCCCACTTTTCTCTTGATGCAGCCACTTGAAAGCTGAAATGCAATGAAGACTCTAATAGTAGGTGCCAGTTTTCTTTAGCTGATCCTAAAAAGCAAGTGTCTTTTTCTACCGCATAAAAGGCCTGAAATGTTTACATATCAAAAGGCTGTAGGCCAATTTCTGTCAAAATTATACATGAAGTTAAGCAGTACAAGCAATTTATTTAAACACTAGTCATTGTAGAAAAATTCCAAACCATATGCTCTTTTAGCAGTTTTTCACAAATGCATTTGACCCATGACTTGGCAAGACATGCAAGCTTCATAATTTACTTGAAATTTCAAATCCCCCCTGACATTTGAAGCAAAGATCTTCATTAATAAGGTTTATGTGAATGAAAACTTTAGAAGCCGATCTTGTTCAATGCAAGTGTTGGGGAGCAGCCCTTGCAAACATTTTTGGTGTGCCTTTTTTAAAAAAAGGAATTGGTTTTCTTAATCAGTTCAAGAGACGTTTATGCTGGAAATAAATTGGGTTGCACTGTTAGTGCTGGAGGGACTTGCTTCAGCCCATTGCAGACACAAGGCCCATGCAGGAAGGGAACCTCACTATGCACAGTTAAGAAGAACATTACAGGGCATTAGAATCCCGAGTGCGCTTCTTGTGCGTTTCTTGACTGAAGGGACAGGGAATATTGGAGAGGAGCACACAGCCTTTCCATGTCCAACAATGCTCTGGTACACTGAATGTCCATGTGTGAGTACCATGGCAATGTAAAAAATAGGGCTCTGATCTGCCCTTTGGCAAGCTGCCCTCTGCCTGTGGCCGTGGTGTCCATGAATGGGACCCAACCCCAGCAGTCTTCGAAAGGAAGAGGGAAAATTTTATTTTATGATCCTGATTTTATTTTATGATCCTGAAAATAAGGGTTGTGGGTGGCGCAAGCGGTTAAGACGCTGTGCCTGTTAACCAGATGGCCAGGGTTTGAGACCTGGGTCCCCACAAGACAGGTTGAGCTCCTGTCCTTAGCCCAGCTCTGCGACGCAGTTGGAACAATTGTATTGGCTCTGCCTTTCCATTGGACTAATTCAGTGGCTTGGAGGAGGAGGATTTGCTGCTTGGGTAACAGCCTATCTTCCATATCAATCTACCCAGGCCTACGTGCTTCGCATACAGCGTCAAGCACGATACCATAGTCTTTCAAGACTGATGGATACCAAGTTTCAAGAGCCTGAAAGTTGGCCTGAAAAGAAAGATAATTGTTCCTACACTGCATCAACTCTCAAAAAGTAAAATTTAAGAAATGGGCACAGATAGAAAAAGCTAAACCAACTGCAGTTTAGAGCACAGAATTAATTCAACAGACCTACAATATGAAAATCTGATTAAGATAATCCATATGAAGGAATGGCATTGCTAGTGTTTGTGTTGCCTGGTGTGTGAAGCCAGCGCATCACCCCCCATGATGGACTTCCTTCCATGCAATGAACAAGGCAACACCCTGGGTACTATTACCCAACCCTGCTGGTTACTGGCTATAACTTTTGATAGAATAGAGATATTTCAGTATGGCTTGTTTCATTGTGTTCTGCATGAAATCATACATCAGATGATATATAATGTAATGATATTTTTGAAAATACCAAGATTTTAAAACTTTTGGCCAGTAGTGATGTCACACATACCTCTGTGCACGTCACCCATTGCAGCCCACCCCACCCTGGCAATGCCACAGATATAAATCATCATGAACACTGGAAAAGCCCCATGTAGTATTGTGATTATAAATACAGTATAACCAAATATCAATATAGGTGAACACTACAGTTTAGGACTTTTTGCTGTAATTCCGTGATTACAACCTGCAGGGTTTTAAAATGCTTAACTTGGGCTATACTTCTGTAATCCTAAACACCTTTGTTTGGAAAAGAAGTCAAATGGCATGGATGACAACGATACATGCCCCTGACCATTCAGGACAATGTCCAGTCTCTAATTTTGCAAACAGTGGCAAGAGTGTTTACTTTCTTGCAAGAAAACATGAGAAAGTTCTGAGCATCTGTGTTTGCTTCCCTGTGTTATTTCATCAGCCAAAGCTTAACAGAGTTTTAATAGTTTATCCAGAAATTTGTTTTTCAGTGTCATAATGGGCCTTGGACTAAGGCTGCAAACCTAACCACACTTTCCTGGGAGATAGTACTATTGGACTTACTTCTGAGTAAACAAGCTAAGGATTGCACTGTGAAAATAGTAACAAAATTCAGATTACCTGAGAGCATGCACAGGATGTCTTCCAATACATGATGATGATGATGATGATGATGAGGTCTCTCCTCCACCCAAGAGGCAGGACTTTTAAGTTATTGGGGTATGGCAACTATTTCCAGGCATCTTTCAACTCAGTTTCCAAAGCTTTTTCTTTAATTAAGGGCATAATCCAGAGGCATAAAACAGGGAGTCCTTGCTCTGGTTTAAGAACAACTTACTCTGGATTCCAAAATGAATTTCCTATAGGTCTTCACTAGGTGGTGCAGTAACTATGGGTGCATGTAAAGTTTCTTACATGCTCCTGTAGTTACTCTGAATTTGGGGGTAAGACAGTAGATAATTCTGAGCTACATCAAGTCTATACCAGTTTGCATTTTCTTGGTTCTTTAGAGCTCCATTCTGTCAAGCTGGAAAGTATATCTTGCATGTGATGAAACCCTAACCATGTTTATTTGAAGGACAAATCTCACTGAGCCGGCTCAGGATCACAGCCACATAGGCTGTTTGTTCCTGTGCATGTTTCCTCACATTATTTTCATTGGTACTTCCTCATAAGCACATTAAAAGAGATGTTATCAGTCTTAAGAGCCATTTATAAGACAATCCAGAGTAACTACGAGAACACGTAAGAGACATTACGTGCACTTGTAGTTACTGCACCACCTAGTGAAAACCTATGGGAAATTCATATTGCAATCCAGAGTAAGTTGTTTTCACACCACAGCAAGGACTCCCCGTAATTACTCTGGATTGGGCCCTTAGTCCAGTGTTTCCCATTATAACACAGTCATGAAGATGCTTCCAAAAAACTTTCAAGCAGTGCAGGAAAATAACAGCTTCTCTCCTCAAAGGTGTATGTCCAGTAAAGGGAACAGGGATCTCCCACATATTGGATGGGTTAGGGACCCGAGTACAGTCCAAAAGTGAAAACCATTGAAAAGTGAAACCCAGTCTTTTTCAGCTTGTAGATGCAAAAGGGCCACCAAAAAGACATAAATATCAATTACAAAAGCCTAAATAACTCATATTCATTACCATGTAGTCAAAATACATAAATTACAGTAAAATGAACAAAGACATGTATGGGCAATGAATCTCTTATGTAGTTGAATGATGGTTATGTACTGGAGAAAGTCATAAGGAAATGCCAAAAAATAGTTTGATCACCATGTCACACGCAAATCAACATCACAGAAGACAATTTTAGCCTTTAGACCAGCAGAGAGAGGTTGAAAAAGTGGAGCATGTGTTGAATGAATGAGTTCTGGGTGTAATTGAAAGGCGTTGAAAGAACAGAACCATCTGAAAACAAACCATTAGAAAGTGGGGGACTGTTGTATTCAGAGGTGCACTGTCTGAAAATGGAAGCTCCATTTAGTAGTCACAGTAGTAGAATTGTCCTGAGTAGATTTATCTAATCCCTTCTGAAAAGGCATCTAATCTTGGGGTCATTGCTGCAGCAGTAAATTCCAGGCTGTTAGCTATTCATTGTATGAAGCTCGGTTCTGAACATACAAGATCAATTTCACATGAATTTCTGGTATAACTGCGAGTGGGAAATATATTTACCTGCCTCCCTCTATTGCCCTCCATACCATTCATAATTTTAAAATGAACTTTGTAATGTCTTGTCCAAAAATGTCTTTTTAAAAGCTAAAAAGCTATGGACTCTGTCTTTTTTCCGAAAAGGGTTTTGCACCCCATCACTTGGACTACTCATTTGCTTTATTTTTTTAATGGGGTATAAAAATTTGAGATCCAGAAGCAATGCGCAATGCAATTCTAGAGAGGTTTACTCAGTGATTAAGAGCACAATCCTAATCACGTCCTGGGTGCCTTTCAGGGAGAAAGGTGGAGTACAAATCTAATAAACAAATAAATGTCTACTCAGAAGTAAGCCCCATTGTGTTCAATGGGTCTTTCTCCCAAAAAGGCATATTTAGCCACACTTTCCTGGGAGTAAGCCTAATTGAACATAATAGGTCTTACTTTTGAGCAGATGTGGATATGATTGCTCTTTGAGTCTCACTGCAGTCACTAGGACAAGAATTTTCAACCACTGTGCTGTGGCATACTGGTGTGCTGTGAATGGTCCGCAGGTGTGCCACAGGACTTCCGGGGCGAATCATTATTAATAGGGCAATTGGGGGATGCAACCCCCCCTTCCCACTACCAGCAGTGCACTGTGTCTTGTTAGTTGTCAAAAATGGTGTGGTTTATCAACTTGTTGGAAATAATTGAAAATGTCTGCATTAGGATCACGTATGGGACTGTAGCCTTCCTGTTGATTTAGCGCACAATCCTAGCCATGTCTACTCAGAAGTAAGCCCCATTGTGTTCATTGGGTTTTACTCCTAGGAAAGTGTCTTTAGGATTGCAGTCTTCGCCTCACTCTGGTATGTGTGAATTTGTTCGTGTTACACACAACTTCCACATCATCTGTGTGAACTGAAAGTGACCATCGTTTTGAATTGAAACCACAGTGACTGGAAGCACACAGGAATAAACAAGAGGACTGAAAGGGTTAACTCTTGCTTAACTTGCTTAACTCTTGGTGGAACTCAGATCAATCCAGACTAAGGGTGCAAGCCTAACCCTGTCTACTCAGAAGTAAGTCCCATTATATTCAATGGGGCTTACTCCCAGGAAAGTGTGTTTAGGATTGCAGTGTAATTGGAGTTTTAAGAACCTGAAGCCCCAATCTTGTACATGTCTACTCAGAAGTAAGGGCGCAATCCAGAGTAACTACAGGGAGTCCTTGCTCCGGTGTAAGAACAATTTGCTCTGGATTGCAATATGAATTTCCCATAGGTTTACACTATATTGTGCAGTAACTACGTGTACACGTAATGTCTCTTACGTGCTCCCATAGTTACTCTGGATTGCACCCTAAGTCTCTTTACAGACAATGGGGTTTACTCCCAAGAAAGTATGAATAGGATTGCTGCCTCAGACTGAAATCAATAGTCACTGATTTGGGTGTAACCTTCTGAGCAGACACATATAGGATTGTGCATTCAAGCATTCCTTTCTTTACATCTGTGTTCCCCTACATAGTTTTTAAAATGCCATTCTTTAAAAAAATTCACCCCTCATGCTCCACTGTGCCCTGTTTTATTAAACAGCACATTTTATCTCCGTTTCATCATTCCCTTCCCTGTATGGCCTCCCATACTTTTTCAGGTGGTTCAATCCACCATTTCTCATTGTTGAGAATGTTAGAAGACCAAGATGATTCCAGGAACCTGGAATTGAGGAATGTGCATGTCAGGCAACTTGGGCTCCAGGTGGTCTGCTCTGAAGGCCAGGGACAAAATTGTTTGGCTGCTTAGAGAAATAATCTGTGAGCTGATGCCAGCACCAAGGCACATATTTTTGGATGCACTACCATTTTCTTTTTAATTGGAAGGTGCATGTTCTCCATACACACTGAAAAGTGCACATTCTCCCCCAAATAATCTGTTACGGATTTTCCATGCTGAGAATCCAAAGCATGGGGATCAATCTTATCCTAGGTAGTGTTTGGGTTGATTGTGGAAACCCAATGACAGACATTTGCTGAGCAAAGGCTGGCTAGGACCTGGATGAATTGGCAAGGGTCAGGGAGATCATGTGTCCTCTTTATCCAGGACATGTCCTCTTTATTTGTCCTGGGGGAAAATCTTCATTGTCCTCCTTTTCCTCGTGAGCAGGCAGTATGCAGCCTTCTTGTAATTCATAAATTATATGTGATAAACTCACAATCCTAACCATGTCTACTCAAAAATAAGCCCCATTGTATTCAGTGGGTATTTCTCAAATGTCTTTAGGAATGCAGTCTAATTGTAATTGTTTTAAATTTAATAATAAGCAATATAGTGTTATATTGCTTATTATTATATAAATTAATCACATAGAAAGTGCTCTCTCTCTCTCTCTCTCTCTCTCTCTCTCTCTCTCTCTCAATTTCTATGTGATTTATATATAGCTTTTATTTTGTCATGTACTAGAGTTTTCCTGGATGTCCTACATTTCAGGGGATGTCCTTGGATTTTATTGGATGTCCTACATTACGTACCTACATTGTTCTCTTTTCTAGTTATGACATGTAGAGCAGAATCCTAAATATGTCTACTCCAAAGTAAGCCCCATTGTGTTCAATGCGTCTTATGCCAGGAAAGTGTCTAGGATTGCAAAATCCTAACCATGGATTGTTAACCTCCAGAGTAAGCCCCATTGTGTTCAATGGATCTTATTTCCAGGAAAGTGTCTAGGTTTGCAGCCATAGTCACTCTGGTTAGGCTGGGGAAGGAGTTGTGGAGGCAAAGAGTAATCTTATCCCTGTCTACTCAGTCTTATCCCTGTCTACTCAGAAGTAAGCCCCATTATAGTCTTACTCCTAAGTCTATGGAACTTACTCCCAAGCAAGTGAGGTTTGGCTTGCAGCTGAAGAGAGATTTCTGATTTCTTATTAAACTGCCAATACACATAAAATGCCACATCTATGAGGCTGCTGCCATTGATCTGTCTGTCTGTCTGTCTGTTCTGTCTTTGGGACCAGCTAACAAATGAGTGATGGAAATTGCTCCTCCACCATACATGGATCTTGCATAGTGCTTGCTTTGTGGGAAATAGTGTGGGGGGCATAATAGTGGGAATCAAGGGTGCATCGCCTTGATTCTACCTCTGGCGGCTCCTTGCTCTCCTAACAACCTGCAATTTGCTCCACTTTCAATTACTATGCCATTTCCATCCTCTTCCAATGAGTGACAAGCCAGGCTTTATTTAATGGGGAATTGTATATAGCAAACTGTAATGTTTCAAATTTAATAATAAGTCCTGCAGTGCAATCCTAAGCATGTCTACTTAGAAGTAAGTCCCATTTTGTTCAATACTACTTACTCCCAGAAGTGTGGTTAGGATTGCAGCCATATCCTGTAGTGGTTAGGCTGAGATCTGGATGAGCCACATTCAAATTCTTTCTTGAGCCACTGCCACTGCCACTCTCAGTCTCACCTACCTCTCAAGGTTGTTGTGAATTCAGGAGGGAAGGAATTATAAGCCACTTGGCATGGGAAAAGCGGGACTTAAACCCCATGAATAATAAATAATTATTTATTATAATAAATAATATTATTTGTTTGTCCACCTTGGGTGCCCTTCTAGAGAAAAGGTGGAGCACCGATCAAACAAACAAACAAATAATGCGAACCCCTCCACCAGTGTGCCTTGTCAATGGTCCAAAAATTTATGGTGTGCCTTGACCATCTTAGAGCACAATCCTAACCATGTCTACTCAAAAGTAAGTTCCATTGTGTTCAATGGGTCTTACTACCAGGAAAGTGTCTTTAGGATTGCACCCTTAGTACCTTGTCAGTGAGCCCTGAGATGAAAACGGTGGAAAATCACCCATTTACCCATTGAATTCAAAGGGAATTACTTGTGAGTAGATACACGTAGATCTCATTGGTAGGCTGCTTTAACTTGTAGTCTATAAGTGCTCTTGTACAACTTTCCATTGAGAAAGAAGGGTTTTGGAGGAACCTACTGGCCAGTGTCCACCACCTAGAAGTTAGATTGTGATTTTAGGACTATTAAAAGAACATGTGGAAGGGCACAGCCAGAATTAAGCAATTAAAATAATACAACAGCATTAGAAACTTTTAAAAAAAGAATTAATTAATAGTTTAGGAAGCAAGCCTAGGTGGTTTCAAAAGACTGTAGGTGCCTTTTGTGTAGGTGCTGTAGGTGTAGTCAAGGTATGTGATTTTTAAAATTCTGATTTTATTTAGCACTACTGATATAGAACACAATCCTAATAATGTCTACTCAAAAGTAAGCTGCATTGTGTTCAATGGATCTTACATCCTGGAAAGTGTCTTTAGGATTGCAGCCTTAAAATCAATTCCAAGTCAGTGCGGTTGGGATGGAGAGACTCCCACCCAATTCCAGCTCTTATAGGCTGCAATCCTAAAGATACTTTCCTGGGAGTAAGACCCATTGAACACAATGGGGTTTACTTTCAAGAGACATGGTTAGGATTGTGCTCCTACTCACCCAAAGCGGTGGCATTTAAGTCAAGAGCGACCCTAAGAGCACAATCCTAACCACGTACTCATGGTTAGGATTTTGTGTACTCAAAAGTAAGCTCCATTGTGTTCAATGGGTCTTACTCCCAGGAAAGTGTCTTTAGGATTGCACCCTAATTCTAAAAAAAATTTTCATCAAAAACTCTTCCAACTAGGTATGGATGCACGGATTTGGAAATGAGTAGTATGGAGAAGATCAATGAGTTAACGCATATCTATTCATGTCTTTTTGGAAATCCTACAGCTGTCAATGGGGCTTACACCCAGGTTTACTCACTGAGTAGCAATGCTCCTTTCCAGTTTTGCGGACTGGATCCTATGATGTTGTTTTTAGATCGTCCAGTCCATTCACATCCTCTCAATACTTTCCTGGGAGTAGTAAGTCCCATTCACTGTAATGGGATGTAGTTCTCACTACACAGTCTTCGGATTGAGTCCAGTCCTATGCACGTCTGCTCAATTGGAAGCCCCATAGGGTTTAGTAGAGTTTACACTCAGGAAAGCGTAGACGATTGCAGACAGGGGCTGCAATCCTAAAGATACTTTCCTGGGAGTAAGATCCATTGAACACAATGGGGCTTACTTTTGAGTAGACATGGTTTGGATTGTGTTCTAAGCCATGAATGAATTTGATCCATATCTGGGTTATCTCTTGGTTACCACCAGATGGGTAAAAATTCTCATCTTTTGTTAGAAATGATGTTTCCATATAGAAAAGTTGTGAACCCGAATATTATACTATTTTAATTCTACTCATCCGATAATGTTCTCACGATGAGTAAATATTCTAAGTAAGAAGAAAAGGACACTGAAAAAAATAATAGCTGATGAAAAACCTGTTGATAATTATTTGAAGTTACAGTACATTACTTTAACCTCCGCAGAGCCCAATCCTATGCATGTCTACTCAGAAGTAATTCCCATTATAGTCAGTGAGGCTTACTCCCAGGAAAGTAGCCTAAGGCTGCAATCCTAAAGACACTTTCTTGGGAGTAAGAGCCTCTGAACACAATGGGGCTTACTTTTGAATAGACATGGGTAAGATTGTGCTCTAAGTCTGGTCTGTGCTGTAGGAACGGCCAGGTCTGGGAAACACACTTTCCTGTGAGGAAAGTCCCATGAATATACCAGGACTTACTTCTGAGTAGACAGGTTTAGGATTGTACCCCTAATTTCCTTTCCTAAGCTGCAATCCTAAAGACACTTTCCTGGTAGTAAGACCCACTGAACTCAATGGGGCTTCCTTTTGAGTTGACATGGCTAGGCTTGTGCTCTAACGCTGCAATCCTAACCACACTTTCCTGGGAGTAAGTATTTAACAAAATACTTACTTGTGAGTAGACATGCTTAGGACTGCACCGTAAAAGCCTTTACACATACACCAGCATCGTACACATCCATCGGTTTCACTGGATCTTTGGCTAGGTAGGAAATCCAATAGGGAGTAACCTCATCGGAGCGGAGAAAGCATAGTGGAGTAAAACATTAGTCCTGCCTAGATTCTGACCCAAGTTGTTGTTGTTTTGTTTTTGCCAGCAAATTGGTGTTTTTTGGAGGGGGGGTGCCACAAATTTGATGTGTCCCCCACACACACAACAATTTTTAGCACAATCCTAACCATGTCTACTCAGAAGAAACCCCATTGAGTTCAATGGAAGTGTCTTTAAGATTGCAGCCAAAGCCCCAAACTGTGTGCCCCCCTTTTTTTGTTAAAGATCTGGGCTTAGTGCACAATCCTAACCATCCTAACCATGAAAGTAATTCCCATTGTGTTCAATGGGTCTTACTCCTTGGAAAGTGTTTGCTGCCATAGTGCGGTTCTGTACTGGTATTTGCAAAGAGATCGGTTTAATAAACTGGAACTGTGACCCGGGTTTAGACACATAAGTAAACAGGCTGTATGTAAACTGGAGTTTCAGGTTGCAGGGACTGGGGTGGGTGTTGTAGCACAAGGCATCGGGATGGTAAGGACTGTAATCCGATTAATTAATTAAGGATAACTTCGAATTGACCGTTTCCATACTCAGAATTTAATAATTTCAGTAGCAAACTTTTCCTCCTGCTCAAAAAATATTTAGAAACTTCTTTGGGGTCTGGGGGAAATCCATGGAAGGCATTGGTGCAATTGAACACATTAAACAATGCACAAAAAAAACTGGCATCCTCACCATAAAATCGATTATTGTTTCCAAAATAAAATAGTAGAAAAAAATCTTAAAACATTAAAAAGTTGATGGTTTTAGTTTTAAAAAATTTAAATGTAAAAATTCTAGTTTCAAGAAAATGTATAAAATGTATCAAACATTCCAATTGATTATAGTCTATTGTTTCCAAATATATACACACACAATCATATTATGTGGTAACCATTATAATTAGTGACTAAGAGCCCAATCCTATTCCTGTCTACTCAGAAGCCCGTTATAGTCAATGGGGCTTAGGAAAGTTCTAGGAAAGTATGGATAGGATTGCAGTCGATCTTGCCTTCGAGTTGGTTGCAATCCCAACCACACTTTCCTGGGAGTAAGTACTATTGAACTCAATGGGACTAACTTTTGAGTAGATATGCTTAGGAGTGAACTGTTAATTATACAGTGTTTGATTATATATTATATAGCTTTATATTATATTATATAGCTATTATATAATATAACATTATAATTTATAACTTATATTATAACTTTATATATATGTTTTGAATATAAACTTATTATATATAACTATATATCCACACCACGATCTCTCTCTACATATATATGCATACACATATATGCATATGAGAGATAGATAGATAGATAGATAGATAGATAGATAGATAGATAGATAGATAGATAGATAGATGTATATGAGAGAGAGATTTTATATATATATGAGAGAGAGAGATTTTATATATATTTATATAAGAGAGAGTATATAAGAGAGAGAGAGAATTCATATATATTTATAAATAAACTTATAGCTTTTATATAGCTTATAACTGGTTTAATTCTTAAGAAATGGCCTGGAAAATAAATCTCATATTGGTCTGGTTTAAAAAAAGGCTCCGCATCCTAGAAGCTTACAATAAACAATAATTCACTCTCAAACCCCTTTATCTTTACATAGCCAGTGTTTGTAGGTAAATTGGCAATGTATAAATATTTTCTGGTCTGATTGTGACAAACCTCTGAGGTTAGTCTATATATAAAGAAATAATTGGTTCCTTGTAAACACCATGGCTTAATTGCTTGTTTTGCTTACCTTCTTTGATGGGGTAAATATTCTAATCTGGTTCTGTTCACCTCCTGTGGATTCCCAGGAACAAGCGTGACAGACCCAGAGCTCTGCAAATCAATAGGATCCTGCAGTGCAGGCAGGAGAGACTTTTTCAGGGAGTTCGCCTTCTACTCCGACCCCTACTACATGCAAAATACTACACACCGCATCAGTGCCACGCTATAGTAAGGATCTTGCGTTGGAGGGCTGGAAGGAGATTTGGAAAGGTTCCCCCCAACCACAGGAATCACAACCTAAAATTTCCCCAAGTTTGGGGTTTGATCTCCACTCTTCTCCCCCAAACTCCTTGTGAGCACAATCCTCCCCATCCAGGTCTACTCAGAAGTAAGCCCCAATGTGTTCAATAGGGCTTACTTTTGAGTAGACATGGTTAGGAAAATTGTACTCTACATCACAGTTGTGTGAATACAGGAATCCGGATCCTAAAAACCCTAGAGTAAATCCTAACCAAGAGCATAATCCTAACCATGTATAATCACAAGTAAGCCCCATTATGTTCAATGAGTCTTACACTCAGGAAAGTGTCTTTAGGACTGCATCCTAAGTTAAGCGGTTGGTTTCAACAGGAGGGTGTAAGGTAGGGGCTTATCTTTCCCCCCGTTGGACATTAGGGGAACTGGGGATATTTTAACATTTGGGTTCCAATCCTTAAAAACACTTTCCTGGGAGTAAGAACACAATGGGGCTTACTTTTGAGTAGACATGGTTAGGACTGAGCTCTTGGACTGGGATCGAGTTCCAACTAGGATGGGATTTGGTGTGGATGATTACAGTGCCAGCCTGTTCGTGTCTACTCAGAAGTAAGTTCCATTGAGTTCAATGGGACTTACTCCCGAGAAATTGCTTTTAGGATTGCAGCCTTTGTTGGAATAGATGGAATCTGGTTCCCGGTCGGAGTTAGGGTTTTATTTTTTATTTTATACATTTATTTTAGTGTTACTGGTACATGATTTAGAATTTTGGTGCATCATTTAAAATAACAGTGTACAAAAACATGGGAAAGGGACTTAGAGGATTGTCGGAAGTAAAGCCAATTATAATCAATGGAGCTTACTCCCGGGAAAGTGTGGGAGTAAGTAAACTGCAACCCAAAATCTCTCTCTCTCTCTCTCTCTCTCTCACACACACACACACACACACACACACACACACACAGAATTTTACCACATTGTCAGGATGGAGTAGAATTAATACTACAATATTCTCACGCTGAGCCATTAAACTTCAAACAAAAACACATTTTGGGGTGTATTTAAGACACAGCTCAATTTTATGCACTAAAGTACGTAAAATGCACCCTTTAAATACACCCCAAAATGTGTGTGTTTGCAGTTCAATGGCTCAAAATGAGAATTTAATACACTTTTTGAAAAGTGCATAAAATTGAGTTGCACCTTTATTTAGCATATGGCAAATATATGAACTGATAGTAAATCAGATGTTAATATCCAGTCCACCCAGCCATTCAAGGGCAGAGTGGTCTATAAAGGGGGAAAAATCAGCCTTAAATACACTGCTGTCCCAAATCCGGCAAGAAATCAGGAATTTTGACACCCAGAACCTAAATCCATGAAATCAAGGGGGCAGCTTTAAGTCTCCTGATTTAAGCCCAGCTTTAGGATCAGGGTGTAAACCAGAGGCAGGCAGAGGAAATCGCACCCAATCAGGGGGGAAATGTAGGGGGTAGGACAGACCTGGTTGGTGTGAGTGAGCTGATTCCTGGCAATAACATTAACCAGATTAACCTGGGCAACAATTAGGCGAGGGCAGGGAGTGGGGAGAGATCAAGCCTAAACCTGTGTGTGTTAGTGGGGATTGTAGGCAAGAGAGAGCAAGGGAAGGCGAAAGATCCCACTAATGGAAAGGATTAGGTTAATTTCGTTAATTCTCAATACACAGAGATCGGTCTCTCTTTCTCACCCCCTCCTCCTGCCCCAGATATAGCCCCCCCCACCTCCTCCCCCTCCGACTACACACACACAGAAAGGGAGTGAAATCTGGTTTTATTTGGGATCTGAGCTCTAACCAGGAACTAAATCCAGGATGACGTCGCCTGAGTATAAAAAAGGACAGAGGGTTGGGATGGAGTAAGCTGGAGACTCCGTGTAGTTGAGATCCGAGGAGGAAACAGGCGAGAGTAAGAGGAGTAGGAGGAGTAGTAGTAGTATTGTAGACTTGCTATAGAGGATCCAAATAGTTGAGACCTGAAGAGGAAACAAGTGAGGGTGAGAGAAGGAGTAGAGAAAGAGTTAGGATGGTGGAGTAAAGTAATATATAGTTGAATTTCGAGGAGGAAACAGCTGAGAATGAGAGGAGGAGGAGAGGTAGACTAGAAGCAGCAAGCAGTTGGGATCCAAGGAAGAAACAGACGAGAGTAACAGGAGTAGAGAGGAGTAGAGAGGAGTAGAGAGTGTTAGGATGGAGTAGACCAGAGACTAAGTGTAACAGATCCGAGGAGGAATCGGGAGAGAATGAGAGGAGGAGTAGACCAGAGGTTCCAAGTAGGATCAGAGAGGAGGAGGAGTAGGGAGAGAATGGAGTAGACTAGAGGCTGCAAGTAGTTGAAATACGAGCAGGAAACAGGCGAGTGTGAGAGGAGTAGTAGTAGTAAACTAGAGGCTCGAAGTAGAGGGGATCCGAGGAGGAAACAGGGGAGGGTGAAAAGAGGAGGTGTAGAGAGAACGTTAGAGTAGAGGCTCTGTGTAGTTGAGATCCGAGGAGGAAACAGGCGAGAGTGAGAGAGTACTAGTAGTAGTAGACTATTGGCTCGAAGAAGTTGAGAGCCGAGGAGGAAACAGGCGAGACTGGGGGTGGTGGTGGTAGTAGTAGGCTAGAGGCTCAAAGTAATTGGGATCGGAGGAGCAAAGAGGCGAGGGTGAGAGGAGTGAGAGTGGGGATGGAGTAAGCCAGAGACTCTCCATAGCTGCGATCCGAGGAGTAGCCTGAGAGTAGCGAGGAAGGGAAGGTGTAGAAGCCTCTCGGGGGCAGGTGTCCCCCCCCCATAAGGAGCGCGGAGCAGCCAGTCTGGGCCAGTCTCTCTGCGACCCACCAGGGCCCCCCAGCGCCTCCTACGCCCCACCGAGCGGAGCTGGGGATGCCTGCCGGGATGTTCAGCATCGACAGCATCCTGGCGGCCAGACCCCGGTGCAAGGACTCGGTGCAGGTCTCTCCGCAGCAGCAGCAGCAGCAGCAGCAGCAGCCTCTGGTGTTCTCCGCCAGCCTGCACGGGGGGGAGACGCTCTACGGGTCCGGCTGCGGCGACTACGGCGGATACTATTCCCGGGCTGTGGCTCCCTCCTCCAACCTGCCCGCCCTGGGAGGATCCAGGCTGGGGGGCTTTGGGAACTACTACTACGGGCAGCTCCACGTCCAGGCGTCCGCAGTAGGACCCTCTTGCTGCGGGGCTGTGCAGCCCCCACTGGGAGCCCAGCAATGCTCCTGCGTCCCAGCCACAGGTAAGCCCCACTATCCACTTGCAAGGCTGAGCAGCCCCTTCGGATCTTCCTACTAAAGAGATGCGTGTGCGAGTAGAACGTGGGGATGCTGTGCTTAACACGTGTTACTCAAGAGAAGGTGCAACCTTTTGCTTTTGGGGAACGAATGAGATCCACTCGCAGATGGGAGAAATAGTGCGATCCTATGCAGGTCTGCTCAAAAGTATTGTACTTTATTGTCACTTTCTCCCAGCCAAAGATACCAAGGCTGCAATCCTAAAAACACTTTCCTGGGAGTAAGACCCATTGAACTCAGTGGGGCTTACTTCAGAGTAGACATGCATAAACAGCACTTTTCTGTGAGTAAGCCCCATTGAATTCAATGGAACTTAGAGCACAATCCTCACCATGTCTACTCAAAAGTAAGCCCCACTGTGTTAAGTGGGTCTTACTCCCAGGAAAGTGTCTTTAGGACTGCAGCCTATGTCCTTAGTAGACACACATAGGGTTGCACTGTAAGGCTGCAATCCTAACCACACTTTCCCGGGAGTAAGTACTATTGGACGCAATGGAACTTAACTTTTGAGTAGACATTCTTAGGCTTACACAATCCTAATTATACTTTCCTAAAAACAAGCCCCATCAAACACAATAGGATTTACTTCTGAGTAGACGTGCATAGGGTTGCATCCTAAGGGGAGGCGCTACACTACACCAGATTCCTGATCCGATCCTGTAAGCTCAAAGCTGCACCTCTAGACAGTTTCCCCCCTTTCTATTCAATTCTAATTCTCATTATAGTTAATAGGGTTTACTCTCGTGTAAGTAAGGCTGCAATCCTATACCCTTTCCTGGTTATGGGATGAGTATAAGTATACGATTAGTATATTTATTGGACGCAATGGCGCTTACTTCTGAGTAGACATGCGTAGGACCGGGGGTTACTTTTTGATAATCACAGACAGAAGCCATTTTTTGTGGACTCTTGGGCTACAATCCTATGCGCACTTTCCTAGAAGTAAGCCCCACTGAACGCAATGGGGCTTACTTTTAAGTAGGCATTTATAGGATGGGGGTTACATTTTTGGTAATCGCATCCTTAGAATGCTCTTTCTTTTCTTTCTTTCTTTTCTTTCTTTCTAATCGGCCCCATTAAATACAGTCTGGATTTACTTCTGAGTAGACATGCTTAGGACTGCGCTTGGAGCCATGTTGAACGACGGAGTTCCTATAGGAAGATACCGGATTTACTTTCGAAGTGCCCTAAAGTGTTCAGACCTCAGCTGACTATATGCTCCTGATGCTTTGATTTCCCAAATACACCCTTTTTCTACCCTTAAAACATGAACGTCTGGAAGCCAAAACACGCGTATTCGAAATTATGCATCCATTTGTTTGGAACAGCACAATCCAAGGCATGTCTACTCAGAAGTAAGTCCCCTTGAGAGTCATCAATGCTCATTACTCCTAGGAAAGTATGTATAAGATTACAACCTTGGACAGCTGTCTCAAAACTGCGTTAAAATGAGTGGGTTTAGAAGTTACTACTTACTACTTGGAAAACAGGTTTATCATAGTGGTGCAAATATGTTTGGAAACCCGGTGTTGCTTTCTGCAGTTGTGACCCCTCTCTTTTTAATTCCTATCCCTGCTCTTTATTAAATGGAACTTTTAGAGCCTAATCCTATCCACTACTCAGAAGTAAGTCTCGTTACTGTCAATAGGGTTTACTCCCAGCAGGTAAGTGTGGATTGCAGACTTAATGCCATCCATACTAACCTGGGAGTAAACGCCACAGAAATTGACTTACTTCTGAGTAGACATATATAGGATTGGACTGCCAGACTACATCCGATGCACACTTCCCTGGGAGTAAGACTGCAATACTAAAGATACTTTCCTGGGAGTAAGACCCATTGAATAGCGTGGGGTTTGCTTTTCAGTGAACATGGTTAGGATTGTGCTCTTAGTCTCATTTAACAAAATGGGATATGCATAGGATTCTGCTGTTAAATCCCGCTTGTGTTCTGTGACATGTTAGTGTCTACTATATAGAAAAGTGGTATATGAATACATTGATTGATTTTCTGCCCTCAACTGTGACCCTAACATGGTGTGGTGTGACCCCACACCAACTTTCCAGTACTTCAGAACTGGTTAATAGGCATTCCAGTCCTAATCTGATCTTCATCCTAAAGTTGGTTGGAAGCTTAAATAGGATTCAGGCCTAACATTTCAGTTTAATTGGAATTAGTTTGAAAAGCGGTCAGATAGCCCAGACCTAAGCAAATCTACTCAGAAGAAAGTTTTATTATACCCTGTAGAACTTATTCCCAGGTAAGTGTAAGTGGGAGCAAGTGTACTCCCAAGTGTAGGTGTAGTTACTTTCCTAAGAGTAAGCCTCCTTGACTATAATAGGACTTATTCCATGAAGATAGGCATAGGATCCAGCTCTAAGGCTGCAATCCTAACCACACTTTCCTGGGTGTAAATACTATTGAATACAATGGGATTTCTTCTGAGTAGAAATGTTCAGAATTGCACTGCTCATCTCTTTCCAACATTCACTGAATTAATAGGCTTGCACTGAATTGCATATATAACCCAGTTTAAGAAAATTTTGATTCATTGGGCACAATCCTAAGAAATTTAGGGCAGCCAAACTCACCTGGCCTATTTTTCTGTTATGGGGTGGGAAGGTTGGCGTATGCCTGTACATTGGCCTAACCCCCCCAGGAGACGGGCAGAAGTGTCTTACTGCACTTTTGTGACACCCCCAGGTCAGCACAGCACTTATGCTGCAGTTTAGGCCGGCCTAAATGGAGTTTAGGATTGCAGCCATAGGGCAAAATCCAGAGTAACTATGGGGAGTCATTGCTCCAGTGTAAGAACAACTTACTCTGGATTCCAATATGAATTTCCCATAGGTTTTCACTAGGTGGTGCGGTAACTATGGGTGCACATAATGTTTCTTACGTGCTCCCGTAGTTACTCTGGATTTGGGGGATAGTCTCCTAAAATTCCTACTTCAGATTAACCTAGCTATGGACAACACTTTTAGGCTTGGGGGATTCTTCTTGATTTCCTGAATTCCATGGAATTTATTACTCAGTACTGTGGTTTGATTATTGCATCTGACAACCCCTCCCCTTTTACAAAAGCATATACTTCAAGGTCAACTCCCATCTTTTTGTCCAAAGAAGATTCCACCCTACAGATTACTTTTCAGCCCTACTAAAAACTTAAAAGTTTACTGATGTTTTTGTGACTTACTGCCAGGTATTGTTGGGAATGGGATGAAAAAGGTTCCTCCAGTTGCCTCCCTTAAATCTAGAAGCTGATTCCAGGACTAAGCAGTTTCAGGCAGGTCTACACTACCAATAGGCTTGCCATATGCCTCCCAAAACAGGGACAATTCTGAGTTGGGGGGATTGTGTTCACATACTGGCAAATGGGACAGAGGGTCCTGTGCCAATTTTGTGGAAGAAAATTATGGCAATCCTATCTACAAAGCACAATCCTAAATGGGTCTAAAGTGAGTCCCATAACTTTCAATTGGGCTTGTGCAGAACTGTAGCCTCTATGGGGCCTTGTGAGTATTTGAAGTCCATATTCCAGCTTTCATTATTTATTTTCCTTGCTGTGATTTCTACTCAAGAGGGAAGCATGTTTACTAAATCCTCATTTACTGAATCCGTGTGTAGACGGGAGAGTTACAATTCCGAAGTTTCATATTCAAATCGGGACTGATACAGTTTTCAACCTGGTGTATTGTTTCAACCTGGAGAACCTGTTGAGTTTTTGTGGATAAAATAATTAGAATTTATTTCCATTGATTATTATTTCCATTTCTTCTTAAGCCCACTTCCAACTGTGCCAGTGCCATAGCTATAGGTGGGCAAACATTCAGTTTTTGGAGGAACATGCTGGGGTCTCTTACTTCCACCTGTGGTAGGGGTCTTCTTAAGCCAAGATGACCATATACGCCCCTTTCTCAGGACATATCCTGGATTTAGGCCTTGTGTCCTAGAAAAAAAACTTTAATGTCCTCCTTTTCCTTGTAAGCAGGCAGCATGTAGCCTTCTTGTAATTAGTAAATTAGTTACAATGAGCACCGCACCCTACAGTTGGCCACAACTAGCAGTATAACCTGAAGGGGACAGCTTTACCTTTATGTAATAAATTATGGGTGCAATCCTAGGAACTTTAGGCTGGCCTGGTGGACTAGCCCTACAATCCAGAGTAACTACGGGAGCACGTAAGAGACATTACGTGTACCCGTAGTTACTGCACCAACTAGTGAAAACCTATGGGAAATTCATATTGCAATCCAGAGCAAATTGTTCTTACACCGGAGCAAGGACTCCCCATAGTTACTCTGGATTGTGCCCTTACTCACCAGGCCTATCTTTCTGTGATGGTGTGGAGAGGTCTGTGTATGCCTGTACATTGGCCCCTAGGAGTGGGACAAAAGTGTCTTACTGCATTTTTGTGACACTCCAAGTCAGCACAGGATTATGGGGGGGGGGGTTTAGGCCAGTGTAAGTAGAGATTAGGAATGCAGCCTTTATGTACCAGTTCTAAATTTGATCATAAGTAATGTACTGTTTAAATTAAGCACGTGAAAGTGTTTTTAGCGTTTATTTTGTCCTGCCCTACATTTTTCTTGGGGTGTCCTACATTTTTGGGAGCCTTATCTTCCTCTTTGATGCTCTTAAGTCCACTTCCAGCTGTGCCAGTGGCATAGCTAAGGGGGGAGAAGCAGTCAGTCTGGGAGGGACCCCTGGCCTGCTCCCCCAACTAGTGCTGTCACCCCCTGTGCTGTGCTCTCTTTCCAGGCTATGAGAGTCCCGGGTCGGTTCTGATGTCTCCTGTGCCCCACCAGATGTTGCCCTACATGAACGTGGGTACCCTATCCAGGACTGAGTTGCAACTCCTCAACCAGCTCCACTGCAGGAGGAAAAGGAGGCATCGCACCATCTTCACAGATGAACAGCTGGAGGCCCTGGAAAACCTCTTCCAAGAAACCAAGTACCCAGATGTGGGCACCAGGGAACAGCTGGCCAGGAGGGTCCACTTAAGGGAGGAGAAAGTGGAGGTAATTTGAGTGGAGTGGCCTATATATCCTCTTTTGTCCTGGAAAAAACTTCATTGTCTTCCTTTTCTTTGTGAGCAGGCAGCATGTAGCCTTCTAATTAATAAATTGGCTATAATAGCTTGAAACTTAGTAATAAGTTTGAGACACCATAATGGCTGACTTTTAAATCAGATATTTTATGGCTGACTACACCCTATTTTATATTTTAATTATACCGATATTTTAATTGTAATATTTTAATTGTATTTTATGTAATGCCTTGAGTTCCTTTTTGGGGAGAAAGGCGGAGTACAAATCTAATAAATAAAAAATTAAACAAATAAGATAGTGTTTAACCACAAGCAAAATATGAGTGTTTTAGAGCACAAGCCTAACCATGTCTACTCAAAAGTAAGCCCCATTGTGTTCAATAGGTCTTACTATCAGGAAAGTGACTTTAGGATTGCAGCCTAAACTTTTATCTGGTCATGTCCTACATTTTTCTTGGGCATCCTGAGGGTCACCATATGTCATCTTTTTCCAGAAAATGTCCTCTTTTTCCAGAACATGTCCTCTTTTTTAGCCATGTGAATTTGAGAAAAAAAACTTAATTGTCCTCCTTTTCCTTGTGAACAGGCAGCACATAGCTGCCTTGTCATTAATAAATTAGGGCTGCAATCCTAAAGACACTTTCCTGAGAGTAAGACCCTAATTTAATAAGTAATATGGTGTTTATATTAACCACATAAAAGCAATAGACATGTATATATTTGGCACAAGTGGTAAAGATGCTGTGCCTGTTAACCAGAAGGCCAGGGTTCAAGACCCGGGTCAGCCCCACAAGACAGGGTGAGCTCCTGTCCTTAGCCCAGCTCTGCGACGCCAGCTGGATCCAATCGTATTGGCTCTGCCTTTCCATTGGACTAATTCAGTGGCGTGGAGAGGGGGGATTTGCTGCTTGGGTAACAGCCTATCCTCCATAACAATCTAACCCAGGCTTTTGTGCTTCGCATGCAGCGTATGCAGTGCTGAGCACGATACCATAGTCTTTCAAGACTGATGGAGGCCTGCTATTTTGTCATGCCCTACATTTTTCTTGGGTGTCCTACATTTTGGGGTGTTCGTTGCTGCATACCTTGATTCTTCTCACCTTGCACAGCCTGTCCTGTAGAGGATCACACACAGGTGCCCCATTTAATCCAATTCTGTCCAGAATACTATTTGCACTATAGTCGACATGGGCAGACAAATGGTGCAGGAACTCATATAGATTACAATTCTATAAATATTTGCCCTGGAGTAAGCATCATTATTTTTAATAGAACTTACTTCTGAGAAGGCAGGCATAGGATTCTGCTGTTAGGATTGGGATTAGCAACCTTATCCACCCACAAGTGACAGTGAAGAGATTGACCTGTTTGGGGGTCTCCAAATATTCCCTCTTAAAAAATAAACTTAAGTGGGAGGAATTGTTTGATCCTGCAAGTGCAGGATCTGTGCACAGGATCTATGCACTCAAGACATATGCACTTTCCTAATAGTACGCTCCAATGAAGACGGTGGGACTTAATTCTGAGTAGACAATCATGGAATTGGGCTCTTACGTTAATCAAGGGAATCCATCCCATTATGGCTGCCATCCTATCCACTTTCCTGGGAGTAAGGCTGCAATACTAAAGACACTTTCCTGGGAGTAAGACCCATTGTGTCTTGAGTACACAATGAGTACACAATGGAACACAATGGGGCTTAATTTCAAGTAGAAATGAATAGGTTTTGGCTCTATTTCAGCCATATTCCTTTTCTGTGGTTCGGGACTGAATTAAGGAGCCTAAAGATCTAAGGATCCTAAACTAACTGAATTGAAAACAAATCTTGAATAAAGACTGAAGCCAGGATCAGGGTGACCTTATGTCATAATGAAAAAAAGAGGACAAGCCCCCAACCCCAAATGTAGAACACTGAAGAAAAATGTAGGACATGACAACATTAAAGCTAAAAACAAACATATAAATTGCTTTCCTTTGATTAATTTAAAACTTATTGCATATCAATTAAAATTGATATGCAATATAAAATTGATTGCATATAATTTATTAATTACAAGGAGGCTACAGGCTGCCTGCTGACAAGAAAAAGGAGGAAAATGAAGATATTTTTTTCCCAAGGCTATAAAAGAGGACAGATGGTCACCAGGAGCCTTGTCAAGACTTGGCCTAGTGGAGACTGAGACAACTCAATTCAGGCAGTGGTGTAGCTAGGGGGGGCACTGCTTGTGCTGTGCACCCCTTTCACACCAGAAGTTGTGCCAACACAGAACCAATGCAGATTTACTGAGCAACACCAACCTTACAATTACACTTTATCCTTGAATTGATCCTTTGAGAATTGCAACCACTACACCTCAAAGGTCAAGGGGTGTCCAGCTCCAGGTGTTCAGTCCAGCTCCCATGGTATAGGGGAGAGGAGCAAATTCTAGCCCATATGCATTAGTTTTGATTTTTTTAATACCATCATTCACCTTCAAGGACGTAGGTGGGTGTCCATAGTTCCTTCTCTCCATATATGCTCACAACAACCCTGTGGGATAGGTCAGACTGAGAGATACTGACTGGTCCCAGTTCACCCAGGAGGTTTCATGGCTGAGAGGGGTTTCCAACCTTGATCTTCCAGGTCCAAGGAAGATTCTTGGAAGTACTACACCACCCTGGCTCTTGGGATGTTCAAAAAGGTGCCAATGTTAGGATCTTAGTCCCAGGCTTATGTTTAGGAACCCCCAGGTCTTTCTCACAGCCGTCATACCCTGGACAATATTTCACATATTTTTACACACCTGCAACGGAATATGTGGACTCATTTCAGAAGCATCTCATCCAAAAGATCTTTGAGTAGCAGTGTTTGTTTGTTTGTTTGTTTATTTCCTGCCTTTCTCAAGGTGGCTAATAACACAGATTACAGCACACACATCAGATTAAAAATGTTTTTTAAATGTATTGATGTGTTTTAATGTTTTAAAAAATAAACATTATTACAATTTAAACACTATTAATTGTTATTAGAGACCTGCAAAAGGAGAAGTTATTTTTCCTGTTCTGTTTAAGCACCCCTTTTTCAGGAAAAATAACCTCACCTTTTGCAGGTCCCTACTCATTATTAAATTTAAATTAATTGTATATAATTTATTACATATAATTAAATTATATATGGTATATTATACTCACAGTGCAATCCTATTCATGTCTACTCAGAAATAAGTTTCACTGAGTTCAGTGGGGCTTACTCCCAGGAAAGTGCTCTTAGGATTGCTGTGCTCAGGGGACTTTTTGAGGGGGAACTCACCAGCACCTCTGTAGCCCTCAAGTTGACAGGCATATGATTACAAATAACATCTTCATGGTGAGTATCCCCACCTTTATTTCTAGAAAAATGTATTAATCTAATAAATTAGTAATAAATTTATTAATTTCAAGAAGGCTACATAGTGCCTGTTCACAAGGAAAAGGATGATAAAGAAGATTTTTCCCCCAGGACTCAAGGCTAAATAAGAGGACATATCCTGGAAAAAGAGGACCTCTGGTGACCCTAAATAATGGTGTCTCCCCTTTTTTTTACCTGACTGGCAGGTGTGGTTCAAAAACCGAAGGGCTAAGTGGAGGAGACAGAAGAGGTCTTCTTCAGAGGAGTCAGAAAACACCCAGAAATGGAATAAAGTGTCCAAGACATCCCCAGAGAAGAGGCAAGAGGAGATCAAAAGTGATCTAGACTCTGATAGCTGATACTTCTCTCCCCCCTTCCCCCAAGGATGGATGTCCTGTCAACTTTGCCTGGGGATGGACTATCTTATGATGCATCTGTACCAGTTGCACAGAAGAAATTCTTGCACAAACTCTCTCTTTGCAGGTAGAGGGACCAGATCTGTCTGTATATAATGTACCTGGCCCTGGGAGCCTCAATAAAATGCCTTGTTGGAGGTGTTGCACAGGTGGACGCAGCTGGCCATGTTTGCTTTATTGGGGGGTTTCTCCAATACAGAAGGTGCAAGTACCTCTTGACTGCTCCACCACCTCTAGCTGTGCCACTTGTTCCAAGGGGGGGCGGAGGGTAAAGGATTAAATTCAGTGGCATTACTAAGAAGGGGGTGGCAGTTGCACTGTCTGGGCAGCATCTCTTAGGAGGAGCAACAAGCTGAAGACAATAGTGGCCAAAACTGTGAAAACCTTGGTAAGTATAAATAATACCATCAGGTTATACATTAATGGAAAGGTAATTTAACGCCGAATGCAATGATACAAATCGTAGTGGACTAACTCTATTCTATCAAAAGCTATGGCCAATTAACTAGAAAACTTCATTAAATTAGTTTTTGCTGTTGGGGGGATGCATTTTAAAAAAATCCTGGGTTGCATATGCCTTAGCTACAACAATGAGATTCCTCTTGTAGCCCCCATCATTTTTATGAAGCAGTGCTGGTGGAGGCTCTGAGATCCAAGATTGCTTTCTCGAGAGTAAACTCCTGCAAGCATAGTGGGATTTACATCAGAGTAAACAGAACCAGATCAAAGGACTGAAAATGTCCTTTTAAAAAATCAGATTTTTAAAAATGATCACCAATCTCAAGTCATATTAATCACTAATCAATCCAGTGGCATAGCTGGGGGGGGGGAGGAAGCATTGTTTTAGAGGGATCCTCAGTGCAGGGTGCAAGTTGCTCCTCTCCTTAAGATCCATTCAATGCTCCTGGGGCCCAATCCTGAGCCTCACAGATGGATGAAGGGGACACTCTCCTTCACCTTCAATTTTGTTAGGAATGGCTCCCGAAGGGAGAAGCTTCTTGCATACAGCACTGAGGCCAGGGTGACCATATAGAATGGAGCACAAAGTGCCTGTACCTTTAACCATTGCATAGAAGAGGAAATTTAGGCAGGTATAGCTCAACATAGAAGGGTTTAAAAAGCAGCACCTGCCTAAATTCTCCCTTCTATGCAATGGTTAATGGTACAGGAATTTTATGCTCCATTCTGTATGGTCACCCTGACTGAGGCTCCCTGCAAAACTTCATGATTTGCACACATTAAACCCCACAGTTAAGCCATGGGTACAATTCAGGACTTGGAATTAAGTTGATCTGATTGAACATCAGAAAGTTGGGTCCAAGTGCTCTGTGGATCTGAAGTGCTTCCCCTAATCTGATTCATGGAATGGGGCTGGATTAAAGCAAGCTTGCCTACCTCCCTTTAGCAGCACTGAATACAGTAATTGCAGAATTAGGACCAAGGATCACTTTACTAAAGTAGGAGCACAATCCTAACCATGTCTACTCAAAAGTAAGCCCCATGTTGTTCAATGGATCTTACTCCCAGGAAAGTGTCTATAGGATTGCAGCCTATCTCAGAAGTAAGGCTGCAATTATTATGCATGCTTTCCTGGGAGTTAGCCCCATTGAATTCAATGGGACATACTTAGTAGTCATGCATAGGATTGGGTTGTAAGTCCCATTGATGGCAAGGCAACTTCTTCCCAAGAAACACAAACCAAAAGGGGGTGGTTGTGGGTTGGAAAATTAGATGCCCCCAAGAATTGTAGTCTTTGCAAAATCAAAATCTGGTAATCCCTGCCTAGAATGACGTGAATTGACAAGGCAACATGAAATGGTGGGAAGACACAACTGATTTCCTTGATCAATTAAAAATTCCTTAATAACACCTATTATACTGCAGTGTCTAAGGATAGTTGATGGTTTATTTTGGAAACAAATAATGGGTGGGGTACTTGAACAGTTTAAGATACAGCTGAAAATAACTGATGTGAGCTTTGATGGAGACCAACTTTAATACTTACTAAGAGTAGTACTTAAACAACAAAGAGTAGTAGAGCACAATCCTTATATATACTCAAAAGTCAGCCCCACTGTGTTCAATGGGTCTTACCCCCAGGAAAGTGTGTTTAGGATTGCAGCCATAGTCAGGGAGTTGCCGCTGTACCTCATTTATTCCACAGTTTAGGTATTGTTGAGCATCTTCGGTTCCTTGGGAAATCTCAATATCTCCTAGTGTCTTCGAGGATTATTAGCTTGGAAAACAAGATACACCATGGTTAGTTAACTGAAATCTGAGGTTAGATCGAGGCCCTCTTGATGTAAACGTTGGACTAGGGTGGGCATTATAGCAATTACTGTGCATTAAAGATAATAATCACATTATTAACAAAGTAAGATGTAATTTCACAATGGAAGGTGAATTGTTTTAAATTTTACTCCTTGTGGGTTTAGGGATATTAATCCAGAGTGTTCAAGGGTTGATTGTCTGAATATTTCTATCATAAATATACCCTTAAACATATGTAACAAAGACAGGTCAGGGGGATTATGATGGGAAAAAATTCAATTTTAAGATCCTCGTTGGATCCTCCTTCCCTTAAATTAGTATTGAAGGTGAACCACTAGTGATGCTAGTCCTCAGTTATTTTCCAAATTTAGACTACATAATTGAGGCTGCAATCCTATACACATATGCTTAAGGGTAAGTACCATTGAAAACATAGACATTCAATGTCTGGGAAATTTAGAGCCCAGCCCTATTCATATCAACTCAGAGTTATAGTCCGAGTAGTCGTCTCTCCTGTGGAGATTACTCCCAGGTATGCATGGATAGGATTGTAGCCACTGAGCCCAATCCTATGCCTATCTCCTCAGAAGTATGTCCCATTAGAGTCAATGGGGCTTACTCCCAGGAAAGTGAGGATGAAACTAAGAGCACAATCCTAACCATGTCTACTCAAAAGTAAGCTCCATTGTGTTCAGTGGGTCTTACTCCCAGGAAACTGTCTTTGGGATTGCTGCTGACTCAAAATCCTATAATAAATTTTAAGTTCACTTGATTCTACTCAACATTATTTTGCAGGGAATTTCATGACTGGAGTCTCACTGATTTCTGCTGAGATTCCTACACCACCACCTCCTATCCAGGTAACTCTGCAATCCTAGCAATACTTTCCTGGGAGTAAGTCTCACTGAACACAATGGGGCTTACTTCTGAGTAGGCATTGGCTGCAAATGTGTTTAGCATCAGCTTCAGGATCACAGTAGCCTCCCAATTCAACTCTCACAAAACCAGGAGGAAAACTAGTTCATGCCATGGTGACTGTCAGGATGGGATGTGCAACTATGTGCAACAGATGCCATCCAGTATTGTAAATTCACTTGTTAATGTGAATCGAAGTATGATTAAAAGTATGAAATGTGCCAATAAACAAGAAAAGATGCTCAATGTGGCTTTGTCCCAAGGTCATCTTTGACTTTTCCTGATCCTGGTGGACAGGGCCACCAAAGGCTGATGGGTGGGCCACCAATCATTAAATGATCTCCTCATTGTGTATCTCAGGTGTACAGAAGTCACCAACTTCATGAAGGTGTGCAGGAGAAGCCATACATGACCATATGTCACAACCACAAAATAGGACAAGGCCCCCCAAAATATAGGACACCCAAGAAAAACTTAACACAATAAAATAACACAACAAAATAAAAGCTAAAAACACACATAAATTGCTTTCCTCATATATATTGATTTCATGGTGGTTAATTTAAACACTGTATTACTTATTATAATATTTAAAACTATAGCCTATAATTTATTAATTACAAGAAGGCTGCATGCTGCCTGCGCACAAGGAAAAGGAGAACAATGAAGATTTTTTTTCCAGGACACAGGGCTAAAAGAGAGGACATGTCTTGGAAAAAGAGGACATTACAATCACCCTGCATGTGGATTGTCCCCTGCCCCATTACTTGCCATCTGCTTATCTGGTAGGCCTGTGTTCCTATCCACACTTACCTGGAGAAAAGTCTTATTGAATATAATGGGATTTTCTTCTGAGTAGGCATGAAGGATGCCAATGAATGAGGCATGCATAGAATTGGGCTATTAGTGATTTGACTATCTCTGGGATGCCTAACTACTGCTTGGAAATGATCCTTCCAAATGCTCTCATTACCCATCTAGGATTTTGAAAGGACTTTGCACAGAGGGTTCCTGATTATGAGAATGAAAGCTTTACTGACCATCTGAAGGTTACATTTGTGTTTCTATTAATCATTGGCATAACTAGAGGGAGTGTACTAAAGTTCCCAATCCTGCAATCCTGAAGACACTTTCCTGGGAGTAAGACCCAATGAACATAATGGGGATTACTTTTGAGTAGACATGGTTTATAGAATCATAGAGTTGGATAGGGACCCAGTGGATCATCTAGTCCAACCACCTGCCTGTAGCAAGAAATCCTCATCTTTTGGGGACCTGGGTCTTAAACCCTGGGCTGCTGGTTAACAGGCACAGTGTCTTAACCACTTGTGCCACCAACGGATAGTTTAGGATTGTGCTCTTAGTTCTTTGCCCCCTCTATCTATGCCACTGGTTTGATTACACTCTGCTCCCTCCTTGAAAGAGGACCAAATGACTCACACATCTTTGAACATGTCCAGTATGGATTAGAGCCATAGGGCACTGCTCAATTTTGGGGGGGAGGGTATGGGGGGGAGGCAAGACCATCCTCAGTGAAATCAACAAGCAAAGCCCCCTGGATCTTCTTTCCCATTTTCAACCAAACCATCCCTTTACATCACTGCATTCTAAAACTGTAGCTTAAGGCAGTGGTTCTCAGCATGGAGGTCAGGACCCCCTTGGAAGGTCATGACTTCCATTTCAGGGGGTCGCAAGAAGCTGGGTGCCACCATCTTGAAATGGGACATTCAGGCTGCTTTCCTGGGAGTAAGTCTCATTGAACACAACAGAGAAGCTCTGGCATTACAGAATGGAAATTCCTGATCCAGCCATGACATTACTGGGGGTGGGGGGTGGGAGAAGGGCTGGACAGATTGTCATTCTCAAAAGGGGGTCCAAGTCTGAAATGCTTGACAATTACTGGCTTGAGGAAATCTTCATAAAAAGGAAGGGGCCCACTGCCCCCTCCTTGTAATTTGCGGAGTGAGAGGGTGGGTGGGTCACACTATAAGAAATGTGTAACATTTGAGTACATCTCAAATGTACTCCTCCCCCCCAAATCCCATCCTCTTGAAGGGAAGTACATTCTAATACCCTGAGGTGGGGATGTTAAATTCATGACATACTAAGGGGCCAAAGTTAGCATTTATAGTGCCTGCCAAGGGCCAGAAGTGTCCAAAAGTGTCATGATGACCAGAAGGGTCATCATAAAGCAAAAACAGACATTAAGCAGATGATGGCCAGAAATACACAATTTGTTGTCGTATAGAAAGTCATTAGCTGCAAACAGCAGAAGAGAAAATGTGAGAATCTAGTTTATATTTCCAAAATATGAGAGGCCAAGAATAGTGACTGATTAAATTGCTTCTGGGAGGCATATCCAACCTGCAGGCTTTATATTTGATACCCCTGCTGTCCGAATTATAGCTGAAGAATCTTGACCGCAGAGCAGATCTGCTCTGAAACAGACAAGAATGGTGACTGAACAAGGCTCTGCTAAAGGATTCTCTAAATGTGGATAGTATTTCCCAGAAAAGTTAAGAAACTGAGGATCTCAAAGGGGTATGCAAGCTAACCACACATTCTCACAGTGCTGCAACCAGGAATTTTCCAAATACTTTGTGTGCAAAAATGTGCTTCAGTTCAATGCTACTTGTAATGCAAAATAGTTATCGGTCATGACAACAGTACTAAACATACAAACAAACCCTCAAACCCACACTAGAATTTGAAAATATGTGCAATAATTCAATAAATAAAAAAAAGAGACCTAGAGGTATTAGTTTCCAGTGAGTAAGAGTTTCCAGTGAGTAAGCCTTAGGCGGCAATCCTAACCCTGTCTACTCATAAGTAGCCCCATTGTGCTAAATGTGGGTTTAAATGTGGGTGGCGCAAGCGGTAAAGACGCTGTGCCTGTTAACCAGCAGGCCAGGGTTTGATTCCTGGGTCGGCCCCACAAGACAGGGTGAGCTCCTGTCCTTAGCCCAGCTCTGCGATGCCAGCTGGATCCAATCGTATTGGCTCTGCCTTTCCATTGGACTAATTCAGTGGCGTGGAGAGGGGGGATTTGCTGCTTGGGTAACAGCCTATCCTCCATAACAATCCAACCCAGGCTTTTGTGCTTTGCATGCAGCGTATGCAGCGCCGAGCACGATACCATAGTCTCTCAAGACTGACGGAGGCCTGCTTTTTTTGTGCTAAATGGGTCTTACTATCTATCTACAGTATTTATATACCGCTTTTCAACTGAAAAGTTCACAAAGCGGTTTATAAGAAAATGAAAAAATTAATAGCTAATAAATAGCTAATGGGTCCCTGTCCCAAAAGGGCTCACAATCTAAAGTGCAAAAAAAAACTTACTCCCAGGAAAGTGCAGTGGTGGTCTTCAGGGGGTTCTCACAGGTTCTATAGAACCCTTTGCTAATGAGTGCCTGGTTCTGAGAACCAGTTACTAATGGGACATAGAACATGTTGTTAATTTAGGTTATTAGGACATAGAACCTGTTGTTAATTTATTTGAATCCCACCACTGGGAAAGTGTGTTTAGGATTGCCGCCTATGTTTTGCTGAACACAATACTGAATAAAATAAATATTTTTTCAAACACCTCTACATTATATTAATTTAACAGAAAGGTAAATGTTGGCGGATCTGTGACTTGACACCATACTGTTATGGAAGATCATGATGATCAGGCAGAGGATGTGGTGTTGACAGTGCTTGCCATGTTTTGACAGCTGTATGGCAGCTCTGGGGAGGTCAGGGTTAGTGCATGATGGACCAGGTATGTCTCATAGCTGTCCTTTGTTAGGATGATGCACACTTGCAGGAATTTGTAGGTGTGGCTCACACCTGATGCTCATTGGGACTAATGAGAGTTTCAAGAATAAAAGCAGCCCCAGAATGGCTGTATGGGTGTGCATCTGTGACACCAAGGTGGGGGGGATGTTGTGCATATAATTTACTGGAGGAGATACACACACCTCTACTGGACTGGGACTTTGCCTGCTGGAGGTCTGCTGAACTGGGACTTTGCTAGACCAGACTGGACTTTATTTGGACTGTGAAGGACCTTCATGTGGATTATATGCTGTGACCCTTCACCGTTGAAGATAGGTAGAGTTCTTGGGGAAAGGTATTGCTCTGGAGAAGAACTGAATTTTTGGAGAGTTTGTGCTTGTGTCTCTGTAATAATAAACACTGATAAAGGAATTAGTATTCATTTAATTTACACACTTTGGCCAGTTTCTGGAGAAGGGACTTAAAGTGGGTATTAAAAAGGATTTGTCAAACAGGACAAAGTGGTAACATAGTTGAGGTTCTCAAGGTGTACCAGAGAAGGGATAAAAAATTTGAATGGGGCACATGCTCAAAAAGTAAATCATACTGAATTAATGATACTACACTTAGAGAAGTATGTATAGTACAGTAGCTGGTTAATTCAGGTATAGGAACATATTGACTGTGGGAACATAAATCCCACTTTAATTCTATGTGATCTATTCCTATAGACCCAAATACCATAGATTGCAGTCCCCTTTCACTTAACAGTCAGTTCTTTGACTGTGTGATAGGAAGTAAGGCTTATTTAATAGTGAGATTCATGTCCTATGCAAGAGTACTTTCCTAGAAGTAAGACCAACCAGACACTATAAAATATACGATTGAGGAGCCATGCATAGGTTGTACTGCAAGTATTCATAGGCTTGTTGTATCCCGTGCTCCTGTTCATGTTTATGTTTATGAGGATTGCCATGATCAGGGAGCAAACATGTAAATCGTTTTGCCAGCCCCCTTCATGCTGGTGGAGAGATTTATGTGCCCCCCACTTGCCAAAAGGTTTGGACACCCATGCAGTACAGCATCCCTATGACTTTGATCTTCGGAGGAGAAATTGGATTTGCCCAAACCATGGCAGGTGCTAATATTAGAAATATAAATGGGACTGGTTGACTAGCTGTGACTAGCTCCACCAGTTTTACATCATATTGCAATGGAATGTCCCTTTAGAAGGTAATTGACTCCCTGCAGGAATGACACCAGCTGAAGGGTACTGTTATCAAGTGGTTAAATTATTTAGATATTTGGCCATATGTCTAGACATCTATGAACTGCTTGTATATTTTATATGAGAATTTATGTGATGCGGATGCATTTTGCCATATACTAAACAAATAAACACCACATAACCCAGTGAGACTAAACAATGAATACTAAATTTACTCAAATCTAATGCTCACCTTTTCCAGCCAAATTTAGTCTCCAAAATTGGGGTGCACGTTGGATTTGACGGCGCATTAGACTTGAATAAATACGGGATTTTGATTATGAATGTGTTAGTATTTTAGTTAAAACAGTTTACTAAATTATAATGAAAAATGTAATATAGACCCAGTGTTGTATAAAGTAGTGCTATTAGGTAAAAAATAATAATAAATCCATTGTTACACTATTATTGTCATATAACTCATTGTTGTATGTGGTGAAATTAAATTTTGCATCTGCTTTGCAATCACCAGTAAATATTTTTAAACTCTCGAGCCTTTTAAAATTGAGGTATGCATTAGAATTGATGGCACATTTGGATTAAAATAAATAAAAGTATACACAGTACAGTAGTTTGGCTGCACAATGTTCAGAGTTGTTAGCTTCAGGATGCAATCCTAAAGACACTTTCCTGGGAGTAAGACCCACTGAACACAAGGGGCTTACTTTTGAGTAGACATGGTTAGGATTGTGCTCTCAGTGGAACAGCTAAAGGGGGTGCAAAGCACTAAGTTTTGCAGGGAACCACATCACTACACACAAGTAGTCCCTTCCCCACCCCTTTTGGAGCCATTCTGTAGGGAGATGGTGGGGTGGGGAGAAGGAAGACCTGAAAGAGAAGGACCACTTAGTGCTGTAGTGGTGGTGCTCTATAAAACCTAGTGGCTTGCACCACCACTACATTGGTTAACAAAACTGTTGGACTGTACTATAGCTGCATTAGTGATGGGATTCAAAGAAATTAACAACCGGTTCTATGCCCATCTGGCAGCCACTTTTAAATTAAATCATGTTAATTTTTATATGTCCTATCTCTTGTTAACAACCGGTTCTATAGAGTAGGTGCGAACCTGCTGGAGCCCACCACTGAGCTGCATCAATTTGCCTGAATATATGTAGTTGTAATTGTGGTTTTAGCTGAAATAATAATTCTGGCTACAGCAATTATTTTTTGGCTTTTCAGTAGCAGACCTCTTTGGTGGCATTCTTTGCAGACTATCAGTCAATGTAGAGAACCAAGAAAGCCAAGCTATTCTATCAGCCACAGATCAGTCATAAAGAAAAATCTCCACTAGCTATTAATGCCTGAAACAGAACTCTGAGTAGAGCTGAAATTAATGTTCACAAATATGTGGCAAGTTTTCCACTTTCCATTCCAAGTTTTTAAATAGGAAATTTCCAAGCAAATCTTTAACTGGGGATGTAATTTTTCACTGGGAATGTAATTAAACATATTATTGCTGATCAGGCATAAACATGATTTCTCAGAAGTCCCATTGCTCATTGCATCTTATTTCCTAGGAAGTATGCTGAGATTTGGATTGTGGGCATCTCTTGATTGTTTTGTTTTGGACAGGTTTCAAATGCTGCAAATACATAAGTATCATTGCATGCTGATGCTGGGAAAAACTAAAGGGAAAGGGGATGGCTGAGGGTAAGGTGATTGTCTCACCAAGGCAATAAACATGAATTTGGATAGACTTCAGAAGCTGGTGGAGGATAGAGATGCTGGTGGCGTGCTGCAGTCCATGGGGTCATGAAGAGTTGGGCATGACTGATCGACTAAACAACATCATTGCATGTTTTAAGTTTGTTTCGATTTGCCAGATTTCCTTTCCAAGCATGGCCTATACCCATTTTAAACTAATTAGTCCCCCTGGTTCAAACACAGCTAGTTTTATCAAGCTACTTCATATAAAACCCAACCCCTTTGTACTTCATATAAAGGCCCAACCCCAGCACCAATGGGAAAGTAATTAGTTGATAGCTTCTCTGTGGGGTTACTGGCTCCCAGTTCTCCAAACCACAGCTCTTTTAGGTACAGCAGTGTGTTCACTGGTAAGGCAAAAGCAATCCATCAAAGGCACCACCCAACATCAAAACCATGGTTTGATGAGGAGTCTATATTAGCAAAGCAAACCTTACGGAACACCTATCAGGCCTATAAACTAAGTTCAAATCAGAAGGTGGCCCAAACTCTTCTGAAGGAAAAAAAGTCTTATAAAAAGCTGTTAGTGCAGAAGGAAAAAGAGGCCCAGAAAGAAAATTGGGAAAAATTGATTCAAGCAGCCAAATTTAAGGATACATCTTTGTTTTGGCGGCTGATAAAGATCTACCCAACTCCTGGGCCAATGCTCACAGATTGTTACATCCATCCAGAGACATGGGAGAAACATTTTCGAGACTTATATGAAGATGCAGAGGTGATTCAAGTAAGAGGGAACAGCAGCCTTGAGGATGTACCCCCCTGGGCACCTGTGACAACTACTGAAGTTCATAACTTAATAGCCCAAATGAAAGTGGGAAAAAACCCTGGAGAGGCTTTGGTTCCTCCAGAGGCGATTAAAAATAATTTGGATTTTTGGGTCCCAGTTTTAACATCACTTTTCACATATATTGATGATACTGGCCAAATTCCAGACAACTGGGGCTTCGCTATCATAGTCCCCCTATTTAAGAAGGGTAATAAAGACAATCCGGGGAACTACAGGCCCATCAGTCTTCTTAATACAATTTGTAAACTCTACAACAGGCACTTGTATTGGAAATTTAGAGACTGGGTAGAGCAGGAAAAAATACTAGTAGAAGAGCAGGCAGGCTTCCTGGAGGGACGATCTACGATTGATCAGTGTCTTTTGTTACAATTCTTAGTTGAAAAATATACTTCCAACAAAGCAAACTCTCTTCATGTGGCTTTCATCGATTTGAAGGCAGCCTTTGATTCCATCTCAAGGGTTAAATTATGGAAGAAATTGGAGGCTTCTAATATTAATAGGCGTTTGCTTTATCTTATTCAGGCTCTTTATAGAAATACCTCTCTAAAGGTAAGATGTGGTGCTCGTGGACATCTTACTAAGGCCATTCAAACCCAAAAAGGAGTCAAACAAGGTTGCCTCCTGGCTCCACTTCTGTTTAATTTTTACATCAATTTCATGGTGGACCAGTTAAGAGATATTGATTTCCATCCCCCCAAAATAGCGGGGAAACAGATAACAACACTATTGTATGCTGATGACACAGCTATTATTTCCAGGACCCCTATTAGGTTTAGAAGAGCATTGAAAAGGCTGTCTTTATATTGTGAACAGGAAGATTTGACAATAAACTTCCAAAAAACTAAAATCATGTCTTTTGCTAAAAGGCCAGTAATGCGCACATGGATGATAAATCAGCATAAAATTGAGCAGATCCACCAATTCAAGTACTTAGGTGTTGTCTTTCAATCTAATGGCTCCAGGCAAGCACATGGCGATTATGTGGCTTTAAATGCCCAGAGAAGCTCTTCTGCAATATTGCAATTTATGAGGACAAAAGGAGGGTATTTTATACCCTCAGCCATTAAGCTGTTTCATGCTAAAGCAATTGCCCAGCTATTGTATGGCGCTCAACTGGGCCCCTTCCCAAACATCATAACCCTTGAACGGGTACAAAGTAAATTTTTGAGAGCCCTATTGGGAGTCCCTAGAGATGTAGCCAATGTAAAACTGAAATTGGAAATGGGCCAAATTAAAATCGAATCCAGAATATGGATTGCAATTTTGGTATATTGGCTCAGACTGATTTCTCTCGCTAATGGTCTTGTACCTTTGATCTTGCTAGACACCTTTAAGTCGAAATGGGTTCACCAAATTGAATAAAAATTAGCCTCCCTGGGTCTTTCTAGGTCAATTTTGTTAACTATGGGACTGGAACAGGCAAAAAAAATCATCAGGCAGCGTATCGAGGATACTGAGAGACAAATTGATTTAAGCAATGTCTCAGGATTTTACCTAAGGGCGGATAGGTTATATAAAGTTACAGTAGTACCCTATTTTGCTCAGCTGGAGCAGCCTAGATACAGAAGATCATTTACCCTGGCCCGGCTTAATGCACTACCCTCAGCAGTCCAGGAGGGACGGTATAAAAAGATCCCCTGGACAGAACGTTTTTGCCCATGTGGTATGGAACAAATAGAAACCACCAAACATGTTCTGCTGAGATGTTCTTATTACAAGGGAGTACGTGAGGAGCTTGTTTCCCCTTGGATTAGCTGATTCCCCAGTTGTACAGAGCAACAATGTATGTATGTGTTGTTGTCGGATTACAACCCCAGGATAACACTCAGTGTGGCCAAATTTCTTACAGTCGCTATGGGCATTAGGAAAAAAATCTTAAAAGCAGCCGATTCTGGTAGTTAGAGCATAGTCCACTAGTCATTTTGTAATGATCAAGGGGAGATGCTTTGTTGCTGATGTTTCGCTGATGCTGATGGTTATTTTAAAGCTGTTTTTTATGTGGGATCATAATTTTGCTGTATATTCCCTATATCTGTATGTTTTTATACATTTTGATTATTATTTGTGGCTGGTCTGCAGACCGTAATAAAGTTTATTATTATTATTATTATTATAGGTACAGCAGTGTCATCTCAACTCTTCATCACTCAGCAGTCTCCATTTGGACCATCAGTTTACCGGTATATTACTCAGCCCACTGGTTTGCTAGTCCATACACTAGTTCATTAGTTCATCCACCAGTTAGCCAAACTGTAAACGTCAATTAGTTTGCTAGCCAGAAAATCTATGCTAACAAGTCTTCTATCTCCCCAACTATAATCCCAACTCTCCAAGTCTTGTTATATCTTATAGTAACCTGGCTGCATCTGTACAGCACACTCATTGCAAGTTAGAGCATTGGGGTTAACCCTTTGTTCCCTGGCTGATTTTGAGCAAGGGGCCACTGCTAGCGTCATTATCTCCTTGGTGGTGGGGGGCTCTTTGACATTTTTACCCTACATGATTTCATGTATTCCTCCATAGAGACCGAAGTTGTGTTATTAGGATTAGGTCTTCCATCCGAGTAATAAAAACCAGTTTGAATTCTTACATTTTGGCAAGCTCCAGGACATGCCCTTCGTGATATCCGTCAAAGAAAAACATCCAACAATAACATGACAGTGATCGATCACAATCAAATATTAAATAGGATGGATGCCAACCAACACACATCAAACTTGCAGTATATGTTAAAGAAGGTAAACTACCTTCCATGGAAACCTAAGCTTCTTGGTGAGCCTATTGAAGTATCTCAATTATCTGAACAGTTTAAAGATAGCTATGCCCACACCTATAGATCTTCTTTTGCATTGCACAAGCACAGCAATATAGGTATATGAGAACCTAATAAGACCCTGCAAATGAAACATGTTCAGAATCTTTGAGAAGGATTTGTTTACAGGAGTGCTCTGCTGAATGAGATCAGAAAGAAAGATGCTCTGATTTATGTACCACTTCCAATTGTGCACATGTTAACTCAAAAGTAAAGGTACATAAGCAGGCCTCCATCAGTCTTGGAAGACTATGGTATCGTGCTCGGCACTGCATACGCTGCATGCAAAGCACAAAAGCCTGGCTGTTACCCAAGCAGCAAATCCCCCCTCTCCACACCACTGAATTAGTCCAATGGAAAGGCAGAGCCAATACGATTGGATCCAGCTGGCATCGCAGAACTGAGCTAAGGACAGGAGCTCACCCTGTCTTGTGGGGCCGACCCAGGTCTCGAACCCTGACCTGCTGGTTAACAGGCACAGCGTCTTAGCCACTTGTGCCACCCACAGCCACAAAGGTACGTAAGAATGCATTGGATTATAGCTGGAGGCTCATTTTCATTAATGAGTTTTTATTTAAGAGGACACTTTTATATTCCTATGTCAGATAGCATGAATTTGGGTACTATGGATTTGGATTAATGTATGCTACGTTATGGATTTTCAGTGATAAAGAATCTGGACCTGAAAGTACACTGATGCTAGGCACTTTAATTTGAGAATGACCCATTGAAGCTTGTGGAAATTCAGCATACGCACTCACTGAATTTGACTGAAAGAAACATCCTCCTATTTCAGTTCTTACTAAAGTAGTTGGGGCCTTAAAGGGAAGGTTTAAATTAGTCCAAATATATATTTCTAATTCCTTATTTTCATGAACTCCTTTGAGATCTATATCAAGAACTGTGGCCTGCATTTTAGCCATGGAAATGCAAGGAATAGGCCTGCTCATATTACTTCCAAGACCTCTATAAAACAGTCCATGCTGTCCATTCTGCTTTATTGTTTTAGTGTAGAAGGTTTTAATGGAACATCAGCATTTGGGCCATGTATTCTGGCCTGAAAACAAAAGTCTCCAAATATTTGAGTTTCTTGACTGGTTTGACAGTATTGGCAAAGACATCTTGATACGCTGTGAGATTTTGCAATTGGAAAAGGAGAATTTATAGAAAGTTAGGAATTACTTGGAAGAGTCTCTGGGGGTGGAATGGAAGTAATCCTCCCATCTCTTGCAGCCCCATTTTATTCCTGCTACCAGCACCAAATCAGCTTTCCCAGAAAGCACACACTTTATGATGGGATAAGATATGAAGTAGGAAAAAACATTTAGTACAAACACCTATAAACTGCCTGACTGTCAGTAGATAGACCACCTGTTTTGATGAGAGAAAAGGGGTGGGAAGGTTTTAAAAAGAGGAGATAAGATCCTACATCATTGATTCTTGATCCACATCCTCTTATCACCCCTGTGCCCCAGTTCCTCTTCCTCTCTACCCAGAAATGTTGCTGCTCCCCCCCCATTCTCTCCTCATCACTTCTGCTCCTACTGACCACTGCCTCCCCCAGTGGCAGTGGCAGATCCCTCACTGAGGCATCTACTCGTAGTCTTATATCCATCTCTTAACACCTTTAGCCATCATTGGGCAGTCAGAAGGAACAATCCGATTAGAGTGACAGAACAATCTGATTAGTCTCCATCTTAATAAGTACTCATCAATCATCAAAGTGAATTTAAGTGAAAGCCTAGAATGTAGTACTAATGTGTTTAGGACAGCGGCAACTTTTTGATTGCCACAACAATTCTTAACTATACTTAAAAACTGCTATACTATAAGTGAGTTCATAAAACTTTTGTGAACTATATTGCATTTTTACTATTTACATCTCCTGAGTTTTCCAACGCAAGAGAGTATTAGATGTACTATATTATAATTCAGATGTCCGTATTCCATTCATCCTGTATATTTTCTTACTTTGCAAACTAAGGCATTACAGAGAATTAATTGATTTACTTTCAATCCCTAGGGTTCTCATTTACCCTGATCTGGTATAAGACTGCATTGTGATAACAATCATTGCTGCAGTTTGTCAGACTGTAAGTGCACATTTTTAGGGGTATAATGATGTAACATGATGGTTGCCTTGAAACATTAAATGCCCAAGACAGACACAATGCTGCAAATCAATGCTGGAAATCAGTGAAATTCTTTTTACATGTGCTAATGAAAGGATGCCTAAAGTATGCATAGGCAAATTGTTTCCTGGGAGTAATCCCCATTTGACTGTAATGGAACTTATTTCTTGAGTAGACATTCTGGCAGCTTCAGCAGTGCCAATGGATGTGGCGGTAGCTGTTTTGGCCCTTTTGCATCTGGCAGAGCCTCAGGCTTTAGAATTAGAGCCTTGGGCTTTAGAATTGGGCCACTAGCAGGCCTCCGTCAGTCTTGAAAGACTATGGTATCGTGCTTGGTGCTGTATACGCTGCATGCAAAGCACGAAAGCCTGGGTTGGATTGTTATGGAGGATAGGCTGTTACCCAAGCAGCAAATCCCCCCTCTCCACACCACTGAATTACTCCAATGGAAAAGCAGAGCCAATACGATTGGATCCAGCTGGCGTCGCAGAGCTGGGCTAAGGACAGGAGCTCACCCTGTCTTGTCTCGAACCCTGGCCTGCTGGTTAACAGACACAGCGTCTTAACCGCTTGCGCCACCCATAGCCGTTGGGCCACTAAGCAGCTACATACATTCAAACATAGATATTTCTATACCACGTTTTCAGGTCATCAGATTTCTCTTCTGACTTTATTTTCAAGGCAGTTTAAACGGGCAGGCTTACTAACCCTTGAAAGATTTTACAATTCAATGACAGGTTCTCTATTTCAAGAACTATATTTCTTATAATGTTCCTTTAATGTTTGATATGCCTCTGGACAGACTCTGCTGTGACTGCCAAGACATTCATGTGTGGCAACACTGAAATCATAGAAATGTTCAGTGAATACCTCATGTATTAAAATAATTGTGCTGAACTTTAAAAAAAATTAAACAAGGAAAAAAAATTGAGACATTGTAAACTAACACATTGTGGTTTTTACCACATCTTTCAACAGGGTTCAGAATATGTAATCATAAGAGAGTGTCCCAAATAACATGACTCAAAGATGAGTTTGAAAATTCGTTTATAGTTTTGGGTTTTTCATTTGTAAGATATCAGATCTGAGGAACATGAATAGGCATTATTTATTTTTTAGTTTGTATTCTGTCATTTGGCCCTTATAATAAAAGTCAATTACATTTAAAAGAAATTGCATAAAACCATCACAAAACCACAAACATAAAATTATTTTGACAATGGTTGAAAACCAACTTTTAAAGGAACATGTGCAATGTTTTTGGTGGATCTGCAGGCCTAATCACTTACTTGAGAGTAAATCCAGTTGGTTTTGTTGGAACTTCTAAGGAAATGTGAATGGAGTTGTTAAATAGCACTCAAGAATTGGTACTGAAGTGGTTTTCTTTCTTTCATTCTTTATTTTGTATGGATTATGCTTTATGTGTTGAGCTTTGGGTTTCTGGAGAGAATTCATGGACCTTCTTGTACGTGTAAATGGTACGGCATAAAATATTTTGGTTTGACGCATAAATCACAGGCATTTGTCCATCAGACACTTAGTCAAAGAGGAATGACAGCTTAATGAAATCTTAGTGGGGTTTTTTTATATAGTGGCAAAACAATTTTTACATTTGGGTATACATCACGGAAATCATTTCATGAAACCCTGTACATAATCTTCTGCAAACCTCCTCAAATAAACTCAGTGAATATATTGATAGCAAGGAGAGCCGAGCAGGGCCCGGAGTGAATAACTCTTCATTAAGAAGAGCAGAGAATTGAAGCGTATCAATTTGTTCCAAATGGTACCCCACGGTGAATAATTATGGCCCAGCTGTAAACCCCTTAAAAGCTAGAAGGCACCACTATAACGAAACACAAAGCTGAAGTTTACAGTATGTATATATTGAGAGCTTACTCTTGAAAATGCCGACCTTTCATCGCTTAAACTTGTAGTTTCCACAGCGGGCTCGTAAGGGCTAGAACTTTGAGAAACCATCTCATGGAAATTACTGTTTTCATCAATGTATCATTTCTTAAACTACAGACTTTTATGGTGAACTTTTTCTTGTGTGTGGAAAAAGTAATTATTTGGAGGAGAGGTAAACTTAATAACCATCATTTGATGCGCTTGCTCCTTTTATATAAGACTTCTAAATAAATACTGTAGTTTACCTTGTTACATGTTTGTGCCTGATCCTTCCCTGAGCAGTGAAAAGTTTCAGAAGTTCCTGAAAAGTTGGTCAGGATCAGGATGTCAGTCTCTTCCCCACTCTACAGTGCATCCTCTCTTTGTCTGATTAACCATACAAAATAGTTAGAGAATGGTGACATCTGACACTCAAACCCCAGGCTCTCCTCTAAGGTAGCAGTAGATAGACTTTGCTATAGATCTCAATCTATACAATTAATTTAAAAGACATGGGAATACCAAACCACCTTATCAGTCTCCTGACATACTTGTACACAGATCAAGTAGCAAGAGTTAGAACTGGATATGGAACAACTGAGTGGCTTAAAATTAGGAAAGGGATACAACAGGACTATATATTGTCACCTTGTTTAAAAGCGTAAAGGTGTCCCCCGCAGGTTAGCTCATCCCTGTTTGTAGAGCCATAGAGTCAGTATTGTCCAACATGCGGCTCATATGCGCTGGAGCACTATTACCTTCTCACCAAAGTGGTACCTATTTATATAATTGCATTTCCTTGCTTTTGAACTGCTAGGTTGGCAGGAGCTGGGCTAAGGATGGGAGCTCACCCAGTCTTGTAGGACCCAAGTCTTGAACAGGTTAACAGGTCCAGTGTCTTAACCACTTGAGTCACTGCAGGGCATGCAATTTACAGCACAATCCAGAGCAACTAATCTGTCCACATAAGAGCGCTTGGGTTGCCCTATCTATCACTAGGGTGGAGCAACTGCAAGATGCTCCACCCCAGTTACTCTGGAAGAGGCTTAGGGCAGAGCAAGGCAAGATAGGGTGCCCTAAGAGAGGTGGACCTGCTCTGCCCTAACTGGGGCAGCCTAAGAAGCTCAGGAGAGGCAAGTTGAGGGCAAGTTTAGCATTGCCTGGGGCAGAGCAGTTACTCTGTATCCAAAGCCTGTTTCAAGGCAGAAATGCCCTCTTCCAGTTCCTCAGAGATATACCACCTCAGGAGCAGGTATAGTAATGAGTAGACCCATAGGGGTCCATGATAAGGCCTGAGTAAGAATGGTAGTGTTGACCAAAAATCTGAGTTCTTGGCCAGCCTAGCTGCAACCCCTGCCTCTCAACCTCAGGATATGGCACAACTATGGCAGCCCACTAACCTCAGGATACAGCAGGCCACTCCAAGCATCCATCTTGCACTAGAAGAACTGCAGCTGTAACTGGTTGTCAGGAACTGCTGGGCTTCCTTATAATGTAGGCACCACAGCTGTTCCTTGTTCAGTGTGATCTGAGGGGTGTCTCCTCAGGAGCAAGTCTTCCCCTTGTGTCAATTACTTAGCATGCTCTGGAGCAGTTAGGGCAGCCCAGGCTTCCTTATTCTCTGGATGCAGCATAACTTTCTGCTCTGGATACAGAATAGTTAGGAGAGAGCAGTTAGGGCAGAGCAGGTTGAACTTGCTCTGGATTGTACCCTAATTTATTTAATTTATATGGAGAGAATTTTATCTGGGCTGAATGACAAGCCAAAATTAAGATCGCCGTGAGACATATGAAGAGTTATAAACAAGGCTAATAGCCTGATTCTATGTATGTTTGTCCACTGATTTCAGTGCGATTTGCTCTCAAATAAGTGTGCATAGGTGACCACTACAGTTTCAGTGCATGCTCATCAGATTAACATCACCTTGAACAAAAGTTTGATATGCTTATCTCACCTGTCTGATCTGGTACCTGACCATCAGTCCATCTCTGATCACATCAACTTCCACGGTAATTTTTATTTTCTCCTATGTGATCAAGTCATTGACTCTAACCTGTCTGCACCTGGTGGCATCACCACAATTACTTCCATGCTATCTAACTCATACAATTGTGCCGTTGGTTGCAGCCTGTGATAGAACTTGATCACAGCCGAATGGTGGAACATTTCCTGGTATAGACACAGAGTGATGGAAAAGCTTCACATGTCAAGTTTCTGCTAGTTGATAAAACAACTTCAACACATAATTGGGTTTTGATTAGAAATAAAAAATTTTACCCAGTTTTTGCAGGACTGGTAGAATTTTGAAAAAGAATTTACTCTAGATTTGCTCAGACGCTATTACAAAATAAGCTGTGTGTCCAAAGTGTATAAGGCACCTCAAACTGTAGGACACCCAAGAAAAATGTAATATATGACAAAATAAAAGCTAAAAAAATACATATTGCTTTCATGTGGTTAATTTAAACACTATAGTATTACTTATTAAATTGAATACTATAACATGTAATTTATTACATATAATTTATTAATTACACAAAGGCTACATGACGCTTACACAAGAAAAGGAAAAGGACAATGAAGAATTTTTCCAGGACAAAAGGCTAAAAAAGGGGGCATATCTTGGAAAAAGAGGAAATATGGTCACCTTGAATGAATTACCTTATATTTTCTACATGTCACCCTGAATAGAATGTTTCAAAATCCAGGTCACACAAAGACCTAACCTGGATGGGGAATCTACATTCAAATTTCCAAAAATGTCAGTTTTACTTACATTTAAGACAGGAAACGACAGAGTAGTAGGTTCATAAAAACACCTGCTCAACCAATCTGTGGCCTGTGTTAGTGGAAGGCCAATGCTCAGTTAGCCTCTGACCACATTTGGAAAGAGACAGACTCCAATTTCCCCACCAACCCTGTCAACCTAGAGCCGCTCAACTATTTCCTGGCACTGGTCGATGCCAGAATTGGAATCCCTATTTGTATACTTCCTGATATGGCTGCCAAGCTGTCATTAGCAATCATATTTACAAACCATTTGGCTTCTGAAAACTTGCTATGTTCACCAGTGTGCCGTTTATCAAAGCCACATATGTGCAACATGTCATTTACAACTGCCATAAACCATAAAGCTGTAGCTTTAATATGTCAGAGCTCTTGAGCCACACAGAAAGAAGGTTAAAGAGAGGAAGGGTAACAACACATGACGGAAAAATAGGCAAGCAAGGGCGCATGATCTGATTGAGAGGGCCAGAGCCGTGCTGTTAGGCTGTGACATGAGAGAAGGGATAGTGAACCCAATATGCTGCCTTCCATAAACACTTTTCTTCCCTTGGAATATAGTCGCCCCTCAGCATCAACGGTGGTTCTGTTCCAGGAATCCCCACGGATGACAAAACCTACAGATCAGCTGTTTGGGGCTTATCTGATTTCTGGATGCAACTGAAAGTGCCTTTTGATTCATTCTGAGATGTCAGATGGGTCCTACACCCCATATTATGAATCTGGGGTGACTCAAGTCCATGGGCTTTAAATGGGCTGATCTTGTACTATTTGTTTTACAATAAGAAGGTAAAGCATGATGGTGTTCTTTACAGCCACCAGTTTTGCACGGTTGAATCTTACCAGCAGTTTAAAAGATGGCATGCGAAAAACTTTTGGCCGTAGATCTATATTCATGCTGCAGACTTTTCAGGCTCAATGACTGAATGTTATTTCTGTGGATCTGCCTTACAGTCTGGAAACTTTAAATGTTTCAAAATGTGACTACCAGATTTTTGTTGGCTGCTTAAAGTTCAGAGCATGTGAAGCTGGTTTTGTACCATTTCCAAGATTTCAGAAATGGGTTTTTCCTTGGCCTTTGTAGATACTATGGATTGAATCTGTGAACTTCTACATTCTAAGCATGTGTTCTGCTGCTGAGGTGGTATTTCTCATTCATCCTCAAAGCTACTTTGAGGCAAGGCTGAGCTGAAAAAGATCTTTTACAAAGAAAAATCCCCCTCTTTCAACTGATTTAAACTAGCCTCCTCAACAATTTTGGTTTTAGTTCATGTTTTGAATCGCATGACACTTAAAACCCTCTCAGGAATTGTACCCAGATTAGCATCAGTTCATAATGATATGGCATCTGATTGACCACATGATATTTGTTTACTGGAATTTATTGACATAATTGCATCGATTGTTACAGTAAAACCTCTATCCATTGGCTTAGGGTGAAATCCAGAGTAACTACGGGGAGTCCTTGCTCCGGTGTAAGAACAATTTACTCTGGATTGCAATATGAATTTCCCATAGGTTTTCACTAGGTGGTGCAGTAACTATGCGGGTACACGTAATGTCTCTTACGTGCTCACAGAATTACTCTGGATTTGGCTGAAAGCGGTATTTGATGGAATGTATAGATTGCATAGGATCCCATTTGTGGAACTAAACTAACGTTGGAGAATTAGGTAGCAGAAGCAGTGGAAAACATTATGGCTGCAAACCTAACTTCCAATTAAGCTGGCCTAAGTCCCGGCCTAAGTCCTTTGCCAACTTGGGGTGTTACAAAAGTTCCATAAGGCACTTCTGGCCCACTCCTGGGCAGGTTAGGCCGGTGCATAGGCATACGCCAACCTTCCCACACCATCACAAAAAGATATGCAGGCTGTGTTAGGCTGGCCTAAGTTGGTTAGGATTGCGCTGTCCGTGAAACAAATTTTTAACTCTCCCTTTTTGTACGATTTGATGACTGATTTAGCAAATAAGATCTAAACCCTCAAAATGCTAACGTAATTATGAAATTTAAGATCATGAAAATTGGGCATAACTCTGCCTTGGTGTTTATTTTGCATCCAACATGAATTCCACCTGGATAGAAGATGGTGGTGGTCTCTAATCACCTTCTAGGTTTCAATTTATGGCATGTTTTATGTCTCCTGCACTATAATCTGTTCTCTTCCTTTTCTTCAGTCCTATGGATTACATACATAGCACATGGTAGATCCCTCAGCACAGTGTATAGGATTTCATCTATATCATAACTGCATAGTATAAAATGGTAAAGCGTCCGCTAAAATTTCAGCTTTTTGTATGTAAGCATTAGAGACAGGGAACTGAAATTTAGCTGAATTTTGTTGTGATTTCAATTAGCAACAAACTGTTTCTCTCTGTCTCTTTCACTAACTAAAAGGATACATTCCAAATGCTACAGGAAGATGATCTGCCAGAAAGGACTAGTTAAGTTTTTTTTTTTCAACAACCAGGTGCAAAATCATAGTTTGGCACAATTTATAGGAAACATTGGCTAAACTTGCAACAACAGTTTTCATCATTACAACAGATTGAATGGATATGAAGGCATCATGCTGTTTATATCAAACTCTGCATAGCTGTCAATCAGCATGGCCAGAATGTCTGGATTGCCCAGAACTTTACCCAGGGTGACCAGATGCCAAACCCAAAATTCCCCCCCCCCAGCCAAAATTCCTACACAATTAAAAAATGTAGGACACCACCCAAAAATGTAGGACAAATATAGGACATGTTAAAATAAAGCAAAAATACTCATATTGGTTTCCTGTACTTAATTTCAACACTTAAAAAATTGAAAACTTTTTAACATGCATGTTTCTGACCCAGACATGTAAGACATCCACAAAGCAGTTTGCAGCAACACAATACATGCAGGTGACTTCAACATGCATGATACTGACACATACATGTAAGATGACCTCAAAGCAATTTGCAGCAACACAATAAATGCAAGGAGAAGGTAGGTGGAAGAGGTAAGTAGGGATGTGGGAGAGGTAAGTAGGGAAGGGGATGGGAGTGGCAGAGGTTAGTAGGGAAGGGGCTGGGGCTGGCAGAGGTAAATAGGGAAGGGGATGGGATGGGGGTGGAAGTGGTAAGTTGGGAAGAGGAAGAGGGTGGCAGAGGTAAGTAGGGAAGGGGAAGGGAGGAAAGGTAAGTAGGTAGGTTAGAGGGAGAGGAGAAAGGTAAGTAGGTTGGAGGAAAGTTAGATAGGTAAGTGGCACTTACCTGTTGTGACATTGGTGGAGGGCTGCAGGTGGGGGATGATGGGTACTAGAAAGGGCAGCAAGGATATCCGTGGGGGGCCTCCAGCAGTTGGCACTGGGCTCTGGAGGCCCCGCGGAAGGCTGCATGGGTGGTGGGGGGATCTGTGGGGATCTCAGAGCTTGTCAGAGCAGTCAGATCTTGGCTGCAGAGGGAGTGGTGAAGGGGCTGCAAAAGCAGTGGGGGCTGGGGTGGAGGGCAGGTGAGGTGCAGTTGAGCAGGTGAGGCCCTGCTGGCCAACCAGGAGGCAGGGGAGGGACCTACTTCTGGTCTGCCTCTTAGTTTCTCTGCTTTGGGAAGGCCAGAGCCCAGAAAAACTTTTAAAGGGCCAGATGGCCACAAAATGCCCCCAAAATTCCAGAGGAGAGATTTTTCTTGCTTTCCGGTTAGCCTCCCTTTTTCTTTGGGGGTCCGGGCATTTCCAGTCATTTGGTCAACCTGCCTTTACCCAAGTCTCAGTCATGTGTGAGATCCTGGTACGATGGAACTGAAAGATACACATTCCCCCATCTTGGTTTCTAACCCACTGAAACAAACAGACTAAACTGGCCATAACTTAACTCCAGCCCCATTGCTTACAACAAGCTTTATCAGGATTTGGTCATGATACATGAATATGGACATGGATTTTAGTATAGGAAAATGAGTGTTTCATAATGTTTTAAGCATTCTTTACTGTAACCTGACACAATTTCCTCTGGAAGTAGCTTTCTCCTTTGATTTGCACATTATCATACAATGCATTCCTTGTTCTTCTAAAACAGAGCAAGTTCATGTAGGCTTCTTTTTTCCTAACAGAGCAGCATATGGAAATTAATTAAGTGAATAGAAGCAAAGCCAACATCAGAACCCAGTTCAGAAAATCTACTAAAATTGAAATTAAACGTTTGGGACCAGAGCAAACCAGAGCAAATGTTCTAAAGCCATTGTGTGGAGTTGAGTGGTGGACAGATTTTGGAGGATTCAGTTTGTATCTGTGGCTTGTTAAGAAGCAGGCATCAGCAAACACCGGGCATCCTTACTGGGTACCAGTGGGCATCCAGCACCACTGTGCACCTCCATACAGTGAGCACCACCAGACACCCTCCTGGGAACCACCAGACACCAATGGCCATCAGAAACTACTGGCACCAGGCATCTGTACCAGGCACCAGGCAGCACTGGACAGCACCAGAGACTGGTCCCTATTGGGCAATGGGCACAGCTGGACACTGGGCATCCCTACCAGGCACCACCGGGCAGCCCTGGGCACCAGCAGGCAGTGGACACCATCGGGCATCCTAATGGGCACTGAGAACTATCAGACATCAGTAGCATCAGGCACTACCAGGCACCAGGCATCTGTTCCAGGCCCAGACAGTACTGGACAGCACCAGACTCTAGTCTCAATTGGGCAATGGGCACAGCTGGACAGTGGGCATCCCTACTAGGCACCAGCAGGCAGCAGGCACCACCAGACATCCTACTGAGTACTGGGGATCACCAGACACCAGAGGCCATCAGGCACTACCGGGGACCAGGCATACATTCCAGGAACCAGGCAGCACTGGACAGCACCAGACAGTGGGCATCCCTGCCAGGAACCATGCATGGGTCACCAAGGACCAGTGGGCACAACCAGGCACCAAATTAGTTCTTAGTAGGTCTTTACATCACGAAGGAATATGCTCCACAAATTTCATGGTTATAGGTGCAGGGGTTGGGACTGGGTGTTGACAAATTAGTGATTTTTTTTCAATGTTCAGTATGGGGAAAAATGTTGTGCCCCTTTTCACCTCTTTCTGGTTTGAATTTCTTAAAATTGGTTCTTAGTGCGTGCCTACATCACAGAAGGAATACCCTCCTCAAATTTCACACTTCTAGGACCAGCAGTTTTGGCTGGGCCTTGGTGAGTGAGTCAAAGAATCAGTGAGTCAGTGAGTTAGTCAGTGACTCTTCGAATTTTTTAATATATAATCTAAATATTTCCATATGCTGTCTGTACAGTCAGGGAAGGCTAGGTTTCCCTTTGCTATTGTACTCCTAGGAAGGAGGGAATCAAATTGAACTCCTCCTTATTAGGGCAGCTTGCTAGAGGGAAGAACTTCTTGGCTGGCTTCTCCTTTCTTTGTAATGTCACAAAACTTATCCTTCCTGTTCCCCTTTACTTGTCTGGGATCCTGCCTTGACATTGCTCTTCCTGACATCCTGGTTCTTTCCCAGTTTTGAAATTCCAAATGAAGAGGGGTCTGAAATATCTCTGGGTCTGCATTTACTTCTCTTGATGAGTTATTCATACTCTTATGAGAATATCCCACAATTATATTTCCATGAACTATCATAGAAAACTTGAAAGTGGTTGTATTTGGGTAGAAAAATTAACTGGAGTTTTTCAAAATCCTTCAAACTCCCAGAATGTATTCCATTCCAAATCCACATCTTTCAAATTTAGCGGAGCCACAGAGAAAGCGGGGAGGGGAGAATGGGTGGGTTTAATTTGGCCAAGGAGAATATATTTGGTACAATGCCTGGCTCATTTAATTTCTTCTCTCCAAACACCACTTCAATGAGGTTCATTTTACTCCCGCAAGATATTCAATCCCTGTGGTAGACAAAGTCACCCTTCTCTGATGTGGAGTGGATAGGAAGCCAACTGCCAAGACGGGTTTGTTTAAATAGAATATATGCTAGAGCAGTGATCCCTTTGTAAACATCTGGGCTCAAGAGCCTTTTGCAGATTTTGGGTAATCCCAAGATGAGTCCAAATCCATAAAAATAAGAAAACCCAAACCTCAATGACACACAGAGCTCCAATCCCCAAATGCTTTCCTTAAAAGGGGAATTGCGTTGCTTGTTTCTTGTTGGCAGCATGACATAAAATAAGATGACTCACACAGCTGAATTACATCCAAAGCACAATTATATCTGACCCTTACAGTACTTGGACTTTGGGATCATCTCTTGGCCAAAATCTTCAAGCATATATGTTCCAAAGGATCCCATATGCTTTGTTTGTCTTTATTTACCAAGGGAAATCCTAGTTTTTACCATCTGTCCCTGATAAATTGCTGTCCCCATTTTGCTTGTAAGAGAAGGGGAGGAATTTAAAAAATATTATCAGTGCTTTGGATGAGTTTTCTTTCAGTCTTCTCCAATAGGTCTTTCACAGTTAAATCACAGGCTTTGGCAGATGTGGAGTAAGGTCAGCTGATGCGATGGAAGATCAGGTTTATACCAAAGTGTCCACTTGGAGAGGTTCAGCACTCTCTTGTGCTTATTGCTAGTCAGGTGGCTACCTTTTTATACTTTATTAGCTGGAATAGTTATACTCATATAGTTCTCATACCCTTTTGTCTCCCATCCTCAGGAGTCCAGTCCTCAGGAGCCTACTGCTTTCCAAAATGAGATAAGGAGGATCAAGACCTTCCAAGCATCTAATTCTTTCCTAGGAATATTAACATGGCCTAGAAGATACACCCAGTTAAGGGCTTAACAATGCTCTTCAGGTATCTTGTGCAAATTAAGGAAAATGTACTCCAGCAGCCTGTTGCAACAACCTTTTATTTATTTCAGAAGGGTCCAAAAGGATTGAAAGGGACATATGGTTTACCACTAACTCCTCAAGATACAGTGGTCTTCCACAAATTCAAGTACAGTAAAACCTTGGACTGAGAGTAACTTGGATTGAGAGTGTTTTGCAGGACAAGCAAACATTCCTAACAAATTTTGATTTTATATACAAGTGATAAACAAACAAAAGGAAATTAGTCCCGGCTGGGATACAGCTAGTTTTGGCACTCTGCCAGCACCTGCTCAGCCTCCTATGGAAGGGGGATAATGGAAAGGAGTCTGAGACACCTAGCCTTGCATGTCTACTCTAGCACAAACCCTATTGTTATCAAGTGGGGCTCAATCCTGTATAAAGGGGGTAAACTGCAGCCTGAGAGACTAACTGCAAGTTAATTGTTTTATTTTTCTTTATATTTTGTATTTTCTTTATTTTTTATATTACAGTATTGTTATTTTTATATGAACATTTTTAGGTTGTGGAATGAATTATCCGAGTTTCCATTATTTCTTATAGGAAAATTCACTTTCATATACAAGCATTTTCTATTCCAAGCTTGCTTCCAGAATGAATTATGCTTGTAAACCAAGGTACCACTGTATATGCACTTGGCCACCTCAAGAAAAAATAGAGAAAAACAACAAAATAGTGCTGGCGATTCTGCCTGTCATTCCACTTACTCTAAAGATAAAGGTGTCCCTGCAGGTTGCCCTCCTAGTCGTGACTGACTCTAGGGTGCAGTGCTCATCCCCATTAAAAGCCAAAGAGCCAATGTCATCAGAAGACATGTCTATGGTGATGTGGCTGGCATGACTAAACACCAAAGGTGCATGGAATGCATGTAACCCATTGGTTTACCTATTTATCTACTTACAATTACTTGCTCTTGAACGGTAAGGTTGGCAGGAGCTGGACAGATAATGGAAGCTCACTCTGTTGTGTGGTACTCAGGACTTGAACCGTCAATGCAGCAAAGCACAGCGTCTTTACCCACTGAGCCATCTCAGCCAATCCATTTATTCTATGCAGGGGGAAAAGCCTGAAATGGGAGAATGAAGCTGTTGTACCTTTAGTTTCTGTACTACATGTACTGTGCTTTTCATGTTTTAAAGAGACCATCAGCACAGTCCAGAGTAACTATAGGAGCTCTTACATCAACATAAGAAAAATTTACTCTGGATTGCTCTATGCATTTCCCATAAGTTTCCCACAGGTGGCGCTGTAACCACATCAATGCAAATGACTCTTATGTCATTGTAAGAGCTCCTGAAGTTACTCCGGATTGTACTGCATGTGTTACAAATTTGTTACCATTTGTAACAGTATCCACTTGTTATCTTTAAGGGAGTTATAGCCACTTTGAGTCCTTGAGAAGATAAAGCAGGTACAAATTTAGAAATAAATAAAATAAACTATACACCATTTTGTCTTTATGTTCCAAACATGTAACATAACCTTGTGTAAGATATGTGCTGACTAAATATCATTAACTAAAAAAAATGCACTTTTAATTTTAAGTCATTGCAGGGCAGATGTATATCACTGAGAAAGTGGTGGTGATCAACGTGAGTGAAAATAATTGCTATGCCTTTGGATGCATAGGATAGGTCTATACTATAGACTCACAGTAGAAGCCTATCCCTACAATACAGAGTAACTACAGGAGCACATAAGAGACATTATGTGTACCCGTAGTTAATGTACCACCTAGTGAAAACCTATGGGAAATTTATATTGCAATCCAGAGCAAATTGTTCTTATACCGGAGCAAGGACTCCCCGTAGTTACTCTGGATTGCGCCCTAAGGGCGCAATCCAGAGTAACTACGGGGAGTCCTTGCTCCAGTGTAAGAACAATTTACTCTGGATTGCAATATGGATTTCCTATAGGTTTTCACTAGGTGGTGCAGTAACTATGGGTGCACGTAATGTCTTTTACGTGCTCCCGTAGTTACTCTGGATTGTAGGGTGTGTCTGTTTGCTCAAAATTAAGTCTTATGAAATTCAGTAAGAGTTACTTACAGGTAAATGCCTCCAAGGTTGCAGCTGAAATGACTCTGCTCTATACTAGCCGACAATTCCTGTGATTTTTTGAGGCAAGCCAAGACAATTAATTGGCAAAATTTCAGTATAGATTTGTAGTGTCGTTGTTTCCTCAGAACAACATTTATACTGAGTTCAACAACATTTATACTGAGTTGGGGTATGTATTTGGCTCTGGCCATTAAAATCCGTTGGAGGCCTTTGGATGTTAAAACCTCAGCACTGAATTTGTTGTTTCTCTTTGTGCTTTTAGGAGGAGAAACTTCAGAGCTAAAAAATACTTCCATATTTAAAAGAACAAAGAACGTGTCAGGAGGACACAACCAGTTAGATGTTACAAGTGTAGAAAAGGGAAGAAAAAAGTCAGTGCTTCCCAATTCATTTGTATGACCTACATCTGCACTTTAACTCTATCCAGAATTTTTCCATAATCCAAACCGTCTTAGCTATGAACTTTGTTCCTAGAATTTTGTAGTGCGTTTAGAGCCTAATGTGATTATTTGCTCAAACATTTATATTTAATTTCCATGTGCAACAATAGCAAGGTAAACATATTTCCTGGACATGTCCTCTTTCAGGAAGCCCTGGAAAATATCTTCAATTTTCCTGGGGAGCAGGCAGCATGTAGCCTTTTTGTAATTAATAAATTGTCACTGCAATCCTAACTCCTGGTTAGGCTGGCACAAGTTGCGGCTCATGTTCTGTGCTTGCCTGGGAGTGCCACAAAGTCCTGTAAGTCAGTGGTCCTCAACCTTTGTGGCCCCAGGGACCGGTTCTGTGGGGGGGAAAATTTCCAGGGACCAGCCCAGGGGTGGGGGTGGGGGGAGAGTTGTGCCTCTGGTGTCCTGGAGGGAGGGCTTCCTCACCTAGAGCACAGCACAGCTGCCTCCTGCAAATCCCATTATAATAAATAGAGCTATTGCTAGTTATTGTAGATAGGATTGCAGGTGAGAATCCAATGTCTCAATGCATGTCTACTCAGAGCAGGGATTTTCAACCTTTTTCAGTGGAGGATGCATTGAAAATACACATAGCCATCCTAGTCAATCTTATTGGAGAGAAAGCATCATGGACTATAATGGGACATATTTCTGAGTAGACAGGCATTGGTTTGGACTCTGAGGTTGCAATCTTACTTGCGCTTTCCTGAGAGTAACATCCACTGACTACAATGGGACTTACTACTGAGTAGACAGGCATAGGATTGGCCTCTGAGGCTGCAATCCTCCAACAGAGTGCTCTGTTTTGAAGAGGGGAAGATGCATTTACAGGAGTCCTCTCATGGACTGGTCAGTCAGTCAGGCAGCTGCCAAGGACCTCTAGTTGAGAAACTCTGCTGTAAGGGATGGGAAATGGGTGAATTGTTCTGGCCCAAATAGGTTAGGATTACACCCTATATGTAATAAAATATATGTAATAGTTTTAAATTTAATACTAATATAGTGTTTAACCACATGAAAACAATATACATGAGTGGTTTGCCATGTTCTATATTTTTCTTGGGTGTCCTACATTTAGAGGGTCTTGTCCTCTTTTTTGGTTATGACATCTGGTCACTCTGAACAGTAGACACAATCATTGTTTAGATCCTGTCTCAGAGGTGTCAAATTTATTTTGGGCTGACGTTAGCATTCATTGTGCCTTCCGAGGGACAGATGAGACGTCATTAAGCAGAAAGTGATAGCATGAAGTGGATATGGTCAGAATTGAGCACTTTGTTTTTATATGGGCGGTCAATGACAGAAGAGAAAATGTGTCACTCTTGTTCATATTTTCATGAATAATTCCCAATTACCAAGTTGGGAGAGCCCAATTATAAGGAAGGGAGGATTGAATAAATTGCTTCCGTGTTGGATTGCGCCCTACAACACCTTTGATCGTGCTGTTCTTTTGACGATGTGTGCAGTACATAGTCATTTGGAGAATACAACAAGGCAACTGAAAAAATATCTTCTTAAGTCCTTTGCCTGGCATCCTGTTGTTAAGGTAAACCAATAATTTTTCCTCCCACTGTTGAAGTAAGAGACCATGAGGTTATTGACTTCAGGGAGCCCAAATGAGAGGAGGTAAGAGGAAGGCATGAGTTATTTCAGTTCTTGGTAATATAAAATATCCACACTAATGAACCAGGCAGAACTGTACAGCTCTGAAACAGAGAGTGTTATTCTGAATATCTTTGGTTTTATGAAAAATTGTCAAGATTCCTTTCTAATTTATTTAAGTATGCCTTGGTAAATGTTCTTCCCACTCTAGAAAAAAAATGATTTACGAAGTGTTTGTAATCCCAAGAGTTTCCAAAACCCTCTTGGATGTCAAAGCAGAGCTATTAATCTTGTGATTAACTTAAAAAAAATAACAGTATTTGCAGTCTGATTATAAGCAAATATTTGTTAGCATTTTCATTTTCTGCAGAGGATTGTGACTTTGACACCTCCCCACTCCATTAGAGGCATCATGTACTTCTAGACCTTTTATACACAAATGCTAATGTAGCCAAATATTTTTTGTACAAACTTATTAATTGGAGTTTTCTCAGATGCAGATAAGGGTGGCTTTAGAAATGCACACACATTATAGGATTTCAATATATAAGATTTTCTTAAGGCAACTTTTCTGTCTAGAAATATATTGAGAAATATAAAATTATGCAAGGTTTGGATAGAATAGATGGAGAGATACTCTTCTCCCTCTCACACCAGGGAACATTCACTTAAATTAACATTTGCCTATGGACATATATCAGCTCAGACTGAGTCGTAAATTGCCCTTCTGTATATTACCACCAATTGTATTATTACCATATCTGCAACTGCTGACAAGGGAGAGGCCCCAATGTTGGGGTGATCTCTATTTTGGATAGTGGACACCACCCTTCCCATACTTCTTTAATACAGTACTCCATTACTACAGGAGCGTAGCTAGTTGCTGGCTTCCAGGAGGGGGCATGATTCACAATGTAACCTTTCCAAATGCCTTTAATTAAAGCAACATGATCCCATGATGACAATTTTGTATAAAAAGGCCTAAGAGTGTACCGAATGCACATGTACTTAGCATTCTTAGAAATTCCCTTACCACAGTGGTATTTGGACATTTCAGCCTGGGACCCCCTTTCAAATTTAAAAATCTATCCAGGACTACCTATCAAACTTACTGGGATGTTTTCCATGTCTACTCAGAAATACGTCCCATTGTGTTCAATGAGACATACTCCCAGGAAAGCCCTGTACCAGATTCCAAGATGGTGGATCCCACCCTCTTGCAACCCCCCTGACTCAAAGTTGCAACCCCCCAGGGAGTCCCAACCCCCAACTTTGAACACTACTGCCACACCACATCATTTACAGAAATGCTTAAATCTGGAAGAATATCACGCAGTATGTGAGAAAAAGAAAGTAGAGTTTCAATTGTGGAGTCTCTGGCTCAGTTGGGACCATCATTTGTGAAAGGGAACAATTATTAGAATCATAGAATAATAAATCATTATTTTCTCTTCTGGCTTTTCCTCAGTACTATGTGCTTTTTGGTGCCATAGTATGCTCTGAAATTGCTTTATTCTGCAAGTGACTCAGGACATATGGTAACTTGGGGAAGTGACATTTGGCGGAGATATTTCACAAAGAATAGTGCTCCCTGCTACCTTATAAGCTATGGTACCCATCTGAATTGGGTCTCCTGGCTTTTGCCCAGGTTTGCCTTTATCTGGTATATCAGCTCCCTTCTCCCACTTTATCAAATGTGACCACCTGCATTGGTATTCCAGCATTGGTTACATCACAAATGGATTACTATAATGAGCTGTAGTTGGGGCTGCCCTTGAGGACCACTTGGAAACTTCAATTAGTGCCGAATGCAGCTGCAGGAGTTTTCACTGGCACCAGATTTCATAATCTCTTTACAATGTGGCTTCATTAGCTGAACTGGCTCCCAATTTGTTTCTGCGCACAGTGCAAAGTGCTAGTTACTACAGCCCTAAATAATGGCTTGGAGCCAAGGGACCTCAAATTGCCCATCCCTGGCTCTGTGAGAGATCTCTGCATAGTTTGGAACTAATGGCTGCTTTTACTGTATTTGTATTGCAATTATTATATATTTATACTGTTGCAGTAGATTTTTTTATCAGAGCTCCCACTTTGGGAAGGGATAAATGTAATAGATGTTTTAAAAATCAACCAACTAATCAACCAACTAATCAATCAATCAATCAATCAGTCAATCACTGACATCCTTTAAAGGGCTGGTTGTCAGATCAGCAAATATAATGGATGCAAACAATTTTATGAATGTACTTTTATTTGATTACTAAGATACTACAAAACAAGATATAAAAATAATAACAATTCCTATGTGATCAGTGCGTGATTCCTATCCCAGTGTGCAACAAAGGGATCATTTTGCCCATTAAAGGGCCAATCCTAAATAGTCACAATTCCTGTGCTGCATGTTGTGAATGTGCTAGAAGGCATTTCCACAGTACTTGGAGATGGATCCACTGGTGCTAGGCCATTACCAGTTGGAACTGAGCCTCAGCACTGCTCAGAAGGCTGGCTGGTGCTCCAGCAGTGCTGACTCATGGCAAATAGTATTGGGGTGGGGAAGATGGGGCTAGGCTGGGGAAGAATTGGGGCAGGAGTGAATGGGACTGGTGGAACTCTGCTCCACTAAACTCCATGTTGGGCTGGAAAGTCTGACATGCAGCTTCTCAAATCTGTGCTGGCAAAATAGCAGACTTGAAAAGCTCCATTGTAGGGCTTGGGGCTTCATAACATGCACATTTACCTGAGAGTAAATCTCTTTGAGTACAGTGTGAGTTATGAATAAATTTTAGGGTTGTGCTGTGAGACATGCTTCGAGTCTCCAGTCCTTTTTCCTGAAAATCTGTAAATTTATCCATTTTTGTCATAAATGCTTCCAGTTTTTCTCCCCACTACCATAAGCACATTGGCCAGGAATCCCATGTATGTATATTAGTTTCCCAACCCATGTAGTTGTGGTAGGGGAATAAAAACTACTGTTTCTTCTTAAACAATGCAATATAGACATATTTCTGTTTTAAGATATAAAACTAGATTTAAAATACAGAAACTATGAAAGTATACTTATGAGAGGGAGAAAATTTGTAATTTATTAATATATTATTCATTGCATGTACAAATGTGCATTAAATGAATGCAAAAGGCATGTAAGTTCTCTTGCTTGTGTATCTTGGTATGTTGATCTCTGTAGGTGCCTTATTGCCTTGCACTACTTCTCATCCCACACCTGCCTATTGATGCCCCACCTTCCCCCCATGCAAACTTATCTGCACTTCTTTGGGTAGCCAGCTGTGGCTACATAGCTGTTCCGCTGCTGTGTCAGTTTGGATTGGTGTATAAGTACATTGTGGTTGAAACCTTTGGTTTCTGATGCATTGAGCAGGGTGGGCAAATATTTTGGTAGGAGGGCCACATCTCCTCTCTGTCACTGCGTCAGGGCCAGGAAAAAAAGAATTTAAATTTCAAATTTGAATACATTTATATAAATGAATACATTAAAGATGGAATTTAAGCAAATGAATTTTACTGAGTCTAATTCTCATTCAGTTATTTGTAAGCAGAAGTTCCCTGATTCATAACTTTACATTGAATGAGACTGGGTGTAAATGTACATCAGAATGTATATCACATCTGAAAGAATGTAGTGCTGACAAACTGACTTTACCCTCCCTTGGATGTACAGTGGCGCCTCACATAAAGAACTCCTCACGTAAAGTATGTTTCATGTAACAAACAAAAATTTCTCTAGGATTCTGCTTCACGTAACAAACTGTGCTTCACGTAAAGAACACATTCGTTGGCAGTTGGGGCAGACATGCTGGCCAGCAGCCTGTTTAAAAAGTGTCAGGGCTGCCTAGTGCACCTGCCCATAGTGAAAGCAACACTTCCATGCTGTTCCACCTGTGGCCAAGTGTCTGCTGGGTAGAGGGAGAGAAGAGGAGTGGAGAAGAGGGAAGCAGCTCAGGGCTAGTCAGAAGGGAGCAGGGGAGAGAGAGGCTCAGGATGGAGAGAAGGAGAAAGTGGGGAGACACTTTGAAGGTGTCTTGGATTGCAGCCTCCTAACCATATCTATCCAGAAGTAAGCCCCATTGTGTTAAATGGGGCTTACTCCCAGGAAAGTGTCTTTAGGACTGCAGCCTAAGTAGACTTCATAAGATCATGCACATTGAATGCATGTTTTGAATTCAATCCCAGTGTTCTGTCATCATTTTTACATCCAGTTAATATTTTTATATGAATATTTTTGGGGTTGTGGAACCAATCGTCTGAGTTTCCATTGTTTCTTATGGGAAAATCCGCTTCACATAAAGAAAGTTTCATGTAACAAACATGCCTCCAGAACAAATTAAATTTGTTACGTGAGGCATCACTGTACATTATAATTCAAGCACCTTGGAACATGAACATGCACAGTTGACATGTTACTGGTTCAGCAAATGATACATGCAATACATCTGTTTAGGATCAAGCAACTGGTTAGGCATAGACATCCATGGAACCCAAAACATAATCTGTGGCTGCGGATTCTTGGGTCTTCTTTGGATAGTTGGCAGAACTGTACATTGAAGGACAACATTTTCTCCCCATTTCAGTCAGTATGTAAATCAGAAGACATGTAAGCTGATATTTAGTGATTAATGTACAGAAGCAGCATGTACTTTTAATTAAAACTATAGCATCCTATAAAAATATAGAATCCTATAAGAATATGTGGAATTTTCCACTAGGGGGAGCAAGATAGCAACTTGTTCCAAGGATTATTTGATGATGATAAATTAAAGAAACTAATATTAGTACAGGATGTGGTTTGGGGAGAAGAGCCTATAAAAGTTGGAGCTCCCTAGATACTTATGTCCCCTGGACTTCAGTGCTGGATTCCTGTTTGTCAACTGTTCACTCTGCTAAGTCTGTTCTCCTTCTAAGTAGACCAATCTGTTTGATCTTAGCACTGGAGTCTTCTATTTCTCATTTTTGTGGATTATCTTCTGTGGAAAATAGGATGACTAGATGTCGTAATCACAAAAGAGAAGAAGGCCTCCTAAAAATGTAGGATACCTAGCAAAAATGTAGGACATGACAAAATAAAATCTATTCATATTGCTTTCATGAGGTTACTTTAAACACTGTATTACAAATTACATTTAAAACTATTTCATATAAGTTATTACACATAATTTATTAATTACAAGAAGGTTACAGGCTGCCTGATCAAAAGGAAAAGGAGGACAATGAAGACTTTTTCCAGGACACACGGCTAAAAAAGAGGGCATGTCCTAGAAAAAGAGGATGTCCTGGAGGAAAAGCAGTTTCTAGTTTTAAAATGAGAAATTTTCCATACAGCCTAGATGTTTGTGCAGGTTTTTTTTAAAAAAACCAATTCACCCTGCATCACTACAAAATGGCACAGTCTGGAGAAGAGCAATCTTAAATGGCTAATCTGTATGATCTCCTTTTGTGATTGGTTGTTTGTTGTACAGATCTAACACAGTTATATAGGTAGCTGGGATATAGGTATGTCATGTGAGCAGTTATGGTTGGGGAAGGTTTGATAAGAGATATAAGATGGAACTATTTCTGGGTGAAAACTGTCTTGGGCATGACAGGAGCTTCAGGCTTAGCTATTGGGATTATGAACGTGGAGGAAGATTTCAGTGCAGTCATTGGCCTTAAGATTTGCCATAGAGGTTCCCTTCCTACACTTCCTGTATATTTAATAGTTACAGGGCATTCAAATCAAGTAAAACTCAGTGCTTGAAATTCGGTGGTTGAACCTCTCCATCCGTGACTTTTGGTTCCAGGAACATCTATAATTATCCATTTTAACAATACAATAACAATACAAAAGCAATTACCATGGTAAGAAGATAGGAAATTAATCAAGATGAATTGAGTTCCCTTTCAAAAGGCTTAAATTGGCTAAGTTTTAGCTGCTAACTGGGAAGGGGCGTTGTTTCAAGTGAGTGTCCCTCTTTTATTTAGCAAGGGAGGAGTAACTGGCCCTCCTTACCCCAGCAATGTCTATTATCGTGGCTTCTGCTGGTTTTATTTTCTTCTTAGATTGTGAGCCCTTTTGGGACAGGGATCCATTAGCCATTAACTTTTTTATTTTCTTGTAAATCGCTATGTGAACTTTATAGTTGAAAAGCAGTATATAAATATGACAGACAGACAGACAGACAGACAGACAGACAGATGATTGCTCAGAAGCAATTCAGATGTGACATGGGGAAGGATCTCCCTGCCAGCCAGAAACCTGAAACCAAAGCAGAACTCTATTAATTTTCTCAGGCAAGCCTAATTTTGCATGTATTTTGCCACATTGCCATGGTAAGCAGGCAATTAGCTGCTACTTAAGGGATGTTTTAATTGAGTCAGTCTCATTTGTGTTGAGACAAAAATCACGTATAAATAAAATGCATATAATATGTGTACCCCTGTATAGGCAATAAAAGGGACAGGGTCAAGCAATTATACAGAAAAGTGTTTTGATGAAAATCCTTCTTTTCCCAAGTGCTAAACATTAATTAGATTTCCATCTAAAAATAGCATAATTTGCATAAATTAAAAATGCGGGTCAAACCGACCCACTTGGGAATCTAAGTGTTACAGCTGGATTCCTCAGATCCAGTATGAATGGTACGAATGAATGCAGTGAAAGGGAAAGGGCTATATATACAGTACTAAGTGTTGCTTTAGCACCATATTTTCAGTACTATTTTATTTCAAGGCACATCATTTAAAAACCCCATCCGTAAACTGTGGTGATTAAAAATTGCTCTATTTCTCTCTTTATATGTGTATACCAAAAAAACACAGACACACATCATAATAGGAAGTCATTTGAAAAACTAAAATTATATAGGAAAAATATTTGCCGGCATGTGAAGGTAGCAGGGGTAGGCGAGAAGTCTGGCTTCAGAGGCCTTAAGGGCACAGTCACAATCTGCAACAATAACCTCAGTATTAATGAGGTGTCACTGCTGAATACCAGCTAGACCAGCCGACAGAACTTTTCCTCTGAGTCAGAGTGTATCTGAGCACTCATGTATGGTTTGAAGTTGGTGGTAGCTACTGCTGACAGCTTTTTGGACCAATGCCCTCATCATATAATAAAGAAACCTCTGGTTTCACAACACATTTGAAGTTCAGGTGGTCTGTGCTACAGTTGTGGTGTCACCTCAGTTCTGTGGTTGGTTTCTTCTCTTGCCATGTAATGAAGCTATGCTGGGTGCATATCTAGTGAAAATCTAGTGAATTTCAAACAACATTTTTCTTCCCATGGCTTTTTTTAATAGTCTTATCTGTGGTCTTTGCCACTTTTTATGTCACTTCTGGCTTTTGGAAAACTCATCCAAGTTCTGCAGTTCTTTCTGGGTCAGGTGACCATATGTCATGGCCAGTGGTGGGCACCAGCAGGTTCGCACCTACTCTATAGAACCGGTTCTTAACAAGAGATAGTACATATAAAGTATAAAAATAGCCATTTAAAAGTGGCTGCCAGATGGGCAGAGAACCGGTTCTTAATTTCTTTGAAGCCCATCACTGGTCATGACCAAAATATAACCCTCCAAAATGTAGGACACTAAAGAAAGATATAGGACTTTACAAAATAAAAGCTCGAATAGGGTGACCATATGAATCAAAATTCCCGAATTTGCCCTCTTTTTTAGCCCTCTCCAAGTATCCTCCATTGTCCTCCATTCTGGAATTTTGTGACGGTGTGCAGTACCTCATCATGTCATATGTCGTTTGATTCATATTGAAGAGCAGAATCCAATGCCACAGTCCATTTTGAAATACCTCCTTCCTTTCAAATGGCCAAAAAACTAAAAATAAAAAATTTGCATTGAGGTCAATGGGAAAGTGAAAGTGTCCCATATCACAGCTTTACTTCCGCATGGGGGGGATGGTGTGCATGGGATATGGTGTTCATGGGAGCATGGTTTATGTGGGAGTTGTGAGCATGGGGGTGGTGTGCATGTGGGGATGGTGCACATGGGGGATGTTGCACTGGAGTTGTGTTGCACGAAGGATTATGGAACTACCACTGCATGGGGGTGTGTTGCATTGTAATGTGTGGCACAGGGGTGTGTGTAGCACAGGGGATTTGGGGGGGGGAAAGATTTTTTTATTTATTTTGCAGCCATTCTACAAAACATAATTACGATACAAATTGTAGCATTACAAATCTCTGCCTTTCCCCCTTTCCCCCTACACTCAATCTACATGATGGTTAACAGAATCAGAAAAATGGTTTCTCTCTCTTTTTGGAGGACAGGCTGGGTGTTGCACAGGGGGTTAGGTTACAAATATTCTTGAAATTTTGCTCCCATAATGCAGGTACCTATCACCGATCACTATTCTAAATCAGCAATTTTCATCCATTGTGCCATGGCACATTGGTGTGCGATAGATAGTCCTCAGGTATGCCATGGGAATTTATGGAAGCTCATTAATAGTAGGAAAATTGGGGGATTTGAACAGCATGGTGTGCCTTGTCAACGGTATAAACAACTGATGGTGTGCCTTGACAATTTCTGTGCCTTATTATTGGGTGATGAGATGAAAAAAGTTGAAAATCCCTGTTCTGAATGAACCTATCTGAGATGTAATGTCAGCTTCAGAGGTCCTGATCCCAGGACAACTGGTGAGTGAAGTCTAGAAGTCATGTGCCCAGTATAGGGTGTTCTTAGTGGAAGCATCACAATTTTGAAACTGTCTCCTTGGAAAAGTTCATCTGGCTCCTCTACCCTTTGTTTTAATTGGAAACTGAATAGCTTTAAGCATTCCACTTGCCTTTTAAAATGTTTGGTTTTGCACTAAGTTATGAATGGTTTTCCACCTGAGATTTTATTATTATTGTTATAATTATTATTTATTCAATTTATATCCCACTATTCTACCTAAAGGAGGGAGACCCCAACATTTAAAACAGAATATAATACAGTGAAAAGCTTGCTAAAAGCATTAAAAAAACTAAGATTCCCTGCTAATCTTCAGATTATATTTTTTTTTACCATTTGATTTATTGGCCACCTTGTGGTGATATGTGCAAAGGAAGTGGGATAAAAACCCATCAAAAAAGGAAGGAAGGAAGACAAGCTTCACAGAGAGGATGAATCGTGCCAATTTTAAAACCTCAAAGCATGTAGGTTTAAAACAATTCAAATGCTTCAAGATGTTGAATGTTCCCAATTTTCAGTGTTGCTTGATTTTTCATTAAAAATGTGAAAAAAAACTAATTATGAGCAAAATATGTGTTTTTAAAAAACAAATAAGACTAATTTCAGTTATGCAACTGAAACAATATTTTGGAAAATGGGTAATAAATATTTAATTGGGTGAAAGTGTATTCTTGTCCATATAACTCTTGAATTTTGTGTGCAATGGGACAATTCTAACAAGCCACTACGTTCATTTGCTGGCCTGTGTGCTGCAGGAAAGCTGATGTAGCCTCTGGTACATCCCATGGGCTGGTTGGGGATTAGGCAGGTCAGGAGAGGTAAGTGTAGAAATTTTTTTACTGATTCCTTGTCCTCTGTTGGTCTGGTATAAACATGTTTGGTCCAACGGTGTGTGGAGGACCTGTAATGGGGAACATGGATCTTGTCACTGCCACTGAGATCTCCTTCATTCCACCCCAATTCACCCCGACCCAACCTATCTGCCCTTTTTCCACCTCCGCTGTCAACTTACCTGGCTCAGTGGCCAATCCCTGGGCCACTCATGCCCTCATGCAATTGGCAGGCAGTCATAGAGGCTAACTCTTCAAGGTAAGGCAATGTTTGATCCCTTACCTCAGATTCACATTGTCTTTGCCATGGAGCTGGAAAATTATTTAGGATTGCACCCTCACTAGCTACAAACGACAGAAGAGAACATATGCAAATCTTGATCATATATTCAAGACATGGGAGATCCCAGCTGTACACACCCTTGTCCTGGACCAAATCCACCCATACCCTACCCCATTGATGTCTTTTTCCACTTCCTCTTCCCAGTTCCACCTTCCTGCCATCCATCCTGCCTTTCCTGCCATCTAACCTGGATCTGCAAATGTTTCCAGATCTGCTGGCGGTAGCTGGAAGTTTCTGGTGTTCCCCACAACATCCTTGGCAACATGCTCCTCAGCCTTTTATGACTGGCCCTGACTGCTTTATGGCAATCAGTGCCCCCAGAAGAGAAGTTCTCCCAATGGAAAGTTTATATAGGATTGGGCTGTAAAATGGATAGACTAGGCAGCATGGCCTGGTTGGGGCTCCACAGTGGCCATAAAAAAGATAAAGGTTATCATCTTCTGTTCATCACAGCTTTGTATCAGATAAATTATACATTGTTTATAAACAGTTTCATTAAGAACATAGGAAGAGCCTCCACCAAAGACCCATCTAGTCCAGATTCCTGTATCACACAGCAGCCCATCAGATGCTTCAGGGAGCACATATGACACTTGCATCCACACACCCCTCATGGCTTGTAATCTGTGATGGTCCTTCCCGTTAGGAATTTGCCCAAACCCTTCTTAAAGGCACTAAGGCATGGAGTTCCACAGACCAACTACACACCAGGTAAAGAAATATTTTGTCTTGTCTGTTCTAACCCTCCCAACATTCAATTTTAGTGGATGCTCCCTAGTTCTGGTGTTATGTAAAAGAGAAAAGAGCATCTCTCTATCAACTCTATCCATCCCTTACATAATTTTGTATGTCTAAATCATGTTCACTCAAGTCCTCAAGTTTATCTATCTATCTATCTATCTATCTATCTATCTATCTATCTATCTATCTATCTATCTATCTATCTATCTATCTATCTATCTTTCTTTCTTTCTTTCTTTCTTTCTTTCTTTCTTTCTTTCTTTCTTATTAATCACAAGGAATATGGCTTTCAAAAATAGCTATTTTTCACCATAAACCATGTTTCCTGAGCTGGAAAAAATGTTTGCTGGCTTGAATTTAATTTCTTTTCTGAATTGGACTGCTCAAGCCAGCCCACTGTGGCCACACATTTTCTCCCTGTGAGTAAGTTTTCTCAGAAATGTTTGGTCAGTTCTTATGTCTTAGTAGCATCTGAGTTGCGGACCACTTTATGAGGGAATCACTCTCCAATAATGATCTTTTAAATACAGCTGCCTCTAGAGCCAGGGCTGCTTTTAATTCGCTTGGATTTTCTGAGCTGGCAAAAGAAAACCATGAATAAATACTAAACGGGAATCATGGGCAGTGCCTCTTGGCTCATATTTTCAGTACTGATGGGGGGGGGGGAGTGAGGAGGCAGGTGAGGAAGAGCCTCCCCACTGGAGTCCTTCAAAAAGTGCAGCCACCATGTGAAGAACTTAAGCACTTGCAACCCATGCAGAGTGTAGTAGATGATGGACCTAAGAAACAGGTCAGCTGCAAGAAGTAAAGAGGAAGATTCAGGCTCATGTATCTTCTTCACAAGAATATAAGAGCCTTTACTGGAGTGGGCCAAAGGCCCATCCAGTCCAGCTTCCTGTATCACACTGCGGCCCAACGGATGCTTCAGGAAGCACATATGACACCTGCATGCAGGTGTCCCCCTGCATCTGGCATTTTGAGGTTGTCCACCTCTACATACACCCCTGAGGGTGCAATCCTAACCAATTTAGGCCAGGCTAACTCATCCATCTCCCTATTTCTGTTGTAGTTTGGGGAGGCTGGCACATGTTTGTGGCCTAACCCTCAAGAGTGCACTGGCCTAACTCCCAGGAGTGGCGCAGAAGTGCCTTCTGATACTTTTGCGACACTCCCAAGCCAGCATGGGATGTGTGCCAGCCTAACCAGGGGTTAGGATTGCACTATAGTCTGTAACCTCAAATCAGGGGTGGGCGAACCATGACCCATGGGTTATTTGTGGCCCTTAGGGACCCTCCCATGTTGCCATCTGGATAACCTTCATACCTGAAAGGCTCTGTGTGACCTGGCCATATAATTCCCAGATATATGCAAAACAAACGATATTGTCAGTGATCTCCTTTATTGGTTTCAGCATGCTTTGGAAACCTTCCCAGTCCAAAAATAAAGTTTTGTGCAAACTTTAGATTCCACGTGGTGTTAGCCATTCTGGCAGCTATAAACACCTGCAAAGTCCTGGCTTATATAAGCACATGAATGGAGGTTGGTCTCTGCTCATTTTATGACCAGATACTGAGTGTTGCAGTTGCTGGGAATGGCAGAACTTAGAATTTCCTAACAGTTGCAGGTTCCCTTTCGTAACATTTCATAACCATAATATGGCCTGGACGTGAGTGTTGGGTCTGCTCTGTCCGCCTGGTTGAAATAATTAGCGGTGTAGAGTTCCAAACATTTAATCCCCAGTCTAAAATGCCAGCGGTTGCTCTTAGATGATCAGTTTATTGCAGCCCGAAATCACAATTAGAAAATTAACTCACTGGTTGTTGTACCATATTAGAAAGTTGATTTACTTCCAATCCTGAAACAGATGATGCATTGTTATAGGAGGCTGAAGTTACACTTAATATCCTCATATAAAAGACGGAAAGGTACACTGGTCTTTTCCGCTTCATTTGGTTAAAGCTTTAAAAATAATATGTATTTTACAAGCCTAACTACAGTTTTTATTTCTCTGAGTCACGTGTGCCTCAGAAAACCATGTACTCTCCATGGTTCTCAAAGCATAAAATAGGCAATAAAATGTTTTTTCAAGGAATTCTGAATATATTTGGCTTTGCAAAAGAAACAGCCCCAGTAAGTTAAAGCCTAATGTCATTAACATTTTGTGGTTTTCATGCAATTTGTAATCCAAAAATCTTTGGTATTAGGGGCTGAAGTGGAAAGAGAGGAAGTTAAAACAATAATATACACAGTATATAAAAAAGAATAAATGGAGCCAGCATTCCATTTTTTTCCTAGTAAGGAAAATGGGCCAGCATTGCAATTTTGGAAAGGATGGCTCGGCAAGTAAAAATGTTCACTATAAAGAGTCATAAGCAGCCTTGAGAAACACTTTAGGCTTCCTGACCCGAGGAACTTGATTTTTGTAGGACAGTGTCCAGGACACAGTGATGAATTACTTGTCAAGTCAAGGAGTGGTCAACTAGAGGAAGCCCAGTGCTATTGGAAACAGCAAGCATAAGGTAAGGCTACATTCCTCTGCATGCTTATGTAACACGCTTTATGCTTATTTTGGAATAAGTCCCACTGAACTCTGTGGAATGTACATTCAAGGTAATATATGCAAGATCAGAATTCCATAGGATCTGTGCACAGGATCTGAATGAGTGTAAAATGGAGAATATGAAAGGCATGCAGAAACCACTATGGGAGGTTTTCTTGTTTATTCTCTTCTCATATTTATCACTTGATTGAAATGGAGTCCAGTCAGGCAACCCTACTGAACTCCTATCTTACACTGGTGCAACCAGGCTGTGTGGCATGTGCTATATCCTGCTTGGTTAGCAAGTGGCTAGAGGTCTCCTTGGGATAAGGGGTTTCCCCGCCTTATCTCTGACCTGCCCTATGGAGCTATAGATCTTTGCCAGATATTTAGCTAGCAGTAGTCCATGTGGCCTGTGAAGAGTCCATGGCCATGGTGGACGAGGCCCTGTTTTGCACCCCCCACACCCAGAAATGCCCCCTCCCTACCTTTCTTAACCCTCATAGCACCCTCCATAATCTGTAACTATGGGTGCACATAATGTCTCTTACATGCTCCCGTAGTTACTCTGGATTGTAGGGTGTGTCAGAATGACAGACGAATGGTGGATTAAGATTCTGGACTTTGCCAAAATAGACAAACATACAACTTTTCTTAAAGAGAAGTCAGCAAAATCCTTTATGGACAATTGAAAACCATTCATGGACTTTCTGCGCAAAAAAGAGGAGGATGAGCAAAGTCAATTATGGATTTGATGAATAGATAATCACTATATAATTTTGATTTCCTTTTTGATGTCTGTTGGAATTGTTAAATAAGATTATGAGTATAGTTTAAGATAAATTTTTAAGTAGTAGAAATTAATAGAAATTAGTAAAAAGTAATTTTAGATTAAAGAAAGGTAGATCAGGAAATCTGTGTTTGCCATATACTGAGGGTGCAATTCTAACTATGTCTACTCAAAAGTAAGCCCCATTGTATTCAGTGGGTCTTACTCCCAGGAAAGTGTCTTTAGGATTGCAGCCTTAGTTAAGAATATATCTGTTTTTTATTTCTTTTTCTTTTTTTCTTTTGCTGTTTTCTTCTTTGTAAAATCAATAAAATCAAATTTTTAAAAAAGAATGACAGATTCAAGGTTAAGCACTAGGATAAAGTCTCTTGTTATCTTGTGTGCTCTCTGAAGCATCTGGTGGGCCTCTGTGTGACACATGAAGCTGGACTAGATGAGCCTTTGGCCTGATCCAGTGGGGCTCTTCTGATGTTCTTATGAAGGGAGAGAGTGAGAAGTAACACCACATAGGATTGGTGGTGGAAGGGATAACCTGAAATAAAGGACAGAGCATATCCAGAAGGCACTACTGAAATGCTCAAAGATTTGGGCCACAATCCAATCCATCACTAAATGCACTTACGCACATTGATTTAAGTAGGCTAAACATAACTGGGTACATAACTGTGTCTTGGAATCTGGTCTCAGTAGCTTCCATGTGTGAAGCAGAAATAGGACAGGAGCCTGTGGCACAAGGAGAAAAATGAAAATAAGCACATACTTGAAATTCACCTCGTGTCTAACACAGCCACAGGACTCGTCTGCAAACACTGTTTCAATGAGCAAAGTTCAGATTACTAACTTTCCAGGTCTTTTTTAATGGTTCATTCCTAGAACCATTCCAGTTTTATGTTAATAATAAAAAAGAGAACTGAGTACTTTTAATATGGGAGTTGGGAAGCCAGAAAATTTGGGTCAGCAGATCAGGAAAACTATCAGTCTGAACATACAAGCATGCCAAATCCAATGAAGAAAATAAATCTGGATGATTTGAACAATCCAAGGGAACCCTCAAATGATCCCTGTGCAGAAATTATTCACATTCAATTTAATGTTTTCTGCTTTTAATACATGCTACCAGGAGCCGACAAGTTTAAATAATGGAGTATGCATCCAAGCCAGACCAAGTTGTAACATGCACACACAAACACACACACACAAACACAAACCAAACAAACAAAATATATCATTTACCACAGGATAGAGAACAAAACTAGTTGAATAATGATGCTGAAATTCCATTATTGAAAGGAAATGTTTATGGTAACATAGCTTTGTGTTCTCATAAAAGCAGATTTTGTATCTGGCTTGAAATGTGATACCATAATAACAAATACATAGTGAGCAAGAAAACAACTCAGAGATGCACTAACTCGTAATTCTTTATTTTGGCTGTACGCTGTTCCATCTAAAAGCTCTTAATAGCTTAAATAAATACGTATTTACAACCTTGACATTACCCCCCTCCTCAAACTATGACAACAACCAGGACTTTACTAAGTATTCCATGAGCACAAAAGAATGTTAATAAAAGAATGTTAATAAAATAATAAAAGTTAATAAAAGAATGTTAATAAAAGAACCCAAGCCTGAGGAATTGGAGCACCAGATCTGCTGCTCAGTGAGGAGGGACTCCTGGTGCTGGTTCAGCACTATTTGGTGATGAAACTCGGCACCTTGCCACTGGCCAGTGTTAAGATGTTAACAGGTGGGGTGGAGGGAGGTCAGAAGGAGAGCAGAATTGAAGGGGCAGACCACAAAAGTTCTTTAACATACAATGTGTGGCTTTCTGAAATATGTTGACGAACATCCTTTTTGCATCACAATTAATTAATAAGATAATTTAAATGCTATAATTATTCACCAGGTGTAAACTGAAAGTACTGCAGGCAGCAGGAATCTGCGATTAAAATGTAAGCAGGAACCTGTGATTAACATATAAGTTTAATGTTCTTGGTGAGTAAATATTTGTATATATAAGAATTTAAAGACTTCTTAAATAATAGCCTCAAACATCTGAAGTTTACTATATGAAGTTCTTACATTAAGGCTGCAATCCTGAACACACTTTCAAAACCTATTGAGTAAAACTTGTTGAGTAAAACCTATTGAACATATTGGGGATCACTTCTGAGTAGACATGTTTAGGATTGCAGCCTAAGTGAGTTTGGGCACCCCTGCTATTGCAGTTTGGACGTCCAGGCACAGTGGACACCCAGCACAGTCTCCTATATTACTAAACACTTATAACATTGTAATACTTACATATAAGTAAAAACTATATTACTTATTATTAAATTTAAAACTATTGCATGTAATTTATTACATGTAATTTATTAATTACAAGAAGGCTACATGCTGTCCACTTACAAGGAAAAGGAGGATTTTGACTTTTTTTCCAGGTTACAAGGCTAAAATCCAGGACATGTCCTGGGAAAAGAGGACATATATGGTCACTCATATATATGGTCATTCTGTCAGTGCTTAATGCCCAAGGTGCCCAGTGCTTGCTCCCTTAGTTGCACATGGTGCCTGCTGCCCAGTCCCTGCTGAGCCCAGCTCCCAAGGCCTGGCGTCCCATGCCTGGGGCCCATGCCTGCTGCCTGATGCTCAGTGCCTGTGGTGGTCAGTGCCCAAAGCCCAAGGAACACGGTTCCTGCTTCCTGACCATCGATGCCCAATGCCTGTAGTGCTCACTGCCCTGTGCTTGGTGTCTACAATCCCTGCTACTCATGGTGCCTGCAATGTCTGATGCCTGCAATGCCTGATGGTTGATGCCTGATGCACCTAGTCCCTCCTACTGGTGTGGTCCATTTCCTGCGGTGTCCAGTTTGGTCCAGTATGCAGTGTCCTGGTATGGTCCAGTACCCTCAGTGTCTGCTGCCCGCTGCCTATCGCCTGATGGCCCTAGTGTCTTGTACGTTGTACCCTTTGCACAGCACTTTGCGAGGGGGTGTGTGTGATGGAGAAGACCCAGGTCCTAATTTGCCCAGCATATTTGCATAATTTGCATAATTTGCCCAGCAACAGTGGACTAGCAGACGAAGGCACTCATCTCCTCTTCTGTCTAGAAACCATCAACACCATGAATGAAGTCACTCCCTTTAACAACCCTTCCCCCCTTGATCTGAGAGCACACCTGAAAATCTATTGGTACTTGGTGCCTAATGTCTGACCCCCATGGAAGTCAATAGCCAGTGATTTTAAGCCAGAGTTGCCTTGCACTTGTCTTGTATGTAAGCCAGAGATACATGTAGGTGAAACCATGAATAAACTGTTAGTAAAAAATAAAAATAATTTTATTAATAAAAATTTAAAAGTTCAGCAAAGTTTGGATTCACTCAAAAGGATATACTGGTACCTAACAGCCCACAAGCTACATGTGGTCATAGGCCAGGAATATCTGCTACCAGTCAGAGCAGACAAAAATGGATGGATAAATGGTCTTTGGGACAACTAGATTCATTCTGGCAGCCTTACATCCTTATCGGAGTGATGCGTCTGTCTACAGAAGAGGTATTACGTACCACATTATGTGAACGGGATGGCCTTTAGTGTTATCTGTAGTGATGTCGTTAGTCCAAGTGATAATCTGAGGTGCTTGTGGTAGACTTAAAAGAGATTAGAACTAGACCCGTACGTCAAATTCCCCTTCACAACACCGGAAAGTATAAATTGGAAACAGATGAGAAAGATACTTAAGAAAGTAGCTTTTTCACCTCGACTTGAAAGCACGTTCCAAGAGGAGCAGCATTCATCTTTCACTTTACATGAAAAAACTTTATACGAAATAACGTATAAGCGTGGACTATTAGTTAAGTGGAGGATTTATCTACCATATTGTACGCTACCACACTTTAGATTTGCTTTCTTTCCTTTGTAAGGCTGACAAGTGAAAGGAATATTTCTCCAGAACGTACTTCCTAATATTCAGTGAGGTAAATGTTGAACAGCTGTTATTCAAAGAATGGAAAAACTGAATGAAAGGCACATTTAGGATTTATAGAGCTGAAAACCAAGAATCCAATGGAAACTGGAACTTTGATGAGCAGAAACTATGTTGCTAATACAGACATTTTTACTGGTACTTAAAATAATATTAACTTTCAAGCCCCCAGACTATAATATGGAATGGTGTACGTTTTAGGATTTTACTTTTAACTTACAAAAATGATGCAACGTTAGGTTTGAAAAGGTAATACAGCTGTAAAATGCATTTACATGCTCAGTTAAAATTAACAGTGACTAGTTAACTACAGCAAATGTTTTGTTTCTCAGAACTCGAAAGAAGTCTGGGAACTTCAACTGTAGATAGTTTTCCAGGCAAAAGTCTTGGGATCAAATAGTTTTACAGATGTTACGGTGAGACCCAAAGAACTGATTATTCTTTGGGAAGCACATATGAATAACTGAAAGTGTAGAGACTTTCCTGGACTTGCAATATATCTCAATAATTTATTAATGCACAATAATTCCAATAATTTGGAATATTAATGCACAAAACCCTTCAGTATTTTTTATTCACACACATGCCTTTGTGATGCAAGTAATTATCAACAACGCTTCCTGTGAAAACTTCATAGCAAAATAATTATTATTCCACATAATATTTATGATGAGGAATTAAATTATTATTTATTTTAAAAACACATTTTCAGGCCCAATGGAGCTCTGCAAGTGGCTTATTATTTATAACCACAAAAGAATGTAATTTTCAAAAACATTCATAAATATGAGAGTGCAATAAAAATATGATAAATCGTCAAAAAAGAACAAGATGGCAGGCATCACACAAATTCAGTGGCATCACTAGAAAAGCTCTGATATAAAATCTTTTCTTCTTCTTCAGTCCTTACTGGTGATTGGAAAGCGGGATCGTCCTCTCAACCAATATGCTGCTCTAGGTGCTGCTAGATTCAGTTACCACTCACAATACTGTTCCATTCTTTATGGATGCTGGTGATGTTTTTAGCCTCATCGGTGGTCAGTCGCTGGTTCTTTAGGTTTTACAGTTTGAGCCATGTCTTTTTTGGTGCTGCTATTGAGTGCTGTGGACTTTGTTGGTAGATGCCACTTTCTTTTCCTGTGCCAGTGATTGCAGATATTTGAATTCTTGGAGCTGCTCAATTTAGACTCCATCTAGGTGAACAAAGGCCTGTGATCCATCCACGGTCATAACTTTGGTCTTGTCTGCATTGATTCTTAGGCCGTAGGATTGGGCAATGTGGGCGGTGTGGTAAAGAACGTTGGTGGCCTCCACATCTGTGTTGGTGAATATGGCACTGTTGTCTGCAAACATCAGGTTGGCCTGGAAATGGTTTACACCATATCTTACTATGCAGCAAACTATAGACATTTTCCAAACACATGGCAATTTCAACAAGCTGAATTTAGTTATGCATTCATTGGTTAAAAACTATTTACGTCTTAAAACTACATCTGATCAGTGATTTTATGAATAATTTTTATCTTTCTAAGAAGCCTGATTTTTTTCCCTTCTGCAAATTTAATTTTATTAAAAAGCTCAGTTACAGCATTTACTTTTCAGGGGCTTACTTTAATTCCCAGTTTAATAAATTTTATTAGAAAACTGAGGGATGAGAGACAAATTTTATCAAACGTTCTTGCGTCAAAGTGAAGATGAGCAAATTTTTGTAGACACAAGTTCTCCCACTGAATCTATCTATCAGGGACAGTTTTCCCAAGAAAGAACACTTAGGGCGCAATCCAGAGTAACTACGGGGAGTCCTTGCTCCAGTGTAAGAACAATTTACTCTGGATTGCAATATGAATTTCCCATAGGTTTTCACTAGATGGTGCAGTAGCTATGGGTGCACGTAATCTCTCTTACTTGCTCCTGTAGTTACTCTGGATTGTAGCGTTAAAATCTTTGCCTACAAATTTATTTTGGGGTGTTTTTTTGGGGGGGGTGATGAAAATATTATGGGCTTTATTATTATTGTTTTCCCCAAGATTCATGATGAAACCAGATTTTGTTTTTGCTTTTTTGTTTTGTTTTTGGTTTTGGCTAATCTTTTCAAATGAGCAAGTGTATGAACATTGGTTCCTCCTCCCCCAAATGCACTTTCAGGAGGACCTACCAGTAGACAGTTTCTGCATCTTTAGCATCTGTGCTGTTTACCCAAGAAAGTGATGTCACCTCCTGTTTGATGTTACTTCTGGTCATTACATTACTTCCGGGGGAATCCCAGGGGGATCCCTGAGATTGTCATTTTCAGAAGGAGGTCCCAAGCTGAAGTACTTGAGAACTGCTGGTTTAGGCATTTGGAGGAAAGGTTTGTTTTATGTGGGTAATCCAGGGAGTAGCTCGTTGCAAGCCTGCTTTATCATTCATCTGGAGGAGGTACAACTGTACTGTGTTCAAAATCACATTTCCTTTATCTTATCCTCCAAAGGATCACAGAGAAGTGGACTGACCTGCCAAAATATGGCATTGCTTCTTGTGTTTTTCTCCTCACATTGTGGTCCTGGAAGAAAGCCCAGGGCACTCTGGGCTATAATCCAGGAATTCTTGAGTGGGTGGAACTGGAAACATCCTCAGTGGCAAACCACCACAATATTGCTACCAGATTATGGGAAAGTATAAGCATCTACTGCCAAAGAAAGGGATGATATCACTGGAAAACCACAGGGTGCTCTGCAGTTGCACTGCCCCAGGGCAGCTATGATGTCTATAATTATTCTTACTTGCAGCACCCTGCAAAGTTACCCACTGTAAATTATTTTGCAGGCAACCCCTCTTGTTCGGCAATTGCTCTGCAGAATGCAGATAATTCCTGAATTGTGTTTTTATGGCTGATTCACACATGCATGTTCATCCCTTGAGCATTCTCTTGGGTTTGTATTTATGTGTGATTGTGCCATCATCTGTGCAGTATTGCATTTAGAACTGTCATCATCATCATCACCAAATCTCTGCCATAAATAATCAAATCTTTCCCACCACCTGATACTAGAGTAGAAGATAGTAGGGAAGGGGTAAGATGAGTGGGTACTCTGATGCCAGAAATGTCTAATACAAGAGACTGAAAATATAAAGACCCACTGAACACATGGAGCTTACTGTTGAGGAGACATGGTTAGGATTGTGCTATTAATTTCTAAAAGATAAGTGCAAGGTCTCACATCTGCTGGAAAATTCACACTCTGGTTATGCTTATGGTTAAGAAATGGTTATTGTTACTTAGAAGGTGCAGAAAAAATACTTTGTCAACTTCTTTATTCATATGTACCTGGACAGGAGTCACCATGTGGAAAATATGTTTCATTATCCATCTTAAGTTCTTGAGACACAGAGGAAGAAAACAAAAATGATTGTTTATTCCATACACAAAATGTATGGAATAAATGTATCACACTTCACACCACCACCACCCTGCCAATGAACTTGAGCAGGTTACAACTGAAAATTTATTTATTTAACCATGGCAGTCACCAAAAGGCAACTGGAACCAGGGGTCACCACCGGATGCCAGACATGGGGCTCCAGGCACCAGGCATCACCAGACGCCATGCATCCCTACCATGCAACCCTACTGGGCACCAGGCAACATAGGGCACCAGACAGCAGGTGCCATGAATTCATACTGGACACCAGGCACCACTGGGCACCACTGGGCATCCTTACTGGGAACCAGGCACTTGGTACCAGTGGGCACCAGGCACCTGGCAACACCAGGCAGCATCACCAGGCAGCAGGTACCATTGAGCTCCACCGGGCACTAAATAAGTTCGGGTCTTTACATCACAGATGGAATACACTTCCCAAATTTCAAGCTTTTAGGTGAAGGAGTTGGGCCTGGGTATTGATCAGTTAGTCTTCAATGTTAAGTATAGGATGAAAACACATTGCATCCTTTCTTTAAAGGCTAAATTTCTAAAAATTGGTTCTTGGTGGGTGCTCATATCCAGTGGTGGGCACCAGCAGGTTCGCACCTACTCTATAGAACCGGTTCTTAACAAGAGATAGTACATATAAAGTTTAAAAATAGCCATTTAAAAGTGGCTGCCAGATGGACAGAGAACCAGTTCTTAATTTCTTTGAAGCCCATCACTGCTCATATCACAGAAGGAATGCCCTCCCCAAATTTCATGCTTCTTTCCAGGAGTTGGGGCAGGGCATTGATGAGTCCGCAATTCTTCAATGTACAGTATAGGGATGAAAACACGTTGTGCCCCGTTTCACCCCCTTCTGGTTTGAATTTCCAAAAATAGGTTCTTAGTGGATGCCTCCTTCACAAAAGAAACACTCTCCCTGAATTTCATGCTTCTAGGTCTGGCGGTTTTGGCTGGGTGTGAGTGAGTGAGTGAGTGAGTGAGTGAGTGAGGAACACCATGTTGCCACATCTCTTGTCTTATACTACTAAGTGGCAAGTCCTAAAATCAGTACAAGAAAAATGCAGCAGAGATTCAATTTTTATACATTTTACAGGCACTGACTTTGTGAGTCACTCCACCTGATTATTACCCCAATTTCATGTCGTTAGGAATCAACAACTTTGGTCAGAAACAAGGTATCATATATCTTATTTTGCTTTAAAAAAAAGCAGGCCTCCGTCAGTCTTGGAAGGCTGTGGTATCGTGCTCTGTGCTGCATACACTGTATGCGAAGCACGAAAGCAAGGGTTGGATTGTTATGGAGGATAGGCTGTTACCCAAGCAGCAAATCCCCCCTCTCCACATCACTGAATTAGTCCAATGGAAGGGCAGAGCCAATACGATTGGATCCAGCTGGCATCGCAGAGCTGGGCTAAGGACAGGAGCTCACCCTGTCTTGTGGGGCAGACCTGGGTCTCAAACCCTAGTCTGCTGGTTAACAGGCACAGCGTCTTAACCACTTGTGCCACCCACAGCCCTTATTTTGCTTACTTGAGAATTAATTGTTGGAGAGTTCATTTTCTTGATTCCTTAACTTTTTTGGGGTCATTAGGTTTTATCTTGAAGTTTTGTTATTGTAAACAGATTAAGGGAAGGCAAATAACCTTCAGCACCATCACTGCGATGGCTATAATCCCCATAACTCAGAATTACCTGGGTAGTCCTCTGGAGGAAAGTGGTGTTTGTTGAAAGTGTCTGTTCAAATACATGTAGTCCTTCATTATCCACTAAAGTTCCATTCCAGAACCTCCCATGGATAAAGAAAATAGGTGTATAAAACGGATTAAAAAACAATCAGTGAATAAAGAAAATAATAGAAAAATAGGTTTCTTGCTCCTCTATTGTACCTAATTGAATAAGATAGTGCCTCAATATCTGCAAATGGAATGATTACTTGCATGATTACTCTACAACCAATAAAAAAGCGCATTTTTAAAAACTGTGATTTGCAGTGGCCATTCGTGTTGAGTCAAATTTGAGTATAGAAAAAGTCCATGTATCTGGATTGGATATGTATATCTGTGTATCTGCTTGGATCTGTATGTTGAACTGATTCCTAGTCCAATGAGACTATATGGACTTTTTATAGGCTAAAATTAACCAAGAATATTTGTGAAAATGTTGAATAAATTAATCATTTTTTTAACTAAAATGACTCGATGTGGCATATGCAGTGGTGGGCTTCAGGGGGTCTCACAGGTTCTATAGAACCCTTTGCTAATGAGCACCTGGTTCTGAGAACTGGTTACCAATGGGACATAGAACTTGTTTTTAATTTAGGTTATTAGGACATAGAACCTGTTGTTAATTTATTTGAATCCCGCCACTGGGCATATGGCACATGAAGCTCAATCAAAATGTTATTCTGTGGCAGTATTGAGAATTTCACAGAGTTTAAAAACTTTCACCTCCTAATTACGAGCCAAACAAGTATTCAGTAGTCTGTTGGTTCCTTTTTTATGTTCCTTTCTTTTTTAATAAACTATCAGTCTCTGTTTTATTCTTTCTTTTCTGTCTGACAGCATCAGGCTTAATTTGGCCACTACTTTCCTGTGTCTTATTCCTCCGGCATTCTGAGAATTGTTTTAAATGGCCTGCTTTTATGATGATATAGATTCTTAGTTGCAGTGGGGCAGAAAGCTCAGAGATATATACACATTTTCTCTTTAAATAAAATACACCCAAAGAAATAATGTCCTATATGAAGCATGTTGTTTTCTGATGCACTTCACACAGTCATCCACCAGCATCAAATACTGTGAATACCTGCATGGAGCAAACATCAGTGAGTGGCAGCTGCAAGTGTGTGCATACTTTACTGAAAAGATTTGTGTGTATAAGGAGACAAGAATGCTCTTATATGGTGTTGTATTTCTAATTACCCATTCATGCATTCAGATCTTGAGTAGATCCTGCTGCAAGCATATAAGCGACAAATGTGCGTGCATGAACCAAACCTTAAGTTATACAAATCCAAGGGAGATACACCCAATCTTTTAAACACCTAAACAATGGGATGTTGTAATGCAGTAAATTCATGAGTCAAGCTCCACTGGCAAAAGATCAAAACCTGTGCTGACTTCAATAACTCCAATATTAAACTTTCGGAAAGAAAATTATTTTTGCTTGCTATCTTTATTATAAACAGACATTACAAAGATCAGCCAGTGTTACTAAACCATCTGTGTATGCTTTTCTTATCCAACCAACTCATCTAGAAAGAGGTACCTTAGTTTCTTCCTTTCTTTTGCATTCTGGGAAACATTGGCTAATATGTTCGAAATGATGGAGAGAAAAGCATTAACTATAACTTATTCCAGTGAGTAAGGACTATGCAGGCATGTGAAAAATAATGCTTCCTTGTCATCAATTGATGGCTTTTGTCTTCTGGCAGAAAAAAAAATTCATTGGAAATTTAGGATGCAATCCTACCCACACTTACCTGGGAGTAAGTTGAATTGATTATAAGGGAACTTACCGATACTTCCAAGTTGACATGCATAGGGTTGGGCTTTTCGTCAAAATTCAATCCCAGTCCAAATCTAGTCTAGTCATACAAAATTTTTTGCTCACAATTAGTGGCCTTAAATTGAGATTTAAGATTACATGCATTACAGTACAAATAAAAAATACATTACATTAGATGCATTATAAATAAAAAATAAAAAATTCTACCCTATCCAGGGTGACCAGATGGCATAACCACAAAATAGGACAACCCCTCTCAAAATGTATGAGACCCAAGAAAAATGTAGAACATGACAAAATAAAAGCTAAAACACTCATGTATGTTGCTCTCTCTGTTTTCTTACCAATCTCCAAAAAAGGCACTACTGAAGATTGCTTGAACCATCATATAATTACACTGATCCTGAATGCCAGCAAAATGCTTCTGAAGAACATAAAACAATGCATGAGTAACATCATTGAAAATGAAATACCGGATGTGCAAGCCAGATTCCACAAAGGGAGCTGCACCTGTGATAATATTGCGAATTTACAATTTAGGGGTGTCCAAACTTTCAACTTTAGGGCTCCTGGACCTTTAACAAGTGTGTAGAAGACGGAATTTCAACAGGTACAGCTTGTTATAGGGAGATGAGAATGAATGAAACATCAACAACCTTAGATAAGCTGATACTACACTTCTTCCAGAAAACCTGAGAGATCTGGAACAACTCATTCAGAAAGTCAAAGAAGAAAGTGGAAAAAACTGGTCTGTTTCAAAACAACCAAGATCATGTGTTTTTAGCTTTTATTTTGTCATGTCCTACCTTTTAAAAGAGTGATAAATGGTGAGGAAATTGACAGTCCACAATTTTGTCTTCCTTGGTTCTAAGGTCAATTGAGATAGTGGGGAAGTAGATCAATTTATTTAGTGTATGGCATTTACAATTGCTGGGAAAACCTCTGTGATGTCCAGCAGCAAGTAAGTGAAGACTGTCTATGTCTGGGGTGCAGACTAATCTATGTTGTTTTATGGGCAGTTCATAGAACTCTTCTCTTTCCAGGTGGAATCCTTCACAGCATGGTCATCATCACATCTGGTATCAGGGGATGCTTTGAAGCTTCCAGCAGCAGTTTTCAGGTCAGCCAAGCTGTAAACGGTGACACACTCATGACAGCATATCAGCTTGCAATCTCCCATCCAGGAGCTGTCCAGATTCTTCCTTGCTTAGCTTTCTTCAGCAGCCCTGCACTCAACTGCCTCACTTGCTGCCCAGTAGATCAATGAGGTTTGTATATGTGACACGCTGGAAGGAGGCAGAAGCAGAGTGAAGGACTCTTCACAAGCTGACCATCTGCACTCTTTTTTCCAGGATATATTCTCTTTTTTAGCCTTGTGTCCTAGAAAAAAAAATCTTCATTATCCTTTTTCTTGTGAGCTGGCAGCATGTAGATTGCTTGTAATTAATTAATTGATTGATTGATTGATTAATTACCACCTGAAAGCAATATATATCGGGTGTGTTTTTAGCTTTTATTTTGTCATGTCCTACATTTTTCTTGAATATCCTACATTTTGGGAGGCATTGAACTCTTCAACTCCAACACTTTGTTGTTCCCTGTTTCCTTCTGCTGTAAAAGACCACATCAGATAATTTTAGGGCTGGGCCAGTAATGGTGGATGGAGAGCCACCATTCATTTGGGGCAAATGAATTTCATGTGATTGACTGCCATGTAAGCAACCATAGGATTGTGGTACCGTCACCTTTCCCTCTTAAAGGATGCATCATCATTGATATTTGTATGTAAACTTTTCCAAAAGGGCATGAGTATGCAGAAAGGCAGAACTGGAAATTATTAGCCAGTATGATTGTGTCTCTCTGGTTCAATAAGGGCTGTTGGTGATTTTTGTATGTTGAAAGTAAATCATTTACCTTCTGACAATATTTTGATTACAAATATCTTTAGTGTGTCAGTAATCAGATTATATATTATTTACTTTGTATTTTGTTGCCATGCTGTGAACTTGTTTCATCTTTGGATGCATCTCAGACTATGAGAGTCAGTCAGTCTACTTCATGCATCTATCTGTTGTCAATGGAAAGCCATGTTATAAAAAACTATTTAATAGTCATAGAGTATCCTTTCTGTTTGTTCTATGGAGCAGTGGTTCTCAAACAGAGGGTCAGGACCCTCTTTCATTTCAGAGGGTCATAAAAACTGGGTGATGCCATCTTGGAATCTGGCACTGAGGCTGCAATCCAGAGCAAATTCAGCCTGCTCTGACCTAACTGCACTCTCCTAACTATTCTGTATCCAGAGCAGAAAGTTATGCTGAATCCAGAGAGTCAGGAAGCCTGGACTGCCCTAACTGCTCCAGAGCATGCTAAGTAATTGACACAAGGGGAAGACTTGCTCCTGAGGAGACACCCCTCAGATCACACTGAACAAGGAACAGCTGTGGTGCCTACAGTGGTGACATGACTCTGCACATCACCTGGTGCGGAAGTCTGTGCGTCATCCCTGGGATGCGCGCCCCCCCTACCTGGACTGCGCAGTCACCAAAGTTGGCGCCTGCGCAGTTGTTTCTGAAGCCAACTGGCTTCAGAAAGAGTACTGCGCAGGCACCATCTCTGACACCTGCGCAGTATTTTTCTGAAGCCTTTTGGCTTTGGGGGAGACTGTGCAGGCGTCAGAGTTGGTGCCTGTGCAGTACTCTTTCTGAAGCCATTCGGCTGCCGCTCCGCCTCCTGAGTGAGGCCGAATGGCTGTGCAGAGGCGCGGACTTTCTCTGCTCTAAGGAAGTCTCCTCTGAAGCTGTTTGGCATGCTCAGTGTGTTTCTGCGCAGTGCACCTCAGATGGCCGTTCAGGCCAGCTCCTCAGACAAGTGTCAGCTTCTGGCTGATTCTCCGCCTTGGAGCAGGCCTGAATGGGTGTGCTGACGCCTGGGGCCTGCCAAAGGACAGTCAAACTCCTCCGGCACATCACCCCATACAGAGCGCATCCCCAATGCAGCCCACACCAGCCGCACCAGTCTGGTGATGCCACTGGGTGCCTGCCTTATAAGGAGTCCCTGATGAGATGCCAGTACATTCTACAGTGAATACAAGGGGCTTCTTGGAGTGGCCTGCTGTATCCTGAGGTTTGTGGGAAGCCGTAGTTTGTTCCATATCCTGAGGTTGAGAGGAAGGGGTTGCAGCTAGGCTGGCCAAGAACTCAGATTTTTGGTCAGCACTGCCATTCTTACTCGGGCCTTATCATGGACCCCTATGGGTCTACTCATTACTATACCTGCTCCTGAGGTGGTATAACTCTGAGGGCTGGAAGAGGGCATTTCTGCCTTGGAAACAGGCTCTGGATTCAGAGTAACTGCTCTGCCCTAGGCAATGCTAAACATGCCCTCAACTTGCCTCTCCTGAGCTGCTTAGGCTGCCCCAGTTAGGGCAGAGCAGGTCCTCCTCTCTTAGGGCACCCTATCTTGCCTTGCTCTGCCCTAAGCCTCCTTCAGAGTAACTGGGCTGGAGCATCTTGCAGTTGCTCCAGCCTAGTGTTAGATAGGGCAACCTAAGGGCTCTTATGTGGACAGATTAGTTGCTCTGGATTGGGCTGTGAGTGCAACTATCTGGAACAGAGCACTCAAACTGCTTTCCTGGGAGTAAATCTCATTGAATACAATAGGACTTACTTCCAAGTAGACATAGAGGAGCTCTGGCACCACAGTTTTGTCAATTCTTGTTTGATGTCAATTCCAGTCATAACATTACTCCAGAGGTTCCTAGACAGATAGTCATTCTCTGAAGGAGTCCTTGGCTGAGATACTTAAGAACCACTGCTATAGAGGATGGTTCTATCACTCACAATCAGCTATAATGGTTAACAGCCAAGTTCTGATTTCCCCATCTCAGTGCAGAACCCATCTCCTTCCCAGACGCTTCCCCACCCATCTCCTTGCTCCCACCCTGCCCCATTTTGCACCTCACTGCCCCCATTCTGCACTCCCCCACCATTTACACCACCAAACCTCTGCTGACTTACCTGCTTTGGCAAGCAGCATGAAATCATCAAATGCACAGTCTTCCTTGCCCATGCTCCAGGTAGTGTGCTGAAGCATCTTTTATGTCTTGTGCTGACTGTTTTATAGCATTCAGTATGGCATTTATTGCATTCAGTGTCAGTGGAGGACCAGGAACATTGGGCCCTGAATGGACTCCTCAGAGTGACCATATGATATAAGTGAAAAAGAAAACAAGGACCCCTCAAAATGTAGGACATTACGTAATAAAAGCCACTATTACGTAATAAAAGCATTAAATAATAAAAGCTAAACTAAATAAAATAGTATAAATAAAAACTAAATAGTTAAAATTGTTAAATAGTTAAAAATAAAAACTAAAAAATAGTTTTCATATGGTTATGGGTGCAATCCAGAGTAACTACAGGGAGTCCTTGCTCCAGTGTAAGAACAATTTACTCTGGATTGCAATATGAATTTCCCATAGCTTTTCACTAGGTGGTGCTGTAACTACGGTTGCAAGTAGTGTCTCTTACATACTCCTGTAGTTACTCTGGATTGTAGGGTAATTTAAACACTATATTACTTATTATTACATTTAAAACTATTATTTATTACATATAAGTAATACAGTACAAGAAAAAGGAGGATAACAAAGATTTTCCAGGACATCTCCCTGGCAGACTTCCTGGATCAGGAATAGGAAAGCTGAAGGAGGGAATGATCTGATGACTGGTACACTACAGATCCTATCATCTTTTTCTGCAGCATCCCTTCCCCCTTTCACTTCTTGGACTTGTATCAGCTAAAGAGTTGGGTACAGGTTGAAAGTGACCCTTTACAGACCATGGGGGCTTATGTATGGGTCTTCTTTCCATACTGGATATAGCATGTACCTTTTGGGTGACACCAGCACAGGAGAGGGAAGAGGTTCAAAGGGACTGAAGCAAGACCCTTCCTAAATCACAGTGAAATAACATTAGTGTCCTGCTATGCAACCAAAGAGATGCCTTAAGATTTTCTAGGTTTCTTCTACTTCTTCCCCCTTCTTCAGTCCAATAACTTACTCAATTTTTCTTTCAATGCATGTTTCCTAATATTTCATGCACCAAATGTTAAACAGATGTAACTCTAGTCAGAATAAATCAAATAAGAAGCATATTTAAGACACAAAGCTGAAAATCTACAGAGTAATGGACAGCAGAGTTTTTGACAAGCCAATCTTTTTCTTATGCCAAGAATTTTTTAAAATTTTTTTTTCATAGGGCTGTGTTCCAGCTTAACAAAGGTGTACTGAAAACCGTGAGGGGGAGAAAGCTGTAATTTTATAATTCTATGAATGGCTATAACCTAATGTCACAAAGTGATCCCCCCAAACAAGGTGATTGGCTTTTCATCCTCTTAGTCCAAATGTTGTAATGTTTGGATCATTAAAAGTTTAAAAATACCCACTATATGTATATTAATCTGGTGCCAGTCTCTGTTTCTGACTGCGCAAAGGGTGTTCTGGAACACTCACCACTAGACTGTGGATTCCACAGGGCCATGCTAATTTATTGGCAGTGAACCCACATTTAATGGACTAATGGGGAAAGGGGTGTCCCTTAATGCCACAAGTCCATTAAATCCACATGCCTTTATGACAATGCATATAAGCGTGCACAAGACATATATCACTAGCTTTTAATGAAACAGACAACATCCATTATTTCCAAAGCCTATTAAATTAAAGGTCTGCGGTCCTTACATTTCTATCCCACCCTTCCTCTAAGGAACACAAAGCAGCATTCTTGGTTTCCCCTGTTGTTATCTTCACAACAAATCTATGACGTGGTGAGGTTGGCAACAGGCCCAAGATGGTATAGTGGTATAGTGGGGTATAGTGGGGACACAAACCAAAATCCCTCCAGCCGTAGTCAAACATTTCATCCACTATAGCCCAGTGGCTCTGAAAAGCAGTCAGTTGCTTCCCAGAAGAAACTTGTCTTGCAAAGTCTTTGCAGTCTTTATCCTTGAAGGAGAGAGCAAACTGGCAGTGGCTGATAAGCTCTGACCAATCTTTGATGGGTAGAGCACAGCTGCTGAGCTCCAGCACCAGCTCTGAAGGTTGCAAATGTGCTGTTTAAGGTACATCCTATGGCATCTAGAGAGCTAAGATCACCAGTGCACAAAAGGCTCTGTACCTCTAGAAGACCTCTGGTGGCCCTAGAATTGCTGCTAGATACAGTGGTAACCATTTTGGTGTCGCTCCACTAGCACAATCCTATTCTGTAGTAGAATCGGCAGAGTGCACATTCTTTAAAGCATTTTGGATACAATCATTGTTACCAAGAGAGCAGCAAAAATAGGGGAATTAGCTTGTGCTTCTCTTTGGTTACTATACAGAACCTGGGCAGGACTCAAAACAGTGTCATGCAGAGGGGATACCTTTATTAGAAGGTGAACCACTAAGGAGAACTTATCACAAAGACACAGACTTTATTATCATAAAGCATAAACAAACATTACAAACATTCTATCGCCTAAAAATGAGGTGTACTTGTTCATTGCATAGTGTGTACCAAGGAGAAGGGGAGGCAAAGGAAGGGGAAGAGAGGGAGCTAGGAAAGAAAATGGAGGGAGCAATATCTACCTTCTTCAGGCCATGCCAGGATCCAGGTGGAAGAGAAAAGAGAGAGAACAATAGGATACAGGTTTTTTTTTTAATACCTTAGGTCCAAGAGGGACATGCCCATCAAGGTGTGGTCATGATTTGGAAAGGGAAAGAATGGGGAAGGGGCTATGTGATTGGTATAGCCTTGGCCATGGAAGATAGAAGAAGACCATGCTTCAGACTGACTTCCACATTAGCATATAAATGGCAGGATGCAGAGTAGTTAACAAAGGAAAAAGGATTACAGGAGGAGTTGTTTGTAAGCCCCAAAGGTTGTTTTTAGAAATGAGAGAGGGGGAAGGTGAAATGAGATACTTTGCCAACACATTTATACTATTAAATTAATAAAAAGTACAGCATTGTGAGAGAGCAATTCTCGCATCATCCTAACCAAGAGTGGCACATCAGTCTTTCTGTTCCCATAGTAATGTAGGGAGACAAGCGCATGTGTGTGCACGGGCCTAACCTCCCCCCCGGAGAGGCATAGAAGTGTCTTACGGAACTTTTGTGATACCCCCAGGTCAGCACAGGACACATGTTGGGACTTAGGCTGGCCTATCTGGACATTAGGATTCCCGCCTTTGAGATCTGGCCGGAGGTAAGAGTAACGGAGTTTCTTGGCAAAGCTGAGCCAGAGCTGATTAGTTTGGCATTGTGCAGAGCAGGGACAAAGAAAAGGTGGAGGATAGTGGAAAAAGGGTGGAACAGGGTAGGAGTAGGATTTGTGGCATCAGTACATGCCATATCCTACCCCTCTTCCTAGAGCGTATCCACCATATCCAGAACTTGGGCTTATGGTACCTGAGGGCAAGGGGAAATATGTTCCCCTACAGGAGTCTCTCAGCTTGCAAAATTTCCCCGTTGGATGCATAGAAAGCCATGCTAGATGGTATTTCTTTATCCAGCAGATAATTAATCTATGGCACTCCTTGCCACAGGATATGTTGATGGCATCTAGCCTGGATGCTTTTAAAAGATTTGGACAAATTTCTGGAGAAAAAGTCAATCAGAGGTTACAAGCCATGATGTGCAGTCTCCTTATTTTTAGATGTCAGTTGCAGAAGTGGGCACCAGGACAATGGTCTTTTGTTGTCTTTTGTGCTCCCTGAGGCATCTGGTGTGCCAGTGTGAGATACAGGAAGCTGAACTTGATGGACCTTTGGCCTGATCCAGGGGGTTTCTTCTTATGTTCTAAACTGATTGGGACTAATGACTGATCAGGCTCAGCGTGGTTGTTGCTGTCCAGCATTTCAAACTTGGAAAGAGAGTTTGAGTCCAAGTCCTATGTGGAGATGCCCATTGAACCTGGGACATTCTGCCAGCAAAGCAGTGCTTGACCACTGACCATATAATTTGGACATACCTAGTGGTGGGCTTCAGGGGGTTCTCACAGGTTCTATAGAACCCTTTGCTAACGAGGCCTGGTTCTGAGAACTGGTTACTAATGGGACATAGAACCTATTGTTAATTTAGGTTATTAGGATATAGAACCTGTTGTTAATTTATTTGAATCCCTCCATTGGACATATCTACTGGGTTTTCCTTGTTCTTCATCCAGTTATCTCAGTCAACATGTAGAGTATGAGAAGGCTTGTTTTGGATTTTGTTCCATCCCTAACATAGTGCTGTTTAAAGAAACAGGAGTCATGATTATAATGAACACAAAAGAAAATTGCTATACTGATATCATTCCTCTCATAAATTCAGAAGCCGCTATTTAATACAGTATTTACTGTGTTAACACTATAACTACTATTTAACACAGTAGTCATAAAGATTTAAACAAGAAGATAGGTTTCATTAATACAACCCATTCTAAACCCATTCCAGAACTCTTTCATGTTTAAAATTTCAACAAAGAGACTTTTTAAAAAAGATGTGTGGGGCTTGTGGGAAGTAGTTTAACCTTGCTACGAGTGTAATGATACAGCTGGCCATATACAATATAGCTGTTGAACTATTTAGACACAGCCTGTTCCTCATGGTAATTAACAGTCTATGAATTTTTACTTGAGTCGGAATCATGGCAGCTAAATTCTAGTGCCAAGAGGCCTGCATTTGTCATTCACAAATATTGCCAAAGGACTTTTTCCAGGTTTCCTATAAAGCAGATTTCACATCCCAAGGAATGATCCCATAAATGAGTAACTATCACAAACGGCAAGTCAATGACAAGCTTGGATACACATAATTTTTTTAAAAATCAAACAGAATAATACATAATATTAGCCACAAAACATTCACAAACTGGAGCGGGTTAGAAGGACCCTTAATCCCAGAGTTGGAAACTTGACATAGATGACTCAAACTTGAGTACTTTTTCACTGACTCAGTAACACATGAGTCACACGTATGGAAGATTCTAAAAAACACTTGAGTCAATGGGACTGCTTCTGAGTAGAACTGCCAAGAATTGGGTCGTCCTGCTTAAAGAGCTCTCTCTCTCTGTCTCTCTCTCTCTCACTCACTCTCGCTCTCTCTTGCACGCTCGCAGGCATGCACATACGCACATGCAACCCAGTAGCAATTTTTTCATTGATCCACAGTGAGAAGAGGTTGGGCAACTTGATGTGAGTTCATTTAGACTCACAAAGGGGTGATTTGGTAACTTGGAAAGTTCCTGTTTTATTTATTTTCAAGTCAGGTTGTGGGGTGGTGACTCTATTAGACTGGAGTCAAGCCCTGCTGGATTTTCCCATCACTGCTCAATCCTCTAATTTCTGTGGGACAAACTGTGACAGAACTGATGTCAGACTTTGCAGGCTTTGGCTTGCCTTTCTTGTTTCAGGAATTTAATCTCTTAGAAAGTCAAAAACAAACATGTAAGAAAAACATGAATGAAATTATGAAGCATGAAATCCATGGAAAATATGGAACAAGAGAAATGCCCTTTCACAATTCTAGAATTTGGGATTATATAATGGAACATGTGAACAGTAGGATTATGTCAAATATTTCCATTAAGGGGCACAAAGCAAAGTGGCAAGTGGCAAGTCCTAAAATCAGTACAAGAAAAATGCAGCAGAGATTCAATTTTTATACATTTTACAGGCACTGACATTGTGAGTCACTCCACCTGATTATTACCCCAATTTCATGTAGTTAGGAATCAACAACTTTTGGTCAGAAACAAGGTATCATATGAGAAACAAGGTATCATATATCTTATTTTGCTTAAAAAAAAGCAGGCCTCCGACAGTCTTGGAAGACTTTGGTATCGTGCTCTGCACTGCATACGCTGCATGTGAAGCACGAAAGCCAGGGTTGGATTGTTATGGAGGATAGGCTGTTACCCAAGCAGCAAATCCTCCCTCTCCATGCCACTGAATTAGTCCAATGGAAAGGCAGAGCCAATAGGATTGGATCCAGCTGGCATCGCAGAGCTGGACTAAGGACAGGAGCTCACCCTGTCTTGTGGGGCCGTCCTGGGTCTCGAACCCAGGCCTGCTGGTTAACAGGCACAGCGTCTTAACCACTTGTGCCACCCACAGCCCGTAAGGGCCCAAAATACTAACAGTAATTTGGGCCAGCAGCTTATAAATCCAAAAACATTTTTATTGTGAGACTGGGATGATTGTGATGATTTTCATTTGAGATGATTTTCATTACATCTCTGGGATGGTGTAACAATGATATTCTATGTAGTCAATCGGATTAAACCATCTGATAATGTCACTGTGGACAACAAACTCAACTGAGTGAATGAGTATATGGCAATATAGATGAATAGGGAGCATCTCTGTAGGCATTGCAAAAATGTCATCAGAAAAGATAATGGAAACTTGCATTGCCAAAAATGTGTCCAGCCCCCCCACGCTCCCCCCAACAATGGGTAGTTTCATTCCCCCCACTCTCCCCCCAACAATGGGTAGTTTTGGGTGACACCAGCACAGGAGGGGGGAAAGGACGAGATTAGAACCAAATTCAACTCTGAATTTGGACCAAATTCAGAAAGGACCAAATTCAGCTCTGCCCTAATGACCAGTATGTTAGGACAAATGAAAGGTATACATGCTATACAGATGAAATTTATTAATTGCCATCAAATGTCATTCTGTTCACTGGTTTAGGCAGCATTTGTTTAAAATTATTGAATAAATTCAAGGAGAACTGATGAATCACAGGTCATTAGTCATGATAAGCTAGAAATAGAATCAATTTAATTAGCAGTATATATCTGAAGACCATATTCTGGCCTACGTTGTAATAATCTGGCAAAAGAAGCAAAAGATGTCCTTATGTTCATGTTGTTGGCCAATTTATGAAATTGGTTCTCTTCCTGGGTGTCAAATTCAGCCAAATTTGCAATGTGTGGGAACCCAAAAGAATATTTCCATTTTAAGTCTCCTCTTTTCACTGTTGATGGATACCTTTGTACTCAGGCTGTGTGTGAACTGATCTGTGATGAACTTCTGAAAAGCCAAGATAAAGAAGAGAAAAGCAGGGTGTCCATATATAACGGAGGACAGAGTGCCTATACCTTTAACCATTGCATAGAAAAAAGAATTGAGGCAGGTTTAGTTCATCATAGAAGGGTTTTAAAAGCAGCACCTGCCTCAATTCCTTCTTCTATGCAATGGTTAAAGAATCCATTCAGACAGTATAGGTGGGTGGAAAGTTCTCCAGATACTTAGGGGCAGGTGAGGAACAGGATGTGGGCCTCCAATCTGGCAACGATGCCAGATCCAAGCTTCTGTCCCCAGACAGCTTAGCTCCATAGATTATTTGGGCTGTGCTTGCCTTACCCCAGAGAAGAGGAAAGGCCCTGATCTGTAAACTAGATTTAGAGCAGGCTGAGCCAACCTGTCTGATCCAGCACAAGCCAGGATTACAAGCTACAATTACTACTCTGTCAAACTTAGAACCTGTTCTGACTACCATTTGATGAGCCATCTAACCAATCACCTACACTTTTAGTTATACAATCCTCTGCCTCAGCTGACATGCTCACCTCTGGATACTTTATCAATGAATTTATTTTAAAGAATAAGATCTTTTCACTATGACATAACTGACAACCTAGCGTGCCTATTGAAACAAAATTTGCAGGTACTGTATTATGTTTGGCTGCACACATATTGAATAATAACTTAATTACAGATCACATGTTAAGGAACATGTGTAATAAAAGGCCCTTTTTTGAGTTTTTTCTTAAATGTACACCAAAGGGAGCCATCATCGGGGATTCTGTGAATGTAGAGAAAAGTGATAAAGAGACTGCTGCTCTGTATGGGTGAATTAAATGGCACATATGGATGTGAGTGCATGGTATGCACACATGTGCACAAAATAGAACAATATTCAGAATATGAGAAACATACAAAGAAAACACAGTTGTTGCCATTTAATCTGTCTCTTTTTGGGAGGTATCTGCTATGAGAAGAAGAGGTATCTGCTATGCAAAGAAGGCAAATGCCATTTTAGGTTGCATTAAGAGGACTGTAGCTTCCAAGTCACGAGAAGTTCTAGTTCCTCTTTATTCTGCATTGGTGAGACCTCACCTTGAGTACTGTGTTCAGTTCTGGGCACCTCACTTTAAGAAAGATGCAGCCAAACTGGAGCAAGTCCAGAGGAGAGCAACAAGAATGATCAATGGGATGGAAGGGAAGCCCTACGAGGAAAGGTTGGGGGAACTTGGGATGTTCAGCCTGGAGAAGAGGAGGCTGAGGGGAGACATGATTACCCTCTTCAGATACCTGAAGGGCTGTCATATGGAGGAAGGGGCCAATTTGTTCATAGCTGCTTCTGAAAGCAGAACTAGAACCAATGGGTACAAACTGCAAGAAAGGAGATTCTGGCTGGAAATCCGGAAAAAATTCCTGACGGTGAGGGCGGTTCGGCAGTGGAACAGATTGCCAAGGGAGGTGGTGGACTCTCCCTCACTGGGGATCTTCAAGCAGAGGCTCGATGGGCACCTGTTGGAGATGCTCTAGGGGGAATTCCTGTTGCAGGCAGGGGGTTGGACTAGATGACCTACTAGGTCCCTTCCAACTCTATGATTCTATGATTCTATGAGTATAGCCATGCATTTGCAAGCAGTTGTATGTGCTTTTTATCATTTCTTCACAGAGATTGTACTATAGTCTTGTACAATAATCCAACTTTCAATTATTGGATATAAGTGAAAAAGCTTATCTGGATATACTATACTACCTAAGTTATTGTGCACAAGTCATTGTTTTTCATGCGTTTACCCAGTGGTATAGCTAAAGATCATGTAGCCCAGTGCAAAGTTCACAATGTAGCCCAAGAAGTGATGTCACAACTGGAAGTGACCTTATCCCTGGGTGTATTTAAAAAGAAAATTGGGGAAAAACCTGCTGCTGCCTCCTTAGCAGTTCACCACCATATGCTCTGCTGGTGGCATAGCTAAAGCACCTATTTGCTACCTGGAGTTGAAGAAGATTTTGTTCCACCCCAGCCACGCAACAACAAAATCAAATTTAATTAAGTTTTAAAAAAATGAAAATTGTGTCCTATATTGGTTAAGGAAACTGTGCTGGGACAAAGAGGAATGGTTATTCTTTCCCTGCTAAATATAAGAGGAGCACCATTTAGAAGTCCCTGTTTTTCCAGTTAGCATGGGGTAACTCTATTATGATACACGCACTATATATGATATACGTACTGAGAGCTGATTCATAATAACACCTTATTAGTTCCATACAGTAGATTCATTGACTCTCAGAGCCATCAGTAACATGGGGAAAGTATGAGTTAAGAAAATCTACTTTTGTTCCATAGGCTTTTGTGTTTTCATTTTCTGGTTAATTGGCCATAATTTTTGAAGGAATATAGATATATACTGTTTCATTGTTTCATTGAATTCTGCATAAATTTACCTTTCCAATGATATTGTCATTCATTCAGATCCCATTTTTCACAATTTTAGTCACTAGTGTCAAGCTCAGCTTATAGCCTCCCTAAAGCGTGTAGCCCAGTGCAGTTGCACCCCTTAGCTATGCCACTGCATAGTTGTGGACTACACTGAATGAACACCCAAATATCTAACTGTAGGGACCAAAATGCAAATAGAAGAATAACCTTCTCACATCTGTAAAAAAATTTCTCTGCATCTATGTAAATTAAAATTGTTTAGGGCTTTGAAAAACAAAACCTGCATGTACATGACAGTTTCCACACTTCAGCAGAACTAGGTTTCAAATAATCAGCAGCTGGACTTCAGAACATAATTTTTGTTTTTAAAAATCTCTTGGTAGTTTTCAGCTAATAGTATACTAATGAAATAATCTTTGCTTTGGTGCCCTCTAGTGGGAGTATTGCCATTCTCATTCATATACTGCATTTACTCAAATCTAACGCTCACCTTTTCCAGCCAAACTTATGGTACAATCCAGAGAAACTACGGGAGCACATAAGAGACATTATGTGTATCCGTAGTTCCTGTACCACCTAATGAAAACCTATGGGAAATTTATATTGCAATCCAGAGCAAATTGTTCTTACACCAGAGCAAGAACTCCCCGTAGTTGCTCTGGATTGTGCCCTTAGGGCGCAATCCAGAGTAACTACGTGGAGTCTTTGCTCCGGTGTAAGAACAATTTGCTCTGGATTGCAATATGAATTTCCCATAGGTTTTCACTAGGTAGTGCAATAACTACGGGTACACGTAATGTCTCTTACGTGCTCCCGTAGTTACTCTGGATTGCAGGGTTAGTCTCCAAAAACAGGGTGCGCATCAGATCTGATGGTTAATTACATTGGAGTAAATACCACATTTTTATCATGAGTATCGGGTGCACATTTGATTCGATGGCACATTATATTCAAGTAACTACAGTATTTTCTGTTTTTTTTGTCTGCATTGACTTTGCATACATATCCAAATTATTGTTATTATTGGTAGTACCACAACACAGTAATTGCACAATTATTGCTTAGCTGTTGTATAGGATCTATATTATTTTCTAGAAGCTACTACATCTACTGCAAAGGTTTATCCAAAATCTCTTACAGCCTGATCCTATGAGGAGCTGCCAGAATGATATGTCTTTTATAGTTGTTGCAAAATTGACACATCCTTCCATGAAGCTAGATTTCTGTTTAAATCAGTAAGTAGTAGTGTGCCAGCAGCTCAAACCGGAGCCCTAGCTTTGGAAAGTCAGAATAAAGTGATACCTTACTTTTTGAGTAGAATTTGTTCCAGAGGCATGCTTGTAATCTAAAAACGCTTGTCAAACAAGACAAATTTTCCCATAAAAAAGAATGAAACTCAAGACGATTTGTTCCACAACCCAAAAATTTCTATAGAAAAATGATTACAATAGTGTACTATTATAATATACAGTGGCGCCTCACGTAAAGTATGTTCCACATAACAAACAAAAATTTCTTTAGGATTCTGTTTTGCGCAACAAACTGTGCTTCACATAACAAACACACTTGTTGGCAGTTGGGGCAGACGTGCTGGCCAGCAGCCTGTTTAAAAAGCGTCAGGGCTGCCTAGTGCAGCGGCCCATAGTGAAAGCAACACTTCCATGCTGTTCCTCCTGTGGCTGGGCATCCGCTGGGCAGAGGGAGAGAACAGCAGTGCAAAAGAGGGAAGCAGCTCAGGGCTAGTCAGAAGGGAGCAGGGAAGAGAGAGGCTCAGCATAAAGAGAAGGAGAAAGTGGGGAGACACTTGGAAAGTGTCTTGGGTTGCAGCCTCCTAACCATATCTACCCAGAAGTAAGCCCCATTGTGTTAAATGGGTCATACACTCAGGAAAGTGTCTTTAGGATTGCAGCCTACGTTGGATTGAAGCCTATGTAGGATTGAAGCCTATGTAGACTTCATAGGATTATGCATATTGAATGCATGTTTTTAATTCAATTCCAGTGTTTTGTCATCCTTTTTAACATCCAGTTAATATTTTTATATGAATATTTTTTGGATTGTGGAACCAATCGTCTGAGTTTCCATTATTTCTTATGGGAAATTCCGCTTCACATGCCTCCAGAACGAATTAAATTTGTTACATGAGGTGCCACTGTAATAATAAGTCATTATATATAATAATACAATATATGTAATATAATTGAATTCCAAGAAGGGTTTAAGTTAACCATATGAAAGTAGTATGCATAAGTAAAATCAAGACAGCCCCTGAAAATAAGACCTTGAACACAATGCTTACTGTGTCTACTCAGAAGTAAACCACATTGTGTTCAATAATTCTTACTCCAGGAAAGTGTCTTTCTAGAGTGGTTTTTTTGGCTGCAAAAATGGGTGTCTTATTTTGGGAGAAACTTGGCAATAGTACCTGTACCGCTGTTTGAGAAAAAATGATTTAGAATATTCATTTAGAACATTTCTATGCCATCTTTCCTTTTTTCAAAATATGCTTTTATTAAAGTGTTCTAAAATTTATTTTAAAAGCACTCAAATAATAAAATGGCAGCAGAAATGTTATAATAGTGTTTAAACATTTTAAACAAAACATTTAACATTATGATTACTATTTAACTGACAGTAAAACTGTAATTAACAGGAAAAATTATTTTTAAAAACAGCAAAGTGAGAATAAACAGATAAGGTATCAGATTGTAACATATATGTGTCCCAGCCCACAAAATATTTTTTCCAAATCTATCTCAGATATGGCATTAATTTTCATTAAGACCCTCTCTTTAGGAATGACGTATTGAATATGTAGTATAAATTGCCCGCACTGACAAGTCTGGTAAAACAACCTCTGACTGGGAATTCCCAAGCCATCAGCTAAATTTTGTTATACTATTGATATATTATAGCTTTATTGACATGACTCTTTTATTTGTTTTAAATGAAGAGAATTAGAAATAGATAGATAGATAGATAGATAGATAGATAGATAGATAGATAGATAGATAGATAGATAGATAGATAGATAGATAGATAGATAGATAGATAGATAGTCATGAGAATGGCGTAGCAAAAAAAGTTTTCTTGGAAAACTTGGGATAGTAGAATGGACTTTGGTAATAAAATAGTATTTAGTACAGCAATGCAGCTTAAGAAAGCGAGAGGTTGCCGATTCCTGCTTCAACAATCTAACCTTGTGTTCATTCAGAATGGGGCAAAGTTTAATTTCCTTAGCTGAGAGAACTGTCTGGGAATGTTAATCCTGAAATATTTAATGTGTTGAATATAATTTGGTGATTCCTCCTTTCCAATTACCACTTCTTGTTTAAATTTATTGTCCTCTGAGATGCTAATGGAAAAGTAATTGGGTTTGTCATAATTTGTTCCCAATGCTGCTACTGCTTTGTTTTCATCTGTAAAGGGATATCAACGGGTTGGAGATTCAACTGGATCAGAGAGAAAAAAGTGCAATGTCATGAACATGTAATTGAGATGACATTTGTCTTGCATTATCAACTTTTAGTGCTAAGACAATTGGTAATTAACAGTCCATTCCTACTGCAATTCCCCACCCCCCACTGAACCAGCCTTTTTGGGAGAGGAAGGAGAAGGAGAGAAGTGGAAGAAAGATAGAAAGGGAACATTAGGTGACCTTCCATAAGAAGATCTCTGCCGATGCTGGATCAGACCAAATGCTCATCATATGAACATAAGTCTGAGAGACCCACCCAACAGGAGCTTCTAGATCTGGCAGAGCAGAGTTCCACTAGTCATGACCTCCCTTTTGTCCTGCTCCCTCTCCCTGCCCTGCTGCCCCCACATTCCCTTTCCCCCAATTGCCCCCTGCCCTGTGTTGTATCTGGATGGTGGACCACAGTGGACAACAGGACCAGCCTTAGGTCAATTTGACACAGCTCATGTATGAAGCAGCCCTTGGAAAGCGGTAGCTAGTGCTCTCCAGTCTTCATGTAAAAACCAATCATTTAAACATCTAAGTTTTCCATAAAACCTGCAAGTGTGATTTGGAATTGTTGGGCAATTCTTTCTCTTATAGGTAAACTGGGACTTTTCAGGAAACTGGTCCCCTCAGAACAATTACATTTGTGAAACAGGAGAGATTTTTCCTCTTTCTTTCCTGGAAAACTCTCCACTTAAGTAGTAAGGGAAGGAGAGGCATTTGTGCACTACTGTTTCTAAGAGTCCCATGGTGAGCTCTGAGGCTGGCACAGATTTGCCAGGATACTGTGGAGAGTATTTCTTATTTTTCTCTGGATGTTCAGTGAGGCCAATAAATTTACTGCTGGGATCCATATGAGCACAGGGAGCAGGCATTCAAGACAGGCTCTTATACATTATTAAGTATCTGGTCCTAGCAACCACGTTCAGATAAGCAAGAAAATGGAAGTGAGAATCTTGCATCTTGAATTCTGCCATTAATTCCAGCAAAGTAGCTGTGTCAGTGTGTTGCATCAATCAATCAATCCATCCATCCATCCATCCATCAATCAAATAAAAAGACTGTGGCACAAGATTATGGAAACACAAGCTTTGATGGGCATTTGACAAAGCGAGCTCTGATCCACAAAAGCTTATTCCACAGCAACAGCAGAATTTTATGCATGGTTTATTCTGAAGTAGGACCTATTGGGTCAATTGGCTCAATCCTATCTGTTGATTTGATATACGGTATGTTCCTCTGCAATGATAGCAGGTATATGATATTGCACTAGGAAGTGCAGCATAAACAAGCAAAATCAGGAGGAATTTGTATTGGACATTTGCATTTATTCTTTTTGTCCCAGACATTTGTGACTGAATATATTTAAATTTATATTAGATGTTGCATTTTATTTTTATAATGCAAAGATAGGGTTAGAGTGAGGACTGGGATAAGAAGCTTAGGATATATAACATGGGGTTTGTTGCCCAATTACAAGTATAATTCGTTGCCTAATTATACTGGAATGGACATGATATCTCACACACACACACACACACACACACACACATACACACACACGTCGTAAATGTCCGGGTTTGCAGTGGATGCATTTGTGTGTGTGTGTGTGTGTGTGTGTGTGTGTGTGTGTGAAACTAAGCAGAAATTTGTCTCATCGAGGCAACTAAAATAAACATGACAAATGCCATTTTGTGCTGCTTATAGTCATTAATACATCAAGCTTGAAACCAGGAAGCCTTGTTCATATTGGAACCTTGCAAGCCAGCCTGTGTTTCTAACACTAATTTTCTTTTCTGTTCCACAAGGAAAACAATATTGGAGCTTTTTCCTGGAATCCTACTTGGGGCTCTGCAGTTAAAAAAACAGGAAATTTGGCTCTTAAGAGTTAATAATAGTTCCTTTATTGAACAGAGTCGTACTTTTTTTTCCTTCTTGCTAACCAGATTTTCTTATGAAAGAGTTAGAAGTGCCTGAACAGCCAGTCTCAGCTCATCTGATTTCTTCTGATTTATACTGACCTTAACGGGTGGAAAGGTGAGCCTGTTGGCAGGCAATAAGACCTAATCTGCTACTAAGTGAATAATTAGAAGTGAGGCCATATATATTTTGGTAATGAATTGACAGCTTTTTCCATTCCCCCGTCATACTCTTACTCTAATCAATGTAGTCAAGACATATAATGCTTAATGACAAGTTTAGAAAAAGTCAAATGGCAATTTCCAGCCCCCTTCACCACCCTCAAGTATACTGTTCTTTCAGATGGTCAAATGAATAGACTGCTTATATGGTAAAGGAGAAAAAAATCAAGGGGAAAAATTCAGATCAATTGGTTGCTTTTTAATGTACTCTTTTTATTTATGTCACTTTCTAATCTGTCCAATCCAAAGGTGATAGGATTGGGTAACAACACTGAAAACAACATGGCGCCCTTTGTTGTGCTGGGTTGCTTCGAATCTGACACGAGTTTTTGATCAAAGGTCAATGTTAGAAATTCATGTAGTCCAAATCAAACTTTAGTGCCTTGTGTAGAGAGGTGATGGTAGAAACACATTTGGTCCAGAATTGATTCACATGGACACTTCCCTCCCCCTTTGCTCCAGTTCCCATGACATCAACACTCCACATTTGGAGAAACCAAGTGGAAATTTCATAAAGAGACTGTATTTACTTAATAACATTATTGAGATGGGCTCAAACATTGGAACACTGGAAGAAAAACAAGCATCTTTTGGCTGAAAATTTTAGATATTTAATGCTTTTTTCTACCGTTGTCATGTTATTATCTGCATTTTATATGGTCCATTTTAATCCAGATTTTTTACTTGTTTCATTTAGTTTTTTAAATCATATTTTATATGTTATTTTTAATTTATTGTTAGCCACATTGAGTTCCCATTTTATGGAGAAAGGTGAAATAGAAATCAAATAAATAAAAATATAAATAAATAAACAGAAAAGGATGCAGCAAGGGTGCACCGCCCTTTGGAGATGTCTCACAGCCCAAACCTATCTTTCTATCCTTTCCTGATATAGCCAGAAGAAAAAAAAGCTAGAGGGGGATTGGGACTAGGAAGTTTTGAAAGAGAAAGGGAGTTTAAATCCCCTTAAACCTCTGTAAGCCTCCTACTAGGCAGTGGTCTCCTTAGATCATGGGTGCTTGTTGTCATCCTGCCACTCAGTGATGGGATTCAAAGAAATTAACAACCGGTTCTCTGCCCAGCTGGTAGCCATTTTTAAATGGCTATTTTTAAACTCTATGTGTCCTACCTCTCGTTAGCAACTGGTTCTATAGAGTAGGTGCGAACCTGCTGAAGCCCACCATTGCTGCCAATCCAAGGCTAGGTGGGAAAGTGCCAACCCCAACTGGAAAACTGTGGTGACATCATCAGGTGACCACAATTACTTATTAGGGCAATCTCAGTGCCACACTAGATCTGTGCAGTCTGCAACTGCACCAATAGTAGCTGCATGCTCTAAGCACAATACCATGGACATCTGTGGGCCACCACCTCCTTCCCCAAAGAGGAAGAAGTGACCTCAGATCAGTATGATCAGGAATTGCACAGATAATGGCTGCAGTCCCTAGCAGTGATTCCCCTGGCACAAGTCCAAGAAGAGAAAGAGGCAGAGAAGCTGCTGCCATATCCATGACTCTCACAGCCTCTTTGCCCCATTCCTCCCTCCTCCAGTTTCACCCTTTCTTGCCCCATTCTGCCCTCTGACACCCCTTCCCATGTCCTGCCCTGATGTAATTTTGGTGAGTGGTTAGCAATCCAGCAACATACATAGGCATCATACACCTTCCTGCCATTATTCTGGTGGTATGATTCTCTAGTGGAGTATGCTTTATCGCTGCTTGATCATATTCCACTAGCTGAGCAGCCCAATTGGGCTGCCTGTCATCTCCCCAACTATTTATTCCATTATCTGGTCCAAACAGTCCATTGACCTAATCTAATACAATAAATTGGGAATAAACAAGGTTCAGTCCCTGGCATCCCAAAGATGTGCTGGGAGAGCTACATCAGTGTGATGCAGGGCTGTAACCAGAGGTGGGGACACACACTAAGGGCACAATCCAGAGCAAGTTCAGCCTGTTCTGCCCTAACTGCTCTCTCCTAACTATTCTGTATCCAGAGCAGAAAGTTATGCTGCATCCAGAGAGTCAGGAAGCCTGGGCTGCCCTAACTGCTCCAGAGCATGCTAAGTAATTGACACATGGGGAGGACTTGCTCCTGAGCAGACACCCCTCAGATCACACTGAACAAGGAACAGCTGTGGTGCCTACAGTGGTGACATGACTCTGTGCATCACCTGGTGTGGAAGTCTGTGAGTCACCTCTGGGATGCGTGTACCCCCCTATCTGGACTGCGTAGCCACCAAAGTTGGCGCCTGCGCAGTTGTTTCTGAAGCCAACTGGCTTCAGAAAGAGTACTGTGCAGGCACCATCTCTGACGCCTGCGCAGTACTTTTCTGAAGGCGTTCAGCTTCAGAGGACACTGTGCAGGTATCAGAGTTGGTGCCTGTGCAGTATTCTTTCTGAAGCTATTCAGCTGCCGCTCCGCCTCCTGAGTGAGGCCGAATGGCCATGCAGAGGCATGGACTTCCTCTGCTCTAAGGAAGTCTCCTCTGAAGCTGTTCGGCATGCTCAGTGTGTTTCTGCGCAGTGCACCTCAGCTGGCCGTTCGGGCCAGCTCTGGGGACAAGTGGCAGATTCTGGCTGCTACTCCGCCTTGGAGCAGGCCTGAATGGGTGTGCTGACGCCTGGGGCCTGCCAAAGGACAGTCAAACTCCTCCGGCGCATCACCCCATATGGAGCGCATCACCCAATGCAGCCCACACCAGCCGCACCAGTCTGGTGACGCCACTGGGTGCCTGCCTTATAAGGAGTCCCTGATGAGATGCCAGTACATTCTACAGTGAATACAAGGGGCTTCTTGGAGTGGCCTGCTGTATCCTGAGGTTTGTGGGCAGCTGTAGTTTGTTTCATATCCTGAGGTTGAGAGGCAGGGGTTGCAGCTAGGCTGGCCAAGAAAGATTTTTGGTCAACACTGCCATTCTTACTCGGGCCTTATCATGGACCCCTATGGGTCTACTCATTACTATACCTGCTCCTGAGGTGGTATATCTCTGAGGGACTGGAAGAGGGCATTTCTGCCTTGAAACAGGCTTTGGATACAGAGTAACTGCTCTGCCCTAGGCAATGCTAAACATGCCCTCAACTTGCCTCTCCTGAGCTGCTTAGGCTGCCCCAGTTAGGGCAGAGCAGGTCCACCTCTCTCAGGGCACCCTATCTTGCCTTGCTCTGCCCTAAGCCTCTTCCAGAGAAACTGGGGTGGAGCATCTTGCAGTTGCTCCACCCTAGTGATAGATAGGGCAACCCAAGGGCTCTTACTTGGACAGATTAGTTGCTCTGGATTGTGCTGTAAGTTTTGCAGGGAGCCTGACTGCAGAGTGCAAGGGATCTCTTTCTCCTATGAGCCATTCCAGGAGGGGAAAGCATCCTGGAATGACTCAGAGGGGGAGAAGATCCCTTGCACTGAGCTATTACAGGATGCTTCCCCCTCCTGGAATGGCTTAGAGGGGAGGAGAAAGATATCCATAAGACCTCTTTTTCCAGAACATGTACTCTTTTTTAGCTTTGTGTTCTGGAAAAAATTCAATGACCTTCTTTTCCCTGTAAACCAGTGGCAAACAGTCTTCTTGTAATTAATGAATTAAGGATAACAAATTACATGAAATAGTTTTAATTAGTAATGTAGTGTTTAAATAAGTAATTAATAAGTAATGTAGTGTTTAAATTAGCCATATGAAAGCAGTATGCATATTTTATTTTGTCATGTCCAACATTTTTCTTGGGTGTCCTACGTTTTGGGGAGGAGGGCCTTGTCCTCTTTTGCAGTTATGACATCTGGTCACTCTTAATTGATTGATTGATTGATTGATTGATTGATTGATTGATAGATAGATAGATAGATAGATAGATAGATAGATAGATAGATAGATAGATAGATAGATAGATAGATAGATAGATAGATAGATAGATAGATAGATAGATGGGTTTCTCTCTGAACAATCAGAAGCTTGAGTTTCTCTTTAGATGAAATTCATTGGCAGAGCTAAACTCAAATTATTTTATAGGCTAATCTTGAATTTATATTCTCAGTAGGCAATCACTCAGAATTGGGTGCTACACTTTTTTGGGAAGGGGAAACATAGACCAGACAGATCCACAGCTGATAAATATATGATTCCCCTCCCATCCTGTCACCTGGATTCTGAAGTGATACAATCCACGAAGACTTGTACCACTTCCAAAACTGTATACATTTGAATTGGTAATCAATGATCTGGAATTATATTTTTGTCATTCGGAACAGTGAGCCATATGGTTTAACAGATGGCCCATAAGGAAAAGCAGCTGTGAGAATATGGCTGCACTCCAAAGACACTTTCTTGGGAGTAATACCCATTGAACACAATGGGCTTACTTTTGAGTAGACATTGGCCCATATCCTAAAGTCAAATTAAGCCCTTTGCTCAGGAGCAAAGACACTCTTAGATAACAATAGAGGGTGACGTAACTGCGTGGACCCGTAACTGCTTTGGATTTTGCCCATTGTTAGGATTGTTCTCCATGTCAAAGAATTACATCTGTGGGGCAATGAACCCCCACCAGAAGCCAGAGAAATGGCACCTGGAGAATTGGTCCAGCTTTGGCATATATTCTGAAGAGCTTCAAGATCCTGTGATGTTATTGAAAGGAGGCTTTATAGCGTGAGGGTGGGGTTCAGAAGAGGTGTTGCATTAGAGAAATGTCCAACATTTTGTAGTCAGCGGCTTGGCGCAGAGCCACTTCTCTCCCAAAAAGAAAAAAAGGCCTCTGGCAGGACTAGGCACTGGTTATGTAACTGAATCTTGCTTTCCATATTCTTCGGACTGCGTTGGATGGATCCGTTCATGATCAAATTTCAGAAATTGCAGGTTCTCGTTTCAGAGTTTTTATTTGTTGTTCCATTTCCTGTTTTATTCCTAGTTAACCTTTGCTCTCTCTTGTGTAAAAAAATAAAAAAGATATCAAAGTAAATTGGAAATGAACTTCATATGGGGAGACATGAATTGCACACAGTCAGTATCTTTATTTTAAACCTCCACATTCTTTAATTTTAATCAGTGGGAGGGTTTCCTATGGTTAAAAAAATCCAAAAAGCCAAATGAACACAAAATGAGAAATACAGCTTTCATGTGGAAAGTAGAAGCTTGCTGCCAAATAATTGCATGATTAGTTGAAATGAACACAGTACAGGTGGGGGTCTCCATATCCACAGATCCTATGTTGATGTAGCTCGATGCGGGTTCCCCAGATCTATATTGGGCCCCACCTGCACCATCCGAGGGCTTCCCCAGTCTGCAGAAAGCCTTCTCCTAATTTCTCCCATTTCTCCTTCCTTCCCCCTTTTCTCCCATTTGCATTTTTTTGTGATTGCAAGACTCTTTTCAATAGAGAATTGTCTCATTTAGTTCACTAACTGAACTGGCTTTGGAAAATGATTTTTGTTGCTGCTGTTATCAGAAAGCAACACATCAATATGGTAATCAAGTAAATAAATGAGTAGAACCATCATTTTGGTAACAGTGATCTTGTAACAGTGTAATTATCCACCTATTGCGGTGGTTCCCAAACTGGTGGATAGTGACCACAAGCCATGGAAGTACTTTCTTATGTCCCTTTAAGTGACAAGAGAGTGGGGAAGGCTGAAACACAATCCCCAGGATTGTGCTGCTTCAGGGACAGAAATATTTTATTTTACTTACTAAAATAAAGTAAGTAAAACCCCCTTTAAAAACTAAGATCATGACATCAAATCCAATCACTTCCAGGCAGTGATGTAGTCCTGGGAGGACTGGGGAACCCTCTGCAGGGCCCTTTCCCTGTTTTTCAGATATAGCACAGTCCTAACCATATATACTCAAAAGTAAAGCCCATTGTGTTCAATGGGTCTTACTCCCAGGAAAGTGTCTTTAGGATTGCAGCCATATAAGGGCTCGGGAATCTCTCCAAGGGTTCATTGGCCCTCCCAGAACTCCAGCACTGGCTAGAGGTAAATGAAAGTCCTCTCCTGTCCCAACTGCAGCACAATCCTGGGAATTGTGTTGCTGCAGTTCCCCTACCCAGAAAATATTTATGGATTCCTCCAACTCCTAAGGAGGACTTTGGCAGGGTGACCATACAGAATGGAGGCCAGAATGCCTGGACTTTTAATCATTGCATAGAAGAGGATATTGAAGCAGATTTAGCTGATCATAGTAGGGTTTAAAAAGCAGCAGTTGCCTAAATTCCTTCCACTATGCAATGGTTAAAGGTACAGGCACTCTGTCCTCCATCTTATATGGACTTTGGGAACCACTTCATATTGCATATGGGAGAGAAGGGGATCAAGGCCTAGAGCAGTAATTTTGAAACTTTTTCATCTCATGGCACACTTAACAAGGCACTGAAATTGTCAAGGCACACCATCAATTGTTTTTACCATTGATAAGGCACACCAGACTGTTCAAATCCTCCAATTTTCCTATTAATGAAGTTAATCCCCAAATTCCCGTGGCACACTTGAGGACTATCCACGGCACACTGGTTGAAAATCACAGGTCTAGAGGGAGAGACTTCTCTAAAGTTCAACTCTAATGATCACTGCCCAACATTAGACATTGCTGAAAACTTTGTTATTGTGTGACATGAGCTTCCCAAACACAGGAAGAAAGGACCTGACTCAGGAATTCAAAGCGAAACTCCAGAGTCACTCGACTTAAGTCAAATCCTGGGAGTCCGGAGACTCTAGACCAGTGGTTCTCAATCTTCCTAATGCTGAGACCTCTTTATAAGTTCCTCATGTTGTGGGGATCCCCAACCCTAAAATTATTTTCGTTGCTACTTTATAACTGTAATTTTGCTACTGTTATGAATTGTAATGTAAATATCCAATACGCAGGATGTATTTTCATTGTTACAAATGAAATGTGTGTTCTATACACACACTGAACACAATGGGATTTATTTCAGAGTAGACATGCAAAGGATTGGGCCCTGAGGCTGCAATCCTATCCACATTTGAATGGGAGTAAAGGCCCCCCTGACTCTAATGGGATTTATTTTAGAGTAGGCATGCATAGGATTGGGCCCTGAGGCTGTCAGTCAGCCCCAGTGCACGTGCAGCTACAGCCGGAGGTCTGGCAAGCCTGACCTGGCCCCCTGCACCAGGGGTCTTTAGGTGACCCGCAGGAAAGCTCTAGGTGACCCCCAAAGGGGTCCCGACCCCCACTTTGAGAAACGCTGCTCTAGTCTCAACTCCTATAACTTTTCCCATCATATAACCAGGCATCTGGTTATTGAGGGATCTGGTTGGCCATTGAGAGAAGATACTAAGCTATGCTGACATTTGTTTTGATTTGCAAAGCTATTCTTAAAGGGCATAAACATAACCAACTTTTCAGCTCTGGGGTAAAAGCAATGCAACTCCCAGGTAAGGGAACTAACATTGCTTAACCATCAGGAGGTCTCTGAAACATGTAACATTCACTTCCCAATAGCTTTGCATTCTAGCATGTGCTCCAGGGGAAAGGAGGTGTCTTGCCTTCCATCTGTTCTAAATCCCAGAGAAGAAGAGAAAACAATTGCCTTACCTGCTGAGTACAATGGAAAGCAGGCTATTTTTAGAAAACTGAATTTTTTTATTTTTTTATTTTTTTTTAGAAAACTAAAAATATTTTTACTCTTAAGGTAGCTAACAGAAATCTTTCAGACACAAAATAAAGAATGATCACAGTCTTGGGTTAGTCAAATAATGTGATCAAGAATAGTCCTACTAACACGAGGGATATTCGTAACAATTGTTAGGCAATGAGAACCATCATAAAGCAGCTTCATTAATGTGACCAGTTAAAATCCTTGTCATATGTAGTTTTTAAAGAAACTTGGTCCATGGATGATAAGGTCTAGACATGAACCATATTGTTCTGTGATGATTCAACAAGGGCAATACCATCGAGCTCAGGAAAGTGATAAACAGAATAAGGTTGGGAGAACTCCAAAGTTTTCTGATTTCTGACACTGAGTCACTAATGAGTGGCCCAGAAGGCATCTTGCATCACCTTGTATTTCTGCATCTTTTAAGGTGGGTCTATAATCTTACTTGTGGCAACTGAAGTGTTGTAATAATTAATTGTTGTTTTTAACATGCCATACAGAGACGGTGGTTTATAATAGACTTACTTGCAGCAGTGGAAGCTGAAACATTTAAGTCAAGTATAGTAGCTGGCCTCATGATCCACCCACTGTGGATGTGGGTGTGTGAGAGAGATATTCAGAAAGGGTCACCGTCCCAGGTAGCAAGATGCTACAAAACACTTCTCTTTCCATGCAGCTGGAGTCATTGAAAGGTACTTCGAAAGCACATTGTCTATAATATTATCATTAACATTGATGATGAATCATAGTGTTGGCAGGGATCTAATAGGTCATCTAGTCCAGCCCCCTTCCTGTAGCAGGAATGATAACTTTCCCACCAACACCAACCCTTGAGCTGGGTGGGGGGGGGGGGGAAGCATTCATAGGCTACAATCCAGAGTAACTACGGGACCTCTTACATTGATGTAGTTACTGTGCCACCTATGGGAAACCTATGGGAAATGCATAGAGCAATCCAGAGTGAGTGCCTGTTATGTCTTCCCGTAGTTACTCTGGATTGTAGGGATAAGCAATTTTCACAGAGAGAGACACGGGTGGGGGGGGGGTGATCTTCAAAGACAGGAGGTATGTACCCTCTTAGTCCTCAGAATATGCTCCAGAGGAGAAAGAAGCAGAGCTCCTCTTACCTAAGCAGGATTACAGGGCTAAATATGGACCAGAAAGAGGGGGCTTTCTGCGGGCCACATAGACCTTAATGTGGGCCACATCTGGCTCCTGGGCTGGGGTTAAGGAACCCTAGCTATAAAGGCACTTTCAGAGCCCAGAACAACTGGGAACAGGGATGATGGATAGGAAAATTGTATAGAATGAAAGGACCCAATAAACCTCTCCTTTTGTCCCTACTTCATATCAAGCTCCTGCAAGGCTGTGGTTTGAAAGTGGATGTCATTCACAAATTAAACAATGATGCTTTTAACATCACGCCTCATTTGGTCCTCCCATGGCATGGAGTCTTTTTTAATGAAAGGGTAGCTTAGCTTTCAACTTTGAATCCATTCCTTTTTTGGCTTGTCAGAAAACAGCTTGAACTGGCCCTTTAAACAGCTTCAGGGCTTTAGAGACAAGCAGCAGTAATTCAAACTGGTCTGAGTCTTATCCAAAAATGTATTATGCTAATATTGACAATTGCAACATCTTGTAACATAATTCCCACTTCTTGTCCCTGTAAGACAGTGATTTTCAACCTTTTTCATCTCATGGCATACTAACAAGGCACTGAAATTGTCAAGGCACACCATCAGTTGTTTTTACCATTGACAAGGCTGTTCAAGTCCCCTAATTTTCCTATTTATAAAAGACTTTCCCCAAACTCCTGTGGCACACCTGAGGACTATCCGCAGCACACCAGTGTGCCATGGCACACCGGTTGAAAATCACTCCTCTAAGAAGGTAAATCTTTTTTCTCTCTATGAAGATGCATTATCACTTATAAATAAGAGCAGAATCTAGATTCTTGGTGACCAAAACTGATCTGTATGTTCTGAAATAATGTAAATTTTGTGTGTGTATGCAAAACATCTATAAGGCCTTCCATTTCCCAGCAGAAATAAGGTGCATGACTTATGGAAGCCAGGAGCATGGAAAATTCTATGAAAAAAATAGGCCCTGTTAATTCTCCTCTTTGAATGAGTTATTTGTTCTGGAGAAGGGCCCTGAAGATTGATGACATTGAGGTATGAACCTGAAGCAATCATTTCCCCCGAGTCCTAGTCCAAGCTATGCGGAGCGCCTGCTGATATACATTACATTAGGCAAAACATCATGAAGAACGTAAGAAATGTAAGAGCCTGCTGGCTTTTAAAATTTGATTTGCATGCGAGTGATGCCAAACAGATTCATTTGGAGACACTGTAGATACATCAGATTGAGCCTCTCCATTCAATTTGTTACATGAGTTACTCTAGAGTGATGCAATTCCATTTCATGATTCCATCTTTTAGCAGAAGATTTCTCCAGTGTAAGAACATTAGGTCTACAGTTTCAACCTTAGTATAACCTGGGTCACCTCAAGTACTCCTGCATGACTCATGTGCCATGAGTTTCCAGAATACTGCAGAGAATCCAGGAACTTGCAGGAAGATACATACTCACTATTACCACACATGAATTGAGTGTGTGACCTAAATTACACTCCTTAGTTTGCTATATCCAAGGGCAGCCCAAAAATTTTCAAAAATTGCACATTAACCCTACAGTCCAGAGTAACTACGGGAGCACATAAGAGACCTTACGTGTACCCATAGTTACTGCATGACCTAGTGAAAACCTATGGGAAATTCATATTGCAACCCAGAGCAAATTGTTCTTACACTGAAGCAAGGACTCCCCATAGTTACTCTGGATTGCACCCCAAGTTGCTCCTTCATTTGCTCAGTTCCTAGCAGTAACATGTAGTATGGGGCAGCTTTTTATTCTTTTTTATTTTATTTTTGTAACTCTGCAGAGCTACCAGAACTGAAGTGGCCTCAAGTGACACTGACTGTAAAGGAACAGTGTAAGAGAACATCAGTGGTGATGATGAAGTTGTGTTTCAGGAAAACCTATTACGACTATGGGCACAATCCAGAGTAACTACAGGGAGTCCTTGCTCCAGTGTAAGAACAATTTGCTCTGGATTACAATATGAATTTTCCATAGGTTTTCATTAGGTGGTTCAGTAACTACGGGTACACGAAATGTCTCTTATGTGCGCCTGTAGTTACTCTGGATTGTACGGTATGTCTCATAACTTTCCAAAGAATTCAACAGTTTCTTGGAACACAGTATAGAAAACATGGCATTTTGGGCATACAACTATCATAGAATCGTAGTATCATAGAGTTGGAAGGTACCTAGTAGGTCATCTAGTCCAGCCCCCTGCCTGCAGCAGGAAATCCTCCTTAAGCATCCCCGACAGGTGCTCGTCAAGCCTCTGCTTGAAGATCTCCAGTGAGGGAGAGTCCACCACCTCCCTTGGCAATCTGTTCCACTGCTGAACTGCCCGAACCATCAGGAATTTTTTCCAGATATCCAACTGGAATCTCCTTTCTTGCAGTTTCCTGGGAGTAAAACCCATTGAACACAATAGGGCTTACTTTTGAGTAGATATTGTTAGCATTTTGCTCTCAGGCTGCAATCAGGTTGCCATCCTTGATCTCAATGGAAGCTACTTTTGAGTAGATATGGATGGGCTTGTGTTGTTGATCAGTACTACTTGGGTAATTATAGGCAGCAGGAGATACCACTCAGTAAGAAGCCTATGAAATCAGCTATCCCCTTAAATCCTCCATTGGAAGGGGTTGTCAATATTTCCATAATGCACTATGACAAAACACTTTCCAGTTGGATAAAACATCACAGCAGCATGTAGGTCATTGGATGTGATCACATGCAGTGATGGGCTTCAAAGAAATTAAGAACCGGTTCTCTGTCCATCTGGCAGCCACTTTTAAATGGCTATTTTTAAACTTTATATGTACTATCTCTTATTAAGAACCGGTTCTATAGTGTAGGTGCGAACCTGCTGCTGCCCACCACTGATCACATGTAAACTTCTTTCCTCCCTCTTCCCCAGATCAGGGTCGGATGCCAAATATGGGCTCAGAGACAAATGTTTACATGTGCTCAATATCCATGCATATATTGTCAATTAGACACACTCATCTGCACACTGTCAACTTCTGTCAACTTCAGCTGTGTCTCATGTAAACACTTCTGTGACGATCGCGTGAATGCTGAAGCTCAAACAAATGAAGAGATCTCTTCTTGAAAGCGGAGTCTACATTTCTCTCGACAATACTGAGATAAATAGACTGGATTGTCTTGGCAGCTTCTTCAACAGTCTTATAGCTGTGGTGGTAAGCCCGGGTATTCAATTGCCATTCACCTTTGACAAGAGACAGCTGCCTATGGCATGAAGTGGGTCATTCCTGTTGGCATAGCAGTACAATCAAGCCCTTAGACTCTGTAGGATAGGCATTGAAAACTCTTTCCTAGCAGAGGAAAGTATGCATGGAAGTGTGGACAACATCATAATCCTGGAGGTTCCCGTTGTGAACCTCCCTTACAGCAAGCCTGTCTAGACAGGAGCACCATATGCCCTTATCAGCCCTAAATCAGCAATGGCAAACATTGTGCAGGGGGTGCAGCTTAAGGCAGGCTATGACCACAAGCATGTCGCTTTTTGGATCCAACTGAGCTTTATGTAAATTTGCTGGCTTTGCATAATAGGACTTTTAAACTGGCTAATTAGTAATCATTCAGCAGTGCTTCCTTGTCTAATTGCCGCTTTTGAATGTCTGGCTGAAAATCAAGACTGCCTGCCAAGTCCAGAGTTAATAACTAGTTCAGGGCTTGGTTACGCGGCAGCTCTATGCATGCCTTTGGCCAAGTCAAAGTCAGAGTCAGTCGAAGGTTGCCTTTATTTTTCTTTATTTGCCTTTATAACTTAGAGATTCTACCCCAGAATTTGGTGCTGTTTAAGAATCTCATGCTGTATGAACATGTCTCTTCTGAAAGCTCTTCCAGTGAGACCGAAAGTGAACAAGCATCAAATTTCTTATGCAAGTACAGCAGTACCTCACATAACGAGTGCCCCACATAGCGAGTGTTCCACATAACAAGTAAAAAATTGTGTGGGATTTTGCCTCACATAACGAGCATGATTTGAATATGCTGGTGTGAAGCCCAGCCCACCCCCTTACAGGAGTGCCTGGTGTAGACACCTGAAGGACTGGAATTCCCTCGAAGTCAAAACTTGTTTGTATGAAGGAATCAAACTCAGAGGAGGCAGCAGTAGTTGGAACTGGTTTACTTTCTTCCATTGCTTAGGAGATACAAGCTTAGTGGTTACTCTGGATACAAACACTCCAGTTAACGTATATCCCAAACAGACTTGGTATCAACAATGTCTATTTACAGTCTTCACAAGGCAAAGCACAGTACAGTCTGATCCATGGCCTCAAACCCTCTGACACACTAAGGGCACAATCCAGAGTAACTACATGGAGTCCTTGCTCCGGTGTAAGAACAATTTGCTCTGGATTGTTATATGAATTTCCCATAGGTTTTCACTAGGTAGTGCAGTAACTAAAGGTATGTGTAATGTCTCTTACGTGCTCCCGTAGTTACTCTGGATTGTAGGGTAAGCCTCCTCTCACCTTCTCTCCATGCTGGATCTAACTTTTCCCGCCTTTCCCCCCCCTTTTATCTCCTCCAAGTGTCCCTCCCCTCCTCTCTCCAGGGATTGGAGAGCCTGGCATTCACTGCTGTCCTATCCCCACCAGGGCAGGCTGGGACCTTGAGTACACAGCCTGTTGTAATCCACGCGTGTCTCCCAATCCTTATCACAGCTGGACAATATAGCCCTACTTATAATCTGTGTTCTCTCAGTTTTTTTCCATTACCAGTACTTATATCTTTTATGTGATATAAATCCATTTCACCCACTGTTTCTTACTTTTGGAATTCACTACCCAGTCCTTACTAAACATTTGCGCAGTGGTGTGGAGATACCGACATGGTCTACACTGCATCTCACAGGGTATTTTTGGCTGCTGGAGGCCCCAGAATAGTTGTCCTTTTGCCCTGGAGCAAACCCCAGTAGCCACAATGAATCTACTGTACTTGATATCACTGGCATATGCCCATGTAAATCTATGTAGGTGGATCACTCCCAGTAAGGAGCTTGGGATTCAGTTTGTGGTGCCACTGCCAATTATGCCCTCTCCAAAATCCCATCCACTCCATCTTCTCTCCATTCTGCTGTCCCCTACCCCATTCCACCTCCTCCTGAGAGGGTTTCAGTGGTGGCCATACATGCTGAGATCATATCCCCCTTTCTCAACCCCAAAATGCCCCATTAGATTTATGCCAGCTAAATAGACGTTGTAGGTCCAAGGAGAAATGCTGTTAGCCAGAAGGCCTATGGGGAAGTAAATAAGATCTCTCCTGGGCCACCTGGAGGGGTGATAAGATTGGGGCCTCAACCACCCTCTACCATTTAAACACCCTCATCCACTACTGCCTGAAGCTGGTTCATTGGATGGGTGGAAATTCCCACTCTTGATTCATGCCAAAGGCCTCTAGTTCCTAACAGAAAATTGCTTCTATGGCTAACACCGTTAATTGTGCAAATCTATTTTTTAAAAGAAGGCAACATATTTAAAAATGGCAGTGAATCTGTCCTTGGTTACTGAACAGCAGTCATGTTCTGCAAGTTACAAAAGCATGACCAAAAGTGGGTTTGGACCAACTGACAAATAAAAACCATTTTCTCTGACACAACCTTTGTGTTTCTTCTTGGGAAGCATGGACCTACTTTGGCAAATGAAAGATCCATAAACTAAAATAAACTTTCCAGTGTTACTGGATTAGTGGTAAACTGAAATCAGCAAATCTGAAAAAAGGTTGAAGGAGACACAAGTTACTAGCCAGGAGAAGGAATAAAATCCTCACCCTGTGATGTGGCTTGACAACCACAAGTGTGACAACCAACAGAAAGAGAGAACTTGTGGTGACTTTCCTGTCAGTGTTTGTAGTGTCACAGGGACTAAAATGTCAGCCAGCTACACAATGAGTAGGCCCTGTAACTGTGATGAGCGCATGAGAAGGAATCAAATAGATTGATGGGGGGTTAACACACAATTAGGAAGGCTTGTGGTGAAATTTCTTCCTTTGGATAATTCCAGAAGGTTACAACTTCACATCTCTGACAAGGGTTTTGTTAACGTTGACATCTACACACATAAAAACACCCAGAACGAAATTGTCAGTGTGCAAAATTACAGTATTAAGGAGGGTAAAAATGCCACGAAATGGGCACCATCCAAAGACCTCCAAAGGGGTTGGAGCTGATTTATAGAAATGTTTACGGTACATCAAAAAGAAATAAATTGAACCAGTTGACTTGGCTCAGGAGATTATAATTTGTCTGCCACATTCATCTAAGCACCATCCAAACCTGTCCTCAGCAGAGCAAGTGATGTGGCTTAACAAGTACCAACTGAGCTGGCTTTAAATACTTCATCTAAAGTGTGATGTAAAGTATGCTTACTAAAACAAACAAAAAGACAGAAATAGTTGCTTTCCTTTTCTCTCTCTCCTCTCAGCTACTTTGCTTGCCCCCCCCCCCCCCCCGTAGGTTCAATGTGCCCCTTCTTTCTTTTCAAAGACCACACAGTTTTGTCTATCTCCTTGCTCCAACTCTGCCTGGAACTCTTTTTATTTTTAGTTATTATTTATTACAGTATCTGTATCATGCCTTTCTCTTAGAGACCCAAGGTGGCTCTTGTGTCCCCAGCCATCTTTTAGTGGTGACTACCACCTCTTTTACTGGCAGCTTCTTCTCCAGATCTTCCCTCTTTCTCACGCTCTCTGCTGAAGGGCTGTGGGTGGTGCAAGTGGTTAAGACACTGTGCCCAGGAAATAGAAAAGGAGTGGGCAACTCTGGCTCACTGCTTTAGTGTTCCCCCATGACCAGTGGCATATGTGGGGCAGCACCGACTGGGTTGATTGTGTCATGACATCATGTGATGTAGTGACATCATGTGATGATGTCATTTCTGGGTTCAGTGGAAGGTGGTGCAGCTCTGCAGTGCAGCTGCTGTCTTTATTCTCCAGCAGCCCTCAAACCAACTTTGGCTTCTGCTGATCCCCTGCAATCCCTCAAGCTGTTCAGTGATGTGCTTGGAAGTTTGCAGCAGCTGGGCAGAAGCCATTGGCCAGGACATTGCTGGTTAGTGGCACCCCTTCTTCAAGTGGTACCCAGGGGCATATTGCTCCCTTGCCAGACTCTAGATACGTCTTGTCTATGACTTTTGTTGCTTCATATGGAAGATGGAACTAGGCCTGCTGGAAGAAATGATTGCTGGACTTGAAAATGTAATGAGTCCAGGTAGTTAGGTAGGTAGGTAGGTAGGAAGGAAGGAAGGATTCATTGCTACAAAAGAGAAAAATAGTTCAGAATTCACCACACTTTCCTACAGTTAGAAATGGTAGGAACTTTACTTTCGTCCAGTCTTCCTCCTTTTATCCTTACCTAGGTAAGGGTGTTGAAAGTTTTCTTACATTCTTTTTGCCCTTTGTCCTATTTGAAGGACCACCTTGAAGGACTAGACTCCCCATGTAAGTAAGTCTATCCTTTTTTTAGGTCTTGGAAGGGTTTTATTGCTTTTCCTTCATTCTCTGATGTATGTCTTGGGGGTACAAATGAGAGAATTGTGGTTGTGTTGGTGGAAGGTTCTAAGATCAGAAATGCAGTTCTGAACATAAGCAGGCCTCCGTCAGTCTTGAAAGACTATGGTATCGTGCTCGGTGCTGCATACGCTGCATGTGAAGCACGAAAGCCTGGGTTGGATTGTTATGGAGGATAGGCTGTTACCCAAGCAGCAAATCCCCCCTCTCCACGCCACTGAATTAGTCCAATGGAACTCTACACTACCTAAAATTCCATAGAAAGTTAACAACAAAAAGAAGCCAAAGTGGTTTTTTCGCCCTGGAATTTTCACCTGCCTTATGTCATTTTCAAAATATGTCAGTTGTTCTGATTGTACAATGAGAAGCTTACTGTTAACAGAACTGCAATGAGAAAAGTCTTCCCACTTTAAAAGCCGTCCTCTTCCCATTGGATCTGAACGGTGTTTGCTGTAGTAATTTGAAATCTAAGACCTGACCATGTGCCTCCAATCATTTATTCCAGAGCAGAACTTAATTTAAGACACAGTTAAGCCCCAGAACCTGTTTCCAATGCTAGGATTCTAGCCAGAACTATGTGAAGTAGTTGCCAAGAATTTTTCCTTAACCATGAGCGGTGTGGCTCTGATTATTTATAGACTTTCTCTTACAGCAAGTACCCATGGGCAGTTCAAACCCATCTGAGGTTTTGGAAAGAAGTCTTCCACATCAGAATGTATGACAACCAAGTAGTCTTGAACTTCAGCACCTCTTATTTTAGAAAGTGAACTCTGCCCCAGGATGGTCTTTAGCATGTGAGGCTGGAGACCTCAACAGGCATCTTCTGAAGGCTTCAGGACTGCATTGCCTCTCCAATGTAATTGGTTTCCATTTTGCCGTCTCTCTCTCCCAGCTTGTCTACTATCATATTGGAGAAGACCACATGATCTGTCCCACAGGCAAGCCTGTAATCCTATAACACCTATAAAGGGGGGTGTTGAGCACAGGGGAATGGCGTATACGGGTATTTTACTCCTGCAACGCACGTACATTTCACTACTATTATTACTGCATGGGCATCTGTAATGCTCAAAACAAAAAGGAAAGATCCTGATAGTTTTGCCCAAGTTGTGTGACGTTTCCTAGTGACAGGTAATTGTAATTAACCCTACAATCCAGAGTAACTATAGGAAGATGTAAGAGGCACTGACTCAGGATTGCTCTATGCATTTCCCGTAGATTTCCCATAGATGGCACCATAACTACATCAGTGTAAAAGGTCCTGTAGTTACTCTGGATTGTAGCCCAAGTCATCTTTGCAGGATCCCCATAAAATCCCTTTGCTCAACCACTTTAATCATAGAATACCAATTGAATTTCAACATCAGACATACCAAGGCACAACAACCAGTTTTTCTTGGCATAATCTTTTAATTTGCTTTCTGATTAACCCTACAATTAACCCTAACTATGGGAGCACATAAGAGACATTTACAGAGATGTAGACATTTACTAGGCACCAAGTGAAAACCTATGGAAAATTCATATTGCAATCCAGAGTATTTTTACGTTGAAGCAAGGACTCCCCGTAGTTACTCTGGATTGTGCCCTAGGACTCTGAATATTATTATTATCCTCCTGTCACAGGTGACCAACTGTCTTAACCACAAAAGACGAAAAGGCACCCCAAAATATAAGACATGAAAAAATGGACATAACAAAATAAAAGCAAAAAACTCACTCATGTATAGATTTAATTGTGTGGTTAATTCAAACACAGTTTTGTTGTTGAATGCCATGTATAACTCTTTGTGATGGTCGTGACCCCATGGATTGCAGTATGTTAAGCCACCCCCGTCTTCCACTAACTTCCAAAGTTTGTCCAACTTCATGTTGACTGTGTCAGTGACACTATCTAACCACCTCATCCTTTACCACACCCTTCTTTTTGCTTCAGTTTTTTCTCAGCCTTTTCTAAAGTGTAAACCCTTCTCATATTGTGTATGTGTATATTGTGGCCAAAATATTTGAGCTTCACTGAAAAGTCAGAGTTGATTTCCTGCATGATGGACTGACTGATTTGATCTCCTTGTAGTCTAAGGGACCCTCAAGAGTCTTCTCCAACACCATAATTCAAAGGCATCTATTCTTCAGCGCTCATCCTGCCTTATGGTCTAGCTATCACAGCCATACGTTACCACTGGAAAAATCATAGTTTTAACTAAATGGATATTTGTCAGCAAGGCGATGTCGCAACAAGAAGGTTATGTGCTGCTTGCTCTCAGGGAAAAGGAGACATTTAATTTCTTTTCTAGGACACAAGGCTGAAAAAAGGATGTGTCCTGGAAAAAGAGGCCGCCTGGTCACCCTGGCTCCCCACCCTTTTTTACATGGTATAGAAATGGAAATTAAAGCAAATACAGTATCCAAATCTATGGGTCTTTTCCTTTTTAACTGTATTCCATAATCAGTGCCAGCAGATGGCAGTATAGCCACACCTCACCCTAAAGTCCAAATGTATTCATTTTTAATTGACTTATTGTGGTTTTAAATGTCTTTCTATCCATATAACAGAAGACAGAAATATCATCTTAGGGTGCAGTCCTAACCTAGGCCAGCACAACTCATTGGCCTTCCTGTTCCTTTAGTGATGTAGGGAGGCAAGCGCATGTAACACCTCCAGGTTTGGCAGATTGGAGCTATAATTTATTAATTCCAAGTAGGCTATAAGCAGTTATAAACACTACAGCTGCAATCCTAAAGACACTTTCCTGGGAGTAACATAGAACACAATCTGTCTAATTATGTCTGAGAAGACATGCTTAGGATTAGACTGTTTATTGATTACTATTAAATTTACAATTATTAAATATAATTTATTGCTTATAATTTATGAATTACAAGCACACTACCTGCTGCCTGCTCACAAGGAAGTGGAGGACAAGGAAGGCTTTTCCAGGACACAAGGCTAAAAAGAGAACATATCCTGGAAAAAGAGAACATCTGGTAAAATATTTTAAAAGTCAAAACTGCCTTTATCCTCCCCCCAAAAGGCATTAAATGCCCAGAGAGAAGAGGGCTGGAGATCCAGATGAGGCTGGAGTAGAGGGAGAAGTTTGGACTTTACAAATAATTTTTTTAAAAAAATTCCCTTTACCTGTTGAGCCAGTTTCAGTGTTGGGGGGTCTGCCATCTGGAGCACTTTCAAGCTCTAGGTGCCTGGGTTCATCAACATTCTGGAAGCCTTGCACCTTCCACACCAGCAAAGCACATCTGGTTACTTATGAGTAAACAATGCAAAGGGGAGCTTTTTATGAGGGAACTTCCTCCTGGGGTGATTTTGGGGGCTCTGTTCCTTGGATCAGGACCATTCCAGGCTTCCTCTCAACCTGCCCTTTTCAGCAGACTGAGGCGCATTTGCTTACTCGCAAATTAAGCTGTGATATCCAAATTTTGGGGCTTTTAAAAAATTTTAAAAAATTTTAAAAAAAATTTTAAAAAATTTTGGGGCTTTTTGGTTGTAACATTGACTAGGACGGTGCTATGTCAAAACAGATTGTTGCGTTCGACTCTGCTCTCCAAGAGAAATCCAATGACATGATGTACACCATCATGAAGTTGCTTTTTGAGGTGCCACAGTTCCCCACTGCATGTCATCCCCCCTGGGCGTGTCACCCAGTGCGGGCAGCACTGCCACACGACCGTAGTGACACCAGTGTGCCAGGACGGCATAGTGGTTAGGGAGTTGGGCTGAGACCAGTCCAAATCCCTCTTTGACCATAAAGCTTCCTGGGTGATCTTAGGCAAGTCACTCACTCTCAGCCTCACCTACGTACTTCACAGGGTTGTTGTGAGGACAGCAGGAGGAGAGGAGCTAAAACCTTTTTACGCTGCCTTGGACATTTCCATTGGCAAGGGAAGGGTGGGGTATAAATCCCTCTGATAAATAAATGTGTAGCTAGCATTTCCTTTCTTTTTAGTTTGCCTGCTCTTTCAAATCTTCCTGATGCTAGCTGGTAAATTACTAATTTTATATCCTATATTTATACTGGTTTTTTTAATGTAAAATTTGACCATATGACATTTTGAAGTGGATGGACAGACATGGAGCATGGTTGTGGTAGCAAGCCTCATCTTCCATCCACATATGTTCAGTAGAATTTCTGAATGGTGTAGTTTTTAATATTTATTTACTGTATTTTTATCCTGCCTTTCTATATAATATTCATCACATAGTGCCCAAGTGTCCATCAAGAACTTACACAGGCCCAGTGTCTGGTTTTTTCAACATAGACCAGTTTATCCTTGGCTGGATGGCCAGCCAGTCCACAGCTGGGTGGACTGGACATTAATATTTGATTTACTGTTAGTCCATGTATTCGCCATATGCTAAATAAACAAACAAACAAACAAACAAACAAACTAACTAATTAATTAATTAATTAATTAATTAATTAATTGGGTCTTCCAAAGAGACCCAAGGTGATTCATGATATAATAAACATAAAATCAATATTTTAAAAAGCGTCATTAAAAGCACACATTACATAAAACCTTCACAGTTAAGATCCTAAGAAACAGTAATAAAGTATTACAATAAAAATAAAATATATTACAATTAATATTTAGAATAAAAAACAAATAAAAAACAAAAATACTGTATTGTTTTCTTCATACTGGGTATATAGTAATGGCCAAAATTGTGGAAACCTTTTGAAAATTTCATGTTTCAAAACTCTGCAGGCTGATAAGAATTGTTATATTTCACAAAATGCAATTGAAAGATAATTATACATCAATTGAAAGATAATTAAATGCAGAATTCAATATCTGCAGTACAATAAAAATGTGCTATAAATACTGCAACCATGATAAATTTATACTAATATCATTATTTACTATGATAACCTTTATTACGTATTATTAGCACCACGGAGACATCTCATTGAACCAACAAGTGTTTGAAGCTCTATCTTCATTATTATATGGTGCCAGGAAGCAATTATAGTTTCAATTAATTGCCTTTTAGTTGATGACACCTCATTCATACAAGGTTTTTCAAACAGTGCCATATATTTTCTATCAAGTTCAAGATCAGGGTTGTTTATTCCAACAATGGAATAATCTTTATGTGTACCACTCTTTGCATACAGTGGGTTCTCCTTATCCACTGATTCAGAACTTGCTGAATTACCCACTGTCGCATCTGAATCCACAGCTGGAGGACCCATAGAGGACCTCCAGGAGTTAGTTCCAGGAGTATCTCATAGGATGGGGAAGCTGCAGAAGAAAGAGGAAATGCCTCTCTGATGCCTTCTGAGACACAGGAATGCCTCACACTGCTTCTCTGTGCCTCAAAAAACCTATGAGAGACTCTTCCAGTTTCTCTCAGAGGCTGAGGAAGAAACCAGAAGGGCTGCTTAGAAACTATTTGAAGCATGGAGAAACCATACATGGCCTCCCCAAACATTTTAGAACATCCACATAAATTACCAGAAGGCACGTTCTTCCGGAGTCACATCCAAAGGTCCTCTGTGGGTTCTCCAGCCACAGATTTGGGACCCACAGTGTGTCCCAAATCAGATTGCCCTGACAAACCAACTAACCTTTTGGTTTTTTGTCTTCCCTGAGACATGGGACCTGGGGATTCTTGCAATAAAGTCCAATTCCAATGCAACACAATTGGCCTGGTCATGCTGCCTTGGCATGTACCCAGCCTCACCTTCACATGCAAACAAGTCTGTCAGTCATCCTTATAAAGAGCACATAGCAGGCAACTTTCCCAACACCCTGGCAAACAATGCAAATTATTTTAGTAATATTCTGGCTGTCTTGCAAAACAATTGTCAAAGAACTTGCTCCTATGAAGCACCTTCCAAATTAGATTATATTCTTGCCTTCCACACCTACCCATGGCATGTGGCTCTCTAGGTAATCAACCTTAATGCCTTAGCTACTGTCAGGAAAAATGTTGCAAAATACTGTATGAACCCTATTTCAATTTTGCTCTATTTAATGAATAATGAAACCCCCTTCTTAAATGGCCCAGCCCTATGAAAGCAGAGAGGCACATTTTCTGATAGAGTTGTGATCTATTGAATATGTGGCTCTCTGCATTTCATAAGGCTAAGCGCTTTAAGAATGGTTTTTCACATTTCACGGAGGAAGTCACATTTTGCCATAGAAATATTGATGCAATCCAGCCCATACTCCAACGCTTCCAGCTCTGGTATTGCATAGCAAAAGTGCTTATAAACTACTTTAGAAGAGATTTGCATAGTTCACATTCCTCCTTACCACATTCTTGTATCATCTTTTTTTAAATTGCTCCACTCCGCCAATTAGCCGGGTGATTATCATCTTTTAACCCAATGCTGGTAAGAGAATGCTGGTGAACTCTGCGGTTAGCTTTTATCAGGAAACCCACATATATACCAACCCATGTTGGAAGGACAGTTCCTCCAAATTCTGGAAAGAAACTGGGAACAAATGCATTAGAATGAATTTCAACAGGGAGAAGTGCAAGGTTCTGCACTTAGGCAATAAAAACCAAAAACACAGGTATAAAATGGGGGATACTTGGCTTGGCAGCACAACATGTGAGCGGGATCTTGGAGTCGCCGTGGATCACAAGCTGAACATGAGTCAGCAGTGTGATGTGTCTGCAAAGAAAGCAAATGCCATTTTAGGTTGCATTAAGAGGACTGTAACTTCCAAGTCACGAGAAGTTCTAGTTCCTCTTTATTCAGCATTGGTGAGACCTCACCTTGAGTACTGTGTTCAGTTCTGGGCACCTCACTTGAAGAAAGATGCAGCCAAACTGGAGCAAGTCCAGAGGAGAGCGACAAGAATGATCAGTGGGATGGAAGGGAAGCCCTACGAGGAAAGGTTGGGGGAACTTGGGATGTTCAGCCTGGAGAAGAGGAGGCTGAGGGGAGACATGATTGCCCTCTTCAGATACCTGAAGGGCTGTCATATGGAGGAAGGGGCCAATTTGTTCATAGCTGCTTCTGAAAGCAGAACTAGAACCAATGGGTACAAACTGCAAGAAAGGAGATTCTGGCTGGAAATCCGGAAAAAATTCCTGACGGTGAGGGCGGTTCGGCAGTGGAACAGTTTGCCAAGGGAGGTGGTGGACTCTCCCTCACTGGGGATCTTCAAGCAGAGGCTCGATGAGCACATGTTGGTGATGCTCTAGGGGGAATTCCTGCTGCAGGCAGGGGGTTGGACTAGATGACCTACTAGGTCCCTTCCAACTCTATGATTCTATGATTCTATGAAAAACATATTTCAAATGAATGCTACCATTCAAAAGTGCCAGCAGTTCATTCATTGGATTTTTCAAAAAAGTTAGTACATTTTTAGACTATCTGTTGATACAGCCAACAAATCCTCCCCCATAAAATACATTGCCTGTTAATCATCGTATAATCTGTGAATTCATCAGCGTTGGGAACATCACTTGGATGACTTGGATTTGAGACTCACAGATAAACATTTTCATGAGTCGTGCACGTAGAAGACTCTGACAAAACATTCAAGTTGAGGTCCCCTAATTTGATCTTCTTAACCCCTGAGTCAACAAATCAAATCTGCCTGTGTCTGTGGGGGTAGGAACAGAAATTTGGCACATCATTAGGTAACAGTGGGCAGCATTTGGCTTTTTGTCTCAAGTGCCAGTAGATGTAGGGCTGGGCCAGTTTCTGAGTATTGAAACTTGGAACAGGTAAGGGGGAAAAGCATGAGATCCCAATAATCCTGTGCTGTGAAAAGAATAAGTAAGAGTGGAGGAAGATATGTGAGAAGGGAAAAAAGGGTGGTGCAGTTTCTCCTTACTACACTTCATATGCAATAAATGTCTTTGAATCTCTGGTAAAGGCTAAGTTTAGCTTTAGATATGGTTCTAATTTAGGGGATTAGCTGCTCAGAATGGTATGGGCAGGGAGCAGTTGGATTTTCCTTGATCCACACAAAGTTGGCAAGGACCATTGTGTGGAGTATGAAAGTGTCCTAGTTTTGGCAGTAGGCAACTTCATTTTATCTTAGAGAGGCTCATTATTTGCCAAGATAACAACAAAAATTACTTGTAGTATCTTTGTGAGATCTTTTTCAGCATGCTTTCCTATTCTTCTTTGAAGAAGCTCAGGATAATGACATTGTCCTTCATCCAATTTTATCGTTAGAACTAGTATAGGAAGTGGATTAGATCAGGGGTCTCCAAACCCCTCAGCTAGATGTGGTCCTCAACGAGCCTGAGCACTTGATGAAACAGAATGTGAGAATTTTCTCCATTCAAAAGCATTGTGTTTGAGTCAGTGTCAATTGACTTACAGCCCAGACTCACCTAAAGCTCCTCTTGTAGCCCTTCTCATCTCATGGAACCAGAACCTTTCTCAAGAGCAAGAGAAGGGTCAGACCTGTTTGGTCAGACCAAACAGTCCTGTGCCAATATGTTGGGCTACAAGTGTTTTCCACAATGTCTGAAACATAGCTGCTGTTGCTACCTCTTTCAACTCAAGGTTGGTACTTCCCAGATCATCAGCTTCAGATCTTCTTAGGCTTTTCTTGCGTCTTCTGTCCACCTAATAGTATCCAACTGATTATGGATTTAACACGATGTTCTTTACTCATGCACAACAAAGTTCATTCTTCTTTCTGTCACCAGATCAGAGAACCTTTGAGAGCCACATCTTTGAATATTTATTTTTCATTTGTATTATGATCTTGATATGAAGGATCTTTCTTGGACAACATTGCTAGAAGATGTTGATCTTCTGGATAATTCTTGTTGTAAATTTCCAGGTCTCACTGGCATAAGATGGCAGTTAGTACATAATTTAATTTTGATTGCTGTGTTTATGAAGGACGAGGTCCAAAATTAGTGCATTTGTTGGAACACAGCAGTTGCTTTACCTATTCAGCATTTCACATTTGCTTCTATTCTTGCAGTTTCATCAATTATGCTGTCAAGTAGTTGAACTGCTCCACAGATTTCAGGCTCTGTCCTCCTACTGTTATTGGGGTATTGTCTTGAACATTACCAACTTGCGGTAGCCTGGTTTTATCTCATTTTGGTCTTAACCTGGTCTCACTGTTTCAAGGACCAGTGTCATGACTTTTAGCCATGTCCATGGGTTTGCAAGTAGAGCAATATCATCAGCAAAATCCAGATTGATCAGGTTGCCTTGTTCATTTTACAGGATAGCAAAGTTCAAACTCTTAATTGTTTTTTCATGATATGATCCATAATAAGCATGAAGAAATTTGTTTTGAAAAACGAGAACTAAAAAGTGAATACAGTTTTGTTTTTGTAGACTGGAAAGGAGACTGGAAAGGAATTTTTTTTTAGAGGGGTTGTGGACAGAAGTCAGAAATTAATGAACGGTTTCAGATAAAGAACAGATTTCTGATATATTTTGAGCAAAAGCAATGTTGGCTTTTACTTGGGAGCAGTAATATGGATGGGTAGCTCGATCCAGTGCACAGATACCACCTGGTCATTGCTGCATGCCACTATCTCTTGCCACAGGTAGCTTTGACATTTATGTACACTGTCCCAGCCGGCTCACTAGGCTTGGTTCCAGCCAGTCCCTGAAACACAGTCCCTGGTGTTGTAAAGTATACTGTCACTTAACTATGACAGATTAATTGAGCATCTTATTTTCAGCTGTGCAAAAGCCCTTCATTAAGAAATCCAGCACTTTAATGTATCAATGCTAATGTGAAGGAGACACACAGTTTTTGTGTCTCCTTCACAGGTGGAGAAGGTGTCTCCTTCAATAGGTGGGAGGTTTCAGTCTTATTAAGATCTGGGGAAACTTAGCTGCTGGATAGTATTATTTCCTTTAAAGCACACCAAAGTCCTGTGGGATGAGAATACATTTATAAAAGAAGCCAATCGAAGATCTTTAAAAAAATCTGACTGTATTTTCTGTATGTGTTCAAACTTCAATTCAGTTTTATGTCTTTAATCAATTTTTATAACATGCACAGACTCGCAAAGATAATAAAATGCAGTAAAACATATCACAATAATAGCAGCACAATAAAATAAGCAAATTACCAAAATGCGGTATAAAAACACAAGTGGCAAGATGATTAAATTGGTTCTCATTTTCTAATTATCTCCCTTTCCGAGGCTAAAAGTGGAGCATTTCTACTATTTTTGAAGAATAAATAAAGAAGAAATAAAGAAGAATAAATGGTATTTACTTCTGAGCAGGCATGTGAAGAAGCTCAAAAGAAGCTTCTATTTTTGAAGAAGCTCAAGCACTTGTTTGTGGCATTTGTAATTACCTCTTCCAGCTTTGGAATGCAGTAAAAAAATCAGCTAAGATTTATTTTGGAATGCTTATTAACACCTAATATGGCAGCAAACTGCTTGAAAATAAACGCTTGTTACAGACACCCATATTTTTATTGGAGACATTGATTAATCCAGCCTTTCACGGCTAAAGTCGCTGCAGATCAGGCACATCACCCACCTTGCTGGTAGTCGCTGGTAGTCTTTCTTGCTTCTTGCCCAGGTAGGTAATCATGAATGATCCACAACTGATAGGTTTGGGGAGAACCCAATCTTCTTGGTCAAAGAACAGAATGTGGAAAAGAAAGTTCCCATGCAAGTTAGTCCAGCCAATAGTACATGCGTCTGTGGTTAGCCAAAGCTGGGCAATAAAATTAATTTTCCACCCACTGACATACCTGTTACTAGAAAGAACATCATTCTTCTCAACCTTAATTATTTGCTCAATGCAATAGTTTTAGTCATAGTATTTATGCAAATAGTTTTCATGCATAGTATCAATGCAATCATTTTTATGTATAGTATTTAGGTAAATTTCGGACTGGACTGTCTTGGGGCTTTGCCTTGGAAACAGCTATTTGTAAAAAATCTCAAAAATGTACATTTGATGCTAACTTTTGCCAATGTTCTCCATTCTTTATTGAAAAATGGCCTTGGTTTTGTTGCAATCCCCAGGACTTTAAGTATGAGGAAGACGCAACTGCTTGCCCAGCCAACAATCAACTGAAATGAATTGTGCATTTCCCACATGCCTATGTCTTGTACTGCTGTGTATGGGAGGTGTCTTAGGAATATATGCCACATATCTCTATGAACTGCCTCCCCGCTTGCCAGCTTCATCACCACCCTGGGCTTCTCAACTCAATTGTAAGGCAAGAATCCCCCGGGCTCTTCTTCCTCTCTTCTGTGAAGTTAGTGTTGACAGGTCATGTCCATCATGGTTTGGGTGACTCCAATCCACAAGTGGACCCTGTCTTTACATGGGACAAACGATGAAGAAGTGGCCTTTTTTATAGAGAACTGGACTGGACAATAGTACTGTGTTAACAATCCAGCTGGGGGATAAACCCAGTGATTCACTCCGTGCTCTGAGAACAGTCACTGGATGTAAACTCCCTGTCACTTTCCTAGGTGTGCTGACTCTGTTGCTTTAGTATGAGTGAAACTTTGCTCAGGGCAAGGGCTGGAAGGGTGGAAGAGCCATGATGCCAGGGAAGCTGTTATTGATGCATGCGGTTTGAGTGCCTCAACTGAAACCTAGCACGCTGCTCCTAGGTTTTAAAGAGAGAACTTCTCTCTTTTCTGCCCACACTTCTGGTACAAACATAAAGTGGCCCTTCTGGCATTGCCAAATGTCACTGTTTGCCCCTCTATTTATGCATCAGATGAGGAGTTGACCTCTGCTATGTTTCTTCCCCTTTGTCTTCCCTATATGGTTTTCTACTGAACACATTTCTTCCATTCAAAGGAAAACATCTACTAGAAAAATATTAAAAACATTTATTGTATTGACGTTTATTGTATTGACAAAATGCATTTTCAACATCACACACTTTTCATGACTGCAAAATAATAAGGATCCAATTCTTGAAAGACAGGCAGCCCAATCCAGAGCAACTATTCCTTGTACATAAGAGGCCTTAGGGTGCCCTATCTATCACTAGGGTGGAGCAACTGCAAGATGCTCCACCCCAGTTACTCTGGAAGAGGCTTAGGGCAGAGCAAGGCAAGATAGGGTGCCCTAAGAGAGGTGGACCTGCTCTGCCCTAACTGGGGCAGCCTAAGCAGCTCAGGAGAGGCAAGTTGAGGGCAAGTTTAGCATTGCCTAGGGCAGAGCAGTTACTCTGTATCCAGAGCCTGTTTCAAGGCAGAAATGCCCTCTTCCAGTTCCTCAGAGATATACCACCTCAGGAGCAGGTATAGTAATGAGTAGACCTATAGGGGTCCATGATAAGGCCTGAGTAAGAATGGTAGTGTTGACCAAAAATCTGAGTTCTTGGCCAGCCTAGCTGCAATCCCTGCCTCTCAACCTCAGGATATGGCACAACTATGGCAGCCCACTAACCTCAGGATACAGCAGGCCACTCCAAGCATCCATCTTGCACTAGAAGAACTGCAGCTGTAACTGGTTGTCAGAAACTGCTGGGCTTCCTTATAATGTAGGCACCACAGCTGTTCCTTCTTCAGTGTGATCTGAGGGGGTCTACTCAGGAGCAAGCCCTTCCCAGCTGTCACTGACTTAGCATGCTCTGGAGCAGTGAGGGCAGCCCAGGCTTCCTGACTCTCTGGATGCAGCATAACTTTCTGCTCTGGATACAGAATAGTTAGGAGAGAGCAGTTAGGGCAGAGCAGGTTGAACTTGCTCTGGATTGTGCCCTAACAGTCTTGAAATGCATGTATAATTGTTTTTAATTCCTACAGCCCAATTCTCCTTACTGCTCTGGAGTAAATCCCATTGATTTAATTGCATATTTGATTGTGAAATAATATATAATACATAATTATGTAATCATATATACATATATGATTGCAGCCATAGTTTAGTGGAATTTATCAAAATTTTTCTTACGGAAAAATTTTGAAAAGAAAGGCTCCAACCAAGCTTAACATTATAAGGTCAGGAGCTGATACGTCACACTACTAAGCTGTTATCGCTCTTCCCTGTTGCGAATGCAAAATGTTATTGTATTTGACAATAACATTCCCCGAAATGTATGCTTACCCACATGCAGACATTTGAATATTCGAATTAACAAAACCACCCTCTTACATTCCGGTGAGGAAAATGCTTGAAGGTGGATTGCATGTCACTCTCACACCACCTACAGCTTTTGAGGAAGCGAAAGCACAGCAGGTGACCTCAGCTGCAAACCATGGATATTTACAAGACTTTAGAAGAATTTAATGACTTCCGCAATAATATAGTTCTTCCAGGGTGCACAACCATCACATTCAATAATGCATCTAATCGGAAAATGTCTCTTTTTCTCCAGTCAATCAGTAAGTGATATGTTAAAGATGTTTTTCATCATTCCACTTATTTATGAAGTGAGGCAGAGTAAAGGGAGAAAAGTTGAATGAATGAAAAACAGAACAAAGGAAAATATCAAGAAAACAAGTCTTCTTCTTCTTCTTCTTCTTCTTCTTCTTCTTCTTCTTCTTCTTCTTCCTCCTCCTCCTCCTCCTCCTCCTTCTACTACTACTACTACCACCACCACCACCACCACCACCACAGTTTGAATGCTTGGGTGCACATTTAAACATCAGATTATGTCCAATATCTGAACGCAAGTCCCTTCTTGCTCTTAGAAGTATTACTATTTCAATAATGATGGGCTGGTTTTGATTGTCTTCTGGCCAGTCTGGACCTGCATAATATATATTGTGATATATTGCAGGCCTCCGTCAGTTTTGGAAGACTATGGTATCGTGCTCAGCGCTGCATACGCTGCATGCGAAGCACGAAAGCCTGGGTTGGATTGTTATGGAGGATAGTCTGTTACCCAAGCAGCACATCCCCCTCTCCGTGCCACTGAATTAGTCCAATGGAAAGGCAGAGCCAATACGATTGGATCCAGATGGCATCGCAGAGCTGGGCTAAGGACAGGAGCTCACCCTGTCTTGTGGGGCCAACCCGGGAATCGAACCCTGGCCTTCTGGTTAACAGGCACAGCGTCTTTACCACTTGCTCCACCCACAGCCCACTGTAATATATTAGAATTATATATAGTTGTAGAATAGTAGCAGAATTTCCTTGTCAAAACTAGAGGCTCAAACAACAGGCATTTGCACTTTAAAATGTTCCAGAGAGTACCAAATGGCTTGTGTTATACCCTTGGAATCTAAGAAACAAGTCTGCCTTTTCAACAACACCAGCCTCATTAAAAAGTTCCATAGATTGGTAGAAAAGACCTCTTGCTTATTCTATATACCAGCGTTTCTCAAAGTGGGGGTCGGGACCCCTTTGGGGGTCGCCTAGAGCTTTCCTGGGGGTCACCTAAAGACCCCTGGTGCAGGGGGCCAGGTCAGGCTTGCCAGACCTCCGGCTGTAGCTGCGTGTGCACTGGAGCTGACTGACAGCCTCAGGGCCCAATCCTATGCATGCCTGCTCTGAAATAAATCTCATTGTGTTCAATGTGTGCATAGAATACACATTTCATTTGTAACAATGAAAATACATCCTGCGTATCGGATATTTACATTACGATTCATAACAGTAGCAAAATTACAGTTATAAAGTAGCAACGAAAATAATTTTATGGTTGGGGGTCCCCACAACATGAGGAACTTATAAAGGGGTCACGGTGTTAGGAAGATTGAGAACCACTGCTATAAACAGAATTACAGCTGGCAAGTCTCTCTTTCTCCTGACAAAAATACTTTGCTAGGCTATCAGTAGACCTGGTATCTATTTTAACAGCCAAGCTAATGGCTTGCCAGAAACAGTTGCCTCCCTCTTTAATTAGGGCTCTGACAAACTGGTGTGGCTTCAGTGGGAAGGCACATCATAAGATTCCCTTTGCAAATATGTGCACACTTGGCCCATGGTTGGGTTAGCATATTTAAAGGAGAGGCTCTACATTCAAAGAAACAAAATTATCTTTCTGAGACTCCCACAGTTGCAAGCTGAGCTCCTATGCCACATGACATACCATCTCAGTTTCTTCTTTTGGCAAACTGATTTGCAGTGTTCGGTCTTCCTATTCTTCCTGATGTTTCAACCCTACTGCTCAAGGGTAGCCACTCTGAACTCTCTATGCTTCCCTAAGGCTTCTAAAATTAACAGATCCAAACTTGTCTTCACAGAAATATAATTTATTTAAAGATTTTCCCTTGCAAAGAGAGATTTGGTGAAGGCCTCCAGGTATAAGCTATGCTGTTACGAATCCTAGTGTGTTTCATTTGTCAGCATAATCATTAAATGCCACAATATTTTCTCTTTCAGCAGGAGCTGTGATGGAAGACTCCTATTATGATTCCAGTGTTGTCAACTTATAAATATGTCATTCTGAGCATCTAATACAGTGATTTTCAACCAGTGTGCCCGTGGCACACTGGTGTGCTGCATTTATTCATAGGAAAATTAAGAGATTTGTGCCTTGTCAATGGTAAAAACAACTGATGGTGTGCCAATTTCAGTGCCTTATTTGTGTGCCTTGAGATGAAAAAGATTGAAAATCCACAGCAGCTTGTTCTGCTAAAAGGAAATGGACAGGGATCATGATGGCCTCAATTCACATTCTCAGACTTGTGCCAGCAGTGGAGCAGGAAGGGTTTAACCCTAGGCATTGGTACTACCTTAACCAGAGATTAAGAGCAGAATCCTAAACATGTCTACTCAGATATAAGCCCCATTGTGTCTAATGGGTCTTACTCCCAGGAAAGTGTCTTTAGGATTGCAGCCTAAATCTAGGGTTTCCCTCCATGCAGGATTCAGCACATACTCCTGCGGTGTGACTGCATCTGTGGGGGATTTCTCTTGGATTGGACTGTCAATGTTTCTACCTCTTTTGATTTAATTTGAGTATTTTAAGTGTGTTTTGTAGTAGAAGACTTCCAGGACAATCTGGGTTAGAATCAGAGATTAGCTCTAAACCTCCTATGCCCGGTTCCTCTTAACTAGGGTTGACATAATCCTCTTCCACAAAATTGGGACAGGACCCTCTGTCCCATTTGCCAGTATGTGAACATAATCCCCCCAAAATCAGGATTGTCCCTATTTTTCAGGACATATGGCAATTCTACTTTTAACCAATCTATCAAGGACTCAGAGAACAAGGATTAATGTATCCAATTATTTTCTACCACAGTTGTTTGGGACTAAGAGATAACTCCTATCTCCCTCCCCTGCTATTGCTGTGCTGCCAAAAAGGCTGGTTACATCTTGCCTTGAGGGGGGCGGCGGTTACAGGGCTACTTTTACAAGGCTACTGCTACATCTTACCTTGTGGGGAGCGGCGGAGAGGGACGGATGGACATTCATTGAGATATACATCCACTCCCTTATCCAGGGGTAAGCCTCCATGGCAAAAATTGCTGATGCAAGTTCATGTTGACCTAGGTTTGTGGATCAGGCCCAGGATGCAGGTTGGCATCACTAATCTAATATAGGCTTCTTGGATTTAATTGCTATATCTGATCATTCCTTTTGTCTATAATGAGTTGGAAGAGGCGTGGATAAATTATTGATTGATGCATTCATGAGGGATTCCGTTTGATGAAAACCAGTTTCCAAACACAAGGTGAGAGACCAAGTCACGTGTATAACCAGCACAATTGAAAGGCCAGTAAAACTTGTTCCCTTACTGGTTATGAGTCAGAATCCTTAGAGGAACAAGTTTGCCTGTACCAAAGGATGCTCTGCCGGATCTCCAGTGTCCAAAGGAATCAAACTAGAGTGGCACAGACTCAGAGAAAACGAAAACAAGATTGATCACTCTGTAAGTAAAATTCCCCAGCATGGCCAGGATTTATATTCAGTGTGTTAACTGGGAAAGGCGTTTGATGTAATTATTTTTATGTATTATTTGAATGATGTTTGCTTATTGTCCTTTTAACATTAGTTCTCAGTAAAATATATAGGAAAAGGTGTTTGAGAGTGCAATCCTAAGAAATTTAGGCTGGCCTAACTCACCTAGCCTACCTTTTCATGATGGTCTAGGGAGGTCACCTTATGCCTGCACATTGGCCTAATCCCCCCAGGAGTGGGGCAGAAGTATCTTCCTGTACTTTTCTGACACCCTCAGGTCAGCACAGAACTTATGCTGGGTCTTAGACCAGCCTAAGAGTGAAATCCAGAGTAACTATGGGGAGTCCTTGCTCCAGAGTAAGAACCAGTTACTCTCGATTGCAATATGAATTTCCCATAGGTTTTCACTAGGTGGTGCAGTAACTACAGGTGCACATAATGTCTCTTACGTGCTCCCGTAGTTACTCTGGATTGTGCCCTAAGTGGAGTTTAGGATTCAGTTTCAGTAGAAACTGAAAGATATAGTGTGTGTGCGTGTGTATACATAGAAGTGATGTCAAAATGCTTAAAAGTAGAATAAAAAAGACAGAGTGAATGAAAGACAAAGGGTGCAATCCTATCATTTCTATTCAAAAGTCAGCCTTATTGTGTTTAATGGATCTTACTCCCAGGAAAGTGTGTTTAGGATTGCAGTCAAAACCATTAAAACCATTTAGAAAATGTTGGAACTGCAATGATTTTTTTTTTTTAGCAGCAGTTGAGGGACGATGCAATAGGCCACAATCCTAACCATACTTTCCTGGGAGTAATTCACATTGAACATAATGGATCTTACTTTTGAGTAGACCTGGTTAGAATTGTGCTCTAAGGTTGCAATCCTAAGGACACTTTCCTGGGAGTAAGACCTATTGAAGACAATGGGGCTTATTTTTGTGTAGACATGGTTAGGATTGTGCTCATTGTCCCATTGACTTTAATGGTACTTACTTGAGTAGAAATGCATAGGATTGAGCTCTGAGACCAGGAACCCTTTCCTGTGAGTAACTCATACTATCTATTTCTATCTAGCTACAGTATTTATATACCGCTTTTCAACTAAAAAGTTCACAAAGCGGTTTACAAGAAAATGGGAAAAAATTAGCTAAGTAGGAGCTAGTGGGTCCCTGCCCCAAGAGGGCTCACAAACTAAAATGTAAGACTAGATGCAATGGGACTTGCTTCTGAGTAAATTGTGCTCTAAATAGTAAAAAAAATTATAACACTGAACTATTCCAGGATGTATAATAAATAAGAAATAGAAAGGATCTGGTAGATATTTACCAGAAAAATAAATGAATGAAATAGCAAATAAACTGAAGAAGTGAGTTACAGTGGTACCTTGGTTTACAAGTGTAATTCATTCCAGAAGCATGCTTGTAATGTAACAAATCTATGCTTGTAGATCAAACGAATTTTGCCATAAAAATAATGAAAATTCAGGCGATTCATTCCGTAACCCAAAAATATTCATATACATGATTTCAGTACTGTAATATAATACAAAATAATAAAGAAAATATAAATCTGAAGAAAAATAAAACAATTAATTTGCACTTTGTCTCTCAGGTTTCTCGGGCTGCAGTCTGCCCTCTTACACAGGAGTGAGCCCCACTGATTTTAATAGGGCACATTTTAGAGTACATATGCAGTGCTGGATCTTTCAGGCTCCTTTCCATTGCCCCCCTTACATAGGGGTGAGCCCCATTGACTATAATAAACTTACTTCAGAGTAGACATGCATAGGGTGGTCTCTTAGGAGAGGATGAGCAGCCGCTAGCAGACTACTAAAACCAGCTGTATCCCATCTGGGATAATTTTTTGCTTGTATATCAAGTCAAAATTTATTAGAATTGTCTGCTTGTCTTGCAAAATACTTTCAGTCCAAGTAACTCTCTATCCAAGGTTTTACTGTATGTGAAATTTTGAGAAAAGAAAATTAAGGAGAGGTATGGTGACAGTTTCTTTTAATATTGAACTGTATAGTTTTTGGGCTGAGTGTGATGGTCTAACATTTTTTAATCTAAAGAACCTAAAACAATCCTGAAAAGGGGTGGGGAGGGCTAACTGCCACACACTGAAAACTAAAAGTTAAAATTCAATTCAAAACTACAGTAAATGAACTAAAATCTAAAACCAGAAGTGTGCTTAAACCCAAAGGCAAAAAAATGAATCTTTGTGGATCCTAATCTACAATCTGAGAAACACTGCCATAGAGGGTTCTCGGCATTCCCTCTACATCAGAACATAAGAAGACCCTCTGCTAGATCAGGCCAAAAGCTCATCTAGTCCAGCCATAGTGGTCCACGATAGTCCAGCCACCTGGCCACAGTGGTCCATGCCACAGTGACATCAAGATGGATTACTGTAATGCGCTCTATGTGGTGTCCTTGAAAACGGTTCAGAAACTGCAATTGGTTCAAAATGCTGCAGCCCATGTGGTTGCTGAAGCCAGACGATTCAACTCCTCAGCAGAATTTCCGGGCCCAATTCATGGTGCTAGTCTTGACTTATAAAGCCTTACACAGCTTGCCCCCAGATTATCTTAAGAACCGTCTACTTCCATACAATCTGGCCCTTTCCCTCAGATCATCAGAGAAGGCCCTGCTTCAAGTACTGTGGCGGCAAGAAATAGGGTCTTCTCATTAGTGGCACCAACCCTGAGGAATTTCCTCCCTCTTGATCTAAAAATTTTGCCCTCTCTCAAAACTTTTTGGCTTGGCCTAAAAACATTTCTCTTTAGAACAGCCTTCTGAACTTTTCAGTCTGCTGGTTTTTTAGTCTGGGTACTTCTACTCCACAACTCTTTTATTATTGTTTTAATCAGTGTTTTAATGTAGATGTTTTATATTTATTGTTTTTAAGATTTCTATTTAAACTGTTTTAATGAATAGGATTTTATGGTTGATTTTTTTATGGACTGTTTTGTAAGCCACCTTGAGTCCCTCTGGAAGAAGGGCAGGATAAAAAAAGTTGTTTTTTATTATTATTATTATTATTATTATTATTATTATTATTATTATTATTATTAGTATTATTATTAGTATTATTATTATTGTATCTCAAAGCAGCCCACCAAATGCCCCAGAGAGCACACAAGACACCTGTATCCAGGTGCCATCCCATGCATCTGGCATTTTGAGGTTGCCTACATACACACACGCACACACACGCATACACAATCCATCATAGCTGGTAATGTAACCTGTGATGGTCCTTTCCTCTAGAACTCTGTCCAATCCCTTCTTAAAAACATTGCTTTTAAAATCACCACATCATATGGCAAGGAGTTCCACAGACTACCGTAATTGCATGCTTCCATTCCAAAATAGACCAAAACTAAGGGTCATCCCCATGACACCTCCCAACATTCAATGTTAGTGGATGTCCGCTGGTTCTGGGGTTATGTGAAAAGGCAAAGAGCATCTTTCTATCTATCCATCCCTTGCATGATTTTGCATGAGTCAATCATATCCCCCTCAGGTGCTGCCTTTCTAGGCTCAAGAGCCCTAGTTAAAAATTAGAGGAGAATGAGGAGGTGCAGATGGCGCTAGATGCAGAGATGAGCCTATACGCCTCTCACACACTACAGCACCAGAAATGGATGGAGCTGGGCAGGGTTCCATGGAGGCAGCAGATTGGGGGAAGTGCAGATGGGCAAGGGCTACCCCACCTCTGCCAACCTGATGCCTCTTTCAGTTTGCTGCTTGGCATAAAGTTCTCAACTTTCTCCATGCACAGGCTGCTCCTGCAAAGAGCATAGTACAGCAGTACCTTGCTTAACAAGCGCCTTGCTTAACAAGCATTTCACATAACAAGCAAAAATTTTGCTTCACATAACAAGTTCTGCTTCACTTAACAAGCACTTATGCTGCCCTGATGCTCTGCATGGAAGCTGTTTAAAAGGGCTGCCTGGGAGTGCTGGAGACCGCTGCCCCTAGTGCCCCTAAGTGCTCCCACCGGTCACCTTGAGCCTCCAGCAGCAGTGACTGATTGCAGCCTCCTAACCATGTCTACTCACAAGTAAGCCCCATTGTGTTAAATAGGTCTTACTCCCAGGAAAGTGTCTTTAGGATTGCAGCCTAAGTAGACTTCGTAGGATCATGCACATTGAACGCATGTTTTGAATTCAATTCCAGTGTTTTGTCATCATTTTTACATCCAGTTCATATTTTTATATGAATTTTTTGGGGGTTGTGGAACCAATCGTCTGAGTTTCCAATCGTCTGAGTTTCTATGGAAAAATCTGCTTCACTTAAAGAGCGTTTCACTTAAAGAGCAGGCCTCCAAAACAAATTAAGTTCTTTATGTGAGGCACCACTGTACAGTAGTGTATATGTAACCCTAACCTTGACTTACTAAGGGACCCTCATATATTCCATCTTCTGCACTACCATGATGAAAAAAGCAGGCCTCCATCAGTCTTGAAAGACTATGGTATTGTGCTCAGAACGAATGAGGATAAACTACTGTGTTCTACTGCCACTTGCAGACTAAACAAAGACTTACAACTACTTATTGTAATGTACAGTTGGTTTCACACTTGGTTTCACTTTTATCATTAATCTTGAGTACTAAAGCATTTTTTCCAAGATTCTGAATTAAATTTTATATATTGAAGGAGTGTTCAAGAATTGAAGGCGTATTCAAGGAAAAATGTCATTTATAAACATTTGGGAGTAATACATTTTTTTCTTTCCTTAGCGGAAGGACAATGGACACCATCTTTCCTCTATTCTTTCTAATCACTGGGATCCTTGCTATGAACCCATATCCACCCAATTCTGGCTATCCCCAAAATAACGACAACACTTCAAGTGAACCCTATGAGCCAAACGTCAGCCTTCAAAACCAACCAAATCAAGCAAGTGGTCAGATGCCAAACCCAGTGTTTGTCAACAGTAATTCCAACTTTGCCTTCAAGTTCTTAAAGCAGGCTTTCAATGGGGATTGGAGGGCCAGTTCAGTAAAGAAGAATCTTGTTTTCTCTCCTGTGTGCATCTCCTCTGCATTTGCAATGCTGTCGTTGGGCACCAGAGCCAACACCTTAGATCAGATTCTTAAAGGACTCAGCTTTCAGCCATCTGAGATCCAGGAAAGAATGATACATAAAGGTTTTCATGATCTTATCCGCATGTTGGACAGTGACAGTACAGGTCTTCAAGTGGAAATGGGGAGTTGCCTATTTGTGGAAAATAAGCTGCATTTGCAACCACAATTCATGGAAGAGGTCAGAAACATCTATGAAGGAGAAATCTTCATGGTAAATTTTCAGAACACAGTAGAAACAAAACAACACGTCAATAGATATGTTGAAATGAAAACCCATGGGAATATTCCCAAGTTCACTGATGGAATTGATCCAATTACTCAATTACTACTTGTTAGCTTCATTTACTTGAAAGGTAAGATGGTGTGGACAGTGATGGGGTTCAAAGGAATTAACAACCAGTTCTCTGCCCATCTGGCAGCCACTTTTAAATGGCTATTTTAAAACTTTAAATGTCCTATCTCTCATTAACAACCGGTTCTATAGAGTAGGTGCGAACCTGCTGGAGCCCACCACTGGGTGTGGAACATTCTCAGAGTGCAATCTTCACTTGCACTGGAACAGGCAGGCTGGTTCAATCTGTGCTGTATCCTTTGCAATGATCAGACTGTTATCATGGGGAATGAGGAAGGGTAACATTTTCGTCTTCTCCAGGGTAAGGCAAGAGCAACCCCAAAGGGTCTACCTGGATCCAAGTAGACAGGAGCAGCCAGAGGCTGAGTTCTGTGCAAAATGCTAGAGCCAGGGCCAGAAGCTGCTTCCAGCTGCCTGGGGAGCAAGGCCTGGATCCACCAAAACTGCCCTCCTGCTCCCTGCATGTCTATCCACTTGAATGAATGGGTAACACATTAAAGAAAAGTGAGTCCGATGGAATTGGAATTGGAAACAGATCCTACGTGCCCCAAGGATTCTATTTTATACTAGTATCTCCTGCTTTTTGTCAGTTCATTTTCTGATGACCCACTATTTCAACATATACCCAGAACTCATTCATTCAACCCATGTTCCACTCTTTAAACCTCTCTCTGCTGTTCTAAAGACCAAAATTGCCTTTGCCTATATTGTAGATCCTGGTCTCATCCCATTCCCAAAAAAGTAAATGAGAATCCATTTGTAGAAATCTTTGTGTGGCAACAGAAATTTGCAAGAAAAAAGGGGCATTTGCAATTTGCTAGTTAAAAAATTGATGGTCCTCTGGTCCCTAACCCATCCAACAAGTGGGGGATGCCTATATTTATTTAGCTTCTCTTGCACATGATGTTTGAATGCCAGAGGTAGAATGCTCTGATGACTGCAAATAGCTATGCTTCCTTCTCCAGGTGTCCACTGATACTTTTCTTTTCTGTTAGCACAATGGGAGAAGCCTTTCAACCCAAAGTACACTGAACAGCGTTACTTCTATGTAGATCCCGACTACACCGTGAAAGTTCCAATGATGTACCAGATAGGCATGTTTGAGACAGCCCACGATAATGCACGGTCCTGTACTGTCCTGAAGATGCCCTATAAAGGACATGCAGCTGCATATTTTATCCTGCCTGACATGGGGAAACTTGACCAGGTGATCCGCAGCATGTCAAGTGTAGTATTGGAGGACTGGAGAAAAATGCTCTCCAAGAGGTAATCGCTTCCCGTTTAAATTCTGGTGCCAAGCGTCTTAGATTAAACAAGAAACGTGGAATGAATGTTAGAAGGCAAATCCTTCTACTAGGTTCTCAGTCAGTCAAGCAGTTGGCCATTTGTCTAAATAAATAAATGATTTTAAATGTTTTAAATATATATTGATTGTGTTTTACCTATGCTGTTAGCTCCCTTGGATCTGCTTGTGGAGGAAGGTGGGATAACAATCCAATGAATGAATGAATGAATGAATGAATGAATGAATGAATGAATGAAATGGGTAGTGCAGATCTGAGCAGCCCAGTATGAGGCTAGGCTGCTTGGGATGGTTGTTAGTATATGGCCTAAGTCCTGGATACATCCCCAACCTACATCACCCCAAAAGAGAATGACCTCATCAAAGAAAAAAGTTTTAACACAAAAATTGCTGGGAGTTCAAATCAAGGAGAAAATTCAAAAATATTCCCATCATCCCTTTGTAATCTGGAGTAGCTCATTCTATACCTCATCCTACTGATTTGCCTGATTTTTGTCTCATATGACTGATAAGTCTTCATCTCTCGTTTTCATGATCAACCAGCTCAGTGAGTATCTTTCTTCCAAAATGCACGGCTAGCGGAGAACTTCACCTGAAAGACATCATGTTCACCCTGGGCATCGTTGACATTTTCACCGACCAAGCAGATTTGTCTGGAATCACAGGGCTGCCTCAGCACAGGCTCTCCGGTGTAAGTAAGAGGCTTGCTAGAAGTGGGCAGGGGAGGAATGAACAAGTGTGAGGTGCCCAGGAGCAAGAGGAGGTTGCTGTGTCCTGTGACTTGCAGCAATGGAAATATGGCATACAGGAGATGATCAGGAAGGCATGGCTGGGACCAGTCCTTAAAAAGAGATGGAGGAAGGAGGGAGCTCAACAGAGAGGGAGAAGAAACAGAATAAAGATGGATGGAGGAAGGTGGAGGTACAGAACAAGAGAAAGAACTAGGGAATGTTGAGAGAAAAAGCTAGTGGGGCCAATAGGAAGTTTCAAAAGGGAAGCCTCAGTAACATCCCCTCCAAAAGGCAAACCTCAGATGGAGTACTCAGGGAGTTATCAAAAGGCAAGAGACAGAGATGAGGAGCTGTCCTGGTATAGGAAACTGGAAGAGGAGGGCAGTAGGGATAGACTTTATTGTAATGGCCCCTACTGGGAAAAGACAAAGGGGGTTTGCACACAGAAACTAGTATATGCTAGAACAGCCCTATCCTAACCCGTGCTGGAACAGGCAACCCTGCCCCATATCCAGAGTGGGCCTGAGGCTGACTATGGCATGAGTTGCGGTATGGAACAAGTTGAGGTCCACGTCTCCTATGTTGTGCTGCAGTCAGCCCTATGGGACTACTCAGTTTGTGCCTGTGATGTTGTTTATGAAAATCCTAGTGGCCTAGGTTGAGCTGATCCAGAGGGGATCAGGGGTTGGGACCCAGCTTACATGCTGTAGATTGGTCCTACCCTCTCATCAGGCTGGTCCATCCACTGACCACCCGCCATCTGCCCTCCCAAGCCCAAAGTGCCTTTGTTTCACCCATCTCTCCACCTCCCCCTCTCCAACCCTCCACTCCAGCTGTCTGGCAAATGCAATGTTACCGGTTTGGGACATGGGGAAATTATATGGAACCTCGACAAGCTGTCTTGCGTCCTTAGCCTAGGCTGACAACCCACAGGAGGCACAAATGTGTCTTTTGGACTTGCACTGGCCCAGAGAGTACTCAGTATTTTATTTTACCTGCAAGGCATTTGTTAACTGTTAATACAGGTCCAACCTTGTTATAGATGAATTTTTTATACATGGATTTGACTCAACACAAATGGCCATTGCAAATCACAGTGGTTTTTCTGCCGTTTTACAGAGGTAGTCATGCAATCAATCATTCCATTTTTTTTTAGTACTAGAATCAAACCCTTGCAGATATTGAGGCACTACCTTATTCACTTAGGTGCAATAGAGCAGCAAGAAACCTTGAAGTGGGTCTTTAAAGCTATTTTTCCATTATTTTCTTTATACACTGATTTTTTAATCCATGGGAGGTTCAAGAACGGAACCCTACTAGGTAATTAGGGACACCTGTAGTCTCAACTGATATACTAAGCATTTACGTATCTACAAACTGTATGGCGTGATTTTTCTTTTCCTTGTAGGCCGTCCACAAAGCGGTGATGATGATAGATGAGAAAGGGACAGAAGCTTCAGCAGCCTCTTCAATGGACATAGTGCCAATGTCTATGCCTCTTAAGTTGATGTTTAATCGACCTTTCTTTGCTATGATTTGTGATGAACGAACAAACAGTATCATCTTCATGGCAAAGATTGTAAACCCTGCTGAGATCTAGATAGGCCAATGCAACTGACTGTTATTTTGCATGCATTTAATAAACATGCTGGCCTTATCAATACTGAATTGGCCTTCCTCATTTTATGTGTTGAGGTGTGGAATGGAATGAATTGTGGAGAGAAGAAGGGAAATACCATCAAACTAGAATGGACTTGGTGGGAAAAGAATGAATTTCAGGGTGGGAGGAGGATGAATTTCAGGGGAAAACAGTAGAGAATGGGTTAAGCCACTTTAACATTCAAATCACCTTGAGTGTCCTCCTTTTTCAGGAGAAAGGCAGGATATAAATCAAATTAATCCTATTTCCATACGGATCAGGACCACCTCATTTACTTTAGGCTTTAAAATGTTGTAAGTAAACGGGCAAGATCTAAGTTTAGATGTGGGCACTGCTTGCTGAAAAATAATCTCTTTTACTTACCTCCCCATAGGATGCTTGGCCTTGGACCTATTCCATCTATTCAGTTGAAAGTTTATAAATATAAATATAATCCCTAAACCAAGGAGGTTTAGGGATTATATTGAGCTGGGAATGGGGGAGGGAGTCTAGCACACATGGGTGTTGTTGTGATCTTTCTCTTCTCACCAAGAACCACCCACACATTTTCTTGTCCATTCTCTTCAAATCACCCCAAACCATCCCTGCTTCCACCTTCCTGACTCTAGCAGGATGTCCAGAAGATGCTATCAAGTGCATAGGACTGCCAGTTGTTTGCACTGATAGCACCAAAGCACCAGGGCGTAAATAGAATGGAGGACAGAGTACCTGTACCTTCAACCATTGCATAGAAGAGGGAATTTAGGTAGGTGCTGCTTTTTAAGCTCTTTGAGTTTTAAAAACTCAATGTTGAGCTAAACCTGTCTAAATTCTCTCTTTAGGCAGGTTTAGCTCAACATTGAGTTTTTAAAACTCTGAGTTTAACAAGCAGCACTTGCCTATTTCCCTCTTCTGTGCAATGGTTAAAGGTTTCAAAGCACACAACAGTGGCATAGCTTTCATACCACTGCTTCAGGGAGTCCAGTGGCAGATCATAGAATCATAGAGTTGGAAGGGATCTAGTAGGTCATCTAGTCCAACCCCCTGCCTGCAGCAGGAAATCCCTGCAGATAAAAAAAGCAGATAAAAAAAATCCAGCACCCAAAGCCCAGGATAGGATTGGTGGTTTGGTAAAATAACCTGGATTGATTGAAGTAGCTTGAGTGATTGAGCCTGGGAGAAGTAGATTAACTGGATCCCTTTCAGTCTGGCTTCAAACTATGTTTCGGGACACGTCAGTCTTGGTCACCTGAATGGATAATCTGAGACAGAGGGCCCTGGATGAAGTAGATTAATTGGATCTCTTTCGGCCTGGTGTCACACTAGCCTTAGGGACAGGCTAGTCTTGGTCACCTAGATGGGTAACCAACATTGAGGACTAGATACAGGAAGTACATCAGCGATGGGATTCAAAGAAATTAACAACCAGTTCTATGCCCATCTGGCAGCCACTTTTAAATGGCTATTTTTAAACTTTATATGTACTATCTCTCGTTAACAACTGGTTCTATAGAGTAGGTGCCAACCTGTTGGAGCCCACTACTGGAGTACATCCTTGCTTGTCCTACTGGACCTTTCAGTAGCTTTTGACACAGTGTCCTTCTGGAATGGTTGGTTGAGTTGGGGAATGGGGACACCATCTTGCTCCTTTCAAATAAGTTTGGCTGAGCATACCATTGCACAGACATCAAAATGAACAACAAAGAAAACGGTTGCATCACTTCTGCTCTCTGGTACCCTTTGATAGTCCATATTTGTTCTGTTTAATGTTTAATGATGAGTACGGGGTAGAAGTCTGACACATAGATTCCACAACAAGTTACAGAGACCAGTTGAATACGATAAAAGTCATTCTGGAAATCTGTAAGTATGATCTACATTTTGATTTTGAATACCTCTGTCTAGGTATACTTATAGGAAAGACTGATTTGATTTCAGTTTTAATGTAAAGATTTGATCTTGGTGTTAGATTTGAAGTACAGAGGACAATTGTAGGATGCCCTAAATTTTGCTCTTCATATAAAACTGAAAAAGAATATGAAAACATTCTACATTTTGGGACATGATTTCAAAATGAAACAAAAACCAAGCTTTAGAGGAGAACATTAGCCAATTCCACAAAGTTTTCAGACCTTAAAATAGTGTCAATAAATATCCAGGATATTTAAATCATAAATTTAAAAACATTGAAATTCACGAAGGGCGGAATCCTATCCATGTCTACACAGAAGAAAGCCTCATTCTGTTCAATGGGTCTTACTCTCAGGAAAGTGTGCTTAGGATTATTTACTTATTTTATTTATTTAGCAATCTTAGCATTTTTTGTAGAATATAAACTAGTGAATTTAGCAGTTTCTAAAATTTCTTCTTTGGGTTTATAGAGCTAGGTCAGAATTCAGCATCACAGGACAAGTTCCTTTCATTTCAGTTGGATCTGACCAGAGTAGTGGATTATGGTCTTGATGAAAATCCAGACTTTTAGAGGAAGATGTGCCGGAAGACATTCCACATGAATCAGCAGAAGAATTAAAAAATTTCAATGGCATCCTTCATCTACCTCTCCTTTATACTCATTGGTCTTCAAGTCCACTGTCATCACAGCCCCGGACACTGCAGTCGCAGGAGAAATCATGGAGATAAAAATATAACTGAATTTCAGCATCCCCTTTTGGAAGAGGAACATGGAAATAAGACAACTGGCTATCACAAAATAGCTGCCAGTAATACTGACTTTGCGTTCAAGTTCTATAAACACATTGTTTCAGATGGTGCTGCCCAAAATGTTCTCTTTTCGCCCTTAAGCATCTCCACTGCTTTTGCGATGCTGAGCCTGGGTGCGAGAAATGAAACACTTCACCAGATTCACAAGGGGTTTTCTTTTAAGCTTTCGGTGTTTGATGAGGAGGAGATACATGAAGGATTTTGCCATCTGATCTACATGCTTAACCACCCAAATAAGAAACTACATGTGAATGTAGGGAATGCTTTGTTCATAAAGACATCATTGAAACTGCTGCCTTCCTTTTTGGAAAATGTTGAAAACTTGTACAGTGCAGAAGGTTTTTTAACTAACTTCACCGATCCTGTAGCAGCTGCAGAACAGATAAATAATTATGTGCAAATCAAAACACATGGTAAAATAGCCAATGTGGTGAAGTCCCTTGATCCGCTCACACTCATGGTTCTTGTGAACTACATTTATTTCAAAGGTATGTTGAACAGTAATATTGTGGCAACACAAATACCCAATTCCTTGAATAATCAAGAATAAATTAAACAATCAAAACGAAAAATAGTCTAATATAATAGTTTGGCTGGAAACTAGCAAAAATTAGGGGCACTTAGAAATTGGCATATTTATCTTTGGAATATTAATCATTGGCATTTTTATCATTGAGGGCTGTGGGTGACGCAATTGGTTAAGACACTGTGCCTGGTAACCAGCAGGCCAGGGTTTGAGACCTAGGTAGGCCCCACAAGACAGGGTGAGCTCTGCGACGCCAGCTGGATCCAATCATATCGGCTCTCCCTATCCATTGGACTAATTCAGTGGTGTGGAGGGGGGATTTGCTGCTTGGGTAACAGCCTATCCTCCATAACAATCTAACCCAGGCTTTCGTGCTTTGCATGCAATGTATGCAGCGCCGAGAACGATACCATAGTCTTTCAAGACGGACGGAGGCCTGTTTTTATTTATCATTGGAATGGACAATGACAACATAAAATTAATATGGTGTATTCTTTAAAACACAGAAATTTTTCAGGTTGGTGTAACAAGTGAACAATATGCCACAATGCAACAAGCCTGAGGAGAGGAAGGACAAGGGGGCAAAATATCCAAGGGTCTGAGCATGGGTACTGTCAAAACAAATTATCCAGTACAGAACAATTTCATTGCAAAATAAATTTGGGTATCTCAATCTCAGCTCATCCAGGGCTAAATTTTAATTAAATTTATTAATACATTTAATAATTTAATCCTCTTTCAGTGTACTTCTATTCCTGCAATACGTTCTGGATCATGTGATTTGTTGTAGCTAACAGTATTCAAGCTGCAACCTTTTTAAAGCTTCTAGCACCAGAAGGCATTCCAGGGTTGGGGGAGAGGGAAAGTAGAGGGTGGTCATGGGGTAGACTGGTGGGGAGTGGGGGGCAGGGATGGTATTCAGTGATATGCCAGACCCCAACCTCAGTCCCCAAGGAGCACAGAGAAGCATTTGACTGTTTGTGTCTACTTAGTTCTGTGCTGCCACCAGAGGTGGTGCAGAACCACACAGACCCATTGGAACTATGGCAGCCCTGTCCAGGGAAAGGGGAAAAATTTTGTTGGGGCATACTTGACTCTCATACGCATATTTGCTGTTTATTCACTTGCCCAGTTTATTTTCTCCAAAGGCTCCTGGAAAGACCCCTTTGACACAACTTTCACTAAAGAAAACAATTTTTTTGTAAATGGAAGCACAACTGTGAAAGTCAACTTCATGTACCGAAGAGGCTATTACCAAGTTCTCCATGATGAAGCTCTGTCTTGCTGGGTGGTGGAAGTTCCTTACAAAGGAACTGCTGCAGCACTCTTCATTCTGCCAGATGAAGGAAAGCTAAATGAAGTGGAAGGTGCTTTGGGAAAGGACGTCCTGTCAAAATGGATGACATCTTTGACACTCAAGTAAGCCTTTTCTTTAAGATCTTTTTCTTTTGATGTTGCTGGTGATTAAAACTACTAATTAAGGCTATGTCGGTGGTTCTCAAAGTGGACATTGGGATCCTCTTGGGGGGTCATGACTTCAATTTAGGGGATCGTGAAAAGCTGGGTGCTGCCATTTTGGAATGGGGTACTCAGGCTGCAAACCATACTTTCCTGGGAATGTGTTCATTGAGCACAATGGGAATTACTTCTGAGTAGACATGGAGGAATTATGGCAACACAATAATGTCACTTCCTGTTTGATGTAACTTCCAGCCATGACATCACTTCCAGATTGATGACATCACTTATGTGGGATACCAGACAGATTGTCATTTTCAGAAGGGAGTCCCAAGCTAAATACCCAAGCTATATATATATCACCTCGATATACAAAATTGAAAGGTCACTGACTGACCCAATGATTCAATCGCTGACTCACTCAATCACTGACTCATCAACGCCCAGCCAAAACCGCCAGACCTCGAAGTGCAAAATCTGAGTAGGGTATTCTTTCCATGATTGAGGAACCCACTTGCGGTGAGATTGCCTGGGAGGATTACAAGAGATATAATATGGAGCCCATGGGGACTTATATGGGCTAGAGCCTCTTTGTCAACAGGCATCCCAGGTACCCACCCCTGGTCACTGACTTGTTCCCTGACTCAGTGGAAGTGTGGTCAATGAAGGACTTTGTCGAGCTGCAGAACCAAGGAAGGGGTAGTAATAAGCGGAGGAGGGGAATTACAGTGGGTCCATCTCCTCACTGGTATGCCAGGGGAGGAGTCAGGATTCTCCCGCGCTCAACTCCGGTTATTGTGGGAGGGTGGATGAGGCGGGAAATTTGAGTGAGGACGAGACGCCAGAGCGGCAGTTAGAGACCTTGCCCTGGAAGAGGGAGGATGCAAGGGAAGGGGCTGCAGAGGAAAGAGTCCAGGAGTTGGAAGGGCTGTCGTTGGCTGCTATAGACCCCGGAGCGGATTGAAAGACTGTTGAAAGACCTGATGATCCCCTCTCCTGGAGAGAAGGGACAAAGATTTTAAGTATCTGTTTGTCCGGCCTGTTGTTCATTTGTTGAAACCAGTTGTATTGAGGGAGCCTGCGTGCCCCAGTTGGAAAGTTAAGAAACTTATGACCAAGGAGTGCCTTAAGTAACCGTCATGCTCTGAACCTCGCAAAGTAGTAAATTAATCTTATGTTTGACAAACCTGTGAGAGACTCTTCCTTTTTGCATCTTCACAATGAGGAGCATGGATGACGATGACACAGAGATATGGTATCCCGAGTTTGGAAGGGGGAATGGGGCTGCCCCGAAGTATCGGGGGGCCAACACTACTAATAACCAATTTTTGGAAATTTAAACCAGAAGGAGGTGAAAAGGGGGGCAATGCATTTTCATCCCTATTACTTTCTATTGAAGAATTGCTGACTGATCAACATCCTCCCCCAACCCCTGGACCTAGTAGTGTGAAATTTGGGGGGCGTATTCCTTCTGTGATGTAAGGACCTACTAAGAACCTATTTGGTGCCTGGTGGTGTCCAGTGTCTCGTGCATGGGGTGGGGGTGCTGCAGAGTGATGACAGTACACAGGGGAGTGCAGAGAGGTGATGGTACACAGGGGAGGGTAGTGGAAGGGGGTGATGGTGCAAGAGGTTGATGGTGCATGGGGATTGTGGTGCACATGGTAGGGTGGTGCACAGGGGGGGATTTTACTCCTGCAATGGCTGGCAAATTTTGCGAGTCATAAATATAACATAGGATGAAAACAGTGCTTTTAATATAAAACCAGGCACATTTTAAAAGCTATTCTATGTTATATTCATTATTCTGTAAGATAATCAGGAAAAGCTTCCTCTGCTTATTCCTCTTGATTTGTTGAATGCTACAGCTCTTGAAAAATTAAAAAAACTAGTGAATCAGAACATAAAAGGTGACCAAATGAAATTCTCTAGAGCTCAAATACATTTTGTGTCAAATTTCTCCTTGGGGAAGGTTGATGAGACTCAATTATTGTCTTTCAAATATTTGCATACTATTCATCCAAAATTTCATTTCAGAATTTAGAATCATCGAAACATAGAGTTGGAAGGGACCTAATGGGTCATCTAGTCCACCCCCCTGTTGAGCCTCTGCTTGAAGATCCCCAGTGAGGGATCCTGTAATTTATGCTAGTTAATGCAAATTTTAATCTTACCAAAAAGCTTTAATTGCTTATGTTAAATCATGAACATAGAATGGCATTTCATATTTTAGTGTGCACGACAGCTGAACAAGATATAGTATATATTGCTTAATTTACATGGTATAAAAATTGATAACTGATTGCTTAAGATTTTATGCACTGTATGATACCTATCAAATTTGGGGGAAAATAAACAGGAAAAGCAATCTAGTAAAAAAGATTCTTTTCTTCTTTGTTCTTGTTTTTGCTAATCAGAAGAATACATCTGTATATTCCAAAATTTTCCATCGCTGCAACCTATGATGCCAAAGCCTTGTTACAGAGACTGGGTGTGAATGATGTTTTTAATGATAACGCTGATTTGTCTGGAATTACCGGAGAACGCAATCTGATGGTTTCCAAAGTAAGTATAGTAGCATCATCTGTATTTCTTTCCCTTTAAGGACCTGTTTAAAGAGCGTCATTGGGAGTTTGCAAAAGTAACTGACAAAAAATACCTGAAGTACTGGCTGAAAGTCAGTTGGTAGGATAGGTTTCTGGAGAACAAAACCTTATCAGAAGCATTTGACTGAAGCTTTGACCGAACATAGAATCATATTTTAATTACATCTTAATTTTTTTATACATTTGTTTGGAAATTATTACTGCCCTTTTAAATGCTCTGAGTTGTATGCTAGCTCTTTCAGTAAAGCATAGTTGGAATAAATAGTAGGTGAATTCTTAATGAAGAATTTCTAAGTTTCTATGAATTTATAAGAATTAATTGAAGCTGTATATACTCACAACCCAAACCTAACCAAACTTTCCTGAAAGTAAGTCCCATTAACTCCAATGGAACATACTTCTGAGTAGGCATGCATAGGATTGGGCTCTTAGGGAGGCATGACTCTAGGGATGTAGATAAGGGAGAATGTCATGATGAATTCTTGCAATTAAAAATGTATTAGTGCTTCATTAGTTTTGACATGTTGTTGTTTTCCTGAAGGCTGTTCACAAGGCCATGTTGGATGTTGATGAGAGTGGCACGGAGGCAGCGGCAGTCACCGAAATGGAGTTCATGTTACGGTCTCGGAGGCCAGATCCTTTGCTAACCATCACATTCAATCATGCCTTCATACTACTACATGTAGATAGGGCTACACAAAGTGTGCTCTTTGTAGCAAAAGTTGCAAACCCAACTAAATAATAAATACAGTGGTACAGTGGTTTACGAGTAACTTGGATTACTAATGTTTTGGTAGACGAGCAAAAATTTCTAAGCAGTTCTCATGGTTAACAAGCAATGTCTTGGTTAATGAGCAATGTCTTGGAAAATTTGGTTCCAAGAAACTGATTATTTTCATGTGATACAAGTGTTTTGGATTACAAGAATGCTTCAGGAATGAATCATGCTAGTAAACCAAGGCACCACTGTCTTAGGAGTCCATTTATCAGCTTATAATTAAAGTCTATCTGATGATTTCTGGTATGTGTTTCTGACTAAAAACAGATTTCCCCTGTTCCTTTACACTTCCACTGGTTACAGCCTTGCCACTGTAGTACCATTACGCGTTGATAGTGACTTGCGGATGAAATAAACAATACCTACAAAACATTTGTAAGAGCAGTTTAATTCATTGTGTTCTTTTATGTTAACTTCATGTGCTGCCAAACCCTATAAAACAGGCAGTTTCTAGGCAATGAAAGCCAAGTCAGTTTTTATGGAGATTGACCAGCAGAATCAGGCACAATATTCAGTGACTCCCATTTATATGCCAGAAGACAAAATAAGCTCTACATGAGGAGGAGGAAAACTATTGGGAGGAGAAAAGCAAACAAAAAAGTAGTGTTAAAGACTGTGTCAAATATAAGAATGCTAATTTAGCAGACTTTATAAAAACAGAAGCCTCAAAGCTGTGTGAAAGACTCTTATTGCAAATATGTTTAGTGTAAGTCTGAAATTGGATAACATGTATGTTTCATGACTTTCAAGGATAAGATTGTACTCCTAGTACAGTCGTCAGTGTTCTCGTATTACAACGAACATCAACGGTTGTTCCATATGGTGGCAGAATCCACTATTCTGAATCAGAGTTGTTTAATCCACATTTTGATGGGACAATGAGGAATCTGGCCAGCCTTTTGCAGAGCCCTAGTGGTTACCAGGTGGTTACCTTCTCACTGAAGTGGTACCGACTTACTTATTTAACTGCTAGGTTGGCAGGAGAACTCATTTTGTCCTCTGGGTCTTGAACCATCCTGGGGGATGTTGTATGGGGGGGATGGAGCATGGGGGAATTGAGCATCGGGGATGGTGCACAGGGGGGGAGCGTTTAAGGGACCACCACTGCACGGTGGTGCACAGTAGTCCCTGCTATGCAACAATGCCTGTTAGGAATGCCAGGTGCTCACTGCTGCCAGCCTCTGCCCTCCACTGCCTCCTTGATCCTCTCCAATGCTCAGTGCCTGTTGGTGCCCAGCAGTGCCCAATGCTCACCACTGCCCACTGCCTGCCTCCCAATGCCCAGCAGTACCTTGCAGTGCTCAGGCAATCCCAGGCCCACAAATACTTTTGAAATTTTGCTCCCACAGCAGCAGGTAAATTTTGCTAGTTTACTCATAAAAGTTAAAGTCTCTAACATATTAAATTATGTAAATTTACATAAATGCACTCAAAGTTGAAATGTAAAATTCCTTTTTCCAGTGTCTGACACAGTATCAGGGAGATGTGACCTCCTGCCAAAATGTTTGTGTGCCCCATATCTATACACACAGCAACATGCACTGCAATTTCCACGTGGCAACACAGCATCACTAATGCTGTATCTGCACAATAACAAAGGGGAGCTTGGAGGCCTCACTGGGATAAGAGGAGATTTGTTCCCTTTGAGATTTGAGCCCAGCTTACCCAGATACTGCCATAGTCAACCTATAGCGCTGGTCCTGTCAACTCAGAGCTTCTCCAGCAGTATCACCTATGGAGTAGATCAGGTTGACCCATGAAATGGATCAACCTAGGATGGGTAGATCAACCCATGAAGTTGGATAGGCCAAGGAAAGAGGGTTAGGTTTTGTCCAGGCTTAAAAGCCCTTATCTAGACTGCTGATTCAATTGTACAAAGTGCAGAGACCAACTACGTGTCCAATGCATCTCCGTTTGATATTTTTTCTGCTTAATGGTTAATAGTGAATACTAGGCATTTTACCAGTCTGGTGTAAAAATAACTAAGCAGGAACAGAAGAGTGAATCACAACAAAATTCTTTTGAAAATCTGTAAATATGCCTAAATGGGCAACATCTTTTTGATACAAGTAAGCCTTTTCTCTGCTCTATTTTGAAATGTTCCTGCATTTTTGTATGATATTGTAATACACGTTCACAACTTGAAAGTGGAATGAATACAGCAAAATGAGTTTACTGCAAAAAAAAAAAAAAAAAACACCCACAATTTTCCACATTTATCCTTTTAACTTGATGTTGCATAGTATAGTTGTACTCTTGGCATCACTGGGCTCAGCTAGCCACAGACTGAAAATATTCAAACAAAATTTCCATCCACTGCATTCTCCATCCAGGCATATTTGTGAAAATCTGATTGCAATGCCTGATGGGGCACCAGACCATAGATAGGATGCACCAGAGCATGGCATCATGCCAATCTTGGGACTGGCTTTTGTGTAGCACTCTGGGATGCAAAGTGCTGGCTGTGGCAGATGATGCATTCCTGGTGCACTATGGTATGTACCAGGTGAAAGCATCATGAATGATGTACCATTCTTAGGACTAGCAGTTGCAGAACACTCTGAAACAGGGTGACCAGATGCCCAAACCTCAAAAGGAGGACAAGGTCTTGGATTCCTCTCAGCCTGGCCTTTCCAGAAGACCATGCACGAGTAAAGCCACGATATTGGGCACTTTCATTTTCCCATAGAACTCAATGCATATTTTTTATTTTTAGTTTTTTGGCCATAACTTTTGATGGGAAGAAGATATTTCAAAACTGATTTTTGCATTAGATTCTGCTCTTCAGTATGAATCCAATGTCATGATGCACACCAATACAAAGTTCCAAAATGGAGGACAATGAAGCTGTTTTGGAGGACATCTGGACAAGAGGCTGAAAAAGAGGACAAATCCAAAATTTTCAGTCACCCTCCTCTGCAACAAAGCATTCCAGTCACAGGAGAGTTGGATTCAGCTGGATGCTGGATCTGTACCTTGGACCAGGGTTCACCAGGTCTGCTTAAGCCTATTATAAAGCCTTGTTTGAGCAAGACTTGTGGACTTTAGATCATTCCTTCCCATATAGGTAGATTTAATAAATGGATCATGAAGAGTCGGACTCAACAACTGAAGAACGAGGTTTCAAGAATATGTGAGACTGTAAATGAACATGTGTAACAGGCCTAGCTGAAAAAGCAAGCTGTACAAAAGTTGAACTAAACTAAAAGAACTAAAAGTCTATGCCTGGGAAAGGGGAACTTCTGCTCTAACGTAACAGAATTGATGGCAATAAGCAGCCTCTGACAGGTCAGGCAGACCCAGTTCAGATCAGAAAAAACCAGTTCCAAACTACTTGAGACTTGTGTTGTCCCAGTCAGGGATCAGCTGTGCGTGGTAACTATAGTAGATCTGGGAGTTGTCTATATAAGTCAGGTGTAATTGATTAGTTCTTTGAATTGTTCCATTGCCACTTTGTAGGGAGTGGAACCAATTCTCCTGATCAGAGGTTGATTGATTAATTGATTAAATAAAGATTTCTTGCCCTATTTAATTTAAACAGTCAAAATCTGGGCTTTTTCTCTTGCCCAAGTGATGTGGGGGTCATAAAACCTCTATACATCACCCAAAAAGACATTTGTATTTTTTTAAAATAGTAAACACCCATTAACCATAAGTAAAATGAATATTTAAAGTCAAATAAAAATGAACCAAATCTAAAGAGTGTTAAGCCATATTTTTAGCAAGCCTCATGACCAGGAAAAAAATGTGAGATACAGCCATGGGTATAAACCCACCCAAAAAAATTCCTACCCAGTTGCTCAGAATCTTTGTATCAGTCCCAAGCATGCCCCTTCCTGTAAGCTAAATTCTTTAAGCTTATTTTCCTTAGAATGCATTGTTTAAGAACAGCTAGAGCTGTGTTTCTCAAAGTGGGGGTCAGGACCCCTTTTGGGTACCCCTATTTCCTGGGGGTCGCCTAAAGACCCCTTGTGCAGGAGGCCAGGTCAGGCTTGCCAGGCCTCTGGCTGTAGCTGCACGCATACTGGGGCTGACTAACAGCCTCGGCCCAATTCTATGCATGCCTACTCTGAAATAAATCCCATTATAGTCAGGGGGGCCTTTACTCCCATATAAATGTGGATAGGATTGCAGCATCAGGGCCCAATCCTATGCATGCCTACTCTGAAATAAATCCCATTGTGTTCAATGTGTGCATAGAACACATTTGTAACATTTCATTTGTAACAACGAAAATACATCCTGCATACTGGATATTTACTTTACGATTCATAACAGTAGCAAAATTACATTTATAAAGTAACAATGAAAATAATTTTATGGTTGGGGGTCCCCACAACATGAAGAACTTATAAAGGGGTCACGGCATTAGGAAGATTGAGAACCACTGAGCTAGAGTCTCCTATGAAAATAAAGTCAGTACAGCCAGTACTGTAAGTCAGTACAGTCCAGCTCAGTAAGTATTTTCTCTCAACTTAAGCTTCCTCAGCAAACTAATTAGACTCGTACAGAGTCATGTCTAAAGAACACCAAGTAGACCAAGTAAAACTGAGTAATAAAACATTTTAGTCTTACTTTTCTGAAGACTTTGCATAGTTTAAACATCTCTGTAAAATAAAATTATAAAAGCTTCAAAGTGAGTTTATGCCAAACCTCCAAAGATCCTTTATTATTATTTTTTCAATGTAAAGTTATGGTGTTGTCTACTTTATTTATTACAATATGTGCCATGTATTTGTCATATGCTAAATAAATCTATATATATAAAAATGAAAAGTCACTGACTCACTCACTCATTCATCAATGCCCAGCCAAAACCTCCATGTGTAAAAGCATGAAATTTGGGGAGGGTGTTCCTTCTATGATGGAGGCACCCACTAAAAACTGGTTTTTGGACATTCCAACTGGAAGGGAGTGAAAAGGGGCACAAAAATGGGTGTTTTCCTCCTTATTCTTTACATTGAAGAATCCTTGATGAAGGGACGCTTAGTCAACCCCCAGACCCAGAAGCATGAATTTTGGGGAGGGTGTTCCTTATGTGATGTGAGCACTCACCAAGAATTGATGTTGAGAAATTTAACCCTTAAGCAGATGAAAAGGGGTGCAACATGTTTTTGTCCTATGCTTAACATTGAAGACATTCTGATCAACATCCAGCCAGTTTGGTGCCTGATGCTCTGGAAGGGTGGGTCACTGGGGGAGTGTGCATGGGGGATGTTATGCATGGAGGTTAATGCGCATGGGGGGGTGGATGCGCATGGGGGTGGTGCTCATGGGGGTTAATACACATGGGGGATAGACGTGCATGGGGGTTGATGCGCATGGGGTTATGCACATGGGAGTTGATGCACATGGGGTGGTGGTGCGCATGGGTTGGTGGTGCGTGTGAGGGTGATGCACATGCAGGTTGGTGCACATAGGGGATGGTGCGCATGGGGGTTCTGTAAACAAGGGATGTTGCGTATGGAGGGATGTTGCTGCACGAGGAGGGTGATGCGCTTGGGGATTGATGAGCATGGGAGGGTGTTGCGCAATGTAGGATGGTGTATGGGGCGGTACTTTGCTCCTGCAACACGGGTACATTTCTCTAGTAAAGAAATAAATGTGCCAAAATTTCAGTTCCCATAAATTTTAGCTCTTTTAAGTGAAGCAATTATTTTAAGTGAAGCAATTATTTTCCATGGCTCTATGACTCTTTGGCTGCAGTCCTAACCACACTTTCCTGAGAATAATCCCACTGAACACTTTAAGATTTAATTCTAAGTAGACATGCATAGGATTGTGACCTTTGTTAGAGTTGCCAAGCCATAAAACTGATTTCTGCACCTTTCTTGGGACCTCTGGAGGAGAAGCTGCTCTCTACCTCCCCACTAGTGTAGTCAGTATTTGCTCTCAATCCAAGAAAATAACTTTAATTGATCTGGTTAATGTTTAATCATGGACATATTAAAAGTCTCATTTTGTGGATGGGTATAAATAGCAGAGCATTCAGAATCAGTTCACCTTTTTGAAAATTTTTTTTAATTGTCATTGTATTTTTTTCCTGTGTAATCTTTATTTGAGAATCCTGGTCTCTTTACACTTTAGCATGCTGATAATACTGCCTTTAGGTGACTTGTGCTATCAAGAAGAATCATATTTTCAATCTGTACATTACTCAATATGTCTGCATTCAATCATCAATCAATCATCAGTACAATAAGGGCAAAATCCAGAGTAAATATGGGGAGTCCTTGCTCCAGAATAAGAACAAGTTACTCTGAATTGCAATATGAATTTCCCATAGGTTTTCAGTAGGTGGTGCAGTAACTATGGGTGCACGTAATGTCTCTTACGTGCTCCCATAGTTACTCTGGATTGTGGCCTTAGGCTGCAATCTTAAAGATACTTTCCTGGGAGTAAGGCCCATTGAAAACAATGGGCTTACTTTTGAGTAGATATGATTAGGATTGTGCTCTTCGTCTCCTACTTACAAATATTTGAGATGAAAACTTTCATACATATGAACTTACCTTCAAGATACAAATGGTCAAACTTATGAACAAATGAACAAATCAGAAGTAAAATAACAGCAAACAGTTTTGTAAAAATATTTTAACAGAAAACAGTATTAACAGTAAAATGTATTTTTAACACACACACACACATATATGTGTGTGTGTGTGTGTATATATATATATATATATATATATATATATATATATATATATATATATATATATATATTGTATAGTTAATGTTAATGTATCTTTTTAAATATATTTTTCATTTTTTTTCTTTTTTACATTGGTTTAAACTGGGTCAAACAGGCATTGACATCAATGGTGTTGGACTTATGAACATTTTAAGTTATGAACAAAGTTCCAGAATGGAACATGTTCATAGATATGGGAGTTAACTGTATTTATATACCACTTTTCAATTAAACGTCAGTGGCATAGCTAAGGGAGTGCTGGAGGTGGCAGCTGCACTGGATAATAAGCTATTGTGGGACAACAAGCTGAGTTTAACACTAGTGGTATGTAAGGTTTTTTCCAGCATTCTTCCTGGCAATCCATAACAAACCTGTGAGAACCTAGAATCTCTGCTCAGATACCTACAGGGGCATAACATAATAGTTTTAAATATAATAATAATAGTAGTGTTTAAATTAGCCACCTGAAAGCAATTTACAGTGATGTTTTTACTCTGTAATGTCCGACATTTTTCTTGGGTGTCCAACATTTGAGGAGGCATTGTCCTCTTTTTCCGTTATAACCAGTGGTGGGATTCAGATAAATTAACAACAGTTTCTATGTCCTAATAACCTAAATTAACAACAGGTTCTATGTCCCATTAGTAACGGGTTCTCAGAACCAGGCGCTCATTAGCAAAGGGTTCTATAGAACCCATGAGAACCCCCTGAAGCCCACCACATATGGTCACCCTGGAGGTTGGGGACCCCTCCACACTGATGCCCAACAAAATCTCTGCCTGAGCTGAGATGGGAGATCTCAAGAGCAGCATTGGATTCTGTCCCTATTAATGCAGGGGGACTTCTGTGTTGATGCTGAGAGCCCTTGGGTTGGTATGACAACCATGGGCCTGTCCAGAAGATCTTGGCTCCATCGTATGAGGCAGGACATGTGCTGGGCTGGTGCTCATAACCTAACAAAGGTGTGTGCTTTATTTCTGTGTTGTGTCTATTGGTGCTTGGAGAAATCCTACAAATTTGAGCCCATTTTCGTTAGCATTTGAGCTTGCTTTTTGCCTAATGTGTTACATTTTTATGGCTGCAGTCCTAATCTCCAGTTAGGCCAGCCTAAGTCCCAACATAAGTCCTGTGCTGATCTGGGAGTGTCACAAAAGTGCCATAAGGCATTTCTTCCCCATTACTGGGGTGTTAGGCCAGTCCACAGACATATGCTGACTTCCCCACACCACCATGGAAAGATAGGTCATGTGAGTTAGGCTGGCCTAAATTTGTTAGTGTGTCATTTTAAACTACCGCAACTCCATTTACTCATTGGTATCAGACATACTATCTTAAGAGTGCCTCAGTATGTCCAAGAATTATGACTTGAATGGAATGTTCCTAAGTTCCAATGCAAACGGAAATATTCATTTCCTACAACAAACATTTATGTTTGTACTCAAGGAACAGAATTTGAGTTTGATTAGGCTGTTGTTGTTTGTTTTAATCAAGCCCTTGCTAACAGTTTGAAATGAGTTAACTGCTTAAAGAAAAAATACTACAAACTTTACTGTTTTACAGTTTTTCTTCTGTTTTAAATTATATTTTACTGTCTTTTTAACTGTTTTTATATAGTTTATCACGGTTAGCCACCTTCAGGGTCCTTCTTTTGAGGCAGAAAGGTGGGATATAAATCAAATACCAGTAAATAAAAACTGCCCTCAAAGTAAACACCATTTACCCACAATGAATTATTTTGTAATTCATTTCAGTTGGGAGGAACAGCATACCAATGACTGAAGCCCTTTGTTAAAAACAATGAGAAGTGCATTGATTTGAGTGTCTCAGGGCACAATCCTAACCAGTTTGGGCTGGTACAAATCATCTGCTTTCTGTTCCCGTGAAGGTGTGGGGAGGCCATTGCATTTCTGTGCACTGGGCTAACCCCCCCATTAGTTGCACAGAAGTGCCTTGTGAACTTTTATGACATCTGCAGCCAGTTTAACAAGGAGTGAAGATTGCAACCTCACACACAGTCACACACATACACCTTAATATAATCCACTAAATATATTTGTTTCATGGGCTGTGGGTGGTGCAAGCGGTTAAGGCGCTGTGCCTGTTAACCAGCAGGCCAGGGTTCGAGACCTGGGTCAGCCCCACAAGACAGGGTGAGCTCCTATCCTCAGCCCAGCTCTGCGACGCCAGCTGGATCCAATCGTATCGGCTCTGCCTTTCCATTGGACTAATTCAGTGGTCTGGAGAGGGGGGATTTGCTGCTTGGGTAACAGCCTATTCTCCATAACAATCTAACCCAGGCTTTCATGCTTCGCATGCAGCGTATGCAGCGCAGAGCACGATACCATAGTCTCTCAAGACTGACGGAGGCCTGCTTTGTTATATTTGTTTCAGTTGAAGTTTTGCAAATACAGTATTCTCAACATTTCAAACAAATTAAATCCCCTCTTTTGTCTCATAGACCTAGCACCCTCCATTTACTTCAGAGAAAACATACATGGGATAGGCCTCTAACCTAGTAACAGAATTTTAATTCAAGTTTCAATTAATTCAATTGATTAATTCAATTAATCGTACAGAATTTTAATTTTAATTTAATAATCCTGCACTCTTCTCACTTCTTTTCATGTTGCCCTCATGGGAGACAGTTTCGTATGGTAGAATAATTTTTATTACCACAAATGTTTAAGGAACCAAGCCCTCTCCTTTTCTCTTTACAGAATAATTGACAAGAAAAATGAAATCTGCTTTCTATCTGCGTTTGATGATTGGATTCTGTTCACTTATCAGTAGTCACCACCACCAAAACCACAACCACCACGATGAAGATGGACATGAAAATAAGCATAATCTCACAAGCATGTCCCACATAAAGTTACGTACCACAATTCTTGACTTTGGAATTCAACTATACCAGCAGTGTGTCACTTCCACACCACCTGGAAATAATATTTTCTTCTCGCCCATCAGCATCTCAGCCACCCTTGCATTGCTATCACTCGGAGCAAGATCCACCACTCACACTCAGATTTTAGAAGGCCTTGGCTTTAACTTGACAGAAACACCAGAGAAGGACATCCATACAGGATTTCACAGTCTCTTCTCTGCACTGACCCGTGCAAATGATCAGATCCTAATTGATATAGGGCAGGCCTTGTTTGTGAAGGATGACTTGAAGCCACTGGAGAAATTTTTGCATGATGTTAATGAATACTACACAGCAGATGTGTCAACTGTAAATTTTAAGGAACCCAATAAAGCAGAGAGAGTGATCAATGATTATGTAGAGAAGAAAACCCATGGGAAAATTACAGAACTAGTCAAGGGTCTTGACCCTGAAACTGCAATGGTGATAGTTAACTACATCTTCTTTAAAGGTAAGCTATGAGAATGTGGGTGAGGGTGGGGGGGGGGGTTTCACAATCAAAAAGATGTAAGCAAAGTTGTGAACTAGACACTCTTTGCACCTCATGCACATGCTAACACTGGAATTGGGTTGCCCACAATGGAGAATCCATAAAGCCTCCAAGATGAAATCAGAGGGTACAAAGTTTCCTTTGGGCCACTTTTCAAAGGAGGCAGAACAGGGCAGAGGAAAGGTAAAGAAGAACAGGAAAGGAGAAATCAGGGTGGGAGGAGAATGGTGACAACTGGAAAAGTTTCTAGAGCCCTGGTCTCCCAGCCCAGTAAAATTGGTCTCTGAGTTGGCCCAGACACCATTTTCATTTCTTAGAAGGCCAGCAGAAATTCCAAGAAATTTTCATCTCCCCTTCTCTCGTGTCCCAGCCCCTTTTTGACTCTGGCATAGGTACAACATATCACACCTGGGTGACCATATGCATTCACACAAAAAGAGGACAAGCACCCTCCCAAAAATGTAGGACAACTAAGAAAAATGTAAGACATGACAATGTAAAAGCTAAAAATACACATATATTGTTTTCATATGCCTATTTAAACACTATACTACCTATTATTCAATTTAAAACTATTACATATAATTTGTTACTTCTTATTAATTACTAGCGAAAGGCGTACCCGCGTTGCGGGAGTAAAATTCCCCCGTATGCCATCCCCCCATATGCATCAACCCCCCATGGATAACTTCCCCCAGGCGTAACAACCCCCCATGCGCAACTTCCCCCATGCGCAACTTCCCCCCATGCGCAACTTCCCCCCATGCGCAACTTCCCCCATGCGCAACTTTCCCCCGTGCGCATCATCCCCCGTGCGCAACTTTCCCCCATGCACAACTTTCCTCCATGCACATCATACCACATGCGCATCATCCCCCCATGCACATCATCCCCCCATGCGCAACTTCCCCCAAGCGCAATTTCACCTATGCGCAACTTTCCTCCCATGCACAACTTCCCCATGCGCAACTTCCCCCCTGCGCAACTTTCCTCCCATGCGCAACTTTCCCCATGCACAACTTCCCCCATGCGCAACTTTCCCCCATGCGCAACTTTCCCCCATGCGCAACTTCCTCCCATGCGCAACTTTCCTCCTATGTGCAATTTCCCCATGCACAACTTCCCCCATGCGCAACTTTCCCCATGCGCAACTTTCCTCCATGTGCATCATCCCCCCATGTGCAACTTCCCCATGCGCAACTTCCCCGTGCGCAACTTTCTATACTCGCAACTTCCCATATGCGCAACTTTCCCCCGTGCACATCATCCCCCGTGCGCAACTTCCCCCATGCGCAACTTCCCCCCACGCGCAAATTTCCTCCTATGTGCAATTTCCCCATGCGCAACTTCCCCCATGCGCAACTTCCCCCATGCGAAACTTTCCTCCCATGCACAACTTCCCCATGCGCAACTTCCCCCCTGCTCAACTTTCCTCCCAAGCGCAATTTTCCCCATGCACAGCTTCCCCCATGCGCAACTTCCCCATGCGCAACTTTCCCCCATGCGCAACTTTCCTCCATGCGCATCATCCCCCCATGTGCATCATCCCCCCATGCGCAACTTGCCCTATGCGCAACTTCCCCCATGCGCAACTTCCTCCCATGCGCAACTTTCCTCCTATGTGCAATTTCCCCATGCGCAACTTCCCCATGCGCAACTTTCCCCGTGCGCAACTTTCCTCCATGTGCATCATCCCCCCATGTGCAACTTCCCCATGCGCAACTTCCCCCGTGCGCAACTTTCCATACTTGCAACTTCCCATATGCGCAACTTTCCCCCGTGGGCATCATCCCCCCGTGCGCAACTTCCCCCCGTGCACAACTTCCCCCATGCGCAACTTCCCCCATGTGCAACTTCCTCCCATGCGCAACTTCCCCCATGCGCAACTTTCCCCATGCGCAACTTTCCTCCATGCGCAACTTCCTCCCATGTGCAATTTTCCTCCCATATGCAACTTCCCCATGTGCAATTTTCCTCCCATATGCAACTTCCCCCTGCGCAACTTTCCTACATGCGCAATTTCCCCTCATGCGCAATTTCCCCTCATGCACAGCATCCTCGCCAGCGCAACCTCTTCCTCCGAACAACATCCCCCAGTGCACCAGGGATAAGTATTGGACAGAAACACGTTGCCCCCTTTTCAGCCCCTGAAGGGTTAAATTTCTCCAGATGGTTCTTGGTGGGTGTTCAGGTGACAGAAGGAACTCCCAGAATTCCATGCTTCAGGCCCAGCAGTTGGGGAGGAATGTTGATGAGTCAGCAATTCTCAATGCAAAGTATAGGGAGGAAAACGCGTTGCGCCCCTTTTCACCCCCTTCCCATTGGAATTTCCAAAAACCGGTTCTTAGTGCACCCCTCCGTCACGGAAGGAACACTCACCCCAAATTTCACGCTTCTAGGCCCAGCGGTTTTGGCAGGGCGGTGATGAGTCAGTGAGTCAGTGAGACAGTCAGTGAGTCAGTCAGTGAGTGACTTTTCTCTTTTATATATATAGACTAGTTAAAATGTACCCACATTGCGGGAGAAAAACTCCCCCTGCACGCCATCCCCCACTGTGCACCATCCCCCCATGCCACCATCCCCACATGTGCACCGTCCCCCCATGCACACCATATGCAATACCCCATGTGCATCTTCCCCCATGTACAATGTCCCCCACGTACATCATCCCCCATGCACACCATCCCTCATATATACCATGCACACCCACGCACACCATCACCCCATGTGCATACTCCCTCCCAGTGCATAAGCTGGATGTTGATTGGTCTGGGACAAAAACATGCTGCACCCCTTTTCACCCCCTTAAGGGTTAAATTTCTTAACATCAGTTCTTGGTGAGTGTTGATGTCACAGAAGGAATACCCTTGCCAAGGGCAATCCAGACTTAGGCCAGAGAAAATGGCCCAGGTAAGCTGGCCTATATAGACTATATCCTGTGCTGATACTTAGGCCAAATCCACAGGCGAAGGAGGCCTCTAGGCTGAGGTCCAAGTAAGTGGCTTGCTCCTGAGGAGACCTGCCTCAGATCACACTGAACAAGGAACAGCTGTGGTGCCTACCATATAAGGAAGCCCAACAGTTTCTGGCAATGAGTCACAGCTGCAGCATGATACTGCAGTACATTGTTGTGGAGTATCTGTCGTGGCGGGTGTGTGCAAGGGGATTAGCTGCTGGAGTGGGCTGAAGGAGTGCCATATCCTGAGGTTGGGAGGCAGGAGTGGTGCTTAGGCTGGCCTAGGACTTCCATTTTTATTCTGGATTACCATGGGCCCAATGGATCTACTCAGATTTATGCCTGCTCCTGAGGTGGTCTAAGTCAGAGATGCTGGAAAGGGGCATGTCTGCCCTGGAGATGGTGTCTGTATATGGCCTAACTGCGCCGTTCTAGGCCATGCCTTCAACACACCCCACATGTCCTCAGTGCACACCTACGTTAGCACTGCTAGACCGGTGCAGGTGCATCTGTTTCAGGTGAGCCTAAGTCGACTTATGCCAGCCCAGGTCTTTTCTGGTGCAGCTAGGCTGGCCTATTGAGCATTAGGCCTGCCCAGTCCCAGATAGGCTGGCCTACGTGCACTTCAGGATTGCACCCTAACTCATGCATGAACATTTGTGTAAATAAATTAGCATCTGAATGAACTTATAGAATCAAATGTCTTAACAAACTCACTTGAGCAATTTTAACTGATACTGGAGAATGGAGACTTTCAGGCAAGAGTAGAGTATCCCGAGAGGCTGAGGGTGCAATCTTTAGCAATTTGGGCTGGCATAATTCATCCCCAGTTAAGCTGGCACAAGTCCTGTGCTGGCTTAGGGATGTCACTAAAGTGCTGTAAGACACTTCTGGATCACTTCAGAGGGTGGGTTACACCAATGAACTGACATATGCCTGCCCACACCACCAAGGGACCAGGGAAACAGATGGGTATAAATTGGTTAGGATTGCACGGTTATATTCTGCCATTGTTTCTGAATGGTACCATTTTTAATGCTACCATTTTTAATGTAGTAGTAGAACATTAATAAATGCTTTGAATAGGATATATGTATACTCAAAGTACAACTAGTGTGTCTCCTTTTCTTTCAAGGCAACTGGAAGAAGGCTTTTAATCCAGAACTGACCAGAGAGCAGGACTTCTTTGTGAAAAATGAAACCATTGTCAGGGTCCCAATGATGTTTGGCGTGGGCTGGTTTCAATACTATTTTGATCCAGAGCTGTCTTGCACAGTGTTACGAATGGACTACAGTACCACTGCTGCCGCCGTTTTCATTCTGCCAGACAAAGGAAAGTTTAAGCAGGTAGAAGATCTTCTCTCTGGAGATGCTATCAACAAATGGATAAACCATCTGTCCCAGTAAGCATTGCATATTGCACAATTGCTAGATATTTGTAGAAATGTAAATGGTTAGTCATTAATCAGGGAATTTCTGATTATGTGGTTACCCTGCAGACCGAACTAATTCTTTTAGCAGATAGGACTGAATGAGAAGTCCTATGGGCCGATATGGACATGGCAGGATCAATGACAATGGACTGCGCCTGCTGTCCTTTGCTACAGCGAACAACCTGGTAGTAGGCAACAGCCTCTTTCAGCACCCCCACAAACATCAGCTTAGATGGTGTAACCCATCTGGCGAAGATTCATCTATTTTGGATTATATCCTGATCAGTTCCATATTCGATCATTACAAAAAGATGTGCGTACAATGAGGGTTGTGACTGTGGATCCGGCCACTAACTTCTCCATGCCAAAGTACCATCCATTGACCTCCTGGAGGTTCTGTTCCTTGATAGTGAGCCAACTATCGAAAAAATGAGGAGAGCAAAAAGATTGCTGAAGAACAGAAAGGCAACAGGAGTGAACCAAGTCAACGCTGAAATGATCAAAGCTGGAGGAGATATCCTTTTGCAGTGGCTCCATGTCCTCCTGACACTCATCTGACACTCAAAACACCTTCCATCAGCATGGAAGAAAGCCACCATTATGCCAATTCTAAAGAAAGGCAATAGCTGAGAATACAAGAACTACCACAGCATCAGCCTTCTCTCAATTGTCGGCAAGGTGTTCATAAAGATCATACAATTGAGAACAGACCAGGAACATTGGGAACAGACCAGCTGGGAAGAGCAAGCAGACTTCTGACCACATCAAAGTTGCATTGATCAAATATTCACTATTTCCTGGTGGAGGAAAGGATCAGGTATGGTAAGCGAACCATTGTCTTTATCAACTTCAAATCTGCATTTGACTGTTCACTGGCTTGCTCTGTGGATGATGTTGGAGAATGAGCACATGCTGCTGAAGATGATCTGACTTCTCCAAGCATCATACAATGGCTCAACCAGCAGCTTGTAGATCCAAAATAGGCTATCTCAGGAATTTCCTATTCAAACTGGAGTCCACCAGGGAGATGTCACCTCTCTCTTGCTCTTTAATATCATGATTGACACAATTATGAGGAAAGCATTCATGGGGAGATGTGGGGTACAATACAGTGTAAACAACTTCCTGACTGAACTGATGTTGCCCATATGGCCACTAACATCCTTTACCACATCACATGCATTGTCTAATCCTATGGCCTAAGAACCAATGCAGACAAGACCAAAGTTATGACCATGGATAGATCACAGGCCACTGTTCACCCAGATGACTTACCCTAATCAAGCAGCTCCAAGAATTCGAATATCTGGCATCACTAGAGCAGGAGAAGAAAATGACATCTAGCACCAAGGTCAACAGTAGGATTTGCCTTACTCAAATGGTGCATTTGGAAGAAGAGAAACATCTCCACCAACACCATAATTCAACTCTTTTGAGCACTAATCCTGTCAATTCTCCTGTATGGGTCAGAATTATGGACTCTGCAGAAATCAGATAAGAACAAGCCTGAGGCCTTCCAAATGCAAATCCTGAGACAGTTTGTGAGAGTTTCTTTTTGTGACCACCACCATAATGAGACAATATGGGAAAGGTGCGACCATCAACACTCAGCTGAAGAACTAATCCAAAATTGCAGATTGAGATAGTTCGGCCACGTTTGCAGAATGAAACGTGCCACATAAGCTCCTCTGGCAAGAGTGACCTGGACACTGAGCAGCATAAAAAAAGTCGTGGCTCAAACTGGTTGAGGAAGTCCTAAAGAACCAGCAACTGATCACCAACGAGACTAAAAGCATTGCCATCAATCACAAAGAATGGAAGTGTATAATGAACAATGCAGAGAATCCAGAATCCTACAGTAGTGTATTGGTTGAGAGGACAACTCCCTACCCAATTGCCAGCTAAGGACTGAAGAAGAAGACAAATGAATCTACTTCAACATACCTAATCAGTTCCCCAGAATTCTCCTTATGATTCCCTCATAAAAGGAGACTCTACTTTGCACCAACTGATCCTTCTATTGTCACGAGAACCCTACAGAAATTACATAGGTAACTCATTCAATAACAATGAATTATAATTGTAGATTTAGGACCAAATTGTAAACAATTTTCCATCACTAGTGCAGCTATATCAACAAGGTGTCCACTGCATCCTGCAGTAGGGTTACAGGAATGGAGGCCTTCCTTTCCTCCAAACAGTCAAATGTGTTCCCTTTCCGCAAGGTTGTATTATGGTTGCATCATGGTAGAAAGTTGGCTGGGCCTCTAGTTTATTGCTCTGAGTAACAATTGTCATGTTTTGTTTTATATTTTTAAGCAGAGCTCTAGAAATGTACATCCCAAGATTCACAATTTCTACCACCCATGAGCTTAAGGAGCCCCTCAACAGTTTAGGCATTGATATCTTCTCTGATCAAACTGACCTGTCTGGAATCACTGGGACCTCTGATCTGCAAGTGTCAAAGGTAAGTCAGAAAAAGTTTCCTGTTATTCATAAGGTTTCTTTCATTGATGATAATACTGTGTATTAATCAGGCACAGTTAATTATATGTCTATCCCCTTGTAGGTCCACCCTGTAGGTCCATCACGGGGTAACAGATTCTGCCTTTGTTGCCTTTTCACAAACAAATGGGGCAAGAATAGGTGCCTGTGCCTATTCTTGCCCCATGATTAGGGTGGCCATAATTATCTTCCACAAAATTGGGATCCTCTGTCCCATTTGCAGGCATGTGAACACAATCCCTCAAAATTGGGACTGTTCCTTTTTTTCAGGACATATGGCGACCTTATCCATGGGATACAGTGGCAGCCATTTTGGTGCTGCTCACCTCACAACACCAGAGTTTAGCATTGGGTTGCCAATCATGTTGTTTGAGACAATATGGTTTTGAGGACGGTTGCTGTTGAATGTTTCTTTTTGCTCACTATTCTTTCTACATTTTCCTTCACACCAGTATCATAAGCTTGTGAGATTTACTTAGAAGTAGGTCTGTGCAGGACAATTACTACGGTACTGTTTACATCATACGGTTTATTTATAAAAGATTTTTATTCTGCCTTTTCTCTATTGAAACTGTTTGTATCCTTACTCATGATTTTGTTGCAAGGCATCCAGGGGTGGGCCCGGCCTCTCCCAAGATCCGGTTCGCCGGAAGTGGGAGGGGTCAGGCCAGGGTCAGGGGGCGAGGAGGGTCAGGGGGCAGGACTGGGGAGGGGCGAGGGGTAGGGCAACGTTGGCGCCTGCACAATGCCTGTGCTAAAGCTGGCAGGCCAGCTTCAGTAGAGGCACTGGGCTTGCGCCAATGTTGGCGCCTGCGCAGTGCCTGCCCTGAAGTGGGCAGGCCCGCTTCTAAGCAGGCTCTGCGCAAGCGCCGACATCGACACTTGCGTGGAGCCTGCCTAGAGGTGGGCAGGCCCGCTTCTAAGCAGGCTCTGCGCAAGCGCCGACATCGACGCTTGCGTGGAGCCTGCCTAGAGGTGAGCAGGCCCGCTTCTAAGCAGGCTCTGCGCAAGCATCAATGTCGACGCTTGCGTGGTGCCTGCTTAGAAGCGGGCCTGCCCACTTCTAGGCAGGCGCAGTGGGCACAAAAATATGGTGGACTGTACTGGTCCGCTATGGTTTTGCACTTCCCTATTGCTGGCGGTTTGCCAGTGGTAGGGCAACAGGAAGATCCGGTTCGGGCGAGTAGGCCCAAACCGGTAAGTGCCCACCATTGAAGGCATCAAAGAAACCTTTATATCATATCAAGTCACTCACTCCTCTCCCAAACAAAAAAATACAGGTTGAACCCCCCCAGGAACCTCTATGATTACATAGTTTTGCATTATACAAAAGCAATTAGTTATACAAAAGCAGGGTGACCATATAGAATGGAAGACAGCATGCCTCTACCTTTAACCATTGCATAGAAGAAGGAATTGAGGCAGGCTTAGCTCAACATAGAAGGGTTTAAAAAGCAGCACCTGCAAGTTGACTGGACAGTGTGTGCCCAGTTGGATCTGGCCGGGGCTGAGCACAGATCCTGCCTCCGGTCCGGGGCCCAGTCCTGGCATGGCCTGGTGGCCAAGGTGTCACAAAACGGCAGTGGGCTGCAGACCTGTGATTAAAAAACCCTGACTTAAGGGATGTTTATCTTTCAGTTTAGACAGCCAACCTCATTTGCTTTAAGACAAAATCACTTATAAATAAATCACATATAATTGGGTCATACCTGTAATCAAAATTGAAAAGGAGTAGGTGCAAAACTCTTTAGAGAGATCTGTTTCACCTTCACTGAGATGCTGTTGCCCCAAACACTAACTCCTTTCTTTATTTCTTCTCAGGTTACTCATAAGGCTGTTCTGACTGTAAATGAAGAGGGTACCGTGGCAGCAGGTGCAACTGCTATAGAACTTATGCCCATGTCTTTATCTCCAACCTTGATATTCAACAGGCCTTTCTTCTTGACACTTATGGAAACAACAATGAACGACATCCTCTTTTTTGGCAATGTACAAAACCCAACTTTGTCCTAGGCAGTGAGGTGCAGTAAATTCTGAATGTTGTTCCAGAATAAAATCATTTTTTTTGTAACCAGAACTAACAACCAGAACCATTTTTGCACAGAGGAAGAGTATATAGAAAAGTTGTCTGGGAAAATACACATGGATCCAGCTCCCAGTTTGTCAGCTGCCATTCATGTGGGTTCAGGGCCATAGCTGGGGGGACAGTATGGGTGTTGGCCCCCTCTGAGCCAGCAGCCTGCCCCTCCTAGCATTTTTTCACACACCTGGTTCGCCTCTAGAAAAGATGCATTGGGGGGGGACATGATTGAGACATACAAATTTATGCAAGGGATGGATAGAGTGGATAGGGAGATGCTCTTTTCCCTTTCACATATCACCAAAATAGGGGACATCCACTAAAATTGAAGGGTGGGTTAGGATAGACAAGAGAAAATATTTCTTTACCCAGCATGTAGTCGGTCTGTGGAACTCCCTGCCACAGGATGTGGTGATGGCATCGAGCCTCAATGCCTTTAAGAGGGAATTGGACACATTCCTAGAGGAAAGAACCATCACAGAGTACAAGCCATGAGGGTTGTGTGTAGAGGTGGACAACCTCAAAATGCCAGTTGCAGGGGTGAGGGTACATAGATGCTGGTGTCTTGTGTGCTCCATGAGGGATCTGGTGGAGTGGAGGTTCTTCTTCTGTTATCTATCCACCTACAGTATTTATATACTGCTTTTCAACTAAAAAGTTCACATAGTGGTTTACAAAGAAAATGAAAATTATATTCTTATATTCTTAGCAACCTTCTTGTAGGAAGACAAAGGTGACACTGCCAATGCAACTTTTCACTAACATTCCCTTCAGAGACCTGCACTAACTGAATCATTCAATAGGTTGTTTTCTGGACATAAAGAGGAGAGCTGAGCTTTCGTTTCTTGCTTAAACATTGCTCCCAGAATCCTAATTCCAGTAAGGGATGCAGCCTTTAGGATCAGGCTGATATTCAAGAAAGGAAGCTGCTGTGATAGCTTGATGAACATGAACCTCTTCCATCCATCATACAGGGCCTTATAGTATTAGGCATGCTGTTAAGCCCTGTATCCCATTTCATGTGATCTTCACTGGTTTTAGATTTCAGTTCTGGCTTGTAGTTCATGCAAAGTGGTGAAATTCCATCCATGCTCAGTTCTAGGAAGTTCATGAGCAATTATTTGCCATGGCTCTGAGACTCTTTGTTTACAGTTCCCAAAGCCTAACACTGGTTTCTTTACTTTTCTTGGAGTCATAAGACTGGATGAGAAGTTGCCCTTTACCCCTCTCTTCCTGCCAGTGTGGTCAGTGTTTGCTCTCAGTCCTGTTTGCTCTCAATCCAAGTAAATAACTTATAATTGATCTGGTTAATATTTAACAGTGGCCATATTAAAAGTCTCATTTTGTGTATGGGTATAAATAGCAGAGCATACAGAATCAGTTCACGATTTGAAAGCACAAAAGTTCTCTGCAGTTGTCATTGTAAGTATTTTTTTCTGTGTACTCTTTACCAGGAACCCCCCCCCCCCCCCATGAGAGACCAGACAGGTTCTGGATTTAAACTGGGCCACTTTATTAATCTTAATAACAAATAGCAGGGCTGATCCTGGGGTCTGGGTGGAAACCTCCCTGACCCCGAGCTTGCGGGTATCTAAGGGGAAACGGGCCTGGCCGTCTACTTCCCCCATTTCTCTTGGGGTGAGCCATCCAACTCTAGGCGGCCTTTTCACCTTTGGGTAAAGGCCTCCTATCAACGTCGCCCCTGAAGGGGCAGATCATACCTTACCACACCTCCCATGCCAACCTTGGGGTTAGTCAGTCCCACCTCCCTGAGCCGGTCTAGCATCACCCCCAGGCCCTGCCACCTTGGATGGACACCAGAGATGGTCCTTACCCACCCAAAATCTGCATGTTTTCCTGCAAAGTGACTGGCCAGTAGGACTGTAACTTTTAAACAGTGAACAAGTAAACTTAATGACTGTCTCCACCTTCACATAAGTCCGGGGTAGGCGAAAAAACTACTGCTCAAGGCCAATCAGAGCAGCAGCAGCAAAAAATTCCTACCCAGCCCCTGGAGGTGACCAGCTACTCATCGAACTGTACTGAGGGTGGGAGGGTGGGTGCGCAGTTCCATGAGGGAGACTGGACATTTCTGGGTGGGAGCAGGATAATCATCCATGGGCCCAACCACCCCCATTTGAAACAATCAATAGGCTGGGATCAAAACCTGCCCGGTCCTGGAGGGAAGGGGGGTGCGAGGCAAAAACATCAGCGCAGGTTTGCTCTAACACCCATTATTTGAGAATCCTCGTCTCTTAATACTTATTTAGCATGCTGATAAAATTGCCTTTAGGTCACCTGTGCTGTCAAGGAGAGTAAGGGTAATACTTTCAACCTGTACATTACTCAACAATACTTCAATCAATCCGTCCGTCTGTCTGTCGTCAGTATTTATATACCAATTTTCAATGAAAAGTTAACAAAGCTGTTTACAGAGAAAATGAAATATCGGTATCTAATGGTTAATAATTAATTGTTCTCTCAACAAATCTCTGCACGTAACTAGTTATGCTTGTTGGTCATGTAGGGTTTTTGCAGCAACACTCCTGGCACACAAGCTTCCATCAGGGATTAGTACCTTTACTGCTTATGACTCAAGGATGCGTTTGGATATAAAATGGGAAATATAATTAACTGTGCTTTGCTTTCATTCACATTCTTTGCAACCATGTGTCCGGTGGGCAAGGAGCGCCATCTGGTGATGAAAGCATGAGCATTTTCAGGGAAGATTTTGAATACTTCAATATGGCTTCATATTGTGGCTTCAATGTGGCTTCAATACATGACAACGCACAGAAAGTTTCACATTATTTTTTCCCCTAAATGTAATGATCACTACTTGTTTCAATTAAGGGTTGGCATGATGATTTTTCATATATGGTTAATACCTGGACTTATGGTAAATCAGATGTTATTGTCCAGTCCACCCAGCCATTCAAGGACAGAGTGGTCTATATTGAAAAAATTAGACACTGGCCCAGTGTAAGCTCTCGAGAGACACTCAGACAAAATGTGATGAATATTTTGTGAAAGACCATCACAGTCACACTGTGTGGTAGATACATAGGATTTATAGGATTGACCTCTTGGCCAATAACAGTCTCATTGTACAGCATCTTTGATTTAAGTTTGACAATAATCCTGCAATCTCTCTTCTCACTTCTACTCATGTAGGCCTCACAGATGACAAGAATACTCATATAATTTCATATGGGATGAACAATTTTAATTACTGCCACATTTTAAAGTAACAAGCACTTTCCTTTTCTCTTTATAGAATCATTGACAAGAAGAATGAACTCTGCTCTCTATTTGTGTTTGATGGTTGGCCTCTTTTCTCTTGCCAATAGTCACCACCACCCAGACCACCATCAAGATGAAAATGAAAATAAAGATGTCACAAAGGTGTCCCATTCAATTCTTGACTTTGGAATTAAACTATACAAGCAATTGGCTGCTTCCACACCACCTGGAAATAATATTTTCTTCTCGCCCATCAGCATCTCTGCCACCCTTGCATTGCTATCACTCGGAGCAAGATCCACCACTCACACTCAGATTTTAGAAGGCCTTGGCTTTAACCTGACAGAAACCCCAGAGAAGGACATCCATACAGGATTTCACAGCATCTTCTCTGCACTGACCCGTCCAAATGATCAGATCCTAATTGATTTGGGGCAGGCCATGTTTGTGAAGGATGACTTAAAGACATTGCAGCAATTTTTGCATGATGTTAATGAGTACTACACAGCAGATGTGTCAACTGTAAATTTTAAGGAACCCAATAAAGCAGAGAAAGTGATCAATGATTATGTAGAGAAGAAAACCCATGGGAAAATTACAGAACTAGTCAAGGATCTTGACCAAGAAACTGCAATGGTGATGGTTAACTACATCTTCTTTAAAGGTAAACTATGAGAAATTGGGAGAGGGGTTTCACAATCAAATAAATGTAAACAAAGATGTGAACTGGACACAACGTGCAGCTCATGCACATGCTAAAACTGGAGTTGAATTGCCCAGATTGGAGAGTTCACAATTAGGGCCTCCAAGAGAAATTTTTCAGGGGTAAAGATTTTTTAAGGGACCCTTTCAAAAGGGGATAGAATATGGCAGGAGGCTAACATGGCGACAGCTGGAAACATTTCTGGACCAACCCAATAAAGCTGTCCTCCCAGTTGGCCCAAACTCAGTTTTTCAATCTTCTGGTTGTTGCATCACTTCCAGGGCAACATTTTGAGCTTTGCACCAGGCTCATTCACTACACGACTGAGCAGAACCCTGTTTCATTGTTGTAAAGCCTTCAAGGAGTGGCCCATTCCTAGTTAGATCAGCATCTGCAACAAATAAATTAAGTACATTTGCACCTGCATGATATATAGAATTAAACCTCTGAACAAAGTCAGTTTCAGCAATTGCAACTAATACTGGAGAACAGGGACTGTCAGGCCAGTGTAGAGTGTCTGGAGAGACTGAGATATTCTCCTACTGTTTCTGAATGCTTCTGTTTTTTAAATGTAGTTGTAGAACCTTCATTGGCCTTCTATAAATGTCTTGGGTTAGTTTGTGTAGAGACTGGCCTATTTGCCTTATGTAGGTTGCCAAAGGCTGAATAAACTCCTTGAATAGGATATATTTATATACAAAGTATAAATAGATCCTATTACATACGCAAAGATATACATTATGTATATCCTATTACATACATAAATATATCCTATTACATACATACATACATAAAGAATGTCTCTTTTTCTTTCAAGGCAACTGGAAGAAGCCTTTTAATCCAGAACTGACCAGAGAGCAGGACTTCTTTGTGAATAATGAAACCATCGTCAAGGTCCCAATGATGTCTGGCATGGGCTGGTTTGAATACTATTTTGATCAAGAGCTGTCTTGCACAGTGTTACGAATGGATTACAATACCAGTGCTGAAGCAAGTGCCACTGCTCTTTTCATTCTGCCAGATAAAGGAAAATTCAAGCAGGTAGAAGATGCCCTCTCTGTAGACACTATCAACAAATGGATAAACCATATGCACCGGTAAGCATTGCATATTACACAATTGCTAGATATTTGTGCAAATGTAAATGGTTAGTCATTAACAGAAATGAAATCCTGGTGATCAGACGATGGCACTATTATTGGCCAGTATATCATAGGAACACTAGGGCTGTGGTGGCACAAGTGGTAAGAGACTGTGCCTGTTAACCTGCAGGTCATGGTTCGAGACCCAGATTCTACAACATGGGGTGAGCCCCTGTCCTTAGCCCAACCTAGCAATTTGAAAGCATGTAAAATGCAAGTAGTTAAACAGTTAAAATAGTTGAAATAGTTAGTTAAATAGTTAAAAATGCAAGTAGTTAAACCTTGGTGAGAAGGTAAAACAGTGTTCCATGTGCCTCCGGCAGTCATGCCAACCCCATGACCGTGGAAGTGTCTTCGTGCAACACTGGCTATAAAGGCTTAGAAATGTGGACAAGCACCCCACCCTACAATCAGTCATGGTTAGCAGCAGTGTGTCACTAGGGTGGTGCAGGTGCTGCTGTCTGCACTGGGTAATGCACCCAAGGGTGTGCACTGGTGCACCCAGATGTGCACTGGTGAACCTAAAAATTGCAACTTTGTGATGGAGCTTCAAACCCCATCATGTTATATACCCTTGGATTCGTATTGAAGAGCAGAATCCAGTGCAAAAACGCATTTTGAAATAGCACCTTCCTATCAAAAGTTATGGCCAAAATACAAAAAAAACTAAAATATGCATTGAACTCTATGGAAAGTGAAAGTGACCCTTACCACAGCTTTACTCACAAGCAGGCAAACATGCCATAGTTCATTGGAAAGGGCAGGCTGAGATGAATCTAAAGACTCCAGAATTGTCCGTATCCAATGAACACAGCCCTACAAATTACCTCAGAAGGAGGTTCCTGATGATTGCATTGAAATTCATTGAAAATGGATATGAACTGCACAGCTGTGTTTACTGATGAGTAAGTCAGTCCAGGAAAGTACAAGACTTCCAAAATGGTCCCAATCAGGGATGTCACTAGGGCATTAGAAAGGGGGCACCCTTGAAGGTGGTGCAGCCCTTGTGACCTAAATGGCAAAAATCATGGTTTGTAGAAATAATCCCATCATGTGATACACTTTTGAATGTGTGATTCACAGCAGAATGCAGGGAAACAAACCACTTTGAAATATCTTTCTTCTATTAAAATGTATGGCTACAATAACCAGTGGAGGCGGGGCAATGGCACATAACCATGCCCACCATTGATATTGTTGCCCCACCCAATGTATGGGGGTGATGTGCTGGCCTCCTGCACCAGGTGACGTGAACTCTAGTGACACCCATGACAAGCAGTATATCCTGCTGGGGACACCTTTACCTTTTTATATCATAAGAATATGTATTATCATAGAAATACATTTCTGCACATTCAGACTTGGATTGCTTTGCTCAGGTAAATTATGAGAGCAGTGTTATCCAGTCGTAAACCAGTGTTACCAGTGTTATCCAGCATCAGAGGATGCTGAAGCATCGTGGTTAGCATTAGTGTGGAAAGTCACCGTTTCTCCCGTCCCTCCAGCACAAACTGAGAAAAACAACTGAGCATCAGAAATCACCAGCTGTTCCATATAATGCTAATGGACCCTGGACTGGGATGAACTCAGTCCCCTTGAGTGCTTTTTGTTGTCAATCTGGTGCTACATCATGCTGATTTCTTCTCTACCTACATTCTTCTTATGTTTTCCACTTGATGCTCTCAACTATTCATTGGACTTGGAAGTCAAAGAGCATGGATCCTCGACAGACCCTCTGTTTTGTTTCTTTGTAATTTACAAATGAATCTACTCCAATGTTCCTCATGACTCACCTGTTGTCAAGAGAACCCTACAGAAATTACATAGGGCTGAAAAACTCATTCAGTAACCATGAATTTTAATTGTAGATCTAGGGCTAAATCCTATCCAATATTCCAGCACTGGTGCAGCTATAGGCACAATCCAGAGTAACTATGGGGAGTCCTTGCTCCAGTGTAAGAACAACTTACTCTGGATTCCAATATGAATTTCCCATAGGTTTTCACTAGGTGGTGCAATAACTACAGGTGCACATAGAGTATTTTATGTGCTCCCATAGTTACTCTGGATTTGGGGGTATGTCAATAAGCTGTGCGCTGCATTCTGCAGTAGGGTTACAGGAATGGAGGCCTTCCTTTCCTCCAAACAGTCACATATGTTACCTTTTGTTCTGAGGGCTGCATTATGGTTGCATCATGGTAGAAAGGTGGATAGGGCTGGGCCTCTCGTCTAGTGCCCTGAGTAATAATTGTCTCTTCTTTTTTATTTTTTAAGTGGAACTGCAGATGTGTTCATCCCAAGATTCACAATTTCTACCACCCATGAGCTTAAGGAGCCCCTCAATAATTTAGGCATTGATGTCTTCTCCAACCAAACTGACCTGTCTGGAATCACTGGGGCCCGTGATCTGAAAGTGTCAAAGGTAAGTCAGAAAAGGTTTCCGATTATTCATAAGGTTTCTTTTGATTTTAACCATGGTATAACTATATTATATTTAGGCACAGTGAATTATTTGTCTCCTTATAGAGCCAGCACCAAGCATTAGGTGGCTACCAGATTCTGTATATGCATTCCCCCCTTGTCACTGCCACTGCCTCCATTTACCCACCTCCTCTGCTACCTTACCAGGCAGCAGTTGCATTACTATGTGGGTGCAGGTTGTAATGTGTGATTCACATGTGAGTAGCCAAATTTTTTTAAATTTTTTTTATTTTTGAGTAATAACTTCAAGTTATAGTTCTTACAAAATGCAATAAAATGAACCACAATGAAATTTCTCAGATCTATTAGAACTTATAACCAAACAATCAGTGGAGCAGTACCCCACCACCTGAGGTATTGCCATGCACACTGAATAGGAGGCAATCCATCACGGAAGTAGATGGTGGACCAAATTCTGCCATTTTTGCCTTTTTTTCTGGAGAGGCAATTTCAGTGGCAGCCGTTTTGACCCTGCTTACCGCGCAGCACCAGAGTTTAGGATTGGTTTGCCAATCATGTTGTTTGGAACTACAGTGGCGCCTCACGTAACAAATTTAATTCGTTCTGGAGGCATGTTCTTTACATGAAACATTCTTTATGTGAAGCGGATTTTCCAATAGGAAATAATGGAAACTCAGACGATTGGTTCCAAAAATATTCATATAAAAATATTAACTGGATGTAAAAATGATGACAGAATACTGGGATTGAATTCAAAACATGCATTCAATGTGCATGATCTTATGAAGTCTAGTTAGGCTGCAGTCCTAAAGACACTTTCCTGGGAGTAAGCCCCATTTAACACAATGGGGCTTACTTCTGGGTAGACATGGTTAGGAGGCTGCAATTCAAGACACCTTCAAAGTGTCTCCCCACTTTCTCCTTCTCTCCATCCTGAGCCTCTCTCTCCCCTGCTCCCTTCTGGCTAGCCCTCAGCTGCCTCCCTCTTCTCCACTGCTCTTCTCTCCCTCTGCCCAGCAGACGCCCAGCCACAGGAGGAAGAGCATGGAAGTGTTGCTTTCGCTATGGGCAGGTGCACTAGGCAGCCCTGAGGCTTTTTAAACAGGCTGCCGGCCAGCACGTCTGCCCCAACTGCCAATGAATGTGTTCTTTACGTGAAGCACTTTCTTTACGTGAAGCAGAATCCTAGAGAAATTTTTGTCTGTTACATGAAACATACTTTATGTGAGGCATTCTTTACGTGAGGTGCCACTGTATATGGTTTTGAGGTGAGTTGCTGTTTAATGTTTCTTTTTGCTCACTATTGTCTTCATTTGTGTTCAGTCCAGTATCCATCATGAGCCTATTAATGAGCTTACTCAGGTCTGTGCAGGACAATTAGTTCAGTGGTATTTACATCAAATTGTTTATTTTATTTATAAAATATTTTTATTCTGCCTTTCCTGGTTAAAATTATTTGCAATTTTATCCTGATTGGCTCTGACAACCCGCATGATTTTGTTGAAGGGCATCAATTACATCATATCAAGTTACCCACCTCCCCCACACCTGCAAAAATAAAAAAATATGTTGAAGTTCCCCATTTGTGACATTTGGTTCCAGGAATCTCTGTAATTTTTGCAATATACAAAGGCAATTAATTAACCTGCAATATACAAAGGCAATTAATTAACTACAGCCAAATCCAGAGTAACTGTGTAAGCACGTAAGAGACAATACATGCACCCATAGTTACTGCACCATCTAGTGAAAAACTATGGGAAATTCATATTGCAATCCAGAGTAAATTGTTCTAACACCAGAGCAAGGACTCCCCGTCGTTACTCTGGATTTCGCCCGTAACCTGAAACCAAAGTTGACACCTTTGTGATCCTTTATAAGTTAAGTTTAGTTGCCGGCACTATTGCCATGGTTCAAGGGCAGCTTTAACCGCTACTTTAGGGATGTTTAACTTTCAATTTAAAGAGCCAACCTCATTTGCTTTGAGACTAGGGCTGCAATCCTAACCACACTTTCCTGGGAGTAAGTTCTATTTAACACAATGGGTCTGACTTCTGAGTAGACATGCTTTGGATTGCACAGAAAATGGCATATATATAAATCGCATAAGTAGGTTAAACATGTAATCAAAATTGTAAAAGAGCGAGTGCAAAGCTCTGTTTAGAGAGATCTGTTTCACCTTCACTGAGATTTTCCAAATACTGACTCCTTTCTTTGTTTCTTCTCAGGTTACTCATAAGGCTGTTCTGACTGTAAATGAAAAGGGTACTGAGGCAGCAGCAGCAACTGCTCTTGAAATGATACCCATGTCTTTGCCTCCAAGTATTATTTTCAACAGGCCTTTCATGGTGGTACATTTGGACATGGATAAAATCCTCTATCTAGGCAAAGTACAAAATCCAACTTCGTCCTAGGCAGTGAGGTGCAGTTAATTCTGAATGTTATTCCAAAATAAAATAAAAAATTTCAACCAGAACCATTTTTGTACAGAGGAAGACTATAAAAAGAAGGTGTGTCTGGGAAAAAAACACGCTTCCAGCTCCCAAACTGCCAACTGTCATTCATGTGGTTTTCAAACCTTGAGCAGGAAATGGTCACACATTCTTTGGAAACAATTCAGCAGTCATTTCAAAAATGCCAAATACTATATGGCCACCACTGAAAAACATGTCTCTATAAAGTTATGTCTCTATAAAGTTATTCCGTCTAGAAGCCATGACATCTGTGTCTAAACAAGAGACCTATGATTGGATCGCCCAGAACCTTTCAAAGATTTGCAGCATAGGAAGGATTGGTTGGGTCAGGACTATGGCATGACAGCAAAGTTAACCTTTCTTCCCTGTGCTGTTTCCTAAATTTTCTCAAATTATGCCCCTGAGGTCAATTTTTGATCTTGTTGACAGTGTTGTACCTGTGGGTGGCTCAAGTGGTTAAGTCGCTGTGCCTGTTAACCAGCAGGCCAGGGTTCAAGACCTGGGTTGGTCCCACAAAACAGGGTGAGCTCCTGTCCTTAGCCCAGCTCTGCGACACCAGCTGGATCTAATCGTATTGGCTCTGCCTTTCCATTGGACTAATTCAGTGGCATGGAGAGGGGGGATTTGCTGCCTGGGTAACAGCCTATCCTCCATAACAATCCAACCCAGGCTTTCGTGCTTCGCATGCAGCGTATGCAGCGCCAAGCACGATACCATAGTCTGCACAGACTGACGGAGGCCTGCTCTGACAGTGTTGTCCAGTATCTCCATTGTTTCCACAAATCTGTCCAGAGTGATGCTGATGATGTAGCATCACTCTGAAGGAAGATAGTGGAAAAATAGTGGTTGAAGGATTGTGGCTACTGGGAAGAGTTATAGCCACAGATGTGAGTTCCTACTCTCAAATTTCCCTTTAGTAGCCCCACCCAAAAATTGTTAAGAGGTACACACATGCACACACATGTAGAAAGAGACCATGACAGTTACAGAGTCAGAGGATCCAAAAGAGAATCCAAAAGAGAAGAGAATGTTTACCTCATTACTTAAACAGTAACGGAAATAATGAAGGAAAATTACACTGAAAGTAGTAGCAACAGCTAGAGGGAACACAAGTGCTACTGGCAATATTCCCTATGAACATTGTCACATTGTCGCATTGTCTGCCCTCTGAGGAAAGTTTGGGGTACTGTGTGCCATTGAAAATTGATCCACATGCCCAGCTTGACATGGTGCTGTAGGTTGCCAATTGCTGATACAGCCAAACAACCAGGAAAAAACTTCCTTATTTAGTAAAAATAGATTTCTTAAACTCAAAACTGACCAATGAGACTGATTATTCTGAGACCCAATGAGGTTTTTATAACTCAATGTGGAACCAATAAAATGTTAGTATGTGGAGTCAGGTTTATTTGTTTTACTGATTTGTTTGGTGGCCTGACCATATGACCGGATTTTTCTGGATTTGTCTCCCTTTTTAGCCTTCTGTCTGGGTGTCCTCCGAAAGCACTTCATTGTCCTCAATTTTGGCTTCATTTTGTAACTTTGCAATGGTGTGCAGTACATTACATTACATTGACCTTTATTAGGCATAAAACGTAACCATACAGTAATAAATAAAATGAACGAATACACTGGAATATGAACAACTGCAGTAAATACATAGGTCAAAATAGATTAGGATCGTATCAACGAAAAATATGAGTAATTTAAAATCTTGCAGACAATTTAGGTAAAATTTGTGCGTCTCTTAGACACTTCTATGAGAAAACTACTAACAGAGCAGAGGATAGCCGAACTATCAGAAGACAGTAACAAGCAAATTTCAGCAACATCCTGAATATGCCGTAAGTTGAATAATAGGTGAGATAGGAATCTGACTCTAATATCTGTGTAATGGAGACAATATAAAAGGAAATGTATTAGTGACTCAGTAGTCCCTAGATGACAAGAGCAATTGATAGAGGGCAATGACTGAAAATGAAATTTGGAAACAAATTCGCGTGTGGGAAAGGCATTGCAGTGAGCCAAAGACAGCATGCGGCACTTCTGTGGATCATAGATTAGAGATAGGTAGTTAGGACAGCAACCTAGGACAGGGGATAATTGAAAAAAAGAGGGGGGAAGAAAATTTGTTCACTGCTGCCGTTATTGTTTGGCATTCTATATCAGAAAGTCTCTGAATGATTATCCGCCTAGTTGTCGACAAGTCATTATTACCTAAAAGAGGCGGATATAAGCCAATTGAGGGAAGTTTATAGATAAATCTAAGAAAGCCTGACGATTGCCATGAGTCGGCGAGTAGCTCTAGCAGGAGGGGAACATGGCTGGCGTTAAAAAAACTTTAAGCCAGAATTTTATGCAAGCACGCCATGCAAGATGTTCCAACTTGAATTGTCCGGCCTCCAAACAGAGGGCAGCATAAGAAATACAATGAGCAAAACAAAAAAACATTGTATAAAAAAGTGGACTGAACTCTTTCGACCTCAGTGTTGAAGCCAGAAAGCCAGATGGGACAACCAAATAAAAGTTGAGCTGAGACTTTGGCATTAAAAATACGTAGGGCTGCAGGAATGCACTGATTGCCTTTTAAAAAGAAAAAACGTGAAATAGCGAGGGAAGTAATTCTTGCTGATTTAATTGTTGCTCTGCGATGCGATACCCACGACAGATTGTGTTGAAAAGTCAGGCCTAGATACTTAAATGAACTGACTTGTTGAATCTCTCTATTATGGAATATCCAAGTCCAGCGTTTCAAGACTCTCTCAAACACTAAGATTTTTGATTTAGTATAATTAAGTTGAAGATCATTAGTGCTGAGGTATTGGATGCAGCTGTAAATTAATCACTTTAACCCAATGCAAGATTGGGACAGCAGGACCATGGTATGCAGTACCTCATCATGTCATATGTCGCTGGATTTGTATTGAAGAGCAGAATGCAATGCAAAAATCAATTTTGAAATATCTCATTCCTGTCAAAAGTTATGGCAAAAAAACCCTAAAAAATATGCATTGAGCTCTATGGGAAAGTGAAAGTGCGATATATCGTGGCTTTACTCACGAGTAGGCAAACATGCCATTGTCCTTCGGAAAGGCCAAGCTGAGAGGAATCCAAGACCTTGTCCTCCTTTTTAGGTTCAGGCATCTGGGCACCCTACCTGTACTGTTATGTAGTAAGAAACCACCGGCATCCTCTTTATCTGATGGGTTCAAGATTGGAGTTGTGATGCAAAAAAGAAAAGGTTAAGAAGTGGAACCTGATGCTTCTGGTGCTTTTTATAACTAGAGAATTGCAAATGCCCTTTTTATCTTGCAAATTCCTAAATGGTGCAAACCGAAGCATGTCTATCAGAAGTAAGTCCCATCCTGTTCTATGGGACTAACTCTCAGGAAAGTGTGTATAGGATTGAAGTCCATGTCACATAAAGATTCTGCAAATGGATTCTCATCCCCATTCTGGATGGAGTTAGTTATACTCACAAGCAAAAGTGACCATGTATGTTCTCTAAGCAGTCCTAACCATGTCTACTCAGAAGTAAGTCCCATTGTGTTCAATAGTATACACACAAACCAATGAATCACCATTTCATAGACAATATGGGGAGGGTAATTTTAGCCTTTAGAATAACGAGAGGTTGAAAGAGTGGAACATATGTTGAATGAATGATGTATGGGTGTAACTTCTGCAGATCATCAGAAAGTGAACCAACAAAAAGTGGGGGATACCTGTAATTAAGGTATTAATTACAATCCTAACCAGTTTTCTCATACTGGCATAGCTGTCCCAACGGGGCACATGCTGTATCCTGTACTAGGGTGGCAGTCATGGAGGTCTCCTCAAGGTCAGGCAATTTTGTTTCTTCTCCTATGAGTGAGCATTAATGGATATTTCAGATTTGGTACAGTATTACCCTACTGAAAATCCTAAAACATATATCTTAGCAGCCTCTTTATAAGAACATAGAGGTGAGGCTTCTAGTACAACTTTTCGCTAACATTCCCTTCAGAGACCTGCACTAATTGTGAATGATTAAATAGGTTACTGTCTGGACATAAAGACGAAAGCTAGGCCTCAGTTTCTTGCTTCCACACTCAGAAATAATTTCTGAATAATCCAGTATAAAAATGGGTAGAGGTGCCATCTAGTTGCAATGCCTAATTTCAGGGAAGATAGATACGGTATGTGTAGATGGAATTCATAAAAGATAAAGGTGTCCTCTGCACATTTCCCTGCTAGTTGTGACTTAACTGTAGGGTGCAGTGTTCATCATTTCTAAGCTGAAGAACCAGCATTGTCCAAAGACTCCTCTGTGGTCATGTAGCCGGTGTAACTAAATGGCAAGCGCACAAAACACTGTTTACTTCCCACTCATGGGTGTCTATTTATCTACTTGGATTTCCATGCTTTTGAACTGCTAGGTGGGCATGAGCTGGGCAAGGGACAGGAGCTCACTCTTTCCTTCAGTATTCATGTCTTGAACTCCAGCCCTGCAGACCGTAACATCAACAAGTACAGTGACTTAACCACTGAGCCATTACAGTCCTCTTGGAATGCATATGCGGGAGGAGTACATTGGTAATGTGATCTTGCAGTCTGTATGCTCTGAAAGGAGAACAGGGTTGTATAAGATTTAGAGCACAATCCTAACCATGACTACTCAGAATTAAGCTCTGTTGGGTTGTACTCCCAGGAAAGCATGCTTTAAGACTGCACAATGAAGACTAACAGCTCAGTCCTACCTAAGTTCCCCTTCACTGATGCAGTGGCTCCAATGTGTTTGCCATTGCATCCCAAAAGGAAGTTTGCAGGATTGCGGTCTTCTACAGGTAAGGGTACATCAGTATGCTGCAGCCACTGCAATGGGACACCTTGGACCTGCAAGAGCTTTATAGCTGGCACAAATCCACCTTTTTCCTGTGTTGGTGGATCAGGCGCAGGAAGGAAAAATGCTGTTGGAATTTATTCAGCCACTTTACAAGCCCAATGCAGAGAGAGAGAGAGAGAGAGAGAGAGAGAGAGAGAGAGAGAGAGAGAGAACGCATACTTCTGCTATTTGCTGCTGCATAGTGGGATATCAGGTGTTTTTGCCAGTGGTCCAGAACTGCACTTCCACATTGCCATGTACAGAGCCATAAAACATTACTGCCAAAATGCTAATTCCAGCAATGGATCCGGCCCTTAAGATCAGGCTGATATTCAAGTAAGTAAGCTGCTGTGATCGACATGAGCATGAACTTCTTCCATCTATCATGCAGGGGCTTAAAGTCTCATCAGGCATGCTGTTAAGACCTGGAAGTGGTGAAAATCCCTCCATGCTCACAATTCTACAACGTTCATGAGCAATTATTTGCCTTGACTCTGTGACTGTTAACAATTCCCAAAAACAGAAAATTGATTTATTTACCATTCCTGGGGCCATAAATCTGGATGAGAAGAAGCTCTCTCTTTACCAGTGTTTGCACTCAGTCCTGTTTGCTCTCAATTCCAGTCAATAATTTTAACTTATGTAGTTAATATTTAATAGTGGACATATTGAAAGTCTCATCATGTGGCAGATATAAATACTAGAACATACAAAATCAGTTTGCCATTCTGAAAGCACAAACGTTCTCTGCAATTGTCACTGTAAGTATTTTTTTCCTGGTAGAATCCTGATCTCTTTACATTTGTTTAGCATGCTGGTGAAACTGACATTGAATCTATCAATAGAATTGCAACTATCATGTTTATATTGATTATTTTTGTAAACCTCTTTGCACTTATAATATTTTTATTCAAATAATTATGCTTGCTAGGGAAATCAAGCAATCAAACAGTCAACTGATCAACTATATTTATATACCACTTTTCAACAAAAAGTTCACAAAGCGGTTTAAAGAGAAAAATGAAATAAGTAATGGTTAATGGGAAGTAAATTGAGATGACAGAGAGACAGCTGGACAGACAGTCATTTGGTCCGTTAGGACAGCATGAGTCCTATACAGCCGGGGGGGGGGGGGGTTTACAAAAGTGCTGTAAGTCACTTATGTGCCTTTTCTAAGGGCATAAGGCTAGTGGACAGACATGCAAGGTGCTGTCCACACCACTACATGAACAGGGAGATGGGGGAGTTGTGCTGATCTAAGGCTGCAATCCAGAGCGAGGGCAGTGAGGAATTCCCTAGCTGGGCTGCCCCAACTATTCTGAATCCAGAGCAGAAAGTTATGCTGCATCCAGAGAGTCAGGAAGCCTGGACTGCGTTAGCTGCTCCAGAGTAGTAGGCACAAAGTAAGTGACACCTGGGAATGGCTTACTCCTGAGAAGACCCCCCTCAGATCACACTGAACAAGGAACAGCTGTGGTGTCTGCCTGATAAGAAGTCCCGGCAACCAGTAACTGCTGTGGCATGAGATTGCCAGTACAATCTACAGTGCAAACAAGGGGCTTCTTGGAGTGGCCTGCTGTATCCCCAGGTGAGTGGGCTGCCATAGTTGTGCCATATCCTGAAGTTGAGAGGCAGGAGTTGCAGCTTGGCTGGCCAGGAACTCAGATTTTTGGTCAACACTGCCATTCTTACTCTGCCTTCTCATCTCATTCTTACTCTGCCTATGGGTCTACTCATTGTTACACCAGCTCCTGAGGTGGGTTAAATCTGAGGAGCTGGAAGAGGGAATTTCTGCCCTGGAAACAGCCTCTGGATACAGAATAACTGCTCTGCCCGAGGCAAGGCTAAACATGCCCTCACCTTGCCTCACCAGAACTGCCAAGGCTGTCCCAAGTCTTTTCTGGCGTAACTGGGCTGCCCAGTCTTGGAATTGGGCCACCCCAGTGATAGACAGGGCAACCCAAGTGCACTTCTGGATTCTAGCCTAATTTGGTTAGAATTGTGTCCTGAGTTAGGCTGAAATCCCATCTCCAGTTAGAGCAGCATAAGCCCCAGCACAAGTCCCATGCTGGCACAGGAGTTGTAACAAAAGTGCTGCAACACACTTTTGCGCTACTCTTGGAAGAGAGTTAAGCCAGTGCAGACATGCACTAGCCTCCCTACATCACTATGGGAATAGGAAGACCAACGAGTTGTGCCAACCTAGGTTAGGATTGCACCCAGTAAGTAAGTAAGTAAGTAAGTAAGTAAGTAAGTAAGTTAGTTAGTTAGTTAGTTAGTTAGTTAGTTAGTTAGTTAGTTAGTTAGTTAGTTAGTTAGTTAGTAAAACATGTCAAATTGAATAATGTGTCAAATTGAAAAAAATAAGGATTTGTTCTGTTGTTCTTTAAGTAGTCTGAATCTGACTGACTGATAGACCTGACTGATATATTGCACAGTTAATTTGATTAATGAGATCCTACTTTCTGCCTAATATGATACATTTTTATGCATGTCAACTACCACAGCTCTATTTACTCATTGGCACTAGACATACGATCTTAAGAGTACATCAGTATTCCAAGAATTATGCCATGAATGGAACATTTTACAGATCCAAAGCAAACGGAAATATTCATTTCCTACAACAAACATTTATGTTTGTACTCAAGGGACAGAATTTTCTGTCTTTTTTTAAAGTCTTTATTAAGTAAAGTCCTTGTAGTCAGTTTGCATTGAGTAAACTGAAGAAAAATTACGACAAGCTACCCACAAACTGGTTTACCCAACCTGATTTACCCTATTTGCTCTAATATAACGCTCACCTTCGTCAGCCAAACGAAGGGCGTAATCCAGAGTAACTACGGGGAGTCCTTGCTCCGGTGTAAGAACAATTTGCTCTGGATTGCAATATGAATTTCCCATAGGTTTTCACTAGATGTTGCAGTAACTATGGGTGCATGTAAAGTCTCTTCCATGCACCCGTAGTTATTCTGGATTGTAGGGTTAGTCTCCAAAATCAAAATGAACAATAGATTCGATGGCACATTACACAGCACTATTCAGTGGCACATTATATTTTTATTATAAAGTATTTATAGTTTAGTTTAACAGTTTACTACAGTATTTAGTTAAATAGTTTACTATAGAGATTAAAATGTAACATAAAACCATTGTTGTATAAAGTAATGCAGTTGAGTAAAAATTATAACATAAATCCACAGCCATTTTATTATTATCATATAACTCATTATTATATGCAGTAAAATTAAATTTTGTAGCCGCTTTACAGCTATGCATTACAATTGTCAGCAAACTTTTTTAAAATCTCAAGCCTTTAAAAATAGGGATGTGCATTAGATTTGATGGCACATTAGATTCCAGTAAATAAAAAAAAGGCCTCCGTCAGTCTGGAAAGACTATGGTATCGTAGCCTGGGTTGGATTGTTATGGAGGATAGGCTGTTACCCAAGCAGCAAATCCCCCCTCTCCACGCCACTGAATTAGTCCAATGGAAAGGCAGAGCAAATACGATTGGATCCAGCTGGCGTCGCAGAGCTGGCTAAGGACAGGAGCTCACCCTGTCTTGTGGGGCCGACCCGGGTCTCGAACCCTGGCCTGCTGGTTAACAGGCACAGTGTCTTAGCCACTTGCGCCACCCACAGCCAGAGTGTCTAACTCTCTAACCCAGGCTTTCGTGCTTCGCATGCAGCGTATGCAGCGCCAAGCATTCCAGTAAATACAGTATTTATTTATTTATTTATTTCATTTGGAAGGAACATCATACTAATGACTGAAGGTCTCTGGTAGAAACAATGAGAAGTGCATTGATTTAAGTGTCACGCACACAGACGCATACACGACTAAAACGCACTGAATATGTTTCAGTAGAAGTTTTGCAAATCTACAATATTCTCAAACGTTTCATACAAGTAAAACATCCAGGAACATCCATAGATTTTACATGGCACCACACCATTCATTACTATCACCTTTTAAATTAACAAGTCCTTCTATTTTTCTCTTTGCAGAATCATTGACAAGAAAAATGAAATCTGCTCTCTATGTGTGTTTGATGGTTGGCCTCTGTTCACTTGCCAACAGTCACCACCACCCAGACCACCATGGCCCAGACCACCACCACCACCACCACCATGAAGATGAGCATGATAAGCACAATGTCACAAATGTGGCTCGCGCAAAATTAGATTCCGCAATTCTTGACTTTGGAATTCAACTATACAAGCAATTGGCTGCTTCCACACCACCTGGAAAGAATATTTTCATCTCGCCCATCAGCATCTCTGCCACCCTTGCATTGCTATCACTTGGAGCAAGATCCGCCACTCACACTAAAATTCTAGAAGGCCTTGGCTTTAACCTGACAGAAACCCCAGAGAGCAATATCCATGAAGGATATCACAGCCTCTTCCATGCACTGACCCGTGCAACTGATCAGATGCAAATTGATATAGGGCAGGCCTTGTTTATGAAGGATGACCTAAAGCCATTGCAGAAATTTTTGAAAGATGCCCAAGAATTCTATGAAGCTGACATGTTAACCGTCAATTTCAAGGAACCCAATAAAGCAGAGAAAGTCTTCAATGACTATGTTGAGAAGAAAACCCATGGGAAAATTGCAGAACTAGTCAAGGGTCTTGACCAAGAAACTGCAATGGTGATGCTTAACTACATATTCTTTAAAGGTAAGCTATGAGAATGTGAGAAAAGAGATGATTTTCGCATTCAAACGTGTGTATTAAGATGTGAACTGGGCACACCTTGCATTGCATACATGGGAAAACAGGTGTTGGATTGCCTACAGCAGAGAGTCCGCAATCAGGGCCTCCAAGTGGAATTTTATCAGGGGGTTTCCTTTCCTAAGGGACCCAAAGAAGGCAGGGACAGAGAAAAGGTAAAAACAAAATTCAAGGAGGTGGGTGACAGCTGGAAACGTTTCTGGAGCCCAGGTCTACTAACCCAATAAAACTGGCCTCCCAGTTGGCCTAGGGCAAAATCCAGAGTACCCATGGGGAGTCCTTGCTCCGGTGTAAGAACAATTTACTCTGGATTCCAATATAAATTTCCCATAGGTTTTCACTAGGTGGTGCAGTAACTATGGGTGCACATAAAGTCTCTTACGTGCTCACGTAGTTACTCTGGATTTGGGGGATTTAAGTCTCCATAAGTGAACATAAATAAATTAGTACTTGAAAGAACAAACAGAATCAAACACCTTAATCATTCAGTTTCATCCATTTCAACTGATACTGGAGAATGGAGACTAGATAGTATTTTCTGAATACTACCATTTTTAGTGCAGTAGTACTACCTTAATTGGCTTTTTAAAATGTCAGACTTTGTTATTTTGTTCAGAGACTGACCAATTTGCTTTATGTAGGCAGCAGACGGTAGAATGATCTCTTTGAATACTCTCTTCCAAGCATAACTGGGATGCCTCATTTTATTTCAAGACTACTGATAGAAGCCCTTTGATTCAGAAGAGACCAGAGAGGAGGACTTCTTTGTGAATAATGAAACAATCGTCAAGGTCCCAATGATGTCCAGGCTGGGATATTTTCAATACAACAATGATCCAGAGCTGTCTTGCAAAGTGTTGAAAATGGACTACAATGCCACTGCCGCAACACTTTTTATTCTGCCAGATGAAGGAAAATTCAAGCAGGTAGAAGATGCCCTCTCAGGAGACACTATCAACAAATGGATAAGCCATCTGCACTAGTAAGATCAAATTACTTCTATATATTTGTTAGATATTTGTGGAAATGTTTCGTCATTAATAGAAATGCAATGCTGGGTGACCACATCATGGCACCGTTATTGACCAGCATATCATAGGAATATACAGTATCATTGAAATACTTTTCTGCACATTCAGACTTGGATTGCTCCAGTAAATTATGAGAGCAGCGTTATCCAGTAGTAAACCACACCATCAGAGAATGCTATGGCATTGTGGTTAGCATATGTGTGGAAAGCCACTGTTCCTCCCATCCTTCCTCCTCAAACTGAGAAAAATAATCAGCCGGTTTCAGCCGGTCCCCAACCCCTAAGAAGAAATGTTTGCTTAATGCTTGGCCGTCCGACCTCCAGAACATCCTTGGTATCTTCAGGGCCATGGTGTGGAATGGAGCTTATGGGGAGACGAAAGGCAGGACACCTTTTCCTTTTCCTACACAACTAATATCTTCCTGCTCTTCTCCTGCTGTTCTATACTGTGCTAATAAACCCTGGATTGAAATATTCCCTCAGTCCTCTCCTTGAGTGCTTTTTATTGTCTACCTGGTGCTACATCAAGCTGATTTCTTTTCTACCTCAATTTCCTCTTGATGTTGTTAACTGTTCATTGGTCTTGGAAACCAAAGACCATGGCCTAGAGATCATGGATCTCAGGTACCAGGAACCAGATGAACCAGATCTCCTCAAAACTTCTAGATGCCCTCTCCTCAACACTTCTTCTTTCATTCCATCTTCTTCTTACCTTCTCTACCTAAGATCATGGATCTGAGTACCAGGTACCAGAAGAACATGGGCTTTAGCTCTGTCTGCCCATTCCATGCATTCACTGCATCACCTTCAAAAGAAACATGAGGACAAAGCAGAAGAGGAAGCATTGGGGAAGAGGAGAGCACTCTGTTAGATGCCCACTCTTCAACACTTCTTTCATTCCATCTTGTTAAGACAAGCTGCACAGAAATTGCATGGTGATGACAAACTCACTCATGAAATATCATGTAGATCTAAAGCCAAATCCTATACAGTTCTCCAGTGCTGGTGCTGCTGTGCCAACAAGGTATGTGATGCATTAGGGGTAAAGTCACAGAGGTCTTTCTTTCCTTCAAACAGTCACATTTGTTCCCTTTCCTCAGGGCTGCATTACAGTTGCATCATGGTGGAAAGTTGGATAGGGCTGTGCTCCTGGTCTATTGCTCTGAGTAATAATTGTCATATCTTGTTTGTATTTTTTAAGTCAAACTGTGAAAGTGCACATCCCAAGATTCACGATTTCTACCACCCATGATCTTAAGGAGCCCCTCAACAATTTAGGCATTGATGTCTTCTCCAACCATACTGACCTGTCTGGCATCACTGGGGCCCGTGATCTGAAAATGTCAAAGGTAAGTCAGAAAAGGTTTCCTATTATTCATAAGGTTTCTTTTGATTTTAACCATGGTATAACTATATTATATTTAGGCACAGTGAATTATTTGTCTCCTTGTAGAGCCAGCACCAAGCATTAGGTGGCTACCAGATTCTATATATATGACTGAATTCCCCCCCTTGTCTCTGCCACTGCCCCCATTTATCCACCTCCTCTGGTACCTTGCCAGGCGGCAGTTGCATGACTATGGGAGTGCAGGTTGTAATGTGTGATGCACATGCAGATAGCCAAAAAATTTTAAATTTTTGAGTAATAACTTTGTTATATGTCACTTGATGTGAAATATCTCAGACCTATCAGACAAGAAATAAGTTGGGAGCATAAAAGGTCCACTCCTAAGGTCTTTCCCCACCAGACTTATTTGAAGAAGAACCAAGAAGCAGAGTCGGGGACGGTGGTAGAGGCTTCTGTGAACCCTTATGCCTTTGCTCACTATTCTTGTCTTCATGTGCCTTCACTCCTGTATCCATCATGAGCCTAAAGCTGCAATCCTAGGCCCAGCATAAGTCCAGTGCTGGTCTGGGGGAGTCAAAAAAAGTGCTGTAAGGCACTTCTGTGCCACTCCTGGGAGAGGGATAGGCCAGTTCACAGACATGCGCTTGCCTCCCTACATCATCACGGGAACAGAAAGACCTATGTGTTGTACTGGCCTAGGTTAGGACTGCACCCTAAGTGAGCTTACTTAGACATTGGTCTTTGTAGGACATGTAGTTCAGAGGGGTTTACACCCTACTATTTGTATCCCTACTCTGATTGACTGTGACAACCGCATGATTTTTTTACGGGCAGCAATGATCCCATCACATTGTCAATCACTTCCCCCACCCAAAATATCAAAATTGCCACTCTGAAGAGGAGTAAGTGCAAAGCTTTATTTAGGGAGTGATCTGTTTGGCCTTCACATCCGAGATGTTGTTTCCCAAACACTGACTCCTTCCTTTGTTTCTTCTCAGGTTACTCATAAGGCTGTTCTGACTGTAAATGAAAAGGGTACTGAGGCAGCAGCTGCAACTGCTCTAGAAATACTTCCCATATCTTCGCCTCAAAACTTTGAAGCCAACCATCCTTTCCTCGTTGTGATTATGGAAGAAGGGTCTTGGGGCACCGTCTTTCTTGGTAGGCTACAAAACCCAACTATGTCCTAGCCAGTAAATTCTGAATGTTGTTCCCAAATAAAATAATCTTTGCAACCAGAAGTGAGAGGAAAGCATGTCATTTTTTTCAATACCAGAAGGAAGATTACAGAGAGAGTGTGTCCTCTCATGGAGTGTCATTCCTGAAGACTATGAACCATAAAAGGGAGAGGCTCATGAATTCTTCTGAAGAAAATCAGCAACCTTTTCAACATGCCAAATACTGAATGGCCACCCCTGAAACATATGCCTATATGAAGTTACTCCATGTAGAAGCCATAAAGTATGTGACCAAAACAGAAACCTCCCAGATCCCATTGGATCTCCCAGAACTTCTGCATTTACTTGAATCTAAGGCTCACCTTTTCCAGCCAAATTTATTCTCCAAAATCAGGATGCACAATAGGTTCAATGGTTAATTAGATTCAATGGTTAATTAGTTTCAAGTAAATGTCATCATCATTGGCATCCTTCAGTCTCGAAAGACTATGGTATTGTGCTCTGATTGGAGGTCCTGAAACAGCATCTGGTGTGGCTAAAAAGGCCAATTCGAGAGTGTCCATCCCTTCCAAACTGAGGACAAATAAATTCCGTCCCCTGTCCAGACCCCAGGTTTCGCTGCTTTTCGGTCTGTCTCTTTGCTTCAGCCTGCCAAACAAGTGCCTCTTCCAGTTGGAGAAGGCCATGCTGGGTCTTTTGCCTCCATGCTGAACGATTGGATGTCAAGGTTTCCCAGCTGTTGATGTCCATTCCCAAGGCCTTTAGATCCCTCTTGCAGATGTCCTTGTATCGCAGCTGTGGTCTCCCTCTAGGGCACTTTCCCTGCACTAACTCTCCATATAGGAGATCTTTTGGAATTTATGTGTGTCAGCTGCTGGCTGAAGCCATTCTGCACGTGCTCTCTCTCCCCCCCTCTCATTGCATGCTGCCATTCCACTAGGAAGGAGACACAGAGTGCAATCCTAGCCATGCCTACTCAGAAGTGAGCCCCATTGTATTCAATGGGTCTTACTCCCAGGAAAGTGCCTTTAGGATTATAGCTGCTGGAGCCCTGCCAGGACCATAGGAAGAATCCTCCTGCAGACATGTTGCACAAGCACCCACCCAGAACACAATCCCCACCACCCCAGTCACACATGAGTTGCAGAACCCACATCTATACAATTCATCCCTAATAAAGTTTGAGCCATTACCATCACTCCCCCCCCCAGTGCCCACAGTTGCAATAACTCTAGCAGAGTTATTAACAATGATGCAGGTAATGACTACACACTTTCACAACATCATCACTGGCTGCCCTGGAAAGACTAGTTAGAGTTCCAGTGGTGCCAGGGATGACTGCCCTGTGGATGGGTGAGTGGGGCAGTGCCTACCTTCTTTCAGGGTTGGAGCAGGGGTGCCCATCCCCAGGATAGACCCCCAATGGTATCCAGACCAGGTCCTCTGTTCCTGGGGAGGGGCTGCATGTAGCTGCCTTGCCATTGGAGAGTCCACAACAAGAGACCACATGGAAGCAGTGAGACCACCTGTAAGCATTGCAGAGATGAGGGAATTCATGCAGGTGCCCAGTTTTGGGTCCAAACTGCCTACAGTCTCTCTGCAAATGCTTAAAGTTCCAGGTACAGTCTCCTCCCTTTCATGTGCTCAATCTGATTGTGGTTGATTCTGGGGTCCCACTGCATACTCACTGGAGACTGTTCTGTATGTGGAAACCCCCCACTGTAACCCTATGAATGAGCAGGAGCAACCCCAAGCATATGAACAAGTACACATGTGAACTGACCCCACTTTTGTGTCTGTGTCTTCCTGGGTGTGTCATTGCCATGGGAGGGGGACACCATCTGGGGTCACTGGGGTGGGCTACAGCAGGATTCCTGGGGCCTGATACCACCCCTTAGTCCTTTGAGGTGGGAGGTTTTGGGTAGGCAGGGGCCCCACAAATGGTCAGATACCCTTGCCCTGATGTGAGGTGTCTCACAGGTGGGTCCCTTCTGTCCCAGGATGTACTTTTGCTCCTTGGTAGACCCACGTGGACTCCTGTCCCAGGCTTCCTTCCCCACAAATGCCCCTGGAAGCCCCCTCACCTCCCCCTGCCCCCTCCTCTACCAGCTGCTTGGGGGACCCTTGCCCTTCCCCTGTCTGAGTCATCAAGGGGGGCTCTTTCCTGGGCCTGATGCCCCCTGGATGGGGTCTTCCCTCTCCTCCTGGCCTTGTGAGTGTGGACCCTGGGTTGTGCTGTCCCTGTTGTACTGACCCTGGGTTGTGCTGACCCTGTTGTGCTGTCCCTTTAATGCTGGGGTTCCCTCTGGACTGCTGCTGCCCTGTTGCCAAAGACTATAGGACACCCAAGTTTATCTGTTGATATTGTTTTTATTGACAACACACCCATGTATCTCTCTGTGCAGTCTTGTCTCTGCTGGTGCCTGGGCTTTTCCTGGGCCACCTTGCCTGCTTGGGGGTGCAGAGGGCCTGCTTCATCCCATTCCCACCCCTGAAAGCCTTGTCCTGTCCATCATGCTGGGGAGCCACTCTGACAGCTTGACAGCTACTCCACCCCAACTTGCCAGCTGGTTCCCCATGTGATCAGGAGGGGGGCAGTGCAGACAGATGCTGGTGGTTCTGAGTGATGTGAGAGCGGGTCAACTCGTGTAACTGCAGGCCATGCAGCACTTACAGGCTGCCTTCTGAGCATGCCCGGTGGAGCAACTTGTGCTGATCACTGCTCCAGAGCAGTTATGGGCAGCCCTGGGTTCCTGCTTCTCAGGCTGAAGCATAACTCTGTGTTCTGGATACTGAATGGTTACGGCAGATATGGTTACATAACTCTGTGTTATGGTTACAGAATGTAGGGCAGAGCAGGCTGACGTTGCTCTAGATTTGGCTCTAAATGGGCCTCTAAGTAGCCATTCCCAAATGGCTGTGAAAATGGCTGTGTCTGGCTGTGGCTCCCAGTCCCTGCAGAGAAAAAGGTCTGGGGGAGGAAACTCTGCTTGCTTTGCAAAGGAAGGAAGGAGGGAGCTGTGGCTGCTGGAGTGGAGAGGAAGGAGGCAGGTGGGAAGTGGAGCTGCTCCGAAACCTTGCAGTGTGTTTGGCTTCGGAGAGAAAGGGGGAAGGAAGAATTAATTTTTTTAAAGCAGGGTTGCCAACTGACCCGAGAAACCCCAGCCTCCCCTGCTCCTGTGCCTTTGTAGATGGATCAACCAATATATACTTTGCACAAAAAAGCATGTAATTCACAAGGGTTTGAGTTGCTCATGTTTGGGGCCTTTCATCCAGCTGTTGTCAAAGTAGAGGAGCAGGGCTGGGTGTAAACTTGGCAACCTTCTCAGGGCAGTGGTGGTGGGATAACTCCTGGCTTCTTAAGTTTTGAGCTTCCAAGCCCAGTTGTGTCCACTCAAAAGGATTACAGTCAATGGAGCTTGTATTGTGTAAGGGGACAAAGAAAAGGAGGCTGAAAGGCCAAGCCTCTGCATACTTGCCTGAGAAAGGATGGCTGCTCGGATCACTTAAACATGTGCCTTTTTGGTTGGTGTCTATTTCAATGAGATTTGCAAAAATTAAGTACAGGAATGCAATACAAGTGTTTTTAGCTTTATTTTAACATGTCCTACATTTTTTTGGTGTGTCCTGCATTTTTTTAACCAGGTAACCAATGTTGGCTTGGAGGACAGGAATTTTGGGGAATGTTGGCATTCATTCCATCCAGGGGGGGCTTGCTTAGTACAACCCTAAGGTTGATATCTGTTCTTCTTGACCGAGTTATTAGTGCCCCAGTTATTTCTACAAATCTCCCCAGAATGATGCTGATGATGTAGCTGTAGTTGCTGCTAGGAAGAGTTCCAGATGTGAGTTCTCCCCCACAAAACCCAAACCCAAAAATTGTCAGAAGGTACACACAGTCCAAAAAAAATCCAATTTCCAAGGATGGCAGTTCTTCAATGGCAGGTGAATAATCAACAGATAAATTAGAGAAGAACTGGTTTCCTGAGTTTGGCTGCATGCCATTGACACCTATGGTGACTACACATATGCTACCTAGACTGTCAGCTCTATCTTGTGCTGACATCCATCTGTTAAGTAGCATTATGCAAGGATGGCTCACTACACACTGTCCTGGCATCTACACTATTTGGCATATACCTCCCAAAACACACACATGCGTGCACACACACACACACACACATACACACACACAAATGGCTGCACCAGTATTTTAGCTCCTGAGCTCATTCAAGTAATCCCTGGAATACAGCTCAGATGAGCACATGAATCTCATACCCCACAGCGCCCATCTGTTGCCCCATGGCACACCACAATTCCACATCTCTCCACCTTCCAAATCTCCCTTGCCTGTCAATCAACCCATTTATTGATATTTCACCTTCCCACATACAGTGCCCAGGTCAGCTCACCACAAATCCAAAGAGTGCAATGAAGATACTACTGGAAAAATAACATCAGTGTCAATGTAACATACGGTTCTGCAACAAACCAATACAAGGGACCAAAATAACAACAGAGGCCATTTGGCAGGAATAGTAGAGCAAGTCTCTGGAGTTGTTCATTCTCTGGCCGAAGGCTGGGGCCAGGAAAGTTTTCCTCTTGTTGTGGCATTTTTCCTTGAAAGATGGAAGGAAAGGGAAAGGAATGGATGCAACATGCTCATTGTAGAAGCCAGTAGTGCAATTTTTGGGCAAAACCATCAACATCTGTAGGAATTAGCACCAGATGTGGCCTTCAGATGCAAGGAAGTGGCAGATAGCAGTGTGCAAATGCACTGTTACAGAGTGGATAATCCTCCCAGCAATGGGTATGGGTTGCTGATGGGCAACTGTCTACACAGAAACCATAAAGAGCAGAATTCCCAAATGAACAACTGATCAGCACTTGCATTTTCACTGGCCATTTCAATTAGGTTAATTTTCTTCTTGTTCTTTTTTCCTTTGGATTGCTGCGAAGCATTTCATCTCTCACCACCTGTGATGAACACACTTCTCGGTCACATTTGTTCTTCCCATTTCCTCTCCGCTCCAGATCTTCTTCACTGCCTCCCACGCTCAACTCCCACGTTAATCCCTTTCCTGGTACACAGCCATTTGTACAGCAAGTGGACCAGTGATGGGCATCAAAGAAATTAAGAACCGGTTCTCTGTCCATCTGGCAGCCACTTTTAAATGGCTATTTTTAAACTTTATATGTACTATCTCTTGTTAACAACCAGTTCTGTAGAGTAGGTGCGAACCTGCTGGAGCCCACCACTGAAGTGGACACTTGTTGGCTCTGTTGGCACACAGCCCACATTCACAGTCACGCTTCTACATGTGTTACCACCATAAGCTTGATCAAGAAAAGGCACAGTTCCCACAAAGACCCATCCATGCTTTCCACACTATTGTCATTTACTACAGCGTGACACCAACAGTGGGTACCCAGTAATACAGAGAATGGCCCAAGTGTTATTGACAGTCTTGGAATGAAATATATTTGGATAGATTGTGCTACCGTGGAACAGAGGTTGGCAACCTTTTGGGGCAAAAGGGCCAGATGTTGAGCAATGAAGTTGCTAAACTCTGGAAGTAGCTGTGCAGAGCTCAACTTGGGAGGAGAAGCCTCCCATCCAATTTCACAAACACCAGAGTATGGCAGAGCCACTATGTTAGGGTTGCTATGTCCTGTCCAGTGGGACCAAGTGAGAAGGAGGCTTCACTTGATAAATCGCCTATATCAGCCCATGGGACAAAGGTTGCAGATCCCTATTTTGTAGTTTTATTGGTTTTATATCTTTCAGGGAACACTTTCCAAATCAGTTTGTCTACCCTTTTCTATCAGGGAAGAAACCCTATGCACTCTGGAAATGTCTGGAGCATGTGGGTTAAATTGCAGTCATGGACAGAACTGGCCAAACCTACTGGGCTTCACCAAAGCCACACATGATTTCAACATGTTTCTTATAATGTCCAGGCTGGCCCTTTCTTGAAGCACAGTTAAGCAGGACACTTCAGAGTCAGACTTAGATTGTGGGCCATGGACAACCTGCAAGGGACATCCATTAAAGATGAATGTTGGGAGGATTAGAATGGACAAGATAAAATATTTCTTTACCTAGAGTGTCATTGGTCTGTGGAACTCCCAGCTGGATGTGGAACTCCCACCCTGGATGTGGTGATGGCATCTAGCCTCAATGCCTATAAGATGGGATTGGACAAATTCCTAAAGGACCATGATGGGTTATAAATCATGAGTGGTGTGTAGAGGTGGACAACCTCAAAATGCCAGATACAGCAGGGGAACCTGGATGGAGGTGTTTTGTGTGCTTCCCTAGAATCTGGTGGGCTGTGTGAAGCTGGACTAGATGGGCCTTTGGCCTGATCCACTGGAGGATCTTATGTTCTTAACCTATAGGGGCACCTTCACCTTATATATTATATTTATTTTAGATGTCCTTTTTCATTTAAAACACAAAGGTAAGGTTAGGTTTAGGTCTCAGATAAAAGGCTTAATATATATATCACAGGGTCTGTTGCCCAGTTATAGTTGGTTTGTCTCAGTTACAGGGATGCAAATGGCAAGCACTTCCAGGCTGCTGCCACAAACAGTATGAGGCCAGGGCACCAAGAATGCAGGTAAGTTGTTAGTGGGACGATGGTATGAGCAGGGATGGTGAGGGCAAGAGTTGGGAGGGGCAGGGAGTTGTGGATCTTAGTAACATCACATGCAGCAGGATCCAGCCCTCTCTTTTCTATGGCCTAAGCCTCTTTTTTCCTACTCAGACTTGGTCTAGCTATATAGTTCACCAGGAGCCCTGTGAAGAGATTAACAGAAAATAAGATTACCCCTTCTCTCTGTGTTAGAAAATATACATTCATTCATGCATGCATACATATATTCAATCATGCATTCATATGTTCCATCTCTAATATATTCACTTATATAAATTTAAAAAGCAAATTAATTCTTTTCCCCCCTGGCCCGAGTGGGGATTTGGCCCTCCTGCCAAAAACGCGGGACATCCCTGCTTCAAAAAGTGCCTGTAATTAGGAAGCCAGGTAATTAGGAAGAATTCATTAGGAAGCCAGGTGGACCTGTCCTTAGCAAACTAGCCTTGCATAAGACACCCATGTTACAAAAGAGAGCATGTAGGCCGTTGTTTGTTCCTTCAGATTTCAAATACTGAAGACCTTGAAAGAGGTCAATCCCCTAGCAGCAAGTAGAGGAGTTTAGAGGTTCTCTTTCATATAAAGAGTGCGCATTAAAGAAATGTGTTTGAACAAAGAAAGATTGCCATTTGCTAACTTGACCTGATAAGTCACAGCTTCCATTATCACAAGCTATAATCAAAGAAATCAACTATAATCTCTAAAATGTTTCAGGGCTTTTGATGTCGTGTTTTTAAGCCTCTAGATGGACCAAAATCAATGTTCTCATTTTTGGCACAATCTCATAGGCTTTAAGAAAATAACAAGACTCCTGAGAACAGTTGATGGCTTTTTCCTCCCACACTCCCATTAAAAATCCCTCTGTCATGGTAAAATTGCACCCACTTCTTTGCTTATGACTTATGACTTCACATTCCTCACTATATGTCCAAATTACAAAGCTACCCTACAGGTGTCCAGGAAACATTTTGCTATTTTTCAGTCCCATATTGCATCAAGCATGCAAAAAACAGATCAGATAAGCAAAATTTTGTAAGTTTAATCCAGTTTCCTAGGACATAGCTACAATACAAATGTGCAGCTTAGCCACGTTTTAGAGATACAAACCATTTTCTCCTTGCAGTGAACTCCAGAGCAAAAATGGAACCCAGCAGACAAGATGTGCTTTTGGTACTGGCACACTCAACTTTTCAAATTTAAGATAGAAAACATCATGTCACATGTTCTCAATAAGCATCCCCTTCTAAACCATTAACTTTTGTGGGGTTAAATGATAGAGATGTTATGAAACTAAATTTACCCAAGGTTAGAGTTATAATAATTCTCTTCCACAAAATCGATACAGGACCCTCTGGCCCATTTGCAAGTACATGAAAATAATCCCCCCAAAATTGGGATTGTCCCTATTTTTGGGGTTTTTTGTGACCTACTTCTTTGTGACTGTCCCTGCAGATAGGAAAATAGACTTCTGAGAATCTTCTCTGGCTGCAATCCTAACCTCCAGTTCATTGGCATCCTTCAGTCTCGAAAGACTATGGTATCGTGCTCTAATTGGAAGTCCTGAAACAGCATCTAGTGTGGCTAAAAAGGCCAATTGGAGAGTGTCCATCCCTTCCACACTGAGGACAAATAAATTCCGTCCCCTGCCCAGGCCCCAGGTTTCACTGCTTTTGGGTCTGTCTCTTTTCTTCAGCCTGCCAAACAAGTGTCTCTTCCAGTTGGAGAAGGCCACGCTGGGTCTTTTGCCTCCACGCTGAACAATCGGAGGTCAAGGTTTCCCAGCTGTTGATGTCCATTCCCAAGGCCTTTAGATCCCTCCTGCAGATGTCTTTGTATCGCAGCTATGGTCTCCCTCTAGGGCGCTTTCCCTGCACTAATTCTCCATATAAGAGATCTTTTGGAATCCGACCATCAGCCATTCTCACGACATGCCCAAGCCAGTGTAGACAACGGGGTTTCAGAAGTGGAATTCAGAGATTCCAGCACGTTCCAAGACTGAGTCATTCGAGACTTTGTCATGCCAGGTGATGCCAAGAATACATCGGAGACAGTACATATGGAAGGTGTTCAGCTTTCTTTCCTGCCATGCATAAAGGGTCCAAGACTCGCTGCAGTACAAGAGTGTGCTCAGGACGCAAGCTCTATAGACCTGGATCTTTGTATGTTCCGTCAGCTTCTTATTAAGCCATACTCTCTTTGTAAGCTTGGAGAACGTGGTAGCCGCTTTACCAATACATTTATTCAGCTCAGTATCTAAGGAGAGTGTCAGAGATAGTTGAGCCAAGGTACACAGAGTCATGGACAACCTCCAGTTCATGTTCAGAGATTGTGATACAGGGAGGTGGATCCACACCCTGACCCATGACTTGTGTTTTCTTCAGGCTGATTGTTAGTCCAAAGTCTTGGCAGGCTTTGCTAAAACGTCCATAAGTCGTTGAAGGTCTTCAGCAGAGTGAGCAGTAACAGCAGCGTCATCGGCGAAGAGGAACTCACGCAAGCATTTCAGCTGGACTGTGGACTTTGCTCTTAGTCTGGAAGGATTGTAGAGTTTTCCATCTATCTGGTCCGGAGATAGATTCCCTCTGTTGCGTTTCCAAAAGCATGCTTCAGCATGACTGCAAAAAAGATCCCAAATAAAGTTGGTGCGAGGACGCAGCCCTGCTTCACTCCACTTCGGATGTGAAAGGAGTCTGATGTTAAGCCATCAAAAACTACAGTGCCCTTCATGTCCTCGTGAAAGGACAAGATGATGTTGAGGAGCTTAGGTGGGCAACCAATCTTGGGTAGGATTTTAAAAAGGCCATCCCTACTAACCAAATCAAAAGCCTTTGTAAGATCTATGAAGGCTACAAAGAGTGGCTGTCTTTGTTCCCTACATTTCTCTTGCAACTGTCTAACGGAAAATACCATATCAGTGGTGGACCTGTTGGCTCAAAATCCACACTGTGATTCAGGATAGATTCTCTCTGCAAGCACCTGAAGCCTCTTCAGTATGACTCGGGCAAGCAGCTTCCCTACAACACTAAGAAGAGAGATGCCACGGTAGTTGTTACAGTCATCCCTGTCACCCTTGTTCTTGTACAGTGTGACGATATTAGCATCCTTCATGTCCTGTGGTACTCCACCTTCCCTCCAACAAAGGCAGAATATCTCCTACAGTTCAGTGGAAATGGTCCCTCTATAGCACCTCAGAACTTCAGCAGGGATGTTATCTTTCCCGGGTGCCTTGCCAGAAGCAAGGGAATCCAGGGCTTCGTTTAGTTCTTCTAAAGTTGGTTTACTGTCAAGCTCCTCCAAGACAGGCAGGCACTCAATGTTGTTTAATGCTTCTTCAGTTACTGCATTTTCTCTGGAGTAGAGCTCAGAATAGTGCTGCACCCAGCGTGCCATCTGCTGTGCTTGGTCCTGGATGACCTCACCTGTAGCAGACTTAAGCGGGGCAGATTTCCTCACTGTTGGACCTAAGGCCTGCTTGATGCCATCGTACATCCCCTTGATGTTGCCTGTGTCAGCTGCTACCTGGATCTGAGAGCAAGGCTGCAGCCAATAATTGTTAGCAAATCTCCTGGCAATCTGTTGGACTTTGCTATGGGCGATTCGCAGGGCTTGAAGGTTGCGCTCACTAGAACAGGCTTTATATGCAGTTAGAGCTCTCCTCTTTTCCAAGGGCTGGTGTCAGCTCCTCCGAGTGGGCTTCAAACCAATCTGCTGTCTTTCTAACCTGCTTACCAAAAACTGACAAGGCGGTAGTATAAACAGTATTCTTGAAATGTTCCCTTCGTTCAGAAGCGTTTGCTTCAGCCGGGCCTGGGAGAATTTCCTCGAGTGCATGGTCAAATTCCAACACTTTTTCCAGACTGCGGGTCTTGCTGATGTTAATTTGTGGTCTTCCTTCCTTCTTTGAATGATGCAGCCTCTTTGCTTGTAATTTACTCTGCTGCACACCAAGGAGTGGTCAGTATCGCAATCAGCACTCTGATAGCTACGTGTGATCTTAATGTTGGGAAGGCTGGAGCGCCTGGTGAGGATCAAGTCAAACTGATGCCAATGCTTCGATCTAGGGTGTTGCCAAGACACTCTGTGTTGAGGCTTTGTGTTGAAGAATGTGTTGCTAATGCAAAAATCATGATAGCAGCAAAACTCTAACAGGCGTTGGCCGTTTTCATTCATCTTCCCGATGCCAAAACGACCTAGACAAGCGGGCCAAGAACTATGGTCAGATCCAACTCTTGCATTAAAATCACCAAGGATAAACAATGGTTCTTTCTCAGGGATTTTCTTGATAGTGGCAGCCAGATCATCATAGAATTTGTCTTTGGATTCTGCTGAAGATGATAGTGTTGGTGCATATGCACTAATAAGAGTGACCAACCCTACTGATGACTGTAGCTGCAGAGACAGAATTCTTTCACTTCCTCCAGTAGGTGGAATAATGGATCCAAGTAGGGTGTTTCTAACCGCAAAGCCAACTCCATATTCCCTAGTCTCACTTGATGGCTTTCCCTGCCAGAAGAATGAGAAATTTCTCTCCTTAATAGATCCTGAGTCTGGCAGCCTTGTCTCTTGAAGGGCAACTATGTCCATCTGCAGTCTGCTCAGCTCCATATCAATGACAGCTGTCTTACGTACGTCATCCAGTTCTTGCAAATCATCAGAAAAGCCGGGGGTCATTGTCCGAATGTTCCAGGTGCCCAACTTAAGGGCTGAAGTTTTCTTATGTTTGTTGCATGGTGCAGAGTTGTTGATCTGCTTGTCGGTTTTCACACTAAACCCCACGCACCCAGTGAGGTTAGCAGACCGTGGCGAGGCAGCATCTTACTGGCTGGGGACTGCCCAGCTTAAGGAAGGCGATAGTTGCCCAATGAGGCACGATGACCTCTCCCACCGTCAGAAGTAGCCCTTGGCATCACGCTCTTCGCCAATCGAGCAACGACTTATAACGGTAACTGCCACTTCCCGTGTTGTTTCCACGCTGTATGCGAGGCTGGAGTTCCTCTCCAGAGCACGAAGGCCTGGGTAGGTTATTATGGGGGATAGGCTGTTGCCCAAGCAGAGAATCCCCCCTCTCCACTCCACTGAAATAGTCCAATGGAAAGGCAGAGCCAGTACAATTGGTTCCAGCTGCTTCGCAGGAGTTACCAGAACATGACTGTAACACAGTCACGAACTGCTTTCGGGACTCTGGCTCCTGATTTTTCCTCAAGGTTTACACCTGAAGCCTTTCCCATAAATGGGTATAGCCACAAGGCAGCAGAGGTTTAGTGGGAGTTTTCCTTCTCCTAGGTAGGTTCGACAAGGACTCAACTCACATGATTTGCAGAGTCACATGATTCACCCTCACGTCACCTCCAGTTATGCTGGCATAAATTCTGGCTTAAGTCCTATGTTGATCATGAGAAGCTCTGCATGATACCTAAGGGAGTTAGGCTAATGCACAAGTATACAGCAACCTCCCCACACCACCACAAAAAGATATGCCAGGTGAGTTAGGCAAGACTAAACTGGTTGGGATTGCACCCTTTCTGACCTTCAGTTTGCCTGGGACACAGCTATTCTGGCTGGGCAAGTGGCTGAGCTGGGTTCATCCGTCCAAAGCTTTGTAAGGCCCAGGTTTGACCTGGATTTATTGGATTAGTCAAATCAGTCACTCTTAGTTCAGTTCCTAAACCATGTTCGTGGAACATAAAAGTGAGCCCTGTTACCCCATTACATACTGTTAGGTACACTAAACCATTCAGCTAACTTTCAGGACTTGGTGGCTTAGGCTTAATTGAAGGATTTCCCACGCCTGTCTTAAGGCTTGTTTATGGCAGTTTCCCTAATGCAGTCTAGCATCCCTGCTCATTATTATCCCTGTTCCACTATTTTGTCACTCACAGCCCTATCCTAAACTGCTCTGGTGCAGTTGAGTAGCATGGCCTGCCCTAAACTATAGCATAGGAGCAGACAGGTGTTGCTTTGTTGGTAAGGGGATATTTTCCCCTTTCCTCTGAGTAATGTCCCAGCCTGCCTTATGAGGCTATTCGGATCTGCAAGTCCTAACAGCCCCATGTAAAGTCATCTGGCCCTAGAGTGGGATTATGATACAACAGACCCTAATTCTTCACCTCCCCTGCCCAGAAATGCCTCCTTCCTTCTCTGCCACCTTTCTGTCTGCTCCTTTCCTCCAAAGTGCATTCCTTCCTCCCACCAGCAGCTGATCTACTGGATGCGCTGGCCATTCCTCTGCCTTTGCTTACTCTCTGAGTTTGCAAATATGCTTTACAAAATGTTTGTGGCATCCTCTGCTGGCACAAGGACCACTGGACCAGTAAGTCTGCTGGCTTGGTTTGCTCTGCCAGTTGCAAATAAAGTTTGCAACTCAGTAAATATATGTGGGTGGTTGCAAACTTTTGCAATTGTTTGTCTTGCTTTATCTTTTTAGCAAATATCTGTCCAGCTTCAACTTTGTGCCCTTGTAGATAGTTGCTGTTTCCTAAGAATAATTTAAAAACACCTTTGAAATACTTAAAAGGCATATTTAAAATATTTTTATCTATGTCTTTACCGTACAGAGGAAAGGAATTTATGATAACCTATTGGAATTAACTCATCATTGTGGGAGTAAAATTTCAAGAATACTTTTGGGCCCTGGGCATCCCTACAAGACACCAGGCACCACCAGAGGGTAGTGGGCACCAATGGGCACCACAATGCAGTGAGCAAAAGGGACCAGCCAACACCAACAGACAGTGGGCACCAGCAGACACCAGCAGGCATTGGGCATCCCAACTGGGTACTGGGCATTTTTACTGGACAACACCAGGTATTGGGCACCACCATGCAGTAGGCACCACTGGGTACCATACATCTCTTCCAGGTACCAGGGTCCAGGGCCAATGGGTAGTGAGCACCACCAGGAACCACCTAGAAGTGGACACATCTGGGTACCAGTGGGCAGCAGGTACCAGAGGGCAGTGCATGCCCCTAGGCACCATTGTGCAGTAGACACCAGGCATTTCTACCAAGTGCCAAACATCCCTGCCAGGCACTAGGCACCAAGCACCACTGGACACCGCTGGGCGCCAGATTAATTCTTAGTGAGTCTACAGCTGCAATCCTATCTATACTTTCCTGGGAGCAAGCTCCATTGTCTATAATGGGTCTTACTTTTGAGTAGACAAATATAGGATTGGGCTCTACATCATTTACTCTCAAAATTTCATCCTCTAGGTCCTTGGGTTTGGGTTGGGCATTGATGAGTCAGGGATTCTTCAATATAGGGCCAAAAATGTTTTGCACCCTTCAACCCCTTCTGATTTGAATTTCTAAAAATTGGTCCCTAGTGGTTACATATATCACAGAAGGAACACCCTCCTCAGATTTTATGCTTCTAGGTCTAGTGGTTTTGGCTGGGCATTGATGAGTCAGTAGGTGTCTCAGATAGATAGATAGATAGATAGATAGATAGATAGATAGATAGATAGATAGATAGATAGATAGATTGATTGATTGATTGATTGATTGATTGATTGAGAAAGATTTGGAGGTTAACTGCTCTCTGTTGCTTTGAAAATGCAGTCAGTATAATATGGTGGTTACTGAACTGATACTAGGATACTTTAACAGAAGAGAGGAGAAACCTCCAGGAGGATCTGGATAAACTGGAATCCTGGGCTGTAACAAATAGAATGAACTTCAACAGGGAGAAGTGGAAGGTTCTGCACTTAGGAAATAAAAACCAAAAATACAGGTATAAAATGGGGGATACTTGGCTTGGCAGCACAACATGTGAGCGGGATCTTGGAGTCGCCGTGGATCACAAGCTGAACATGAGTCAGCAGTGTGATGTGTCTGCAAAGAAGGCAAATGCCATTTTAGGCTACATTAAGAGGACTGTGGCTTCCATGTCATGAGAAGTTCTAGCTCCTCTTTACTCTATATTGGTTAGACCTCACCTTGAGTACTGTGTTCAGTTCTGAGCACCTTACTTTATGAAAGATGCAGCCAAACTGGAGCAAGTCCAGAGAACGACAAGAATGATCAGTGGGATGGAAGGGAAGCTCTACGAGGAAACGTTGGGGGAACTTGGGATGTTCAGCCAGGAGAAAAGGAGGCTGAAAGGAGACATGATTGTCCTCTTCAGATACCTGAAGGGCTATCATATGGAAGAAGGGGTTCATTTGTTCTTGGCTGCTTCTGAAAGCAGAACTAGAACCAATGGTACAAACTGCAAGAAAGGAGATTTTGGTTGGATATCCAGAAAAAATTCCTGACAATTCGGGCGGTTTGGCTAGTGGAACAGATTGCCAAGGGAGGTGGTGGACTCTCCCTCACTGGGGGTCTTCAAGCAGAGGCTCAATGAGCACATGTTGGGGATGTTCTAGGAGGATTTCCTGCTGCAGGCAGGGGGTTGGACTAAATGACCTACTGGGTCCCTTTCAACTCTAGGATTCTATGATTCTATGATTCCACTCAGGGAACAGTCCAAACCAACTTTCCCTTTCCCTTACCAACAGTCCAACGAAACATTCCCTTACCTTGAGGAGGCCTCCATGACAGCCGCCAGACTTCAGGGCAGTATGTCCCATTGGCATAGGTCTTTGATTCCTCTCAGCCTGGTCTTTCCAGCAAACAATGGCACATTTGCCTACTCACGAGTAAAGCAGCGATATTGGGCACTTTTCCCATAGAGCTCAATGCATATTTTTTGACCATAACATTTGATAGGAAGGAGATATTTCAAAACCAATTCTTGCATTGGATTCTGCTCTTCAGTATGAATCCAACGGTATATTACTTGAAGCTCCAGCAAGAAGTTGCAATTATTAGGTACCCCAGTGCGCGTCACCCCATTGAATGCATCACCCCTGTTGACACCATTGCTCACACCACCACCCTAGTGACACCACTGCTGCTAGTGACCGACTATAGGGTGGGGTGCTCGTCCCTGTTTCTAAGCCCCGTTTCTAAGCGCTAGGGCAGGATTTAAAAGTGGCGCACATTTGCAGTTATGAAATCTGTCCAGACTTGGTGGTCTGGGAAGTAAATACCTCTGTTCTGGGTTTCACTTGATGTGACAATGCCAACTCATTAATGGGCCTGCTTTGCCCCAAGCAATTGATGTTGGCCACCATCATTATCCCTTCATTGGAAGAAATCAGTATTAGCAGTACTACTGTTTCACAGAAATCAACTAATACAGCTTAAATGATGCATTTAGAAGATCCAGAGTTAAATTTCCTGCTTTTGCTTTTCAAAGGATCTCAGGTGGCATGGCTGAACACTTCTATCAGAATCCCTACATTTTGAATCCTGCTGCCAAATAGGAGGCAAGATGAACAAACATCGGTTGCAGTACAAGGTGGCTGCTCATCTTCTTCTGGGCTTTGCAGTGGTGGGCTTCAGGAGGTTCTCACAGGTTCTACAGAACCCTTTGCTAATGAGCGCCTGGTTCTGAGAACCAGTTACTAATGGGACATCGAACCTGGTTATTAGGTTATTAGGACATAGAACCTGTTGTTAATTTATTTCAATCCCACCACTGGCTTTGTGTATTGGCAAGCTCTGAAGTTGGAAACCAGGGTGATTGCAACAAGGAAGGGGATTTGCACCAAGTCAAAGAATTGTTCGCTGACACTGGCAGACAACTGCTAGGGCAGTGGTTCTCAACCTTCCCAATGCCGTGACCCTTTAATACAGTTCCTCATGTTGTGGGGACCCCCAGCCATAAAATTATTTTTGTTGCTACTTCATAACTGTAATTTTGATACTGTTATGAATCGTAATGTAAATATCTGATATGCAGGATGCATTTTCATTGTTACAAATTGAACATAATTAAAGCATAGTGATTAATCACAAAATAATATTTAATTATATATTGTGAAATATTTATTTCTAATAACAAATAAAAAAGATGCAAAATACCTTGCAAGGCCCCCTTCACCAGGGGTCTTTAGGCGACCCCCATGAAAGGGTCAGGCAACCCCCAAAGGGGTCCCAACCCCCACTTTGAGAAACACTGTGCTAGGGAGTAATTTCTGCCTATTTCAATAGTAACTTTTTTGAGCTATTCTTTGCCTGCCCAGGCAAAGCTAAGGAAGAAATTATTTACAAGAAACACCAGAGGGCTGGTTTCATCCATCAGTTGTGTTATTACTTTTGGCAATATGCTTTTCTTTGGGCTCATCTCAAGCTATTTAGGGCCTAATCCTATCCATCAGTTTCAAGCATCATGGATTGCCATGACAATCCAGCCCCATAATAAGGGAACACATATTTCCATACCATCAATCAGTCAGTCAATCAACTGTTTTTATATACTGCTTTTCAAAAAAAAAAAATTCACGAAGTGTTTTACAGAGAAAATAAAATAGCCAATGTCTATAGGAGGGAGATATTTCAAAACCAATTATTGCATTGGATTCTGCTCTTCAGTATGAATCCAACGGTATATAACATGAAACTCCATCAAGAAGTTGCAATTATTAGGTACCCCAATGCGTGTCACCCCCTGTCATCTCCCTGTCCGTGTCATCTCCCTAGTGCATGTCATCTCCCTGTCCTATAAGGGCTCACATTCTAAAAGATGCAAAAGAACACCAACAGCAACCACTATAAAAACATTGCTGGAGTGAGGAGACCTCAGTCATTGCCTCTCCACCACAGGATGCAGCACACACCCCATTGGCACAGCTGCACCAGCATTAGAAAATGCTGCCTGCTTGGTTTCTGGACATGGACATTCAGGTTTCTGGACATGTGCAGTGGGAGAGGCATGCACATCTCCCTGGACATGCACAGTGAGCCTCAACGTGCCCATTTGGACCTGCTCTGAGGTGGAGGCCTTGAAGCAGATCTGAATGAGTGCGCTGAAGCCCAGAGCTGGCTGGAGGAGTGTCAGACCTCCTGCATGTCACCCCTAGTGGCACTTCAGCTGGTGCGACTGGCAACACAGCCGTGTTAACTTGCAAGTAAGCAAATGTGCCTTGGCTCATGTTCAGGTCAGGCACAGAGGAATGCAAGGCCACCAGAATGGTCCTGATCCAGTGAAAGTGGAGCTCTGGCTGCATTCCTAACCCCCCAATTAGGCTGGCACAAGTCCCTTGTTGGCCTTGTTGGCCTGAAGCACAGGTGGGCACAAGCCTATTCGCTCCGGTTCTGGGGGATCTTCCAATCCCCCTGCCACTGGCAAGCCGGCAGCAGCAGGAGGCCCCCAGAACAATGAGGACCGGTTCGGCCGCCACCACGCTCTCCTCTCCTGGCAGGAGGCTGAGAAGGAGGAGCGCAGCCCCATCCCGCTCTCCAAGCCTCTACTGGCCGACGGGGGAGCTGAGAGCCACATCCTATGCAGGTCTACTCAGAAGTAAGTCCCAGTATCGTCAATGGGACTTACTCCCAGGAAAGTGTGGACTGCAGCCTCAGAGCCCCATCCTATGCAGGTCTACTCTGAAGTAAGTCCCAGTATAGTCAATGGGACTTGCTCCCAGGAAAGTGTGGACTGCAGCCTCAGAGCCCCATCCTATGCAGGTCTACTCTGAAGTAAGTAATTTTATATTTTTATTTTCTTATTTTTAAATTAAAAACCTCCCTGGTCCTGCCCCTGGCCCTGGCCCCGCCCACTTCCAGAGAACCGGTTCTTGGGCCAGGCTGGGCCCACCACTGGGAAGGTGTCATAAGGCACTGCTGTGCCACTCCTGGGGAGGTTGGGCCAGTGCAAAAACATGCGCTGGCCTCTCCACAGCACCACAGAAGTGAGTTGTGCTGGCTTAAATTGGTTAGGGTTGTGCCCTCCTCTTTTGCAGGCTCAAACAAAACCCATTTTTACATGACTAGAGCATCACAAGTTGCTGTGTTCTCCATCCCACATCACACCCATAATGTTTAAATTCATGGCTTCGGCACTGGGGTGAGGGGAAGTGTTATCAGTGTTGCCGTCTCAGCCAGGGAAGGCCAAAAGGCCAAAGCACGCAACAAACCGGTTCCACGTTTCCTGAAAAGTAAGGGCTGCCATGACACCTAGTGGTTCTACCAGAAACTGAACAGAAACAATGGGAAACGCTATTCTGCTTTAATTCTTAAAAAGAAGCCACAAACCAAATGCTAATTGTTTTGAGGACTTCAGTTTGGGAGGAATTAAAAAATCACATTTCTTGTATTCCCATTATAACCAGCACACAATCAAAACATTTCTCTCTCACATAGCAGCAGAACGAGGAGACATCCACTGAAATTGAATGTTGGAAGCGAGGAGTGATGAAAGAAAATATTTTTTTACCCGGCATGTAATTGATCTGTGGATCTCCTTGCTACAGGTGGTGGTGATAGCATCTAGCCTGAATGCTTTCAGAAGGGACTGGATAAATTTCTAGAGGAAAAGTCCAAGCTATGACGTATATGTGCAACCTCTATTTTTTTTTTTTAAGATGTGGGCCAGATCCAAGGAAGGGAACCAGGATTCAGGTACCTAGTTTTTTTGTGTACTTCCCAAAGCATTTGGTGGGCCACTGTGAGATACAGGAAGTTTTTTGCACCTGTAAAGCAATATTACCTACCAAACACATGCTAAACTGTGCATTGAGGCCACAATCCTAAACAATATAGGCCAGCACAACTTACCTGTTCTTGATGGTGTGGAAAGGCTGGCACATGTCTTATTGCACTTTGTGACACCCCACAGCCAGCACGGGTCTTGTTCTGGGACTTATGCTGGCCAGACTGGGGTTTAGGATTGCAGTATGAATATTTTTAAGTGATGTGTGGTCTGATTTTTTTTTACTGTTGCTGTTGCAGCTGTTTTGTCCAGCTCATTTTAGTAAAGTGCAATAATCTGTCAGCCGTGCACAGTGGTGCTCTGTGCATTTGAATGTATGTCTTTTGAAAAGCAATTGCAGGGTGTGATTTAAATCAGGGTAATTTTAAGAACTCTACAATGCCAGTTTCCCTAGAAACCAGATGAACCAAGAAACAAGGGATAAAGGGAACCACTCAAAGGGGTTTATCCAGCTGTTTGCAAAAGATATGTCAGTGTGCTTCCCCTCCCTCCATAAATTAATCTTCAAACTGGCCTTAGAGTGTAAATTTAGCTCACATCAGGGGTGTTGCTAGAGGAGTGCAACTGGTGCGGCCAGCATCAGGTAACACACCAGAGGGGTGATGCGCCAGAGGCATAGCTTGGCATGTGCAACATTTGCACATGCACACAGAACACTCCAGTCCCAGGAGAGACAAGCCTGCTCGTCACTGGAGTGGAGTGCTCTGAGACCAGTGTGCATGTGCAAACTTCACACATGCATGCCACCTTCAGGGCATTCCAGGTGAGGGCACATGCCTTGAGTGCATTTTGCCATACCAAATTGCACATGTGCATCATACTTCATACCCGTCTGACACATGGGAAGGCCAGCGAATCACCCCTGCTGCTGGCTTCAAAGGTGCCGTGTGCTGTGTGTGCATGTGGAAAAGTTCACACATGCTCACAACAGAGGGGTGACACAGTTGTCTCCCACAACTAATGATGTGAACCCTAGAGGTGCCACTGGCTGACAGCCATCATGGTGCAATTCACCAATTCTTGAATATGCTAAATAAATAGCTGATTTTGATGAGTTCAAATCCCATTTTTTCTATATACTCACAGCCCATTCCTAACCTTGTGGTGGTGCGGTGGTGCATGGTACCAATCCTGGTTCTGCTATGTCCTATAGATGAATTTTGATTCCTGGTGGAATCCTAATGGTTAGAGGATGTTTGTTCTTTGCCTCAAGGCAATCCCTACTGCATTACAATAAATCAACTCAGACCTCCTCTAGCGATACTAGCTAGTGCAAGTCTGAGTTGATCCATATTGGTGAATCAGACCAGGAAGGGAAGATATGATCATGTACAGTGCCCACCATTCATCCTGCCCCCTTCCCATAACTGATCCTCCAGTATTACTGAGGCAAAACTCTCAAATCAACTCAATTGTGCAGAATCCAAGAGGTCTTCCCCATCCTCATCTACAAGGTACCACGTGACCCCAAGCAGCACAACTTGGGTCACATGGTTTCTTATTATATTGCCAGTCCAAGATGTCACTTCGGTTGTTTTTGTGGAGTGGATCCAACCTTGGATAAACTCCCATTGAGAAGCCCACATCTTGATACTCGGCACATTGCATGTTCCTGAAAATAAAGTTTCAAACTTTTTGTGCCTGCAAAAATCCACAGGGTTTCTAAGAATACAGACAGTCACTTAAGCTGAAGTGACTCTTCAATGGTTTTTTTTTTACTTCTTGAAGTACAATTATTTAAGTCTTGAAGTTGCATTCTGAAATTCTTTATAACTCCACATAGTCCCTACTGGAAGCTGGCTCTTTCAGGGTCTGGAAACAAGAGGTATCCTTGTTTATCATTCAGTTAATTTACAACAGACAAAAACTCGGGAGCCATACTTTGGAACTGCAAATATTTATCTCAAAATTTCACCACTGGGGAAGTAACTGGAACTTGTTTTGATTTTAGTGTTGTGAATTCAGCAAAATACCAGAGAAGTTGACGTGTTGGGTAAGATATATACTATTTATATTCATTTTAAAGAATATAGGCTGCAATCCTAAAGACAATTTCCTGGGAGTAAGTCCCATTGATCAAAATGGAACTTACTTTTGAGTAGACATGGTTAGGATTGTACTCCATCATGCGTAGATATGTGTACAAAGGTACTGTAAAAGTGGTACCTGATTCACACACTAGTGTAATTGATACCAAAGTTTAGTGAGGTGCCTTAAAGCTGAACATATCAATCGTACCTTCTGTTGGAGTGTTGAATGACAAAATAAATGGATGGGTCTTCAAAGTGCCCCAGACTCTGCCATTTTTTCTTCCAACAAACCAACTTGAGAGCAAATGAGATAATGTGAATGCTTTTCCTGCTGTGCTAAGGCAGCAATCCTAAAGACACTTTCCTGGAAGTAATACCCACTGAACACAATGGGGCTTTGTTTTTGTAGACATGGTTAGGATTGTACTCTAGATCTAAGATCTTTCCTACTATTGGAAAGCTCCAGTGTTATTAGAAAAAGAAATGTTAATAATACCATAAAGAGCTGAAAGCTTTGGCAGAGAGAGCAGGAAGCTGTTTATTTATGTTACTGTTGCTAAATGCAATTTTTTCAGGAAGTAAATCATATACACAAGTCTTCATCTGAAAGTTCTCAGTGATTTTCAAGAAGTTGTAGTATTTCCTAGGCTGTAACAAAGCAACTGGAATAAAGTCAGTGTCCTCCTGGCTCTATGGTAGTGACTTCCAAGTGAGGGCTTGGACAGCCCTTGGTTGTAGGTGAGAAGATAGCTGTGGTTTGGGGGCAGAAGAAACTTTGTAAGTTTTACTCTGTGTCATGAATCAGCTAAATGTTTTTCCCCCAATCAAAGCGTAATTTAACTGGTAAGTTCTACCAGGTACACATTTGGGCTGGAGGCAGGGTGATCATATGAACGTAAATTTCCATATTTGTCCTCTTTTTTAGCCTTCTGTCTCGGTGTCCTCCAAAAAGCCTTCATTGTCCTCCATTTTGGCTTCCTTTTGGAACTCTGCAATGATTTGCAGTACCCCATCATGTCTTATGTCGTTGGATTCATTTTGAAGAGCAGAATCCAATGCAAAAATTGGTTTTGAAATATCTCCTTCCTATCAAAAGTTATGGCCAAAACCTAAAACTAAAAATATGCATTGAGCTCTATCGGAAAGTGAAAGTGCCCAATATCGCAGCTTTACTTGTGAGTAGGCAAATGTGCCACTGTCTGCCAGAAAGTCCAGGTTGAGAGGAATCCTAGACCTTGTCCTTCTTTTGGGGTTTGGGTTTCTGGTCACGCTGGGTGGGGGTAGGGAGTCAGAGCAGTATATACCAGCAATTGTGGAATAGTACAACTGGGGTGGTGCTGTTGTCTGCTCTGAATGCACAGCCACAACTACTACTTGAAAAATATTGTTTTACAGTGGAATCTTTCTTTAGCCATTAATTTTTTTCATTTTCTCTGTAAACTGCTTTGCAAACATTTGTTGAAAAGCAGTATATAAATACAGTTAGAATCATAGAATCATAGAGTTGGAAGGGACCTAGTAGGTCATCTAGTCCAACCCCCTGCCTGCAGCAGGAATTCCCCCTAGAGCATCTCCAACAGGTGCTCATCGAGCCTCTGCTTGAAGATCCCCAGTGAGGGAGAGTCCACCACCTCCCTTGGCAATCTGTTCCACTGATTGACTGACTGACTGACTGACTGACTGATTGATTGATTGATTGATTGATTGATTGATTGATTGATTGATTGCTGGTAAGTGGGATTAAATGATGAGCAATGCTATGATTCCATTGCATTAAGTGCTTCTATGAGCATATGCCTGATGCAACCTCATTTTAGATGCCAAATCCAGAGGAGGCACCAGGATGCTGGTCTCTTGTTATCTTGTGTGCTCCCTGTGGTGGGCCACTGTGCGAATGCAGGAAGACCCGATGGGCCTTTGGCCTGATCCAGCAGGATTCTTCTTATGTTCTAGTAGACAGTACATGTTAACACAGGGTGACCAGATGCCAAAGCCAAAATTCCCCCCCAACTACCCCAAAAATTCCTGACCCCCAAGCCAAAATTACTATCCAGTTAAAATAATTGTAGGATACCCCAAAAATGTCAGACAAATGTAGGACATGTTAAAGCGAAAATACTTGTATTGCTTTCTTGTACTTAATTTCAACACATTTAAAATTGAAAACCTCTTTGTAAGAGCTGTTTTCACCAACCATGCACATGTGAAGTGGCTCAAAGCAGACACGACCTTCTCCCAGAGACCCCAGCCCGAAAATACCTGCTCCCATACCTGCTCCCTCATACCCCCCCCATGCATGCACTCACTCACACACACACAACACACACACACACACACACTCCAGGCATGCACACACTCACACACTCTCTCCATGCATGCACACGCTCACACACTCACACACACTCACACACATGCACACGCAGGCTGCACAGGCCTCACCTTTCTGGAACAGGTAGGAGACCCTGGCCGGCCAGAGATGCTCCAGAGGTGGCACAACCAGCTGCAGGAGACCTGGGTGGGCCAGAGAAACAGCCTAGGCGGCATGGCTTGGCTTCAGAGGCTGTGTAGAGGGGGCATAGAGGGCTCCGCAGGGGCCATGGAGCCCCCTGAGAAGCAGTAGCAGGTGCTGCTATTGTGCACAAGTCCTCCTTCCTCCTGGTCCTGCCCCTCTTTCTCCTGCTCTGGGAAGCCCCAGAGCTGCACACAGCTGCCATAAATTTAGAAGGCTGGGGAAACTCCCAGAGGAACGGAGGGGGGGGGGTTTCCTCCTTTCTGGTGACCCCCCCCTTTTTCCTAGTTTCTCCGGGGAAGTCTGGTCACCTGTGATCCCTGTACTAACATGTGCTCTATGCATTCTTAGATCCATCCAGCAGATGACACTGATATGTATACAAATGTAGTCAGATCACTGAAGGATGAGGAGGAGGAAGAGTAAGAGTCAGGAAACTGATTCATTCCCTTTCCCACCATCTCCTCAAATGGATTACTGGTGCTACTGCTGTGATCACCCAAGATCAGTGGTGTAGCTGGGTCATTTGACACTTGGGGCCCATAAATTTTTGGACACCCCCTTATGAGAAGAATTATTTAATTAATATCAGTATTAATTAAATCCACTGATAAAAATATTATTTTCATATTTTTATACCACCATTCCTCCAAGGAGCTCAGGGTGGTGTGCATAGTTGTTCCCCTGCTTTTGTTTTTACAGCAATCCTGTGATGTATGGTAAGGCTGCTGAGCTCCACTTTCACTGGATCAGGACCATTCTGGTGGCCTTGCTCTGTGCCTGAACTGAACAGGAGCCAAGGCACATTTCCTTACTTGCAAGTTAGTTCAGTGTAGTTCAGTTTCGTTTTCCATAGAGCTCAATGAATTTGTTTGCTTGGAAGACTAGAGTCCCTCAAAATGTAGAACACTCTAGAAAAATGTAGGACATGACAAAACAAAAGCTAAAAACCTTCGTATGCTGCTTTCATGTGGTAAATTTAATTATTAAATTTAATGCCTCAAATAACTGTTCAATATAATGTCTATTAAGCTCAAGGACAATCTCATTGTGTTCAGAGGGGCTTACTCCCAAGGAACTGCATATAAGATTGCTGTATTAATTCATAAATACACATTCCCTTCTTCTATTCTCAAAGGCATTACATGATGCCAATTTGAAGATAATCCCAACATGTCTTTGCAGTCAGGGGTACTACTGGTAATTTGACAGCTACAATTAGCTTACTGTTGGCCGTGGTGAATACGTCACAACCTTTAACGGGTTGATAATAAATAAAAAATCCTTCTTAAATAATTGGGAAAGGGGCTTGAAAACAAACCCCGTTCCTTGAATATCATGTTAATTCTGAAACATGCAGAAAAGAAAATAATATTATTTAGACCATCTGCAAGAGGTTGTTATAAGGATGAAATTGGAAAAATTCATGCACATCTCTTGGAGAAAAAAATGTATCAATAATTGGGCCATTTGGGTTGCCAAAAGACTTGTCACTTTTGTTTTGTTTTATTTTGTTTTGCTCCTTTTTTATGTGCAATGATATATTTTCACTCTGTTTGCCAGAAAGAAGTTCGTTTCTGGACACCGACATGAAAACAGGCCTTTTTTTGGTTTTATTTGAACTGTCTGTCACGTGCTTAACAGCTGAGCTTTCCGAAATGGAGATGCAGCAACGTTTAATACCAAACCTCTGGATTTTCAACAATACACAATATCTGAAAAATAATATACCAGATCTGTCTGGAGGAGAATCCACATTAATATTTTCCATATGCAACTTAACAGAAAGGAATGCCAACTTTGGGTTTAATCTCTATAGGAAAATAGCAATGAAACACGACAATAATGTGTTCTTTTCCCCACTATCATTGTCCTTCAGTTTGGCAGCTCTCATGTTGGCTTCCAGTGGAGAAACGCATCACCAAATAGTTCAGTCTCTCAACCTGCAGCTCCTGAAGGGTAAAGAGAATCAGCTCCTAACTTTGTTCCAAGAACTACGAGACAATATTACGGAAAATAAAGAGTTGACTCTTTTGCAAAATAGTTTTTCTTTTATCCAGAAAGACTTCGGGATTAAAGATGTCTTCCGCAACTTGTCTAAGCAATACTTTGACATGGATTTTCTGACAGTCGATTTTGAAAATAGGACTCTTGCCAAAAACATCATCAATCAGCACATTAAGCAAAAGACCAGAGGAAAAATTCCTGCGTTGTTTGATGCCTTTGATCAGCAAGCTAAAATTGTTCTGGTGAATTATATCCTCTTCAGAGGTAACTGCTTCTTTTATTACAGATATATTTTGCTTTGAAGAAGAGAGACCTGGATAGGGTGAACAAATCAGCCGCTAGTTTTACAAAGCAGTTGCTTTGAGGAAAGCATGGAGGACCTCCCAGTTTCCCAAAGTGTACTGTTAGGATATCTCAGGGCGCAATCCTAAGCATATCTTCTCCAAAGTAAGTTCCATTACAGCCAATGGGGCTTATTCCCAGCCCAGGATAGGATTCCAGCCCCAGTCATAGTTCATCCAAATTCATTTGGAGAAGCAAATGGTGAACTTGAGATCTCCAGTTGCTGTTCCTTAAACTTGAATCCTTCCATTAATGGTTGTCAATTGGAGATAAGCAAATAAAATTACCGGTATGTGAAGGTACAGCAGCCAAGTGTGGATCAGAAACGTTCCATACATTTCACATTGCGAAATGTTACATATATTTCACATTGCAGCTAAGCCTTGACCAAACCTGGATTAATAGCGTAGAAAAAACCATGTGCTGGATCCATGTGGTGTAGCTCTGAATAGGAAGGTCAATGTTTCCCCCTAGAACTGATCAACGTTACCCTGAGCAAAGAACCAAGGTGTGGAAATTGTGCACCTTTGTGGTTCCAACATGTGTTGTGGATCCAACATATGCTGGATCAGAAATGTTCCATACATTTCACATTGCAGCTAAATCTTTATGGGCTGTGGGTGTGCCAAAACTGGCTTAATAGCATAGAAAAAAATGTGCTAGATCCATGTGCTAGATCCATGTGCTGTAGCTCTGAATAGGGAATACAGGTCAATGTTCCCCCCTAGAGGCTGATCAAGGTTACCCTGAGCAAAAAGTCAAGGTGTGGAATTACACATTGTGCACCTTTGCAGTTCCAACATGTGCAGTCCCGCTCCACTTGGCTTTCTTTACCCTGGCGCTGTCTAAGACATCCTAACCTTATGGAGACTTCTTCTCAAATTGTACCCTTAGTTCCATTTCTGAATGCCACATAATTACTTGATGAAGAGTGTCCATAAATGTCCATAACATCCATAAATGTCTCTCTCCCTTTAATAAATGGAAAAAGGGACCGAAAGAAACATTTTCCACCACTGGGTGTTCCTTGTCAGAAATTTTTAAAGCAGGCTCCATGGCAACCAAGAGACACTGTAATTAAATATCCCATAATTTCTCTTCTATATTTTTAGCTCTGGTTCTGATTTCTCACTCCTTCGCTAATTGTCGAGTTGTAATAAAGTGTGCCGGGGAGAGCAAAGGGGAGGGAAGCGTGGTGGAAATCTTGTGCACTGCGAGGCTGCTTTGATCCAATAGACTTTAATTGGATAAAGCAGCTTAGTGTGCAGATGGCACCCTTTGTGATTAAAGAGCAAGCCACGAAGGTGACACATAACAAAGCTATGCTTGAAATTACAGGAAAATGGCATTGGTCAGGCTGGAAAGAGTCTTTACTCTTTAATGCAAACTCTTTAAATATCAGCATTCATCAATTGGGAGAGGTGAACTTAATTACGACATGGTGGTTGGGACTGAGGAGATATATCATTCTCCCCCATGCCATTTTTCTGATCACATATCTTGAGCTGTTATTTACCCCACTAAAACAGACATCCGTCAGACTTGAAAGACTATGGTATCGTGCTCAGCGCTGCATACGCTGCATGCGAAGCATGAAAGCCTGGGTTGGATTGTTATGGAGGATTGGCTGTTACCCAAGCAGCAAATCTCCCCTCTCCATGCCACTGAATTAGTCCAATGGAAAGGCAGAGCCAATACGATTGGATCCAGCTGGTATGGGGACCGACCTGGGTCTTGAAACCTGGCTGCTGGTTAACAGGCAGTGTCTTAACCACTTGCACCACCCACAGCCCTTAATAGTTTATCACACAATAAATGGTTGAATTTCTGTGTATCCTCAGGTAAATGGCTGCACCCTTTTTCTAGTAAGTCCACGGAGACTGCACCCTTTTATGTAGACAATTACAGGACGGTCCAAGTGCCAATGATGTTCAAGACAGACAGAATTGCCTCCACATTCGATAAGAACTTGCGCTGTGATGTGCTCAAACTTCCGTACAGAGGGAGTGCGCACATGCTGATTGTCATGCCTAAGGGGGACAGTGATTACATGTCTGTGGAAGATCACTTAACAAGTGAACTTGTGGAGTCTTGGCTTCGGCGCATGAAGACCAGGTATTTCAATGCTAAGATACTCTAGTTAGTATGTTCCAATGCAGGGATGTGTGTAGACATGGACAAACCTCAAAATGCTAGATGCAGGGGAGGGCACCTTGTTAGTATTTGAATTTAATAAGAAAACATATTTGTTCAGGCAAGTTGATTCCAGGCTGATGCAATACTGAAGAAGGCTGATGCAATCCAGCTGATGCAATCTGAAGCTGCTCTTATAGCATGAGTCAGCAGAATTGGAAGTGCTGAGTCACTGGTCACCTGACTGTAATATCTATAACTGATTGGTGTTCCACTAAATTTAAGTGTGTATGAGATTATTGCAACGTGTGGGTTACTGAGGAGGAGTATTTTGCTATTTTGATACTCTGAAAGACTGGACTGTATCTATGGACTGACTTGTGGACTGTTTGACTGGATTTACTGAGATTGGAATAACCCTGAACTTGATGTATGTATATGACTGATCTACTGCTCTGACCTTGGACTGTGTTACTGGACTTATCTTCTGCCTTTCGTTTAAACAATATAGTTATCTTTAACTATAAACAGCTGTCGTGTTTACTCTGTGTTGCTGCTCGTTCTGCTCTGCACAACTACTCTGCTAAGCCCTGCACATCAGCAGGGTCTTACACCCCAACACACCTGAATGCAGGTGTCGTATGTGCTCCAACGCATCTGATGGGCTGCTGTGTGATACAGGAAGCTGGACCAGATGGGCCTTTGGCCTGATCCAGTGGAGGCGCTTCTTATGTTCTTAATGGCTTAAAGTCATTTATAAATGGAATGAGAAGATGGAAGGAAATGGGCCACTTTGCAAGCCAAGGAGGAAAAAGCATAGCTGGGAATGAGTCATTGGTGCTTGTCACTTACCTGTCTCCAATTGCAAATCTTCTTCATGTTGATGCTTCTGATCAGATGCTTTTTCTGATGGAAGGAGAAAGTCCTCTTCTCATTTATGCTAAATTATGCTGCATTTTAATTGTCCATTTGAGTATTTTGCTAAATATGTTAATTATTCATTACTGGAGTTTTTCCCATAGTAAAAGAAAATACCATTAACTAATTTCTACTGTCTTAAAAAGGCTATGCTCTACAACCCAATCCTCAATAGGATTGATCTGTAGGTAGATTGACCAGCAATGTGCACTTCCCCAGTGGTGTACTTATTCTCCAGGGTAGCCCATGAATGTGCCCAATGACATTTTCCATTTTTTAGTGCACATTTTCCCCTGTGCACTCAACTTTCATACTCTGTGTGTTTGTGTTACAGGAAAATGGATATTTACTTTCCAAAGTTCAAACTAGACCAGAAATACCAAATGGATCAATTGCTGCAAGATCTGGGAATTATAGATCTTTTTTCTTACAAAGCAGACCTGAGTCATCTCACAGACCAGAGAAATGTAAAAATATCCCAGGTAACTATTATTGCTTGTCTAATACCATCTAACCTATTTTTCTGCCCAGTGTTGCATATACTGTACGCAACAAGGATCAAATGTATACACCTATGGGCTGGGCACAACTGGATTATTAACCAGCACAACTGTCTCACTCTGAAGGTCCCTTAGTTCACTATAGTGAACAAGAACTAAGAAGTCCTTGTTCACCATGGTGGGTTGCATGTGAAAGTTACTTTCTGACAGTTGGCACTCATATGTGGCAAATCATATGTGGCACTAGACGCTTCATTAGTGACACTTTATAAGTGAAACTTGAAGCTTCATTGGTACTTCCATCCTGGGCAGGTATTAACATTAAATAGCATCAGAGCAATGGCACTGGAAAAGGGGTATTTAATTCTTCCCCCTGCATGCTGCACAGAAAATTACTCTCTGAAACCCCAGATTGGAACAGAACAAATTCCCACTAACTTCCTTACTTACAAACTTCCTAACTTACAAACTTTACTAACTCCCTTACTTACAAATGTCCAGTTTACCAATGTAACATACAACCAGTACTCCCTTACTTACAAATGTCCAGTTTACCAATGTAACATACAACTTACAAATGTCCAGTTTACCAGTGTAACATACAACCAGTACTCAAAAAAGGTCTCAAGAAAGAGCACCCAGATTTTCTTTGCCAACTCTGGTTCTGAATATGTTGTCAATTCTAGACATCTGACCTACCGAGCCAAGAACTAGATGAAACAGACATGTTCAAAAAGGCACTAAGACTGCAATCCTAACCTCCAGTTAAACCTAAGCCCCACATAAGTCCTGTGCTGACCTGGGAGTGTCACAGAAGTGCTGTAAGACACTGGAGTGCTCCTCCTTGGGGAGGATTAGAGCAGTGCACAGAAGTGTGCTGGGAAGACCGTTAAGATGAGCTGGCCTAGGATTGCATCCTAAATCTGTGTATTCAGCTGTGATGAAAGAGGAAGAATGGTCTTTACCATCATTCAACCTGGCTGTTTAGTTGTGTTAATAAGCTAACGATAAATGTGGGTGAAGGAGAACAGACCCTTCTGCAGAAAAGCTTCAGGCACATTGTTAAGAATTCTGTTGCATTTCTAACCTTCTCAGGTTCTGCAAAGAGCAGTCATTGAAGTGGACGAGACGGGCACAGAGGCTGCAGCTGCCACTGGATCAGAAATCACAGCATATTCAATGCCTCCTGTTATCCGCATGAACCGGCCATTCCTTTTTTTGATCTATGAAGAAACCATAAGCGTTCTGCTGTTTGTGGGAAGAGTTGCTGATCCTACAGCATTCTGAATAAAAGCAAGATTTTCTCGTCTGTCCTGTTTCAATGACTTTCTAGGATTGCTATTTGCAACCATTACGCTGTGATACATTGGTGTGCCACAGATGATCTGCATGTTTGCTGTAGGACTTTGGGGGGGGGGGGTCATTTGAATCCTCCACCAGCAGCACACTCTGCCTTGTCAATGCTAAAATAAACTGATGGTCAAAAAACCTTGACGGTTTTAGCATGTCAGTGTGCCATGAGATGAAAAAGACTGAAAATCTTTTCAAGTTTTTTCTTCTCTAGGAAGTATCCCTGTTGAAGAAATCAGAAGTTATTACATTTTTTAAGTTTCAAAATATTGTAAGAGCAAAGTATTTCTTTGTTGTAACAAAATTGGATTTTTTTTTTTTTTTGGAGCAAATAGTTTTGAGCAAATCTATGTTTTGAGCACAATCCAAAACATGTCTTACTCCGAGGAAAATTTCTTTAGGATTGCAGCCTTAGGGTGCAATTCTAAGGTCATCTACTTATAAATAAGTCCCATTATATTCAATGGGGTTTACTCCCAGGAAAATGTGTTTGGATTGTAACCTTAGCCTGCTCAATTCTTTGTACATATCCGCCTGGAAATATATTTTCTAACTATGATCTTAAGATTCCCCCCTCCTTTGAGACATCATGATAAGTCCTGATTAAGTTATATGGTATCTAATAAACCATGTGACTCAGGAGAAAGATTCTAATTAGCATATAGGGCAAATATTTTTGCAGGGCCACATCATCCCTCGAACACTGTGTCAGGGGCCATAGAAATAAGAGCTAAGGTACATTTCAAATTTGAATAAATTTACATAAATGAATACATTAGAGGCAGAACTTCTATGAATTAATTTTACTGAGCTTATTTATAATACACATGACAACTATAATACAGGCACATAGTGCCACATGAGAACTATATTAAAGTACCAAAGATCTTTCTACAGTTTTGAGAATAATCTGATCTGCCTGAAGGACATTCTCAGTTCCCCATCCATATATTCAGCCCCCAAATCTCACACTTCCACCTACATCCAAATTTATATTGATTGGTGCTCCAGCAGGAGGTCAAAGAAATGAAGATGGTTACTCTCACTTGTTCCTGTCATGCTATTATCACTTTGTGCCAGACACCAAAGGCACTGGGAAATGCAGATTACCAGAGCTCTCTAGAAGGGGAAGGAGGTGGAATCTCATCTAGGGGTTTGGAAATAAGTGGAGCTTGTCATGCTCCTGATAACACTGTCAAGGGTGAAGGATGGTGTGAATTGGACTCAGAACAAATCACTTTCTGAACTTTTGGAAAAATCATTTGCTCTTTCTATGGCCACTTGCATTGGTGTATGTGGCAGATAAGGCATGTAGCTTGGGCACAACTTTTTAAAGAATCCATGAAGTGTTTGTGCTTCAGCATCTGGTCCTTCCAATGAACAGTCATGGTCAAGTCCCCAATAGGACTGGAGAATAAGGCAAGTACAGTTGGAATTTTGGCACTCAGAGACATTCCTGAGCTTGTCACCATGTTTAGACCAGCACTGGCTTTCTAAAAAGATTTTCCTACAATGTTTGATTTTCTGTATAGCAACTGTGCTGGCTGACATCATCTCAAAATTTTTCCTGGATCTTTATCCAAAAAGACTGGATTGATCACCATGAAATTGACACAGGGATGGAGGGAATTTATCTTTTGAAAGGGTGCCCTTTGGAAATCATCCTGTACTATGGAATTTATTTCTATGGGCTTATCTTTCTATAGGTTTTTCTATAAATTTTAATAAATTTAAATTAAAAGAGGCAAATTGTCCCTTTTTCCACCACCTGTTTTATAGCATGACTGATCGTTCCAGTGGCTGTTGGCCATCATTTTTACACTCTGGTTCATTCACAGACACTGCCTCATCAATAGGTTTGTCTCCTAAATTTCATGGTCCCCCTCTGTAAATCTCTACAATTTTTTAACATTTTTTTTTTAAAAATCAGCAGATTCAGGACAACATACAAACAACTAGGGGAAGGTGCAGCAGAATGAAATAATGAAATTTGGGGAAAATACAAAATATTTTGCAGGATTTATGGTTATGCTGTTTTCCTAAGTGAGGTTATTGGTCCAGATCCCAGTTATCCTGGTGTAATGTTATACCTGTAAATGTGGTGTATGGGTGCATAATTTCCCTGAACTCTCATATCTACAGAGTGAACTTACATTACAATATATAACTGCAAACCTTCAGCTAAGCTGCAACTCCAGGTAAGACCCTTTTATTAGGTCTGTATTTAAATAGGGCTGCATTTTATGAGTTACACTTGTATTGTGAAAATTGCTGTTTGGGTTTGCATTTGTGAGAAAAATTGGCTCTGCATCTTGGGATGAAATTTAAACCCACATCTCTGGCACTGCCTTTCCCACTGAGCTAGTAGGAACTTATCGCATTGCCTCCTATGAACATGCATTTGTAGTATCTTTTCTGCCTTGTATACAAATGTTGTCTCTCATGGACAACATGAATATGTTGTGTGCTACATTGTATGCACTTATACATACAGCAGGTTGTATGCACTTATACCACAGCACTTATACATACATACAGTATGCACTTATACATACAGCAGGTGTACAGCAGGTCACCAACCTTCTGTAGAGCAGGGGAGATTGGACTGGACTGTAGAGCAGGGTACTACTTCTTTCCCTATTTGAACTTCTCATTGCAAATTCTTATTAGTGCCTTCCTACCCCGGGGGCCACCTATAAGAGTGAGGTACTGTGGGCCCTCTATTTATGGTGATGTATGGAGAGTAGATATGGATGGTAGTGTCACATCATCATGAAGTTCTAATCATTGCCACATATTGAGTGATTTCTTCCATGTATGCATAACATGAAGTTGAGATCAGTGCACCGCATCATGATTGCACACAGCAGCATGATCTGTCAGCAGAATTTCCAGGGACTGAGTGGGCATCATCTGCTGCATCAAAAGCTGCTCCATTAGCTTTGATTTTCAGTTGTTATGAGCTTGAAACTATTGCTTGTTGGGCATAGAATCTTTTGACACTGACTATGCCAGACTCTGGTGTGATATATCAGCAGATGAGGCTACTTATTCCTCAGGTAAAAGTGTGAATTGCAAAAATTAGAATTTCCCCACCCAAAACATGCAGGTACTTTAATATCCTATGGTTTATTGTGCGTAATGCATTCATTATTTCACATTGTAAAAAGTATCCACACACATATTCATTCACAAATTAGATTATCTTTATCATACACCAATATATTCTTTAAAAAACAGATTTCTGATATCAATATAGTTTTGCTGATTGCATTTGTGAAATAGAGAAGCTGACAATAGCTTCATACAGTTTCTCTCAAGTATTGGCATAAATAGAACTTTTTAAATAGAACTGCATGTTATCTGCAGGCAAATTTTGATAGAAATATTAGCATGAATACAAACAAAATGCTGTTGACATAGCTAAAAGCATGATAGCTTGAAATAACAACTAATTAAAAACTAGATTCATCATTTCTAAAGTTGGATAAAGAGAAACTACAACATGAAATACAAGAAGTTAAAACAAATTATCTATCTATACAACGAGATTGCAATATGAAACAAATGAAATCATTTGTATGCTTTTTAGAGGTATTTGTTCTTATTTAAAGGAGAAAGGAAATCCTGTTGAAGATTTTTATACACTGGATAAGCGGTTTTATTCAGAATTTTAGCACAACTGTATTTTTAATTGACAACACTTCTCAATATTTTTTCGCTTGTGCCCCCAGGCTCAGCACTAAAGCTTGCTTCATTTTCAAATGCTTCTTCAAGAGAGAAAACTGTAACTTGTTCAGTTCATCCTATATGCAAAGCACTTCACTTAGATTGTCCTATTTCCATAGCAAAGGCATTTTAGGCGTCCCTAAGCTTGCAAATAGGTATATTTTAAACTAGAGGGCACTTGAATTCCTAATCAAAGAACCTGAACTATAAAAAAGGCATAATTAAAGGGATAAGGAAAAAAACTGTCTCTTTAGCTGCAGCAGGTTTTAAGCACATTGCTAAAGTAACATTGAATTAAACACTTCACTTACAACATTGGAGTTCTGCACATATTACATTATTTCTATGAAGATATTTTACAACATAGGAATTTATTTAACTGAGAGAGGATGTTAACATTGCAAGGTGCAGCCAGTCTCTCCTCTCCAGTCTTTTAAGTTCAAGATTGTGTTTCAGGTTCTGACAATCCTTCATCCATGTTGCCTCCAGCAGTCTTTGGTTTGCATCCTTTCTTTCAGCAATTCTAGGAGTTTGACTTTCTGTTTTTCCTTTAGACAGACAGAAATATTTGAATCACACACTGGATGGAATGGCGCATTTGGAACTGTGCAAATGCAGTGATCTTTTAATATATTCTTCAAAATTGGTGCACTAAAGCTACAATTTAGAAAATTTTAAAATACAATTTAAAAAAAGACATTTTCCAAACTACTCCACTCCCTTTGTTTTTCTTGGTAATAAAAAGAGCAGAATCTATATATCATTAACCCAAACACAGCCCCACATCCATTCCATTTTTGCACCACTCCATCATCACCCTAGCTATACAATATACCATAGTTATTCAAATCTAACACTCATCTTTTCCAGCTAAATTTAGTCTCCAAAATCAGGGTGTGTATTAGATTCAATCATACATTAAAGTAAATATGGTATTTTGATTATAAGTATAGGCCAGTATTTAGTTTAACAGTTTACTATATTGCAATAAAAATGTAACTTAAACCCATAAACCAGTACCATATCCTGAAGTTGAGAGGCAGGGGTTGCAGCGCGGCTGGCCAAGAACTCAGATTTTTGGTCAACACTGCCATTCTTACTCTGTCTTCTCATGGACCCCTATGGGTCTACTCATTGTTATACCTCCTCCTGAGGTGGCTTATTTTCTAGGATCAAATCTATATTTCACTATCCATGGATGGATACGATCAAAAAAATGAAACACATAGACCTGTGTGCCCAAAGGGAATTGTTGGACATCATGTTACCATATCATATGGCAAGCTACTTTGAAATGAAGGTTAAAAACCCCACTTAGCTCCACCAATGCTAGCCTTTGTGCATATTATTCATTTTTATTCAAGTTTTTCTGTTGTGCTCAGCCTATTGCACTGAAAGATGTGCATCAAAGCATAAAAAACAAAATTACAGTAAAACCTTGGATTGAGAGTAACTTGGATTGAAAGCAGTCTGCAAGATAAGCAAACATTTCTAATAAATTTTGGCTTGATATACAAGTGATGTCTTGATAAACAAGCAAAAAAATAGTCCCGGGCAGGATACAGAATGGGACTTACTTCTGAGTAGACATGCTTAACATTGCAATATCAGTTTTGGTGCTCTGCCAGCACCTGCTCAGCCTCTCCTGAGAAACCAGCCTCTGAAGTAAGACTATTATAGTCAATGGGGCTCACTCCTATGTAAGCGGGGGCAAAGGAAAGGTGCCTGAGTAGACATGCATAGGCTAGTTTCTCAGGAGAGGCTGAGCTGGTGCTGGCGGAGCACCAAAACTGATATTGCAATGCTAAGCATGTCAACTCAGAAGTCCCATTCTGTTCAATAGTACTTACACCTAGGAATATGTGGTTAGAACTGCAGCCTGAGAGATCTAGTCTTGATTGTCTACTCTGAAGTAAGCCCTATTATGATCAGTGGGGCTCAATGGAAAAGGGGACAATGGAAAGGAGCATGAAAGTCCTAGCTTTGCATATCTAACACTCCTCAGTGGGGCTCACTCCTGTTTAGAGGGGCAGATTGCTGCCTGAAAGACTAAGTGCAAATTAATTTGTTTTATTTTTCTTTACTTTTTGTATTTTCTTTATTATTTTTGTATTATATGCAATATTGTAAACATTTTATATGAATATTTTTGGTTTGTAACCAATTGTCTGAGTTTCCCTTATTTCTTTTGGGAAAATTCACTTTGATATACAAGTGTTTTGGATTACAAACATGCTCCCACAATGAATTATGCTTGTAAACCAAGGCATTACTGTATTGACAACTGATATGTTAACATCTGTTCTTATCTGGCTTCTGGGGACTTGATGCTAAGGCAGTATTCCAGTATGCACTTTCATGGTAGAAGCCCCTTCAATAGACATGTATAGGATCATGCTGTTATTGCCAAGCATGTCAACATTGTGTGCCCATGGAAGTAAGCTATTACACATACACAGACTTATACTGACCCATTTTGAAATGATTCATCCTATGACCTAAAGATACCTGATTCCTCTCCATATTTGAATTTGTATTTAATTTGGCTATGTAGGAGTATAAGACATTATGCTGAAAGGAAATTTCTAAAGCTCTTCATAATGACCAAAAACATAGAGGATAATAAAACCATAATCAGCACAACAACATTATAGTAGCAGAAGAGATTCTTTTGTTATTCCTAACACTTATGATTCATAGCTGCTCTGTTCTAGAATGACTCAGTTAATACAGTCTATTTGCTAGCAATAGATGTGTACTTGCTTTTCTCAGAAAAAAAATGTGAGGTCTCCTGAGGGTGAGGCACTTCCTGGATAAAATCCACGTTCAATGATGTGCTACAAATAAAACTCATGGGCCTTCTGGAACTGATTCAGATATTTGAGGATTCCAACCCCTTTTGGTTAAGCAGCATTGAAATGCACACTGGGGCATGATTGTGTGCAGCACTACTCACAATCAGATTTTCTGAAATGGCTTCTGAGATTTCACACTTCTCTGATACAGAGCTACTTATAGCATTCCTACACAGCAGTAGGTTCACAGAAATGAAGCCCCAACGCCAGGCTCAATGAAACACACAAGAATACACAGAGGATATACAAGTGTGCAGAGGTCCCCAAAGCAGCCCAAAGAATTGTGGTTTGGTGAGAGTACTAAGACTGTTGTTAGAGAGCCCTACCTTCAAAAAGAAAACCACAACTTTCTAGAAGAAGGAAATCACTGCTCGTATTAGATAGGATTGTTGCTTCTCTTCTCACACACTACATCCTGTCACATTACCTCTTGAATTGTCTACACTACCAACAGCATTCCAGTTCTCACAGTGGCTTTCCAGAACTCTAAATCTTATTACATTTGAGAAAAATGTTACCACTGATGTGATGAGGAAAGTATCACCATTTCTGGAGGTTGAGAACACCCCTAGGCTCTACAATAGGAAATTGCCAAGTAATTCTACCATTATGCATGCAATCAGGGCAAGGGGAGGATGAGACCAAGCTGGGTCACACTTTAGAGGTGAGATGGGATGTCGCAACTGTTCCTGTCATGGCCATAGCCTAGGGGTCAATGGAAATATGAAGAATGTAATCATAATATTGGGCCCCACCTTAAGAGCATGCACTCATCCATCTTGGTTTCAAATCAGCCAACTGGCACAAAAGAGCCAATTGGAAATTTTTTACCTTTCACCCAAACTATATACATATCTACAGTATTTACTGTATTTACTTGAATTTAATGCGCACCCTAATTTTAAAAGGCTTGAGATTTTAAAAAGTTTACTGGCAATTGTAATACACAGTTGCAAAGCTAGTGCAAAATTTACTTTTACTGCATTAATGAGTAATGCAGTAAGTAATGCAAATGAGTAATTTGCAAATGAGTAATTTGCCCCTGCTTACTGGGTAAGAGACACTCTTTCAAGTGGGTGCTCCTCTTTTATTTAGCAGGGGGAGAGTAACTGGCCCTACACACCCCAGCAATGTCTGTTCTAGTGGCTTCTGCTGGTGTTCTTTTTGCACTTTAGATTGTGAGCCCTTTTGGGACAGGGACCCATTAGCTATTAATTAGCTATTAATTATTTCATTTTCTTGTAAACCGCCTTGTGAACTTTTCAGTTGAAAAGCGGTATATAAATACTGTAGATAGATAGATGAGTAATATGACACTAATAATATGTTAATTGGTTTATGTCATGATTTCTACCTAATAGCACTACTTTATACAACAATGGGTTTATGTTACATTTTTATTACAATAGAGTAAACTGTTACAATTCCAGCCAAACCAATTCCTGCTGTTCCTTTTGTGCAGGCAAACTGGGCTCTGACTTCAGGAGCAATTGCAATACCGCATTTCCAGTTTGTCGGCACAAAAGGAACAGGAGGAATTGGTTGCACAAGTTGCCTCAGCCCAGAGGGCTGATCCTACACTTATAGTCAGTGGTGTTTAACAACAGGTTCTATGTCCTAGTAACCTAAATAAACAACTGGTTCTATGTCCATAGAACAACAGTTTTTTTTTGTCCCATTAGTAAACAGTTCTCAGAACCAGGCACTCATTAGCAAAGGGTTCTACGGAACCTGTGAGAACCCCCTGAGACCCACCACTGCTATGCACAACCTATGCACGTCCACTCAGAAGGAAAGCTCTACTGAGCTTAATGGAATTTACTCTCAGCAGATCTTGATTTTAAAAGGAATGAATAATGTTTTAACCCACCTTTGTGTCTCATGTCTGGGTGCGAGCAAATAACAATGGCTTTTCCAGTACTATTAATGAACTGGTAGCACAGTTACTATCAATCTAGGGTCACTAATTTCACTTTGAATACTAAGGCTAATATTAAAATATGTGGTTGTTGACTTACAGAAATACCTGAAACCTATTCCCTTTGTTCACTAACAAAACAAAAAACAAGAACACAGAAGACACAATGTTAGCAACTTGGTAGCTGCATAGCATCATTAAATTCTGCCCTAACGTTAGCTGATCACTTACAAGCTAACCTTCCGCGAATGGCTTTCTTTGCTCCCGTTATTCTTTTGATCAGCTGAGTTACTTGGATTACGACTGGAAGATGGCAAGGTGGAAGTAGAGGAAAAGGGTACAGTCCCACTGGAGTTGCTAGAACGGTTACGGAAGGAATCATCTGAAAGACAACAAGTGTTGGAGTTGCTATTGGAATTATGATTCTGGTAGCTTCACCACTGGTCAGTTACAATGTAGTAATTGCAAGGAGTATAACTGCTGAAAGTCCAAGGTAAAACCAACAAAAAGAACTACAATATACACTCTCTGAGAAGCCATGCTGCTTACCAGTAAATGAGTACATAGAGCTCTTTCCTATTCCAGAAGTACCGGTATATCCTGTTGAAGAACTTTTGCTAATGGGATTTAAAAAATTGAAGAAATGATGTTATAAAGAGAATCCATAATTAACAATAGACAAGCTTCTCATATTTACATTTAGATGGGTGGAGCAAAACCATTTAGAGGTTATTGTTTTAGTTATTGTATGACACTTGATGTACTATACTGAATTATATTAGCTCTCTCTAATTCATACCAACATGGTTGTATTTAACCAAGAATCACGTAGAACTATCAAGCTAGGAAATGTTGATGAAATCATTTATATGGCTTGAAAAGAACTTCTGGCCACAATTTACTCTTGTGTGTTTGCACAGTTTTAATCAACTTGTGCATATACATTTTTGTGCACTGTATATCTTATTGTGCATTGTATATCATATGTTTTGCATTGTGTACTATACTGTGCACTGTGTATCATGTGTGCATATATTGTGCATTGTGTGAAGCCGAAGAAAGAATACCAGTATTTTTTACTGTGCAACATGATAAAAAATGCAATCCTATATCCACTTTCCTGGGAGTAAACTCCATTGGACACAATGGGACTTATTGCCAAATAGATATAAATAGGACTGTGCTATAAAAAATGAGGGGTCTTGTATTTTATAACAGTTTTCCATTTTTAAAAACTCTTAAACTTCAAGGTCACTCTTAAACCTTCAAGGTCAGCTGACTTGCCAGATAGGCACTTTCATATAAGACCAATTACTACTACGCCCACCCTCTCAGTTTCCAATGAAAACATAGAAGTGTGAAAATGAGACTGTAATGTTTAAATCTGTACAAAGAAAAATGAGAACTGCAATTTCTTTTAAAACTTGGAAATATTAAATAGTACCTACGTAGGACATTTGTCTATGTTGCCATACTTTGATTGCAAGGCTTGGCTACTGAAGGACTGGCTTCGAACCAACTTAGACTTTTTGACTTCTTTGCCTGAAACAGATTACAGCTCACTCACACAATAACTCATAAAAAGTTCTTACTACTTTTGACATGACAGTTAACACAGTGAAGACGAAACATTGAGTTTCTTTCTCAGCTCGTGGCTAAAAATTTTGTGGCAATCATGTCTATAATCTGCCAGTGGCAACAAAGAGGATTAATTCTGGTGGGGAAGAATAAAAGCATTATGGAGTTCTGGAAATCTAAAATTCAAAGTAGAAATCTGGATTTCTACATCCAAACCTCACCTCTCTGGCAGCCAGGAACAGGCTGCCCCCATGTGCTCAGACTTGGGCCCCCTTCAGAACTGACCTACCATGGTACTTCCCCGTGGTGGTACAGCAGCAGCCCAAATACTTGCACTGAATAGAGCAAATGCAGTGCAAGTTAGGATTGCTGTATGCAAGTATTGTATGCAAGTATGCTGCAGACCTCACATAGGTACTATGGGGTCATATATAAACAGAAATACACTGTGATGCTTTTCTACTTTTTTGGTCTTAAGATGTGAATAGGGATCTTAAAATGCGTAGAAGAGATTGGTTTCTTACTTGTTGAAGTCCCTGAAGGATTTCCAGAAACAGACATTGGTATATTTTTGGCCAAAGCTGCTGATGTTTTACTGTCTCTACCTAAAACAAAGGTTATTTTAAGCATTGCATTCAGCTTCACCGGTCAATACTGCAGAAACTTAGTCAACCAGCTATTACTACCTACCCTGAAAGTCTAGAACAAGTGAGGGGGCTATAATAATTTATCCTAGTACACAAGCTTTCATATATCATATAAGTGTTTCAATAGTATGCTTTCAAAAGCAGCAGAAAGTACATTTGCCTAATGAGACTACAGAAGTTACACTGGCTCCCAGCAAATCATGAGTTGCAAATCAGGAACCAGACATTTAAAACCAGACATCCTTCATTTCCTGGAACTATTTCTATCACCACAGCCTCTCCCCCAACTTTACCACCAACAAAAAAATAATAGTTTAGATACAACTTTTGCACCCTGTCCACATCACCTCCCTCCATTTACAATTGAAAGAAATTAAGAAATGTTAGGGAAAACAAACAAAATCCCAACTTACGCTTCTTTTCAAATATTTTATCATTCAAACCGGTAGTCCGCCCGTCATTTTGCTGTTTTTCTTTCTCTAATTGTTCCTGTATGGGAAACAATTTGATAACAGTGGTAACAGAAACCTGACATCTACTGGTTGGCTGCCGCTTCCAGACAAACATGCTTCAACTCAATCAGCTTCAAAAATGCCTGAAAATACCATTAGATCCTTGCATTCAAAGCTCAGAAATTGTACCTCCTCTCCATCAACAAATTAAAACAATATTAATAAAAATGTCTATTGTAGATGTCCTATTTTTAAATGTTCTGGTTTTGAAAAACAGAACATAGGATTAGCTTTTATATTGTAACCAATTAAACTTCAGCTGTTCCTCTTTGAGATACACCCAGTGCTAATCCTGTTGTACTTGCAGGCATTAAGCAGTACTGGTAAAAGCTTGCCAGATGCTGGCCCTACATTGGGCTTCTCATTGTACTCATTGCCTGCTTCCTGAAAGCATACTAAACACTGCCACAGGTTTTGGTACAAAGGATTCAACTCTTTGGTACAAACAGTTGATCTGGCCAGGTGAACCCTCTGATGGCCAGGGGCCTTCAGCCTGTGCCAAACCTGTGCAACTCTTGTTGCCAACCCTTGAATCAATCAATCAAATCTATCTATCTGTATTTATATACCACTTTTCAACTAAAAATTTCATAAAGCGGTTTACAAAAATTAGTGGCTAATGGGTCCCTGTCCCAAAAGGGCTCACCATTTAAAATGTAAAAGAACACCAGCAGAAGCCACCATATCAGACATTGCTGGGATGTGTAGGGCCAGTTACTCTTCCCATGCTAAATAAAAGAGGAATACCCATTTGAAAGCGTGTCTCTTGCCCAGTTAGCAGGGGTCATACTCCCTGCTATATTCTGCTTTTCTTCCTATCATGAAAGCAAGCATTTCTCCATAGCTACCATGTACAATCTAAAGTTTGGGTGTCCAAATGTTTCGGCAGGAGGGCCACATTATCTCTCTGACACTGTGCCAGAGATTGGAAGAAAAAAATATACATTTCAAATTTGAATACATTTACATGAATATATTAGAGATGGAACTTATAAATTGAATGATTGAATGAATGAATTCAAATCAGTTCATAGAAACTTTCTAACTCAGAGAGAGGGGGTGATCTACAAACCAGTTTATAAGCACTTTCATGTATAGGGAGAAGAGGATGCAAACGCTCAGACTTCCCTCTCTGGAGGTGAGGGGATTACAGTGCTTGTCTGAGGGCCAGATGGAGGAGGCTCACCGCGGGTTGCATGCGGCCCCCAGGCCAGGGTTTGGACACCCCTGGTTCTAAACACTTGCCCTACCAATTGTTACTTGCTCTATCTGCAATTTCCTCTCTGGACATATACAGTTAATACCTTGGATTGAAAGTAACTTGGATTGAGAGTATTTTGCAACACAAGCAAACATTTCTAATAATTTTTGACTTGATATACAAGGGATGTTTTGATAAACAAGCAAGAAATAATTCCAGCCAGGATATGGCTCATGATAAGCCACAGGAAAAATGAAAGCAAAAGCAAAAGTTCTAAGCACCACTAAGCCCAAGCACCACTCCTGCTTCTCAACCTCTGGATACAGCACAATTTCTTCAGCCAACTTCAGCAGCCATTCCCCTTGCACCCACCCTACGCTACAGGTCCTACAGTGTTTCCATGAACCACATGGCAACAGTGGATGTGGGTTTTCCTAGCTTTTCTTTGGTCCTGACCCCCATTTATCTTGGGGGGAGGGGGTGTTGCTAATGTGCAGTTCTGGCTTCAGGTCCCCAGACAGCCATCATGTTGTAGCTGTGACTGGTCCAAGTGACACTTTGGCCCAAGTGTCAGCTCTGGATATGCTTGCTTTAAGTTGCCATCACTAGGCCATTCTCTCTGGCCTAAGTCAGGATTGCACTGTAACTCTGTAATATTCCATGTATGCTAATGGAATAGAAATAACAGTAATAACTTATCTTACTAAGATAAGATGAGTGAAGTGTTTTAAACACTCTAAAAACACTTTATTAAAGATTATTAAAAGTATAGCTTTCTGTGCATTTTCTACTTCCAGTAATTTGAAAGGTATATACAGAGACCAGAATGCAGGTAATAAAGGATTTATTCAGTTCTTCCTCCATCAGAAATCCAGGCTTTGTTAAAATAAGAAAAAACTTTATCTTCTCACTTACTCAGTATATGTAAGATAATATACGTGAAAAAAACATTTAGGATTTCTGCCTGCAACCCTAACCTCCACCAATGCTGGCCTAAGCCCAGGTATAAGTCCAGTGCTGACTTGGGGGTGTCACAAAAGTGCAGTAAGACACTTCTACCCCACTCCTGTGGGGAGGGGATAGGCCAATGCATAGGCATATGCCAGCTACCCCACACCATCATGAAGGATAGGCCAGCTGAGTTTGACCCGCCTAAATTTTTTAGGACTGTGCACTCTGTTTTGTACCTCCGCTTTGTGCGAACATTAATTAAAAGCTTGTACTTGAAATTTACTGAGAAATCTAAATGATACTGATTATAATATAATATATCTATATATATAAAAGAGAAAAGTCACTGACTGACTCACTCACTCACTCACTCATCTCCGCCCTGCCAAAACTGCTGGGCCTAGAAGTGTGAAATTTGGGGTGGGTGTTCCTTCCGTGATGGAGGGGTGCACTAAAAACTGGTTTTCCGAAATTCCAACCGGAAGGGGGTGAAAAGGGGCGCAATGCGTTTTCCTCCCTATACTTTGCATTGGAGAATTGATGACTCATTAATATTCCACCCCAACTGCTGGGCCTAGAAGCATGGAATTATGGGAGGGATTCCTTCTGTCACCTGAATACCCACCAAGAACCCATGTGGAGAAATTTAACCCTTGAGGGGCTGAAAAGGGGTCAACGTGTTTCTGCCTTATACTTAACATGGGAGACTGAACAACATCCAGCCAATTTGGTGCTCAGACCCTAGTGCACTGGGGGATGTTGTTCGGAGGAAGAGGTTGCACTGGCGAGGATTTTGCGCATGGGGAAAGTTGCGCATGGGGGAAAGTTGCACGAGGGGGGAAGTTGCGGAAGGGGGGAAGTTGCGCGTGGGGGGAAGTTGCGCACGGGAGGAAGTTGCGCACGGGAGGAAGAGGTGCTTGGGGAAAGTAGCGTATGGAGGGAAGTTGCGCATGGATGAAAGATGTGCATGGAGTAAAGTTGCACATGGAGAAGTTGCGCATGGGAGGTTGATGCGCATAGGGGAAGTTGCGCATGGGGGGTTGATGCGCATGGGGAAATTGTGCATGCGGAAGTTGTGCATGGGGAAGTTGCGCATGGGGGGTTGATGCGCATGGGGAAAGTTGCGCATAGGGGGTTGATGCGCATGGGGAAAGTTGCGCATGGGGTTGATGCACATGAGGAGATGTTGTGCATGGATGTTGATGTGCATAGGGAAGTTGTGCATGGGGAAGTTGCGCATGGGGGAAGTTGCGCATGGGGGGTTGATGCACATGGGGGTTGATGCACATGGGGAAGTTGCACATGGAGGTTGATGCGCATGGGGGAAGTTGCACATGGGGGAAAGTTTCACATAGGGGAAGTTGCACATGGGGGGTTTATGCGCATGGGAGAAAGTTGCACATGGGGGAAGTTGGGCATGGGGTGTTGATGCGCATGAGGGGAAGTTGCACATGGGGTGTTGATGCGCATGGGGTGCTGATGCGCATGGGGAAGTTCCGCATGGGGGAAAGTTGCGCATGTGGGAAAGTCGCGCATGTGGGAAAGTTGTGCATGGGGGGTTGATGTGCATGGGGAAGTTGCCAATGGGGGAAGTTGCACACGGGGAAATTGAGCAGGGGGGGTTGATGCATATGGGAGGAATGGCATACGAGGGAATTTTACTCCCACAACGCAGGTTCGTTTTTTGCTAGTAATATAACACATAACATATAACATAACATAATAAGCATACCATTTCCAAAAGGAGTTGCTCCTCTCTTTCTTTTTGCTGGTCAATGAGATCATTTTCATAAAACCTCTTCTGAAACTATGTAGGTTGAACCAAACAAATAGTCAGTGATCAGGCTGATGACCTTGAATTATTCTTTCCTAGAACCATATTAGAAAATACTTACAGAATCCAAAGTGGTTTCCATTCTGTCCAGTTCTAGCACCATCTATTAAACAAACGTTTAAATATTATATCTTACTGTTTACAAAACAGATAAAAATACAAAATATCTGTTTATTTAAAATAGAAATTTCTACCACTTTTCAGCCCCTTCTCCTTGCCTGTCTCTGCATCTCCGTTGTCCTCCACCTTTCTACCCCTCTAGTTTCCCATCCTCCTCTTCCTCCCCTGCCTCTGTCTCTTTCCAGCCTCTTTCTTTTTAAACCCTGCTATTTTTCTGCCATTCCCTCATCCCATCCACCATAAGCTGAACGGGAGCCAGAGTTCCTCCACGTGCAAGTGGCAGCCAATGATGTCATTGCCTTGTTGCCAGTCTCACAAGAGCAGACGGCCTGCTCCTCTCCCAATGCATCCAGGCTGCTGGCTGGGCTGCCCCTAGACAAGCCACACCTGCACAAGCAGACTCTCCACATGGTCATCATATTTGTAAGAGCTTAACAGCTCCCATTTTCAGGCCACTGTGCCTGTGCAATGTACATGTATAGTCCTCTTCATCCACATGGAGGCACTTATCTCAGAAATGGGACAGCTTCAAGAGCACTGCTGAATAACGGCCCTTGAAGTGCTTGTATGTAGGTCACCGTAAATGGATACCAACCTTCTTGTGTGTATTCACATAAATTCAATAATTATTCTTTTCGAACCAAAAAGAATGATTACTAATTATTCTTTTTTGACAATCATCATGCTAATTATCCCCATCAGACTGCCATTTGGACTCCCATTTGGACTAGTTGTAAGTTTGAGTTTAGCATGCCCATTCGGAAAAATTTTCCAAAATTGGTCGGTTTTTCTTTTTTTTCTAATCAAAGTTATGCTTATAATTTGACAAGATCTGGTGACTTTGTTCCTTACACCTAGACAGTTTTAAATCCGAAATCATGAATTGTTTGAATTTTTATTTTTCCTGTAAAATCAAACTTTTATAGTTGGTACAAGATGGAAAAATTTCCAACAGTGAAGTTAAATTGAAATTGTATCTGTATGTTGATTTGACTTTATGGCAAGGCATCAGTGAAGATGGATTAGTGGTGGCCACATGCTGATCTGCACCGATTACCATCTCTGAGGACAGGAGAATCACCAGTATGTGTGAACAAATGGTGTAGTTGAAAGTCTTTGAAATTCGTTTAGAACTGCTTGCTAAATTACAGGCCTCATCTTTTGTAAAAGGGATCTTTGTAAAAGAGAAATAATTTGTGCTCATTTGTTTTCTATCTGATTTGTGCTTCTGGTTTAGCAGGCCTGAAGAAGGCCTGAATATTTCTCCCATTATTGCACATTATTGTGCAGAAAGCCAGAATCAGAGATGGTTCATTTCTGATATTCAATAGCCATCAGAAATGTTTGTCTTCACAAACAATTATCAGCTATCATCATGTGCTTTATTATTTTGCTATATAATATTACTCTTGCTATATAATATTCTGGCTATATAATATTCTAACCCCTTGCTAGGCCAACAGCTCCTGTGACAGCTTCACCTGTTCTCCTGTGCTGCTGCCTGCCCTGCATTACAGGACTGCACTATGAACTATGAACTATCAACCATAAACTTTATGTCAGATATATGGTTAATCAATGTTTTGCAAGGTGTAATATATCAAAATTCTTGTTCCACAACACTTCCTAATAAAAAAACAAATTAATGCTGAAACTTGAAGCAACATTTATTCATTATATTCATTATATGTGCCATACGTCAGTATTGAGGAAATAAACCCAAAAAGAAACGGGTGATAATGAAAAAATGGGCATGCTAGGGTTAATGGGTAGCCCGGCAAAAACAAAGTGGCTGCTGGGAATCTCTCCAATCTACAAGCACTCCAAGTTGTCTTTGGCCATATTCACAAAGCTCAGATGTTTTGAGGACTGCACTGAAAATTAAGCGTTGAGCTGCAACTGGCAACGATTTCTGCAAGCCACTCAATGTAATGAAAGCTTGTCTAGAGGCATTCTAAAATGATCTCATAGTTTTTAGTCTGACCAGTGGATATAAAACATTTTCTAGATTGTATCTCAGTTCTAGAATACAGCTAAAATAAGAGAACATGACTACAATACTAAAGACACTTTCCTGGGAGTAAGACCCATTGAACACAATGTTACTTTCTTTTTAGTAGATATGGTTAGAATTGTGCTCAAAAGTCAGGAAGCCCATTTATATATTTGGTCATCAAGTATACTCTCTTAGGCAGATCAGTTACATGTTTCCAGATTGGGCTAATCCAAACAACAGGATAGATAAGCGTGGAGTAAAGGAGAACCTTCATAGAATAAATAATTGGTTTCAGGTCATGAGCAACTTGGTACTACCATACTATCATTCACAGCCTTTAGGCAGTTTGGTGTGGTCCAAACAGATGCAGGAACAAAAGTTTATAGTAGTACCCTATTCTGAGGCAGCTCCTTCACTGCATTCTCCATGGTTCTACAAAATCCTGATTCAGAAGAAGCTAATGTGGTGTTGTTGCTTCCAAGGTGTCACTCATTTTCTTACCAACCTGGTTCCTTAATTTCATTTCCTGAATAACCATGCTATTATAATTCTTTTTCACTTCTCTGTTCAATCCCCTTTAGAATTAAAATGCACTATCATCACCGTGTGATGCTAAGGAAAATCTCTTTTCCTCCAAAACCCTGCATTTCAATAGGCACCACATAAAAATCAGCCATTTTAATACAAATGATAGAGTTTTCCACTCTATCAGGTGTTCTGATTTATAATAAATGAAAATATCTGCACTTCACATCCTAAACACAACCTTTTTGATCCAGCAAGAAGAGCTGGTCTGTAAAGCCCAATACCTGTTTACAGAAAATTGGCTAACTAACCCTTAACACCACATGGGACGGAACAATCCTGAAAGGTCAGGAACAACCCCCTTCCTCTACTTGAGAACATGTTATTTTAGAACATGTAATACAAGAAATTACCTTGCCTAATTAAAAAAAATAAACAAACAAACACCTCCACCTACTTTTTTAACAATGCTCAGGACATCTTTGTCTTTCTCCTCACACAGAAGTTTCCTTACACACAGTTCCAGCTGCTGCAATAAATGTTTATCTGTGGGGACTTTGAGGGTAGACTTCACTTTTGGCAATAAATAGCAAAGCTTCATTCTAGAGAAGGAGGAAAAAGATTTATAGTGAAAAAATGATGTAGATTACCAGGTTAAGAAAGTCAAAAAGTCTGTCCTTTATCAGCATCCTTTTGTTTCACTATGTCTGTGATGATACAGTTGAAAAGAATAAAATATTCTTCAATATTTATCATTTAAAAACATTTTAACATTTGTACAACACCCTCTCTATTCATAATAGTGTGGCACATGTGTTTCCACTCTATCCAAAATGAACTGAAATCTTATTTGAGGCCAGTCTGCAAGCTTTGTCATCACCTTTAACTTTGTGTTATCTATCTGAATTACCACTATGGCAGGGGTTACGCAAGGTATTTTCTGTGTTTTCTTGACAGTATCATGTAAAATGTATCCTAAAAAGGTTGCCCTAATGATCATGATCAACTCTAAGAGTGGTGCTCATCCCCAAGGCTGAAGAGCCTGTGTTGTCTGAAAACATCTCTGTATACACTACAGTATATACCGTATATTGTAGTTCTATTCAAGGAACAGTGCAAAGGTTTTCCAGAAGTCCTAAGACATACAACTTTTTACAGTACCTCACATTTGCTACTGGATCATGTGAAAGCTCAAGTACCGGAAGAAAGAAGTATTCACAAAAAAATGATTTGGAAAAGAGTTCTATGATGAATTCACAGGTGTCTAAAAAACGCAGTCTATTCCAGTAGCTTTTTCCTTGGCCCAGTTCTGGGAAAAAATTGGTTTAAAAGAAACACATAATCACCATGTGTATATTTTTTCAGAAAATGCACAACAATCTAATGCTTAATTTCCCCATTAATTTTTCATCAACAATGAAATAATTTCTCATCAACAATGAAAGAAAGTAAATGACAATAAACATAATTTTTCCCTCAAGATAGCAGTCCAGCACAAGTATAACCCTTATTTACTCCCTCCCATTTCTGGTGTGAATTACCCCATCAGGTTTACCTAGGATTTAGCATAATACCTGCACCAATAACATCTACATGAAATCTCTGGGAGAAGTTATCTGAGTAGGTTCCCATTAGTATGTTGCTGATATTCAGCTCTGTCTCTCATTTCCACCAGATATGAGGGTGGCTGTCATCATCCTTGGGTGCTAACATCACCCATCATCCTTGGGTGGCTTCATCAATCATCCTTAGGTGCTGTCCAGAAGGGGTTTGGATCTAGGCGAGGGCTAACTGAAACTAAATCCAGACAAGAAAGAGGTTCTCCTGGTTCTGGAATTTTACTCCTGCAATGTGGGTACGCTTTCGCTAGTTCTTACCATAAGTGACTTCTCATTACTTTAGCTTCAAGATAACTAGGCTGCAGAATATGACTGTATGACATTCCCTTAGATGGTCATTGCAATCCTGACTTGCACTGGAGAAGGAAGAGGCTGCAAAATATGACTGTATGACATTCCCTTAGATGGTCATTGCAATCCTGACTTGCACTGGAGAAGGAAGAGGTGGTTCAGAACCAAATTGACACAAGCAGCCGAAGCCTGCATGGGGACTAGGGTTGGGATCTGGCATATTGCTAGGTCCCAACCTTGCCTTCGATTGTCCACCCGCCCACTCCAGGACTGCTCTCTGTCCCCCATCCCAGAAAAACCCTCTTCCACTCTCTTCCTCCACCCTCCAAAGCCCTGCACTCCCTTCAAGATCAGCCAGTGCAACTTACCTTTTTCTCACTGGCATAAGGAGGTCAAATGTTCGCCAGTCTGACTCCTTCAACAATGCTACTGAAAGTGCTTCACAGCACTTTCATGACACACTCAGGCTGGCAGAAAGGACCTCTGGATTGTGCCCTGTGTCAGACCATTGGTCAATTTGGCCCATTATTTACTGTGATTATGAATATATGAAAAGCCTTTCCTGAATAGTTCACATCCAAGATCGTCTACTCTTGTCTTCTACTGGTTCATGTCCAAGACTGTCTACTCTGACTGGTAATAGCTTTCTAAGATCTCAGGCAGAGAAAAGTCTTTCACAATGCTGCTATCCATGACCTTTTTGAACCTGGGGCAAAATGTGGGGCTTTATCAGCTAAACTGTAACCTCTTTCCAAGGACTAGCAAGGACTCATGTATGGTTATCTTTCAGCCTTTGGGGGTCACAGAAGCAACTGGGTGATTCTAACATGCTGTAAGATACACCTGTGAACCCCACCACTTGGTCATAACCGGAGCTATTGCCAGCATGCTGCCCATTCACCATCACTCAGCAGCAATTGATGGGTCTGTGCAATTGATGGGCAGTGAAGAGCCAAGGAAGGGCATGGTGAGAGGGGGGATGAGGCATTCCTGTAGAAGGTGGTGAGACAGAACTGGAGATGCTCCAATGTTCTGGATTATAACACTATGAAGGGTGTTTCACTTTTATACAGATGCTTTTTCTCTGCACCAGCAAAAGCACTGGGGCAGAAATGAGTAGTTGCATTGTGGACCTGAGGGGGAAGGGAACAAAGTCTCTTTGCCCTCAAGAGGTGCAGGTGGTAGCCTGCTCACCCTCAGGATCCTGAGGCAAACATTTATCCAACACAAAAGTTCTGTTGCTGTGAACACCTCAGGATTGGGCTGTGAGTCTGGGACAAAGTACTTGCTCTACCACAAAATATGGATATTGTGTGCCAGTATAACCCTATCTACATAGTTTTTAGTTTCACTAAAATAAACTGTCATTCAAACAAAGAGAAAAGCATAACTTACGTTCAATCAGTTTCTGTATGACCTCATGTCTCTGCTCTTGCTTGCGATTGTAACGTAAGTACACACATAGGGTTCGAGCCGCCGCCTTCTGGACAGGTAAGACATTCTTCAGAAAAGAAAAATACATTTAATCCTATAGCACTGGATATTTGTGAAGTAAGGCACATCAGACAATTATAATACGAACAGAAACACAGAACAAAAGATGGAAAGCTACTAAGGGATCAGATAGATACTGTTACCTCATCAGGTTTTTCTTTTTTATTTTGAGGAATGTAGGAAGCATGTATGTACACATTTGATTGGTGCCAACTAAAAAAGCACAGCCCAGGCCAGTACTGTGATCCATGATTGATAACAAGAAACCTCCAATCCTCATGCCAATCCTCATGCCAAGGGAGGATCACACTTTTGATCAGAGCAATTCCCCATCCCTCACTATACCAGAAGGTCTGGATGAAGATTTGCTTGCCCCAAAGAAAATTCCACCTTCCTTGCAAAGGACATTTGATCTAGCGACAGCTTTGTCCTAGTAGCTTCTTGACTTGGGGGCGGGGGGGGGAGTTGTTACTCCAAACGGTCATGGCTAAACTCAACTGTAGCTAAACTCAAGAAAGTATACTAAAGGTCTCCACAGCTAAATTTAAAAGAATCAATTTATATCACTTAGATCGATTTAGAGCCATCAGGGCCATAATCAAAAGGTGTTTAAATGAGCATGTTTATAAACAATATGTTTATAATCACATCTAATTTAGTCCTAAAATTTGATAAGCTAACTTCAGAATCATGTTAGGTAACTGTAAACCCATAGGCATGTCTGTTCAGAAGTCTCACTGTGTTCAGTGAAACTTACTCCCAGGAAAGCATGTATAGGATAGTAGCCCAAACCAGATTAAACACAAAAGAGCATAGTTCATAAAATTTAGTTTTATTAAACACAAAAGAGCAAAGTTTATAATACTTCAACAATCAAGTATTTTCAAAAACATACATGATAGCATACATGATAGTGTGTAGTTAGTTCTCAAAGTAATTTCCAGCTGATCTGTTTCTTTCTGAATTTATTCCTTTTTAAAGCTTGCTGTATTTCCTATATTTTGCCCACATAACAAATGCTAAGTGAGACTATACCATGTCACAGAAAAAAGGAAGAGGCAAAACACCAAGTTCTAAAAATCAATTTTTTAGAAAACCCCAGAATAAATACACAATAATTTTGTGTGTTTGAATTCCTAATCTAAGATCAAGTCTATACCTTGAAACGTGTCTGATGTCTTGAGACAAATTTTGGATATATCCGCTGCTTCAGTTTTTGGATGTGTATATTTGCAACTTCAGCTTTATTATAGTTTAGATTGCATTGAGACCCACAAGGGATTAACATTTTCTTTAATTTCCAAAAGTGATGTTACTTATTGAAGAGTTCAGTAACATAAAAGTTCAATGAATCACATCTAGATATCTATACTGTAAAAGGCTAATTCTGTCTGTCCATTCGGTGCCTCTCCAGCTCCGCCCACGAATGCTCAACATAGACATATGATACCTCTTTGGAATCGGGATGATCCCGATTAACCGGGATGATCCCCGGAATTAACCCCCACACACAACTGAACCCCAGACCTCCATACCCACAATTACACATACATCTTAAACCCCTCTAGGTCCAGTTATGCTGCCTGTCCATCAGGTCCCCCCCTAGCTTCACCCACAAATGCTCTACATAGACATATTATACCGCTTTGGAATTGGGATGATCCTGGGAACCAAACCCCAGACTTCCACATCCCCAATTCGACATCCTAAACCCCTCTAGATCTGCCCATACCTGCTCAATATAGATATATTATACCTCTTTGGAATTGGGATGGTCCCAGGATTAACCCCCACATACAACCGAACCCCAGACCTCCACACCCAAAATTCCACACACATCCTAAACCCCTCTAGGTCTGCCCATACCTGCTCAACATAGACATATTATATGTTGGGATGACCCCGAGATCATAGGGATGACCCCAATATTAACCCAATGGATGATACCATCGGGATGACCCCGAGATTAACCCCCACACTCAACCCCATACTCCACATCCACAATACACAACCGAACCCCACACTCCACATCCTCACACAAAACAACACAATTCCACACACATCCTAAACCCCACTAGGATTACATTTGAAAAAAACTGACAAAACCTACAGTGAGGTTTTTAAGTTCCATGGACTGAATTGAGGAATTCAAAGTTATTTCTTCAAAATTGCTGTTTTCTAAGCTGGACCAGGCTTAAAAGTTCAGCACGGAGTGCGGCTTTTAAGCTAGTATCTAATAGACCAATCCGATGCATATTAAAAACTTGCTGTAAGCAAGGGGGCTTACTCCTATGTAGGATGCATAGGACTGTTGCCTTAGGCTTCAATTTTTGCAAATCGGAATAAAGAATGTCAGCAATTTTGTAGCAAAGCTGCAAAGGTAGGAGCATTGTCTTAGAATTCCCCAATCACTAGTAATGGATCTGATAAAATGATGAGGAACCTTAGGGGACAGAAGAAACTAAGCAACCTCATCACTCATCCAGTTTCTCCCCAACAACATAAATCCACCTACATATGCTTATGGTTTCAGAACATAAGCAGCCCAGCTCTATATCCTTCATCTGTAGCAGTTAAATCACAATTAAGGAGAATAGCTCAAATAGTAAAAGTCAGACTATGGCTGCAATCCTAATTCCTACCTATGCAGACTGATCAGAGTCCGTAGGCTACATTCTTACTGTACAAGGATCAGGAGAATACAAACATTTATTCTGGCAGATGTCTCATCAGAGACAGGTATGAACAAATAATTCAGTGTTACCAAAGTGTTACATGCCCCCAAATCCAGAGTAACTACGAGAGCACGTAAGAGACTATACCTGCACCCGTAGTTACTGCACCACCTAGTGAAAACCTAAGGGAAATTCATATTGCAATCCAGAGTAACTAGTTACTCAAGGACTCTTGTAAGACTCTTGTAAGGACTCTTGTAACTTGTAAGAGCAAGGACTCCCCGTAGTTACTCTGGATTTGGTTACTCTGAAAACTAAGGGCAAAATCCAGAGTAACTATGGGGAGTCATTGCTCCGGTGTAAAAACAATTTACTGTGGATTGCACTATGAATTTTCCATAGGTTTTCACAAGGTGGTGCAGTAACTACGGGTGCACGTATTATCTCTTACATGCTCCCATAGTTACTCTGGTTGTATGGCTTGAAATGCATGAAGGGGTTTTTTCTTATATAGTACAGTGGTACTTTGTGTTACAAGCATAATTTGTTCTAGAAGCATGCTTGTAAACCAAAACACTTGTATATCAAAGGGAATTTCCCATAAGAAATAATGGAAACTTGTTCCACAAATAATGGAAATTTGTTCCACAACCTAAAAATATTCATATATAAATGATTACAAAATTGTAACATAAAACAAAATAATAAAGAAAATACAAAATATAAAGAAAATAAAACAAATTAATCTGCACTTAGAGCACAATCCTAATCATGTCTACTCAAAAGTAAGCCCCATTGTGTTCAATGGGTCATACTCCCAGGAAAGTGTCTTTAGGATTGCAGCCTTAGTCTCTCAGGCTGCCATATGTTCCCCTTACACAGGAGTGAGTCCCAGTGATTTTAATAGGGCCTAATTTAGAGTAGAAATGCAAGGTTAGGCTCACGCTCCTCTCTCAGGCTCCTTTCCAATGCCCCTGTTACACAGAAGTGATCCCCATTGACTGTAATAGGCTAACGTCAGAGTAGACATGGATAGGCAGGTCTCTCAGGAGATGCTGAGCAGGTGCTGGCAGAGCATCAAAACCAACCATATCCCAGCAAGAACTATTTTTTGTTTGTTTATCAAGACATGGCTTGTATATCAAGACAAAATTTATTAGAAATGTTTGCTTGTCTTGCAAAATATTCTCAATCCAACTTACTTTCAATCCAAGGTTTTACTATATAGAAAAAAAATCAAATGTACTACACCAGTTGCATTCTGAAGTGTTGCAATCTTGTTGATGGGTTATTATCCCAGTGAAAACAAGTCCTTGGAATGATACCTCAGAAAATGAGGATTTAGAACATTAAATGAAAGGTGAGAAAAAATCCAAAATGAGAAAAGAACAGACAAGGATCTCTGGGAACTTACATTTGTCAAAATTATTGTCAACATTCTGTGCAGAAAGCGATAATAAATCTGATCACTTGAGATAACATGAGGCAGGCAGGCATACTTTTGTAGTAACTTCTCATGAGTTCTCCATTTTAAAGAGGTTGCTGCTCGCTGTTCTGCCCTTGTTAGTGCTGGAATCAACTCTGGAAAATTCAATAACTCAAGGAAAAAAGAGAAATGCTAATTATATCACTGAACAGTGACTAAAACTATTGTCTCTTTGTTCCTATTACAAACTGACACATTCTGCAGGTACAGAAACAAAGTCTACTCATTTTGTCACATGCAAAGTTCTTGTTGCAAACTAGGCCTTTTCTGGCCCCTTTTCCCAGTTCCCACTCTCACAGTTCCAACAGGTCTCAGGCAGGGAGGGTCTTTGGTCTATATACTGGTCAATTAAACACATCAACTACAAGTTTGGAGGAGATGGGCCACTTTATTAATGATTATTAATGATATTAATAATCAATAATCAACAATGTTAATAATCAGTTGGCAGACCTTGAACTTGAACTTAAACTTGGGCTAAATTTAGACCCCGACGTCTGCTATGCGGCTAGGGGTAAAAGTGTTGACAGGATCCTTGGGCCCCCAGGCAAACCTGGGTACCAGGGTCTGTATGCACAGAGTCGGGCCCTACTCCACTCATAGGGGTTACGCCCCCACTACCCTTCCCCCCAAAGGGGGGACATGGGTCTGGCCCAACTGATGCCTTGCAGGCCGCTCCCACCCCGCATGGGATTGAAAACAGCCCACTGGTGGCACGGGGTGATCCCCTAGCCCTAACCCTGCCTGGGACTGAGGGCGGATATTAGGGCACACACCACTGTGCCTCAGTTGACCATGATTGCACGGTAAATTAGACCCATTTATAGACTTGTTCACCCACATCCCCTGCTGTAAAGTGGCCAGAGAGAGGATAGTCTGGAGTAGGCGAAAAAACTGCCATCCAAAAGTCAATCAGGATAGCAGCAAAAAATTCCTACTCGGCTCCTTAAAGGCAACCAGCAAAGCCCAGACTAACCTTAAGCAGTGGGTGGGTGGGTGTTCGCCTGCACCACACAAATGAGGGTGCTGGCTTCACCTGCCCGCCCTTAAGAAGCCCACCTTTTGACCCCGCCCTCCCTTTGGAGGGTCTCGCCAGCCCCCTGGCTGGGCGGAGTCATGTTCTTTGACCTGACGAGCCAAAGGTCGACACTGGGTCTTGTGTCGTCATTCTGAGTAATATATGATGCATCGCAAAGGGCCACAGCTGGAAATGAAAATGAGTAGCCCCTCTGTAGACACACAGAAATGTCTTAGGCATGCATGTACAGCTTTTTGGATCCCAACCAAATTCTTCATCTTTGATCTTCAGAGGTTAGATGGTGTGGCTTTGACCATCCCTAGCTGCAATTCAGTACACTTAGGTCCAAAACAGATTTTGATCGTTTCATTGGCCTTGGCATGCTCATCCACCGTTTCATTGGCCCTGGCATGCTCGCTCTTCACCCTCTGTAAATGTCCTGTGTGTAGTGCTTGTGGTGGCAAAGGAGAATCCAGATCAGGACCATAGCAGGAAATAGGATCAAAGCATTACCACCCTTGCCTCCCAACAGATCTTGATCTGAATTCCCCCCACACACATGCCATTTAAAGGAAGGAAAGAAAACATTCTAAGGACAGAGATATGAATAAAACTATATCTAGTTCTGCCCGTAGTCCCGATGCTTTGCTAGCACAATATGTTGGTAGTAAGAGGACCTAGCAGAGAAGAACTACATTAGATTATTTTCTCATTCAGAACAAAACTCTGTTCCATCTTTCTTCCTTACCTTGTTTTCGGATCCACTGCTTTCACCTCCAGTAGATAATAGTTCAAGAATTTCAGGAAGATGATCTATTAATGCATCCAACACCTAGTATTAAAAATTATAGATCACTTACATTTCCCATATCATTCAAACATTTCTCTTACATTTGTCCATATGCCCACTGTTATCTCTCATAGTGCCAGAGTATGTATACACACATACACGCACACATTATATATAGAGCTCCCCATAAGCTTACCCTGTCCACCTCTCAGATCTCATATTTGACTACACTCTTGTCCATGTTCTTCACTCTTGCAGCTCCACCATTTTCAACCATTCTCTGCTCTCTTCCCTTTCCTCCTTGCTGCCCCTTTACTTGAAAATTGCCTCCTGAAGCTTATTTTTTCAAATCCATGTGACTTGTTCTATTCAGTAACTACATTTGCACTTATTTATAATGCTCAACCAAAGTCTGTGTCTTTCTAATTTAAATACATTTGCTTTCCTTCTTTCCCCTCAGTACTGTACTTTTTAAATACTAAAAAAATTGCATGACATTTTTAACCATTTTCTAGTCTAAACATGTCCAGTTACTTCAGCTTTATCTCATTCAACATGCCATTTACATCTACAACAGCCTTAAAACAGCCCCAGTTCACACATCTGAACTGGCTGGAAATATTTCTGCAAATATAACACAAAAAGGAACTCAGTAAAATGTTATCTGTATTAAATTGAGTTCTATAACAGAATGAACCTTATATGTAAATTTTAACTGCATTCCCTCCAAGCACTAGGTCAACCTTGATTTACTCTGTCAATCCTAAATCATCAATAAAGGTGCTGAATTGAATGATACCAAACTCAAGATTGACCCATCTCTGGTATGGTATTGTAGCCAAAAAGACAAGCCTTGTGTCTAATTCCACACCTTCCAGCCCCCTCCCATCCTCTTGCACTGACCAAGGTGCCTTAGAACAATAATAACGTAGGCCATGGACAGCTTATTTGTTCTTGGTGTAAACAGTTCCTGTTATGATATGCCTTATCCCAACTGTTTCCTAAAGACATTTCTGCCTTGTAACCAGTGATTATAATTGATAATTGCTTGCCTATGTATATAAATGTTCTGAAACTGTTATAAACAGCCTGTTTTAATATCTTGTTAGGTCCAAAAGACCCAGGTCCAATTCCCCCTTAACCTAATCTAGCCCCCACAACAAGGCCAGCAACTCTGGGCCAGAGAATAACAATACAAGGTCAAACACAGAACATCCAGGGAAAAATGATAAAGGTGGAAGGTAGCAAAGATACATGTTTTATGCAACTAAGCAATTACCTCAAGTAGCCCTGGCAGTGTGCAGCCTCACAAAAAAAGTTGGACATGTTGCATTTTGCTTTCTGGCTTGCCCATCCACTGCTTGTCGTCATCCCCTGAATCCCACCCTTGTACAAGGAACTGGCAAACCAGAGTCCAAGATTTGCTCTCAGTCATTTGTACCTTCTTGCCCTTTGTACCCCTCCCCTACTGAAAATGCCTTATAAAAATGCTTGCACAGCCTTTGTTCTCTGTTCACCTTGCCCAGAGGAGGTGGAACATGTGTGTACACATGTAATACAGCTAGCTTGTATGGGGGCCCCTGCTGGCATCCTACTGCTGTTTGGGTTTCTCTGAGAACCATGGTCAACCCCTGTTCAGGGTCAGTATCATTTTGCTAAGTTACTCTCCTGTAAGTGTGACTTCTCAAGTAGTCTTCTACTTACTTTATGCTAGTTCAATTGGCTCCAAATTGTTTAGCCTCTCTTGGGAAGGTGTCATATGGAGTCAGAAGTCAAAAGCCTTCAGTCACCACTTTCAGATAAATCTACCCTGAACACCTACTGTGTTCTTTATGACCATGAAACAGGTAGCAATGATTCATTCCATCAAGCCATTCTTACTTTTTCTTATTATAATGTCATTTACAGTAATTGTAAATGATCTTAACATAAGCAACAAATACAGAATAATAGGCTATTACCTCTAGTGACTCATCCTGTAATAGGGCTACCAGTTCTTTATGTATTACATACACATCAGTATTTAAAAGCTTAGCAACCTGAAATATAAAGAACCAACAAAACACAGACATCAGTCCTTTAAATCAGTCATGTTTACTTTTCAACAGTTTTGAATAGCCCAAAGAAAATAAAATAGATTTCTGTGTCAACAACTGTACTTCAAGTCTACCCAGATCATGTTCTTTGCTTACTACTCATAATGTAGCATCTGTGTTGCTAGAAGCACATTTAGTGATATCCTGGCAGCTGGTGGCTCTTTCATTGCATCCTATGCTGTATCTTGCATGTTACAGAAGAGGACAGGATTGAAATGTTTGGTTTGGATTGGACTGTTAGTGAAATCTGATGTTATGATGAATGCAACACCTCCTTTGAGTAATGGCATGTTGGCTCTTGAACCAGTGCAAAATCAAGAAGACTTCTGTTGGACCATGAGGCCCGACATGGGCCTATGGATCAGGTGGAATTGATCCACCTGCCTTCCTCCCGACTGAGAGTACCTCCTCCCTGCCTTGCCTGACATTGCCCTGACATGCCTCTCTGCTGCCTGGTGTTCCAGAACTCCCTTTTACTGAAAACTATGGAATTGATAAGGTTGTTTCATTTTGTTGGATTATACCCAATATACATTTTGGCAAAGTAAAGTGGCAGTGAACTGATTATAATGGAAGATTACTGGAAATAATGTGGGATTAAAATAGGTTTTATCACAACATGAGACCCAGTATACAGTCAGCCACGAACACTATTCAAATTAATGTCACATGAAATGTTTAACTCAGTAACTATGCAACAGTTGGATAAGTTCCATAAACAGAAAAATGTTTTTAATCCAGCAATTAATAAGATGTTTTTACTTATACAGAATACATGGAACAACTGAACCAAGACTTTAATATCTGTCTTTCTGTGAATGAATAGCAGTGGGATTTGCTTGGGGAGGGGGGTCTTCTTTTATTGATTACTGTATGAGACAATATTCATTTCTATTGTAAACATGTTGCAGATGTACCAAATGTTAATATGGCACATATTGACCCCTGCTAACTGGACAACAGACACTCTTTCAAGTGGGTGTTCCTCCTTTATTTAGCAGGGGGAAGAGTAACTGGCCCTACATACCCCAGCAAAGTCTGTTCTAGTGGCTTCTGCTGGTGTTCTTTTGCATTTTAGATTGTCAGCCCTTTTGGGACAGGGGCCCATTAGCTTTTAATTAGTTTTTCATTTTCATTGTAAACCGCTTTGTGAACTTTTCAGTTGTAATGTGGTATATAAGTATTGTAGATAGATAATATATAAATAGATTCTACGTAAACAGAGCATTTATTTTAATCTGAAGAGAATTTCCCCTAATGTGCATGTGCAATTCCCAGACTTACTTCATAGAAGCCACTAGCCATAGTGAGTCTGACTTGCACTTCAGGATCATGGCAGAGACAGAAGAATGTAGAATACAGTTCCAGATTGAAGTTTTTTGGATCCACAAACATGATCATGGCCTAGAAACAGAAAATGGTGCAATACAACATGGAGGTGAGTGTATACAGGCTGTAATTATAAATATACCACTGGAATATCAAAATGCTGTTTAGCTGTAGCATGGCACTATCCTACCCAGTTCCGTGGAGTCATATTTGACACCGATCCTCTTTGACATTTATTTATTTTTTTAAACTATCATGAGTAATGACTTCACCTTTCAGGTATTCCTCAGTTAGGCCTTTCTAACAATCTGACTCATGGTCAATTCCAGTTTTATTCTTCTATTTATTTTTTATTAATTTTTATTTCCATGTTGACAAGAATTGGGTCAAAATGGACCCCATCGTACTTGTCATGTAATATAGTCAGTCAGTCAGTCTGTCTATCTAAAACTGAAAAGTGAGTCACTCACTGACTCACCCATCAATACCCCACCAAAACCTAGTGTGAAATTTTGGGAGGGTGTTTCTTCTGTGTTGGAGGCACCCACTAAGAACCAGTTTTCAGAAATTCCAAACGGAAGGGGGTGAAAAGGAGTTTTCTTCCCTATACTTTACATTGAAGACTCCCTGACTGAGGGACACTCTGCCCCAAACCCCAGACCTAGAAGCATGAAATTTGGGGAGGACGTTCCTTCTATTACCTCAACACCCACCAAGAATCGATGTTGAGAAATTTAATCCTTAAGGGGTTGAAAAGGGGTGCAATGTGTCTTTGTCCTATACCTACTGACTGTTCAATATCCAGCTGATGCACTGGGAGGTAGGGTGCAAATGGGGTGATGGTGTGTGTGTAGAGGGATGGTACATATGGGGGAATGATGCACATGGGGGGTCGATGAGCATGGGGGTATTGCACATGGGGAAGATGCACATGTGGGGATGGTGCGCATGGGAGTGTTGTGCATGGGGGATGGTGTACATGGGGGGACAGTGCACATGGGGAATGTTGTATGCAGTTACTGCGTAGGGGGGTGTTGCACAGGGGGGGACAGTGTGCATGGGGGAGGGTGTGCTAGTACACATGGGGGGTTGATACACAGTGAAGGTATGGGGCACAGGGGGAATTTTACTCCCGCGATGTGGATACATTTTCGTGTGTGTGTGTGTGTGTGTGTGTGTGTGTGTGTGTGTGTGTGTGTGTCCCCTTGATGGAGGGAGGAGGGGGGAGGAGGAGATATAAGCCTTTATATATATATATATATATATATATATATATATATATATATATATATATAAAGCAGATGCACTGTCTCCCCTGCTGTTCTTCATAGGCCTGAATCCCCTAAGCGAAACCAAATTGCAAAGACTGGATATGGGTACAAGTTCAAGAGTGGAACTACCATCAGCCACCTCCTCTATATGGATGACATCAAGCTGTATGCAAAGAATGAACGAGACATCGACTCACTGATACACCTGACAAGGATCTACAGTGAGGATATTGGGATGTCATTCGGCCTGGATAAGTGCAGCCGAATGATCGTAAAGAGAGGAAAAGTGGTTAAGACCAGTGGGGTAGAACTACCAACAGGGTACATAACAGATGTAGAGATCAACTATAAGTACCTAGGTATCCCACAATCCCACGGAAATCATGAAGAGGAGGCAAGGAAGACAGCAATATCCAAGTACCATCAAAGAATACGACAGATCCTGAAAAGCCAGCTCAATGGGAAAAACAAGATACATGCCATCAATACATATGCACTGCCAGTCATCAGATACCCTGCTGCAATAGTAAGCTGGCCACAGAAAGAAATGGAGGCGCCGATGTGAAGACCCGAAAGCTCCTCACAATGCATGGGGGTTTCCACCCAAGTCTAACATCCAGAGACTATACACTAGTCGGAAAGAGGGCGGCCAGGGTCTGATGAGCGTCAAAACTACTATCCTGGATGAAACCCAGAATATCCAGGAATACATCACTGAGATGGCACCCAAAGATGAGCTGATGAGAGAATGTCTCCAGCAACAACAGCAACAGCAAATACCGAAGGAAGATCAAACTGAGAAAGTGTCCTGGCAAGAGAAGACCCTGCGTGGGATGTACCATCGCCAGATAACCGAAGTCGCTGATATTGGGAAATCCTATCAGTGGCTGGAAAAAGCCGGCTTCAAAGATAGCACTGAAGCCCTCATCATGGCAGCAGAAGAACAGGCACTAAGTACCAGATCCAAAGAAGCGGGGATTTACCATACAAGAGAAGACCCAAAGTGCAGGCTGTGCAGAGAAACGTCAGAAACAATCCAACACATCGTGGCAGGGTGTAAGATGCAGGCAGGAACAGCATACGTTGAACGGCACAACCAAGTAGCCGGCATCGTGTATAGGAACATCTGCTCAGCCTATGGACTAACCCCTCCCAAGACCAGATGGGAGACCCCTCTGAAGGTTGTGGAGAATGACAGGGCTAAGGTCCTGTGGGACTTTCATATCCAGACAGACAAGAAGGTACTGGCTAACCAGCCAGACATTGTGGTGGTAGATAAGGCCCAGAAGACAACCCTGGTGATAGATGTAGCGATATCAAACGACAGCAACATCAGGAAAGAAGAGCATGAAAAGGTGGAAAAGTATCAAGGTTTGAAGGAGGAATTAGAAAGACTGTGGCAAGTGAAGGTGAATGTGATCCCAATAGTGATTGGAGCACTAGGGGCTGTGACACCCAAGCTGGAAGAATGGCTCCAACAGATTCCAGGAGGGACAGCAGAACACTCGATCCAGAAAAGCGCATTGCTGGGAACAGCTAAGATACTGCGCAGAACCCTCAAACTCCCAGGCCTCTGGTAGAGGACCCGAGATTGAGGATAACATACATACACCACCCGTGGAGGGTGAGAAAACAATTTTTATTTATTATTTATATATATATATATATATATATATATATATATATATATATATATATATATATATATATACACACACACACACACACACAAGTATACATAAATAAATACATACAAAGACACTCACTTGTCCCAGATCAAAGGACAAGTCAACCAAATTCCCTTGTGCAACCAATCCCACAGAAGTAAATGTTTTGCTTATAGCACAGTCCACAGTGTCGTGATGTCATGTATTTGTTTCTCAGGCCTAGTAGGATAAATTTGCTGAAAGGGAAAGTGCAAAGCACTGCTGTAAAATTTATGAGCCTAATCCTATGCATGTTACTCAGATGTAAGTCCCATTAAATTCAATGGTGCTTAATCCCAGGAAAGTGTGGATAGGATTAGGCTGTAAACGTCATAGTAAGCAAAGCTATTCAGCGTAAAAAAGAGCTAAGTGAAAACACCTTTGTATGATATAAATTATTTGAAGGTTTCTAAGATAAACATGCCTCTGTTTATAAATTTTTTATACAAATGTTTAAAGTACAACCTTATTTGAAGAAAAAAGGTTTTTACAAAGGGATCAAATTAACCCCATAGTACTATTGGTTTTTACAATGGGGTCAAAATTGATCTCATGGTACTCTTGAGACTTTTTTTCATGATACCCGGCTAGAGTTAAGCAAGAATCACTTCACTGCTATGCAATGGATACTAGTTTTAACTTGACTGTTTCAGATCTAGACAGTAAGAACTGGGAGTGGAAAGACAAATTACCTTAGTTGTATTTTATCTGAGGTGCCTGGTTATATCTTTTTAACCTTTAATTTTTAACCTTTAACCAATACCTACCATGTATCCTTTGGATTGATATGTGCTTGTAAGCTTGTATACTACTTTTACTCTGGTCTGTAATTGTAATAAAGTTGAACTGAACTGAGGATACTTTTCCATGATACCCGGCTAGGGTTAAGCAAGCATCACTTCACTGCTGTGCATTGAGGAATATTTTCATAGAGTTCTTCATAAAATAATACATGATGTGAACAACATGGCTAGACATAACTTTTTCCTCACTTTTTCATAATAATAGAACATGAGATCTTCCAATGAAATCGATTGGTAGAAGATTTGGAAAAACAAGAGAAAGTAATGAACTACATTATACAGTATTACAATACATCATTATATTACAACTTATCCAGGGTCTCTAAACTCTGGCCTGGAAGCCAGATGCAGCCCATGGCCAGCCACTGGTTCCCCTGAAGAATATTCTGAGGGTCTAAAAATCACTTTCTGGTTTTCCAAGCATCCAGAAATAACAGTTTTTGCCCCTTTTCTTTCTTTCTTTCTTCATGTCAGACACACATACATGGGCACAAATTTACAAACATTAAAAAGAAATTAGTTATATGCCATTTGCCCAAAACCAGGCTACTTCAGCAGTATTTTCCTTGCCAAGAAAAGATCTTGCTCTTTGTCTTTAACAGGGCACTCTATGAAGTTCTGGCATATGTGGTGGTTTGTTATTCTCCACATTCACACATTCATGGTGTATCCCCATTTCCTCAGGTTGTCCTTAGCTCTTCCTATCCCAGCACACAGTCTATTTAAGGATTTTCATACAGGCTATGGTTGTTCTTGGCCAGGTGGCTGCCATGCATATGATTGGACCCATTCACTCAGCATCTCCCCACAATCCTTCCATAGGTCCATGGCAGTCTGTGGCAACCAACAGATTGTTTGTTCCCTCTGAAGACCTTGAAGATGCTTGGAAAGTAGGAGAATGTGGGTTCATTTGAACATGTGCTTTATTCAGTGATGTGTGTTGTTGCTTGGAGAAATCCTGAAAATTTGAGTCTATCTACTGTAAGTTTCATCTCTGATGTATTCATTTTAATTTTGTATTTAATTTTTTCCTTTATTTAATTTAATTGTATTTAATTTAATTGAATTTTCTTGACACCATGTCTGGTATCTAATGCAGCCCTGTGGCTAAAAGGTTTGGAGACCTTTTCAATAAATCATGAGTTTACAAAATTCATCCATACAAGATGTAGGGATGTCCTCTGGCTTAGATGGCAATAAAAGGGGATGATTGAAGGAATAGTATTTCAGTGCATGATAAATAGGTACATGGAACAGGTACATGGAACTTGCATGTTCACAGGTATCCACCAGTGAATACCAGTTGCTAACGGTGACAGATGGGAGATCTACTGCCTTCATGCACTGCTTTTTAGGGTTCCTGATGGCAGCTACCTAACTACTGAATTGTGGATTCTGAAATAAAGTTTGATCTAGTTCAGCAGAACTCTTGTTTTTATAAGCCCAAAAGCAATGATAAATACTGTAAATGAACAGTATGTGGCCAACAGGTCTTAAATGCAGCTACAATTGTACCACAATTGAGATCAGTTCTGGTAACTATTGAGTAGTCATCATCACCTCTAGGAACAATCAGCTGGTGTGAAAGAATTTAAGAAGCCTAACAGAGACTTCTATAATCAATGCACCATGTGACATGGTCATACCTCTCACTCTATTTTCAAAACACTTATGGGCAGCAGTGCAATTTGTTAATTTCAGCCCAAGACATCCTGATGTCAAAAGTGGCAAGCCAAGTTCTGGTCCCCTTTACTCAATGATGACTATAATGACTGTACAGTCCTATACATTAAATACAAAGGAATATTAAAGTAAAATAAAGTTTCACTCACTGGTAAGTTGTAAGCACAGTTCTTCCTCACCAATATGTACTTCTTTTCCTGTTCTAGGGTTTGGAGTTGTACCTGGTTGTCACTGTGTCCATTTTCCTGCTCTAATCCCAGTGTGCAAAGCTTCTTATAGAATTCCAAAAATCGTAAATGCTGCTCTGGTGTAAAAATTCCTTCAAGCAAATAAAATATTTGTTCAGTACTTTTACTTCCTCTGAATGGTACATAGAAAGCCTGTATTAGACTTTGGATTATGGAGACCATGATTCAAATTGCTGTTCTGCTGTGAAAGCACAGTAGATGACCTTATAGAAATTACCCCACCTCCATCTGACTAGTCGAAGTAATGGAGTTTTTGTGGGGATAAAATAGAATCATCCTCCTTGCTTCAGGAATCATTCATCAGCTTCCTCATGTTGCAGGAAACCTGTACCCCAATCCCCCTTTAATGACTTAGTCCCAATACCAGGAAAATTGCAGAGAGTTAGCAAGTTTATTCAGCTAGCAATTACCAGACAGATCCATCATGGAATCTCTCAAAGGTCTGGGACCTCGCCTTCAGGAAGTTCCTGGGGTTTTATACCCCAGTTTACAACATATACAACTTTACATTCTCATACGTTCATGTCCACATCAAGTTTCTTCACCAATCATAATGCTTGATCATTTCTACCAATCACTTACATTTACTTACAATTACATTGCTTCATTCTGATTTGTTTACTACTCTCATACCACATTGGCGTCACAATTGAGTAATAATCAACTTGTTCTATCTGACTGTTACAACCTTTTGTATTTTGTATCATTCTTTTTCTGTGGCTCTATTCAAGCTCCAAAGATTTCCCCGCTACATGTTGCTTTCTGTGTTTTAGCTAATTCTGTTCCCATGCACTTCTGACTTTGCTGACTGTCTTTCATGCATACCGTACCCATAAGGCTTTCTAGAAGTTAACTAGATTATTGCTTTGGTTAGACTTTGGTTAGTGCTTTATTGATCAATCAATTATTGATTTCCATTCACTCATCTGAGAAAGACAACGTGTGTTAATGTGAAGAAGTAAAAGATATTAAAAGGGGCTATATATCTATCCATAGGAATAATATTCTTTACCTCTGCATATTAAAAATTAACATTTGTAAATACAAATGTTGCCACAAGAACACTTCAGGAATACCTAGTGGATTTGCTTACAAATGGTATGTTTGCTTTTCCTCTGGAACAGAACAGCTTCATCAGTTTACGAATAGCAATTTAAAATGTCCCCAAGACACAAACTAAGTGTAATTTCCAATGCATATGATTTTAGCTACATATGTCTTTAGATAATGGGTCACAGAGATCGTCTTCTCATTTGGCGGTTTAACGTGCCAGATGTATATATTTATTTGTACTTTTTGCTTTCAGGCTTTTCTGCAATGTGCTAGAAGTAGATAACTATACCCATATGGAGAGAGTGTTCAGAGTTCAGCTGGATTTGGTTCATTCTAGCTCACATTCTAAGGCTAATCTTACTATAATTCATAATGTGGGAGTATGCATCTATGGCTGCAACTCTAACAGCACATTTCTGGAAGTAAGCCTCATTGAACTCAATGGAACTTACTTATGAGTAGACATGAACAAGATTGCACTGTATGATACATTACTGCACCTGTAATGTGTTATCATATTACAGTCTTCATATCAGAAGAGGGCAGTAAGGCTACCTAGCGGAAGGGGGACAAGTTTTGTCTTTTATATAATCTGAAATTGCATCCTCTTTGATTATACCAAAAGTGCTACTTGTAGGCCTTTACTTCCTTTTGTTCTCCACCCCCACGTTGAAGAGAAAACATACAGCTAGACAGACAATGGGAGCAACCTCTCATCTCTGATTTTGAATACAAATTTCATGCAAAACATCCTCTCTGGACTTTACTGCACAATATGCTTTTTGTATTTTATCTGTGTCTGTCCATCCACTGTATTTATACACTGCTTTTCAATTAAAAAATTCACAAAGTGGTTTACAAAGAAAATAAAAAATTAATGGCTAATGGCCAAAATTAATGGCTCTGGAAATTAACACATGAGAGAATTCACATTTTGGGATAGGAACAACTTTCATGCACTTTGCTGTCTTTTGAAGATGTATATTTACATCTTCATATTTGCATGAAGTGGTATATGTAGGGAGAACATTAAAAAGCACACAATTAAAAAGAACAAAATATTGCTATGTGTTCTATAGATTTAACATGTCAATCACCTACTATTTATGACCTCTGCCTTTGTAAGTGCTGATCAATGACACTGAAATGCCACTGATATAAACTTAACATGCAATGTATGCTGTTAAAAAAGTGGACAGTCATGGTATTAAGAGAAAGAGATTGAGTTTTTCCCTCAAGCCTCTTCTTTCTTACCATGTCAGTCAGCATAAAAAGGAGGCTTTTTGCATGAATACCACTGAAGGTCTTCAGTGGAGCAAATCCTGTTTTGGTCTAACGTTATGAGGAAAGCAAAGAACTATGGCTGTGGCATTGGGTTAACATAGGCTCTGCTCTGCTATACAGCTCATACACAGCACAGAGAAATCCATTACCATATAAGCTAAACTAAAAGCAAAGAATTCTGCCCCAATTTCCAACATAATATTACAGGGAAAATTACATTTTAATGCAAAAATTACACTCTAATGCATTTCTGAATCAGATGTTTTAAATCCCCTCTCCCCAGGTATGTCATCGCTCTCTGCTCAGGAGCTTAAAGATCAGCCTGGCCTGGATATCACCACCACTTTCTCCATAATATTTCTTTAGAATTTTAGAATTTCTAGAATTTTAGAATTATTTCTTTAGGGTTTTAGAATGCAAAGCCAACATGAAAGGGATTTTGGGTGTAGATTGATTCTGGTTGTCTCCCTGACAGCCTCCATCTTTCTCCCTGTATGGCAGTTTTTTTTTTCCTCCATGGCTGTTTTGCTAATTCTCCAGAATTTAGAAGACTGATGTGCTCTTGTTTTAACAGCTCTTCATTTCACTTTATTGCTCTGCTTGTCAGAGAGATTTGAACTAATGAAGTATTTCCACTGTATCTAGAGTTGCCATAATTCTTTCACAAAATAGGAATAGGAACCTCTGTCCCATCTGCCATGGGACCCTCTGTCCCATGTGAACACAACCCCCAAAATCGGAATTGTCCCTGGTTTTTCAGGACATATGGTGACCTAGTTATCCCTGCTTTGGAAATCTAGCTACATTCTAGTCTGTAGTAAAGATCACTAACTACACTTAAACTGCGCTTTAGATTAAAACAACGTAAATTAATAATAAAACAATATACCACAAACAATTGCCCCTAGGCTTCCTGTATTTATAGTTCTATAGGCCACTATAATAAATGATGGGGGGGGGGGCTTACTCATGATTCAAAAGTCTGTTCAGCCAGCTAGAAGCTGGTAAAGTTTGCATTTGATGCTCAATAAGCATAATTTTCTTAAGTGAGAGACTGGCTTCAAAATACTCTTAACCCAAAGCAATGACAAAACTATTCATTTACAAATTTATATCCTATTTTACCTTCCAAGTGGGCCTCCAAAGCTTTTAAATAACTTCCTTTTTTGTTCTTAAAAGGGGATTAAGAAAGATATTGGCTCCAATCCTAACCACCCCCCATCTCAGTTAGGCCAGTCTAAGCACTAACACAAGTCCCATGCTGGCCTAGGGGTGCCACAAAATTGCTCTAAGGCACTTCTATGCCACTCCTGGGGGAGGATTAGGTCAGTGCACAAATATGTGCATGCCTTCCTAGAAATGGGAAGACCAATGGTAGTGCCAGACTAAGGCTGCAATCCTAAAGACACTTTCCTGGGAGTAAGACCCATTGAACACAATGGGGCTTGCTTTTGGGTAGACATGGTTAGAATTGTGCTCTAAGTTAGGATTGCATCCATTGTCATTGTCATTGGCATGTAGAGGACCAAATAAGGTGGCAGTGGTATAGAATTGCCAATAGCCATTTTAAGCCATTTGGAAGCATTCTGTACTGTGAAGACAGACTTAATTTAGATATTCATAACAAAGGATAACAAATGAGGATAACAAATGAAAACAAAATGTCTCCTTTCTGTCAACTTCTGATGGTAGCAACATCACCTTAGGATCCTTCTCTTCCTGTCTTGCTCAGTTCTCTAAATTACTCAGAAAGCCGAGCCAAGGCACAAAAATCATGCATAGCTCCTTGGGAAAAGGGGACACTTGTCCCCTTCCCTGAGTAAGGGAAGTAGCCCTGCTATAGGGCTACTGAATTGTGCAGCTCTTTTAAGTTCATGCAGAATCCAGAATCTGACCTCTGCCAGTCCTATTCGCCTCCCCAGTCTGGCTTTCTCCCCTCACCATGCCTTCTCTCCCCCTGCCCATCTCAGAATATTTCACCTCATGCCCCAACTCACTTCTCTGCCATTCTGTGGTCCAGGTAACTGCCAAGTGGCAGATTGCCAGCTTCCCACTGATGCCAGCCCAGCAAGGGATGGTGATGGGCTAACTCCGGTGCTAGATAAGCATTAAGACCTGCCAACAGTACATGCCAGCAGTAAATAGGCACTTATTTTAGTTGTAAAGGAATTTTAAGAGGACTCTGCCCAACATTTTTCTATATTTTGTATCCACACATTTGAAATGAATGTGAGCTTTGCATTCTACTAATTATTGCTTAATTTATTCTCTTTTTATAAAAATGAAAGCAAATCTAGTCTTCAAACAGATATATTGACACAATGATCTTATTTATCTGGAGGTAAGCCCCATTTATTTCATTGGGAAGTAATTATGTTTAGATTAGTTCAGCCCCAAATATAAACAACCCAGCACTTCTTTTTAAAAAAGAAAAAGAGAAAAGCATATTTTAATCATACCATATAGTCCATTACAAAGCTTCCCTAAATGGAAAGATAATGAAACCAAGATAGATTCATCTGCTTTGAAGGATTTTTCACAGAATGATTTCACTAATGGGAGGACAGTTTGACTTCTATCATCTGAAAAACAATAAAGGTTAGAGAGGTAAGCAATGCTGCTCTTTGGGATACTTAACTAGAATGTAAACATTAGTGTATTGAAAATGCCTACAGATTTGTGTCAGATTAGCGAAACTGATGGAGAATAGAAGCAATGCCATTTAGTTTCAAACTTACCAGCATCAAACATATCCAGCAAATTAACCAAAGTCTCAAAAGCTGCAAGACGTACAGTACTGCCTTCATCTCTTGCTAGTTCTACCAGCTCAGGAAGCACTACATTTTTTGTTAACTCAGTCCTGCAAAGATAATAAAATAATATTTAAAAGATAAAAGCCAACTGCAGACTACATTCACAGACATCCAGGACTGTAGAAGAAGCTTGCATATCTTCTAACAGACACCTGTGTTTCACCAAATAAAACCTCTGGATAGGCAAACATGATATTAATACTGTAAAGAGCTAATTTACATGCACAAAAACACTGACACTAAAACATTTAATTTCTCTGTGGTATCAAATAATTACAAGAGCCAAGCACCAAAACTGCAATCCTAAGATGACGAAATGTGTTTAACAGTCTGATCCAAACTGGCACTTGATCCAACAGCCACCCCTTTGCCAGCTGCTGAATGTTGCAAACATGGCGTAAGGCATGTCAGCGCTGACTAAGAATAGGAGGTCAGATATGGCCCCTGTGCCAGCCAGATGAGGTTAGTTTGGATGGTGGTGCAAGGTGTAGAAGAGGATGGCAGAAGGGTGTTCTGGGGCAGGAAGGGGATGTTTTAGCGCAGTGTGGAACAGAGGAAGGAACAGACTCAGGAGAAGTGTGCAACTGGTAGCAACAGCAGTAGCAGTTCATGCCATATTCTAACTCCTGGTCCGTGTAGTCTTACACATGCTGCTCGTATTTACACCAGCTATATAGCTGTTGCAGATCCAGCTATCCCACATGGCAAGCTGGGCTCAACACTGGGTAAAGGAAAAAAATATCCTCTTTACAAGAGGCAGTAGCATCCCTAGGGAGGTCAAGGGGAGCCCTGGGCCCTAGTACCAACCTCAGGGGGGATGACCAAAAACACAAAAATTGCTAAAACACTATGATTTTTTTTAGAATAATCCCAACATGTCATAGACCATTGGATGCATATTTTCTAGCAGAATCCAGTGCAAAAAAACAGCATTGAAATATCTCCTTCCAATCAAACGTTATGGCCAAAAACCTAAAAACAAAAATGCATGGAATTCTATGGAAAGTTAAACTGAGCCATATTGCACTTTTACTCAAGAACAGGCAAAAGTACCTATTGGAAAAGGCAGACTGAGAGGAATCCAACAACCCCAAAATGGTCCTGATCCAATGAACGTAGCCCCCACAAATCAACCAAGAAAAAAGCCCCAGATAATTGCATAGAGCCCTCTGGAAAGGGCTGAACACAGCTGTGTTTACTCGTGAGTAAGCAGAGCTGCCTTGGCTTTTGTTCAGGTCAAACACAGGAATGCAAGGCCTCCAGAATGTTCGCAATCCACTGAAAGTGGAGCTTAAGATGTGCTCCAAAATGCAATCTCACCCCCTCCCCGCAAAAAGTAAAACAGAAGTTTAATTGGTAAGGTGATTTTTAAATATGAAAATATTAAGAAAATATTAACTAATTATTTATGTTAATACTAATAATAATTAAATAGTTTTGACATCGGGGGGGGGGGTTCAAAAAATTTGTTGCCCCCAGGTGCCAAATGACCTAGGAATGCCACTGACCTTGAGGAGACTTCCAGCTTGTCCTAACCTGCATTGGATATAGAGCAGACCACTGTGGCCTAGCGATACTGGCACAAGTTAGGTCTATAGAGCCCTGATCCAGTGGGGCTCTTTTTATATTCATAAATAGCCAGAGACATATATACCGCATTTCCCCAATAACAAGACACTGTCTTATTTATTTTTGGTGAAAAAAATATTTTTTTCATTTCCCCAATTACATTTCCCCAATAACAAGACACTGTCTTATTTATTTTTGGTGGGGAAAAAAACACCATAGGTCTTATTTTCAGGGTAGGCCTTATTTTAATTAACATTGACATCAAAATGTAGGACAATTAAGCAAAAATGTAGGACACCTGGCAGGAGCCTAAAAATCGAGATAAATCCGGTCATATGGTCACTCTGAGTACAGAAGTAAGTCCCATCCATACCCACCACACTCAAAGGGCTTACTCCCAGGAAAGTCTAGCTGAAAGAGCCTTATTCTGTGTGTGTCTGCACAGAAGGGTTGGTCTTTGAGTCTGCTATCCCAACCACACTTTCCTGGAAGTAAGTCCCACTGACTATAATGGGGCTTTCTTCTGAGTAGCAATGCAAGGATCAGGCTCTGAGGCTGCTATCCCATCCACACTTGCCTGGGAGTAAGCCCCATAATGGGTCTTACTTCTGAGTAGACCTGCATAGGGTTGGGCTTTGAGGCTGCTGTGCAAAAGAGGGATTTTAGTAGGTCTTCTTTTTGGGGAGGGTCTTAATTTAGACCGCAGGGCAAAAGTCTGTGTAGGTCTTCTTTTCTGGGTAGGTCTTATCGGGGAAACAGGGTAATAGTCTGCTACCATGTGCCTACATATACCGTACTCTTCTATATCGTTTGATCAGTCCGTTTAAGAATGTTTACCCACAAATATGAATATTTGTTCAAATTAACTAGTTAAACTCTAAAGTACTGTACCACTTGTTATACATTAACATCACAATTATTTTGGAATTATTTACTATAAAGTGAATGTACAAATTATGCTTACCCTATTCCCTGAGCTATTTGCTCCAGCTGCCGACACATGCAGGCACGGACTTCATACTCGACATCCTGACACAGAGATTTTACTAGTGGAAGAATTTCTCTTTTAATGCTACAACCCCCACCCAAAAAAGAAAAGAAAAGCATCAATTTTACAATGGACAGAAAAAACTAATGTAACTTGATTGATAAGGTCCAATTCAAGTTGTATCGTAGAAACACTTTGATCACATCACATTTTTAGTGACTATTTCGCCACTGTGGGTGGCGCAAGTGGTTAAGACACTGTGCCTGTTAACCAGACAGTCAGGGTTTGGAACCCAGGTCCCCACCAGACAGGGTGAGCGCCTGTCCTTAGCCCAGCACTGTGACGCAGCTGGAACCAATCGTATCGGCTCTGCCATTCCATTGGACTATTTCAGTGGCTTGGAGAGGATGGGAGTGCTGCTTGGGTAACAGCTTTTCTCCAGATCAGTCTACCCAGGCCTTTGTGCTTCGCATGCAGCGTCAAGCATGATACCATAGTCTTTTGAGACTGATGATGCCAAGTTTTTATTTTTTATAGGCACTAACGATATACATTTTCCATAACAAATAATAATAAAGGAAGAAGCAGGCTTTAAGACATTTTCTAAAAGTAACATTTATGGAAGTTGCTTTTTGATGAATAGTTTTCCTTTAAGGGTTTGGCAGGAGGACCACATCATCTCGCTCACACTATGTCAGGGGCTAGAAAAATGATTGACATTTCAAATTTGAATAATCTTCAATAAATTTATACATAAGAGTATATTAGAGACAGATGTGGAGGATTACAAGGCTTACTCATGGGCCAGATGGAGGGGTTTTGCTATAGGCCACAATGAGGCTTGCCACAGTCTACATTTGGCCCTGGGGCTGGGGTCTGGACACTTCTGTTCTAAGGCAAAGGTGATCCCATGAGTTATTATTTTGGACCCCCCAGTCAGAATGTATATATGGAAAATATGCCAAGTTCAGGAAATGGGGGATAGGATTTCAAGTACATGCTGCTGCAGCCAAGATACATCCTCTCTTAATCCAAATGGCCTCCTGGTCTCCCTGGTCCAATCTATCAAACTGCCCATGACCCATCCTTACTTGCTCCAACATGGCATCTGGAAGCCATGAGTATACAGGCAGGGCTCTGCTTGTTTGCACCAGTAGCTTCAAAGCAAATTTTGGTGCTGCTGTTTTTGTAACACCACTGTTACACTTATGGTCCTCTATCAGGAGATCCACCACTATAAGGATCTAATAGGACTGGGCTGAAAGACCCTTACACTGTAAGTCAATAGGGAAATGATTTTTAATGGTAATAAAAAACATGGTAATACTTTTCTGCACTTCTGATTTTCCTAAGACTTTAAATTAAAAAAAATGCTCAAATCTGTTTAAAAATAAAACCTAATTGATTGTAATGATTGTGGCTGCAGATACTGACATTATACCATCTATAGCACTTATCCAATACACCTTTAAGCTATTGTAATTTAGAATATAATTTATAAAGAATCTGTCCTTGGAATAAAGACAGATAACACCACTTCCTGCATTTTTTCCACGGGAGGGATAAAAACAAAACTGCAAAAATAAAAATAAAAACATCTAAGAACACCTCCACCTATTGACTTTCCTAAGAATAAGCCCCAATGAATGCACTGAGACCTCAGAGAATACAGGGTGATTCAAAATGAATGGGACAAAAAGAAAACATACCTGTGACTGCTGTGATGGGTTTATTTTTGAAATACAAGTTTCTAAAGATGTTCGATGTGGGCTCCTCCCATGACATGGCAAATGTCTATGTGGTAAATCCAATTGAGTCTGACACACCACTTATCCACTGCTTTAATTGCTGTAAATCCTGAGGAAGTGGGAGCACGAACACTTTGTCCTTCACATACCCCCCCCCCTCCAAAAAAAAATTGCACGGCATTAGATCTGGGGATCTGTGTGCCCAGGGAGTCCAGACGCCCGGAAATGCCCGGACAGGTCCGGAATTGGAGGACAGGTCCGGCCTGTCTGGGCAGGAGGGGGGCTTGTCCGGGGATGGGGTGTATGTGCTGCTTTGCGACCACAAAACGAGGTGCTCGGACCGGCGCGCGCCTACCGCGGCCGTCCGAGCACCCATGTTGGGAGAGAGACGCTGTGCACATGCGTACAGCGTCTCTATCCCTGCCCGCACTGTTTTTTTTATCAAGCAAAGGCTTGATGCGCACAGCTTGATGTGTGCATGTGCACAGCATCTCTCTACCAACATGGGTGCTCGGACGGCCGCGGTAGGCGCGCGCCGGTCCGAGCACCTAGTTTTGTGGTAGCAAAGCAGTACATACACCCCATCCCCGGACAAGGTAAGCCCCCCGGGGAGTAATGTTTTATAAAAATGTAGGACATCCTACATTTTGTCCTACATTTTAAAAAATGAACATTTAAAAAAATTTTAAAATTTTTTTTAAAAATGTAGGACAAGGGCCCTCCAAAAGTCCGGATTTTAAACTGAAAATCAGGACTTTTGGGGACCCTTGTCCTACATTTTGAGGTGTGGCATCTGGTCACCCTGTGTGTGCCCAAAAAAGTAATGGCACATCTTTTGACCCAGCACGGCCAATCTAGCAATGGGGTAGATGATTGTTGAGGTAATCACATACGTCATTATGCCATTGCGATGGTGCACCATCTTGCTGCAGAATGAAGTCGGGAACTGCTTCATCTAACTGAGGTAACAACCACTCAGTGAGCATGTCTCAGTAGATAAACACCGTAATTGTATTTTCCATGAAGAAAAACGGCCCAAACACACTGCTGTTCGGTGCTGGGTCAATAGATGTGCCATTAGTTTTTTGGCTGCTAGCAAAAGCGTGGCAGAAATTGGATTACCTCATAGACATTTGCCGTGTAATGGGAGGGGCCCACATCGAACATCTTTAGAAACTTGAATAGTTTCATGTTAAATTTGTATTTCAAAAATAAACCCATTACAGAAGTCACAGGTATGTTTTTTGTCCCATTCATTTTGAATCACCCTGTACATAAGATTGAGCTGTGAGAGAATCAAAATCACTGTTTCAGATAAAAAGGAAATCAGAAAATGCATCCTTGCAGGATGGTATCCTACAATGATGAGCTACTTCTCTTAACCTATTCAGAAAAAGTGTGTAGAAACGAGGAAGGTGGAGAAACATCAACTGGGGGAATTCAATATACAAACTCCCCCTGCTCAAACAGGCCAACTTAAAATTGGGTTCACATGTCATGCCTGATATTCCCCTGCCTCCTTGTTTCTTCTCCAAGAAATTTTTTTTTACTTTAGGATAAAACAGGATCAGGAGCATGGGCTACGTTCCTTCCAACACAGGAGAGGCCCCTTGGAGCTTCTTCTTAACTGCAAATAATAAACAGAATATCATTTTCTGCTCCACGCATAATTTGGAGCCAAGGATAAGCTCCGCAAGGCCCTCTGCCTGTGTATGTTACTGTCCCTTTCAGTTTACTCAAGGTGGGATTTTTTTGTGCAAAGGGAGAGCATCAGGAAACAGCTACTGGACCTTTTTAAAAAGCCCCCCAAAGCTTTTAAACCATTCAGCAGCTAATTAATGTTTGGGGCAAGCTGAAGAGGATTGCAAAATATCTCAATAGGAAACTACCCCATACAAAAACAAACTGGAGAATGCGAACAGTAGGGCAAATTATGAAAATGAGCAAGAAACAAGACCATTTGCTGAAGGACATCGAACATTCATTATCAGTGCCAACAAATGCTTTTTTATTGGATTGTGGCCAAAGTGTGATAAAATGATGAGGCCTTTGAGCAAGTACTGTTGCTGAGCAACCACATTCATTCAGATTTAGAATAAAAGATGATGCAAAGCAATAACACTTGGTGAATGGTGTCTTTTGACTCGTATAATTTATCAGTTTTAAAGTACTAATTTTTCCTGCAGCACAGACTTATCAATTTTTTTTCCTTATGTGTTAGGTCACCTGAAACACACACACACAAGCTACTCACATATGAGCTTCAAACTTGTTAGCTAATTTTCCCAAGATTTTACAACTAACCAAGCGAGACTGGACTGTTTGGGATAGCTGTGCCTTGGAAACAAGAGGATTCAGAATCTATAAAGCAGAAAAACAGAGGAAGTATGCAACAGTAAATACATATAAAAAATAAAATGTCAGTATCAGGTACCCAGTCAGAATTTGTGGCAAGAGACAACTTGCTTTAAAAAATGCAGAGTATACCTTTTTGCCTTCAGAGACATGATGCCCACATACGTAGAAAATCCCTAAACGGCCTGAGAGCCCCTAATCTGCCAGAGACAAGCATATTTGAGAGACCGCCTTCTTCCGTACAATCCGGCTTGTTCCCTTAGGTCATCTGAGGGGGGCACTGTTTGTTGTGCCACCATGGAGAGAGATTAGGGGAATGGTGGCCAGAAACAGGACCTTCTTGGTGGTGGCACCTGCATTATGTAACTCCCTTCCCTTTGAATTAAGAACAGGCTCCTCTCTTAACCTTCCAGTGGAGACTGTTTTTATTTAAAAGAGCATTTGAGGCCACAAAAATGCTTTAAGCCATCTTTGGTTGGGTTTTACTGCTGACTGGTTGGTTTCTGTCCAAATCAGTTACAGAAAATTTGCATTTCTTCAATGAAATATAAGTTTTTTTTGCACAAAGAAACCTGTTGCTTTGTTCTATAACAGGTCACACAAAAATATAATTATTTGGCCACACTAGAAGTCATTCCCATTTTATCTTTCTTTCAGAAGCAGTTTGTGAAAAAACTCCTGTGAATATAGTACTCAACATCAAAAATAAACCTAAAAAGCAATACAGCATTTAGAGCAAATGACGCTCCAAAGTGCTTTCTTGCATTCTAAATAATTAGATTATAAAAAGGCCTATGTGCCATATTGGCATGACTTTAAAAATATCCCACCAATTATGTTCCACAGAAAACAAGTTATGAAAGTTAATATTATCTTGTTTTACAATGTTTCCAGGGAGGAAATGCAAGAAGTCAATTACAATTTTTAAGTGAAGTTTTATTAAATGAAATAAAACAGATGCTGTGTACCTTTTCAAAAACAAAGCTTGTGGCTTTTCATCCTTTAAATGCAATTTTAAAGCAGGGAGATGATGGATTTTAATCATTAATATGGTTGCTACCCAAGCAATTCTATGATAGTTTTGCTTCAAGTAAATGTACTGTTTTACTTGGCAATGATGGCTGCTGCACGTTAATGAATGTATTGCTAATAGACACAAAGCACTGAAAACTTTACCCATCCATACTGCATTGTAATAGTAATATTTAGCATTTATGTAGCACATTTTGAGATTTCAAAGCAGACTCACAAGCAGGAATAAACAACCAGAACAGCCCTAAATCTAGGACACTTCGCCAGCGATAAGGGTGCAATCCTAACCATGTCTACTGAAAAGTAAGCCCCATTGTGTTCAATGGGTCTTACTCCCAGGAAAGTGTCTTTAGGATTGCACCCTGGTGCCCAAATCCAGAGCAGTTATGTGAAGAGAGCCGTTAATGCAGTCTACATGTGTTGATGCAGTTACAGTGCCATATAGTTGCATTCATATTGCAAAGCAGACCTAAAAACGTTTGCGTTGGAGCATGAGGTCCTGGAGTTACTCTGGATTGTAACCCAAGTCTCTCAAGTTTCTTGTAAGGATGTAATGGACTTAAGGAAAAGAACTATACTTGCTTAAGATATCACTTAAATAAATTGTCGTCGTCATCATCCCTGAAACCCTTACAACAAAATAGCATAATTTAGCTTGGTTCAGGTATCATGCAAAACCAAACTTTGCAAGCATATGTAGAGGACACCACAGCTTCTATCTGAAGGTAGAAGACATTGCACAGAAACAGGATTAAACCACACTTCTATGAGACATCTGAACTGGGCCATTATGACTGACCAAACTGAAGAAACCCAGTTACTATACTCAGGGCCTCTAAGAGAAATTTTTTAAGGTGGTACAAAACCCATTTGGGGCTCCTAAGACTTGCAAAATTATTTTGAAATTAAAAAAATTGAGGCTAATTAATGTGCAACAAACTTCAACAAGTGCTCATTTATTGATAATATAAAACATTATGTTAAAACATACCGGTATCCAAGTAATGTGACAATATAATATACCGTATTAATTTGTTAGTAACAAACACTCAAATGATCCTTCAGTCATGGGCCCCTCCGTAGCTCTCGGGCCCTGGAACAATGCACTTGCTGGACCCCCCTCTCATAGGCCCTTACTATACTAATATCATGCTGGTCCATAATTCCTCTTTTTGTTGTCTGTGACTACACAAGGGGGATATAGACCGTGGCAGAATATGGCTAGTGGGCTGTATTTGTTCAGCTTGGTGGGCCATATGCAGGAGTGTTGCTATTTATTTATTAGATTTATATCCCACCTTTCTTCCTTAACAAAATGAAACCCAAGGTGGCTAACAACATTTAAAAACAACAATAAAATACCACTAAAACTAGATAAAAATAAATACAGTTAAAATACAATTAAATTATACAAAAACTGTTAAAAATATAATAAAACCCAGGCAGGCAACAATACTGTTGCACCTTTAAAAACTATCAAATGCCTTGTAAGTAAAAAAGTTTTAAGGCCTCGCCGAAAGGATAACAAGGGGGCTTTCCTTAACTCAATGGGGAGGGAGTTCCACAGAGTGGGTACCACCACTGAGAAGGCCCTGTTTCTGGCCGCCATTCCTCTTACTTCTTTCAGAGGTGGCACAACCAACAGGGCCCCTTCTGATGACCTTAGAGAGTGGACTGAATTATATGGAAGCAGGGAGTCTCTCAACTATGCTGGTTCCAGGCTGTTTAGGGCTTTAGAAGTCATACTCAAATTGGGCCCAGAAACAAATGGGCAGCCAGTGTAATCACCGAAGCAACGGTGTGACAGAATCAAACCACCGACCCCAGCAACCACATGGGCCGTCACATTCTGCACTAATTGTAACTTAGCACATAGCAATAGTCTAGACTTGATGTCACCATGTCATGGACCACCATGGCTAGATCCAACTGAGACAGGTGCAGCCACAGCTGGCACGCTGGACAAAGGCGCTCCTGGCCACAGTTGATACCTGCGCATCCAAGAGCAGCTGCAAATCCAGGATCACCTCCAAACTGTGACCTGCTCTTTCAGGGGGAGTGCAACCTTATTCAGAGCAGGACAAGGAGGTACAGTTGGTATGGCCCATACCAGGTGACTCACCGGAGGGGGGTGATGCACTGGAGGGGTTTGACAACCTCCTGGCCCACCTGCTCAGGAGACAAATGAACCTCATCAGGCCGGTTATAGCCCACTCCAGCTGGGTTAGAAGGCTACTACATCCTAACTCAGCTGGAGGTAGAGCTTGGTACTCTTGGCTTGGCTCTGCACCCCAGATCCATTCAGCTGAGAGGCCTACCTCTCACTCAGCTAGTGTGTTCCAAGATGTTCCATGCATGCATGAGGTTCACACATGTGCGCTATAACTCCAAAGACACCAACCCTTCATGAGGAAGGGAAAATGGCTTCTGAAGTGCTGCACACATTTGCTACACCCAGGCTGATCAGATGACCGTAAATTCCTGGAGACTACCGGAAAAAGGGGGGTTAACTGGAAAGGGGGAGACCACCCTTCTCCGGAATTCCCAGGTATCTTGGCTCTTTAAAATTTTTTAAACGTTTTGTGCATACAGCTGTAGCTGTGTGTGGCTCTGGGGCTTTTCCACAACCAGCCCTGTCTCTCCTTTGGCTGCCAGGCCACCTCTGCTGTTTCTGCTAATCCAGCTTCGCTAGCCAGTGCAGCTCCCCTCGCTGCCTCCCGGCCAGCATGGCTCCCCTTAAGTTTCTCTGCTGACTCTGGGGCTTCCCTGCTGGCACATCTCCCCTCATGGCTTCTCCACCACCTCTTCAACCACACTGGCCGGCCCAGCTCTCCCTGCCACCGTTGCACCATCCCTGAACTTCAAGGACAAGGTGAGTGTGTCTTTGTGTGTGTGAGAGAAAGACTGCATGGCGTGTGTGTGTGTTTGTATGTGTGCGTGAGTGAGTGCATGGTGTTTTTGTGTGTGTGTGTGTGTGTGTGTGTGTGTGTGTGTATCAGTGCATACTAAATGTGTGTGTGTGTGTGTGAGAGAGAGAGAGAGAGAGAGAGAGAGAGAGTGCATGTCAGAATCATGTATTTTGAAGTCACCTGCATGTGGCTTGTGTTGCTGCAAACTGCTTTGAGGGCATCTTACATGACTGGGTCAGAATCACGTATGTTAAAAGGTTTTCAATTTTTACCGTGTTGAAATTAAGTACAGGAAACCAATATAAGTATTTTCTGCTTTCTTTTAACATGTTCTAAATTTGCCCTACTTTTTGAGGGGGTGTCCTACATTTTTAAACTAGGTAGGAATTTTGGCTTGGGGGACAGGAAACTTGGGGAACTTCGGGGGAGGGGAATTTTGGGTTTGGCATCTGGTCACCCTGGCAACACCAGAAGCTTTGCGCAAATGATGGGTGACACGCGCCATGATGTGCTTTGCGCAAATGATGGGCCTCGCAAATGATGTGCTTTCGGCAAATGATGGGCCTCCCATGCCATGTGACACTTAGTGCAGTACCACTGGCCATAGGTTGTGGAGGCAACAACCCTTAGGCAAGAAAGAAGTTTGGTTCAAGAGTTCTCTCTTTAGATGGATTGAGATTTTAATGGTAGTGCCCTTTAAATGTTCTCCTAGCCATACATGATCTCCTAATCTATGAGTAGTTTCATCATTGCTAAGAGATTAAAGAACCAGTCAGTATACAAAGGAGCCAGTCACAGGAGTGATTTGGCACTGAATTACTCCTTCTCTTTCCTTGTGAGAATAATGAATGGTGCCAATATGTCCTGTAATATTTAAAAGAAAATAACTATACCTCATGTCTGATGGTTTCTTTTGGCAAAGCTTCTATTGCAGCAAGAAGGGTCTCCAGCCATGCATTACTGACACCTGTGAGGTACAAATGGACTGTACATTATATCATACACTTATTTCACGTAACTTGTTTATATTATTAAATATCATTTAACAATACTATTATTTATTTACTACTATATACAATATTATTTAACAGTTATATCATTTAACTGTGACATTTTATTCATCTGCTTCACATGCAGGGCTGACCACCTACCATTGAGATCAGGCAAAGCATCCACTTGAGGACAGGTGGAGAGAGCAGTGTACTAGCAGGGGTGTCATATGATTGTCCACCAGCCCTCAATCTCACCCAACCACCAACTAGATCAGGGGTCTCCAAACTTTTTGGCAACAGGGCCACATCATCTCTCTGACAATATGTCAGGGACACAAAAAAAAATCTAATTTACATTTCAAATTTGAATAAATTTACATAAATCTTCTATCTTCTATATATATAAAAATAAAAACTGACTCACTGATTCACCGACTCACTCATCAACGCCCAGCCAAAACCACTAGGACTAAAAGTGTGAAATTTGGGGTGGGTGTTGGTCAGGGGTGCACTAAGAACCAGTTTTCAGAAATTCCAAGCAGAAGGGGGTGAAAAGAGGCGCAAAGTGTTTTCCTCCCTATACTTTGCTTTGAAGAATCGATGACTGAGGGATGCTCTGCCCCAACCCCCTAGACCTAGAAGCATGAAATTTGGGGACGGTGTTCCTTATGTCACATGAACACCCACCAAGAACCAACATGGAGAAATTTAACCCTTATGGGGCTGAAAAGGGGTGCAACATGTTTTTGTCCTATACTTAACATGGAAGACTGACCAACCTCCAGCCAATTTGGTGCTTGGTGCCCAGTGCAGTGGGGGGGATATTGTTCGGAGGAAGGACTGGGGAGGATGCTGTGCATGGGAGGGGTTGTGCATGGAGGTGTTGCGCATGGGGGAGATGATGCTCATGGGGGGTTGTTGCGCATGGGGGTGATGCGGTTGATGCGCATGGGGGTTGATGCACATCAGGGGTTGATATGCATGAAGGGTTGACACGTATGGGAGGATTGATGCACATGGGAGGATGGCACACGGGGGAATTTTACTCCTGCAATGCAGGTATGCTTTTTGCAAGTTTACATATAAGAATGTATTGGAGTGGATTACAGGGCTTGCAGAGGGCCGCATCTGACCCCAGAGCCAGGATTTGGAGACCCTCAAACTAGATCCTTTTCTTATCTGCGACTCGTCACAAAGAAAGGCAAGTGAAAAGAAGAGGATAAAGGCAGTGATGACCTACCTGCCTTCTAATACAGATATAGAGAGCAAACAGTTCCAGTAACAGGAATGGAGGAAGAGACAGAGGGCTGCTTATATCTTGTTCCTGATTGATGCCCCAGAAGAGTGACCGGGAACAGGTTGCCACTATTTCTGCCTCCTCAACTATGCCACTTTGAATTTTTTCCAAAACTGGCTAGGCAGGAGAAATCTGGCAGCAGAAAAAGAAGACTTCCTGTTCTACTCTCTGGCTCTTCCCACCCAACTAATTTTGAAGAATGAAAGGGGTATCAAGGAGGTTGTGATGGCAAAAATGCTGAGGCGTGTGCGGAGTACACATGCTCAGAAGTTAATGCCCAAAAAGAGTGGTGGAACAGAAAATTTGGATACTGTTCAGCTTCAGGTGAACCTGATCACAAGAGTTTGATTAGAGTCAGAAGACAGATAACATTACAGTTAAAATGTATATTAGTCAAACCTCCTCATTACCCCAGTTCTTTGTATGTATCAGGACCAGATTCCTCTCAGCCTGCTGCCCTTTTCAAATATCTAAGGCAATTTCACCATGTCATGAGTCAAGGTGTGATATGGCTTGCTTTCAGTTCCCAAAGAAATCAGTGCAATTATCTTCCTTCAGGGATGATTTTGGAGGCAGCGTTCATTGGATCAGGACCACTCTGGTGTCCTTTGATTCCTCTAAGTCTGCCCCTTCCAGTGGACTATGGCACGTCCACCTGCTCACAAGATAGACAGCCATAACAGAGGGCATTTTCACTTTTCCACAGAACTCAATGCATATTTTTGTTTTTTTGGTTTTTGGCCATACCTTTTGATAGGAATGAGCCATTTCAGAATGTATTTATGCATGGGATTCTGCTCTTCAATACAAATCTAACAACTTATGACACAATGGGATACTGAACACCATTGCAAAGTTGCAAAATGGAGCCAAAATAGAGGACAATGAAGCCCTTTTATAGGACATCAAGACAAAAGCCTAAAAAATTAGGACAAATCTGGGAATTTCCAGTCATATGGTCAACCTGAGACTTACCCTAAAATCCAGAGTAACGACGGAAGCACGTAAGAGACATTACGTGCACCCGTAGTTACGGCACCACCTAATGAAAACCTATGGGAAATTCATATTGCAATCCAAAGCAAATTGTTCTTACACCGGAGCAAGGACTCCCCGTAGTTACTCTGGATTGCACCCTTAGCCACTGGAGGTGGCCTAAATCTAAGCAGACTGGAGCAGCAATGTACCACTCCCACCTGCCCTCTGAACAAGGTCAAGATCTGATAAAAGTCCGATCCTGGCTCCACCCCTGCTGTTCTCCTTCCGTCCCTCCCTCTGCCCACTCCTCCCCAAACCAGAATGCCCTCTCCCATCTATTTTCTCCCCTCCCTCATTCCTTCCCTGTCCTTCTGGCTCGCTTTGTCAGTTCAACTGAGCCATCACAGAGGGCCTCTTCTGCTGGCAAAGCCTGTCCAATTTAGGCTGGCACACACTGGTGCACCAGACTAACTGGTACCTCCAGTGGTCCAGAAGCGCCTTCCTTTTGCAACACCAACTTTCACCAGCCTAAGGTAGCCTATGGATTACTCCCTAAATAAATTATTTTGCAGCTGCAATGCCTCTTTCCTGTATGAGGGTGCAATCCTAAGCATGTCTACACAGAATTAAGTCCCATTCTGTTCTATAAGACTTACTCTTGGGATTGCAGTCTAAATCTTATAAATGGGGAGCACTTTCTTGTCTTGGCAGGACTCCTCCTCAGTCAAGGACAAGGCTTTTCTTCTGGACTATTTGAAGAAAATCAGGGCAGCTTGGCATTCCTACAAGTGTACTATGATGAGTGTAATACAGTCTGAAATCTGCACTAAACCTGCCTGTCTGATTCATCATGATCTGAACCCAAATACAGACAGTGAATTAAATGGGAGCAAACAGCTGCAAGCAAATGCCTTACATACTGAGATGCATTTTTAACAAGATGAAGGAAAATTACAACTAATCAGCTGTACACTGCATTGTACCATGTTGGTAAGACTATGCTGAGGAACTATTTTATTTTTTTTATTTCCTGGTGTTTTTCCTGCCTTAGATAGTCTGTCAATGAACAACAAGAGATCAGCAACATGTCATGCTCCTGACCTGTATCTCTGTGCTCCAAATTCTGTAGAATGATGTGTAGGAAGGAGTGGGAATAAGTATGGATGGATATTGACTCCTCTTGCAGAATAGTCAGAAGTGAAACAGCAGCTGTTAACTGCATTTCCACTCCGGCAACAGGCAGGACCTCCTGTATAATCAGGAAAATAAAAGACTTTCAGTGCAATTCTATTCATTTCTGCTCAGAATTAAATTCCATTGAGTTCAATGGAGCTTACTCCCAGGAAAGTGCTCTTAGGATTGCAGCCTTACTCAAAAGAAGAGGTATATGCTCATAGGTATGAAAGACAAATACAACCGTTACAGAAAAGGAAAAGTGAGCTCAGTGCAAAACCTAGTTCTGAAATATAAACTAAAGCACAGTTCTATCAAAACTTTAGAAACCGTAAGAAACTCATTCTTTATCCTGTAATAAGCATGTAATAAGTCTGTGGAATTTGTTCCACAGTTTGTGGTGCTTGCATCTATCCTGGAAGCCTTTAGAAGGGATTGGACAAATTTATGAAGGAAAAGTCCATCACAGGTTTACAGTCTGTGATAGGTATGTGCAATCTCTTGGTTTTAGAAGTAAATTGCTAATGATGGGGTGCAAAGGAGTGGAACCAGGATGCATGGCTCTTGTTGTTTTGTATGCTCCCTGAAGCATTTGATGAACCACTGTGAGATACAGGAAGCTGGACTAAATGGGCCTTTACTCCAGCATCCTCTTTTTATGTTCCTATGTTCTCTCTTCATAGTACAGCCAATTACCAACCTTTCCTCTCTCAATAAAGTGCTGAGAATTACCTTTAAAGCTCGATATGACATGGGACCAACTCATCTGTAGGAATGCTTTCTCCTGCATAATCCTGCCCTTATCACTTAGGATCCTTCTTAGGATAATGTCACCATTATCCTATCCTATCACCATTAGGATAATTGTCATCAATTAACAATAAGGGAGTGGTAACATAAGTACAAGGTCCTCTTACAAGGAACCACATCTATGGAACAAGCTGCCCAAAGATCTAAGGACAGCCAACCCTTTTAATGGTTTCCAGTAGGGCTTATTTCAGGCTGAAATCCTAACCTCCATTTAGGCCGGCCTAAGCCCTGGCACGAGTCCTATGCTGACATGGGGATGTCACACATGAACCTTAAGACACTTCTGAACCATTCCTAGGGAAGGGTTAGGCCAGTACGTGGACATGCACTTGCCTCCCTACATCACCATGGGAACAAGAAGACCAATGAGATGCAATCCTAACCAATTTAGGTTGGCTCAACTCACCCACTCCCCATTCCCATGGTGGTGTGGAGGGCCAGCATATGTCTATGCACTAGTCTAACCACCCAGGAGTGGCGCAGAAGTGCCTTACGCCACTTTGTGATACCCCCAGGCCACCTTGAGACTTGTATTTAGACTTATGCTGAGCTATCAGGGGAATAGGATTGTAGCCTTAGACTTTAGTAGGATTGATTCCTCAGGTGATCCTTTCTACTGATTGTTTAGTTTTTGTTTTACCTAACGTTGCTTTTATTATTTTCTTTTGTTATTAATTGTTGGTTCTAAAGTACCTGTTATTGCACAGCTATTTTTTGTTATTTTACAACTTTGCCCCCCACCTGCTGGTGTAGCTGCATCAAAAATTCTATCCCTATATCCAGACAGGGTGGTGGTAGACTAGGAAGCTTTAGAAAGGTTTAAATTCCATTACCCCTCAGTACGGCTCTCACTCCACATTTGGTCTTTTCAGATTTGCACCAGTAACCCTAATTGAAATATTTCATATGAAAGTTGTCAGATTATTTCATATTCTCTGTGCAATATTTTGTTGTGATCATGCATTATCAACTGTGGTTTTAGTTATCTTCAACTTTGGTGAGGCATGTGAACTTCTAGTACTTCCTCAATGAATAGCAAAGATCTGTCACTACAAGCCATATAGAAATTTTTTCTGTGGCTTATTTTTGAGTTAAAGAAATGAATTTGGTGTCCACATGAAAAATCATTGACCCCCTAAATTATTGATATGCATGATGTACAGAACTTGTACAGCAAACTGTGGAGGTGGGAAAGACATGCCATCATTTTTTAAGCAAATCATGGCTTTCTAATACACCCAGCATATTTATTATATGGTAATAATAATAACAATAAAATTATTATGCTCAAATATTTAACAACATATAAGTGAAATTTTAAACAGATCTCCAGAGCCTTTTCTGAAAGAAAGCTGTCAAAAAATTTTGAATCTGCAAATATGTAGCATAAAAAAACTGAGGAGAAGCATCATTTCAACATTCCCGCATAACTGATATTTTGACAGTTCTGGATCTCCAAGAGATTTTACTGCACAAATTAATACACATTATATCCAAGAGAAACATCTTGGCTGAAGGATTTGATGACAGCTGTTGTGTGAATAGAAGCGTGTTCGTCATTTCCTCCATGCAAGTTGAACAACCATAACAGCTCAAATAGGAAAATGTCAACCAAGAATTATATATATGAATATATGACTGAACGAAAAGGCAATTATTCAACATTAAGAAAGCAGGTTTGGGTATGTTCCCCACAGTGCCTACATGCTGTGATACATCTTTAGAACTATCTTTAGCATCTTACCTAGGAGATGCATTGTACAATAATTTCTTGTTGGTAAAGGTTCTATACAAGGGCTTTGCCTTAAAATTACAGTTTAAAAATTATGGAATACCTACCATGATGCAAGACAGGATACATCCTAAAGAAAATGACACTGAGAGCAACTGAAGCTGGTTAGGAGGAAAGAGTGCTTCTAAGCTTTGTGTAGTCAAAGAATTCCAGGTGAGAAAATCCCATAGGGATTGATAAATGTGAGATTTCCTGACATTGCCTATATGAGTAACACACAAGCATGTATGTATGTTACAGTGCATATGTTTACATTTATACTTCTATATAAGTACTAGCAAAACGTATCCACGTTGCCAAAGAAAAATTTCAAGAATATTTGTGTGCCTGGGCACACCCTTAAACCCTCCCGCCCCCTGGTGCAACACCCCCTCCCCTGTGAACCATCCTCCCTTGACCATGAGCAGCAGGCACCACACAGTGGCAGCGTGCATCACTGGGCACAACTGGGCATGATGCATTGGGCATCCTTCCCAGACACCAGAAGGGAGCACCATGCACCAGCAGGCAGTAGGCATCACTGGCACCACTGGGCATCCCAGGCACCACCGGGCATCCCTGGCACCACCTGGCACAAGGGACAACATCTGGCGGCAGGTACCAAATCAGTTCAGTGTGTACTTATATCACAGATTGAATATGCTCCCCAAACAACATACTTCTAGGTGCAGGGGTAAGGTAATTGTTGATAGTTAATCTTCAATGTTAGGCATAGGATGAAAACATGTTGCACCCCATTTCACTCCCTTCCGGTTTGAATTTTCCCAAATTGGTTCTTAGTGGGTGCCTACATCACAGAAGGAAAACCCTCCCCAAATTTCACACTTCTAGGTCCAGCAGTTTTGGCTGGGCATTGATGAATGAGTGAGTCAGTCAGTGACCTTTCAATTTTATATATGCAGTGGTGCCTTGTAAGACAAACTTAATTCGTTCCGGAAGCATGTTTGTCTTCCAAAGTGTTCTTCTTACAAAACAGATTTTCCCATAGGAAATAATAGTAACACAGACAATTGGTTCCACAGCCCAAAAATATTCATATAAAAATATTAACTGTATGTATAAAAATGATGACATAACACTGTAACCAAATTCAAAACACTGTAATAAAATACAGAACACAATTTCTGTAATAAAACACTGTAATAAATGTACAGTAAAACAATGTACAGTAAAACAGAAAAGAAAAACCTTGAAGGCCAAGGATGACTAATTTTCACTAAGAGTCACTGGTGCCTTTTTGAGCAATATTAACAAAGAACCTCTGTGTGAGAGAGATCTATCTATGCAAACCAGATAGCAGTTTGAAGCAGCAGCAAAAGCTTCTGCCTTGATGCAAAAGAGGCAAGATCCTTTGCTGTCTACTCGGAATCAACTCCCATTGTATTCAGTGGGGCTTACTCAAAGGAAAGTGCAGATGCAAAAGTGGGGCTGACTCACAGGAAAGTGCAGATGCAAAAGTGGGGCTGACTCACAGGAAAGTGGGGTGGAGTGGCTTGCAGGAGACAAGGTGGGGAGGCTTAGAAATGCAGGCTCCAGGTTCAGAGGCAGAATCAGAGGATGCTGCTGCCTGTGCCTCCCTCCACTGGCCGGTTACTGGTACTGCAGGCAGGAGGAGAAGTCTTGACTCAGCCGCCCGGAGCCCAGACAATGGATAATCATCTTACAAAGCACATTTGTCTTACAAAGCAGAATCCCAGAGAAATTTTAGTTTGTCTTTCAAAGCATTCGTCCTATAGGGCATTTGTCTTACAAGGTACCACCAACATATACATAGTATTTACATACTACTTTTCAATGAAAGTTAATAAATTTTATAAATGAAATCAAATAACTAATGGTTCCTGGTCGAATAGAACTCCAGAAGAGAGCCACCAGAAAAGATACTGCTGGAAGGACACTGCTTTTAAGGACTTGGGGAAGAGATTCATCTGGAGGTACCCTGAAACCACAGGTAGGAATTAGCTCCAGAGCAACTCTCACTTTAACACACACTGGATGTTGGGCCACCTTAGAACACATGACATCCTGAGGGGCTGGGGTGAATTCTGGAAGTAAGAGAATATTCTCCACTACCATGATGGGTCTTGTTAGACATGTGCCAGAAGTTTTGCTTACACTAGTTTCAGATTAGTGTGGACATTGCAGAGGACTTGCCTAAGTTTTGGAGAGGAAAAGATTAAATTGGGGCTGTTCATTTCTAAACTCAATACAAGAGACCCTGCTTTGTAAAAGTCACTTATTTACAAAGCATTTATATAAATTTTCATCTTCTCCTTGAAAACATGCTGTAATGTTTACACACACTTACTGCACTCTTGATCATGAAACATTGTAGAACAGGTTTTTCTCTCTCCATCAGTGCTACTTGTACCACTGGAACACTGTCAGTATACCACTGGACAAGTGATATTTGAGATGGTGACATTGGTGCGCGCACCCCAGATCGCTGCCATTTGGTAGTGAGAGCAACAACACAATGTGACAAGCCGCAAATGGTGGCTGGGTCCAGCAGGCAGAGCTCCAGCATGTACTTTCTGAGCGCTCAAAAAAAGCCCTTCAGTCCACCCTGAGCCTCTTACTAACATTAGTTGCATCTAATCTGACCCTCCCAATACAGAAGTGATGTTATCACCAGGTATGTCAGGAATTTGGGTGCCTGGCAGAGTTGCAGCAGGTGTGAGGCCAGAGCAAGGAAGCCACGCAGGAACAAACAGGCGCACACAGATGGTTCCACATATAAAGACTTATATTAGAGGAGCAGGCAAGAGAATGGTCACCAACAGTTCCAGTAGGTCAGTGCACAATAAAGGCAGTCCAAATAAAGAACAACAGTGCAACCATGACAACATAAGAACATAAGAAGTGCCTCCATTGGATCAGGCCGAAGGCCCATATAGTCTAGCTTCTCATAGCAGCCCATCAGATGCTTCAGGGAGTACATATGATACTTGCATCCAGGTGCCCTCCCCTGAATCTGGCATTTTGAGGTTGTCCACCTGTACATAGGTGTCCACCTATACATACACACTCCCCTCATGGATTGTAACCCATGATGGTCCTTTCTTCTAGGAATTTTTCCAATCCCTTCTTAAAGGAATTGAGGCTAGATGCCATCACTACATCCTGTGGCAGGATTTTCCACAGACCAACTACATATTGGGTAAAGAAATATTTCCTTTGGTCTGTCCTAAATCTCCCAACATTCCATTTTAATTGATTTTCCCTAGTTCTGGTGTTGTGTGAAAGGGAAAAGAGCATCTCTCTACCCCTTCTAGCCATCCCTTCCATGATTTTGAACATCCCAATCAAGTCTCCCCTCAAGTGCCTCTATTCTAGACTGAAAAGCCTCAAATGCTGTAGCCTTCCATCCTACGAAAGGTGTCCCAGAACATCAATCATTTTAGTCACTCTTCTGTGCACCTTCTCCATTTCCTCTATATGCTTTTTGAGGTGTCGCGACCAAAACAGGACACAGCACTCCAAATGTGGTTTTGCCATCAACCACAAACCTCCAGCACTCTCAACAGCAATTCTCCTACTAAACATCCCACACCACTGGCTTAGCCAGCCCCCTTATATGTCCAGCCAACCACAGGGAGGATGACTCAGAAACATTCTCTCTCCCATAGACTTCCATTGGCATCTCATACCCGGATATATCCAATTAGCCATTAGGCTGAGGAGCTGTTTGCTGTCATGTATATATTTTTCTCAGCTGCTTCCTGTGCAGACATTAATCTGACTGCACACTGAGAGGCACTAATCCTAACAGGTACTTCCAGTGATAGTTCCAAGTGGACCATGCAAAGTGATACAGTGGGAGACAAACATTGAAAAACAGTGGGCTAAACTGAGTGACTAAAGATACAACAAAGAAATTAACCAACCTTCAAAGGAACAAAACCAAGAAAGCCTGATATCTGAAGTCTAACCATGAAGCCCAAGGCTACTGGGCTCTTAAGCTGTTGAAACAAGTGTTCCAGCAGCTATAAAACACATTCTGGCAGTATGTGGAGTACCAGTGGAAAGGCTTCCACCACATGCCAGAGGATTGTTGCTGACCTGCTGGCCCAAGTGTGGTGCGTGAAGACAAACCCCGGAGGAGGAGCTGGAGGAGGACATGAGGTTCCTGGACATGTCTTATGAGGAGGGGGACCCCGACTGCCACTGCCGGGCTACCAGGTTCACAGTGCCGCGCATCCCTCCTTTGGTAAGGGAGGCCAGAGAGAAGGAGGTGAAGGCAGCCTTGGCTGAGGAGGTGGACCCTATAGAGGCTGAAGAAAGGATGGTGAACTATTGGAGGGATCAAGAAGAATGCTAGGAGTGGGCCAGGGCTCAGAGAGCCCAGATGGAGCAGAGACTGAGATAGCCAGAGAGGTCCAGGGGAGGAGGATTCAGCCTCAGGAGACCTGGCATTGACATGGGCCCTGCATGGTGGAGGGAGGTCCCATCCCAACCATGACTTGACTGGTGGAAACCCACTCCGGGACAGGGCCCCTGACTGGGATAAAAGAGGAGGGAAGAGCGGGAAGGTTGGGCGGGAAGTTGGAGACTGTCAAGGTGTTATGTGAAGTTGTGTAGTGCTTGGTGCCATTAGCACTTACCTGTGTAAATACCTGTTTTGAACTGTTAAGTTGGAACCTGTTAAAGCAAAGTACCTCCTGATGGATGCAAGTAAAGAGTTTGTTGTGGACATACCTGCCTTGTCTCTGTGGATTTATTTAGGTGAGGACAATGGGATGGCCCTCCTGGGTCCCCCAGGGGGGTCCACGCCATCCACCCACATTACCCACAAGGACCCGCATCACACCAACTAGGATGTGATAGGGCACATAGAGAGGGCAGTAGAGAGAAGTAGAGAGGGCAGGACGAGGGCAGGAGAGGAACAAATGGAGGTGGTAGTCTTGAAAGAGACAGTTCTGGGAGGCATTGCGATAGGATGGATTGCATATTCACTGCATTCATAAGAACATCTATGACTCAAAACCTTAACACGTTATTTAAAAAACAAGTTATGAGAATGTAAGCAAACAAATGACCCAAACTAAAAAAAGGATGACACAACTCACTGACAGGCTGAGATATACAATGTGGCCTCCAGCTGCACTGCTAGCAGTTCATGAGAGATCCAAATCACAGCAAATCCTGTGGCACTATGAATGTGACTGTTTGTCTCATACTAAAAGAACAGGGTGACCAGATGCCAAACCCAAAATTTCTGAACCCCAAGGCCAAAATTCCTACCCCCCCAAGCCAAAATTCCTACCCAGTTAAAAAATGTAGGACACCCCAAAAATGTAGGACAAATGTAGGACATGTTAAAGCAAAAAATACTCGTATTGGTTTCCTGTACTAAATTTCAACACTTTTAAAACTGAAAACCTTTTAACGTGCATGATTATGAGACACACATACATGTAAGACGCCCTCAAAGCAGTCTGCAGCAACACAAGCCACATGCCAGTGAGTTCCACATACATAATTGTGACATACACCCACTCACATACACATGCAACACACATACATATATAGCATGCACACACTCATACACACACAGGCACACTCATACACACACACACACACAGGCACACTCATGCATACACACACACACACACACACACACACACACACATATACACACACTCAATGAGACATTACTCCCAGAAAAATATGGATTGGAGCCTCTGCCCAATCTACTTGGAAGTAAGTCCATTGTGTTCTGTAGGAAAGTGTGGATTGCAGCCTGGGTTTACTTGGAAGTAAGTACCTTTGTGCACAATGGGGCTTACTCCCAACACAGTGTAGATAGGACTGCAGCCTTGGATCCCCATGCCCTGCATGTCTAATCAGAAACGAGTCCCATCTAAGCCAATGGGGTTTATTTCAAGGGACATTTGCAGAGGACTGCAGTCTTGGATCCCCATGCCCTGCATGTCTACTCAGAAGTGAGTCCCAACCAAGCCTATGGGGTTTACTCCCAGGGAAGATCGCCAAGGATTGCAGCTTCCACTTACATGTGTGCCTGAAGATCTGAAGAAAGCTGAGAGGAAGATCTGAGTGGAGGGGAAAGGGTGGGGGGCTGGTTGGGACACAGTGGAGGCTGGATCTCCTTGGAGGAGTTCAGGGCTGCTGGGCATCTTATCTAGGCATCTGCCGACTCTCCTCTTCTCCCCCCTCCCCCATACTGTGATGCCACATGGTCTCCTTCAGGGCTTACTTCCAGGAAAGTATGGATAGGAGAGCAGTCACAGAACCTTCAAGAGATAGCACATGTGCTCCTGTTCGCACTGTCCTGTCCTGGGCTATTTGCACTGTCCTGGGCTAACTGTTCAACCCCTGCAAACTGGGTAAGAGGAACTCTTCCAAGTGGGTGATCCTCCTTTATGTAGCAGGCCCTATACATCCCAGCAGTGTCTGTTCAAGTGGCCTCTGCTGGTGTGTTTTTGTTTTTGTTTTGTTTTTGCATCTTTGTGAGCCCTTTTGGGACAGGGACACTAGCTATTAATTAGCTATTATTTTTCATTTTCTTTGTAAACCGTTTTGTGAACTTTTTAGTTGAAAAGCTTGCAAATAGCTGCATCAAACCCAAGAGTCTGGGAGCAACTGTCTGGTTAGTAGGCCTGTTTCAACCTGTCCTTCCAATCTTCTCCCACATACCAGCTGTCTGGCTGGCAATGTAAAAAGGACCAAAATGAGCAGGGCTTTCTTGTCCATAAGACATTTTTCACACGTGTCAAATGTTGAAATAATGCCAAAAATTTAAAGCAGGAAATGGAAAAAATCTTTCCATTTGTCCCATCAATTGTCCCCATTACTTCTGCTCCAATAAGGGAAGAGTAGCCCCAAGATTTGAATGCTATTTTTTCCATTTCATTGTTCACTGGCACCACTGTGCACCAAATCAGTTCATAGTGGGTCCTTACATCACAGAAAGAACATGCTCCCCAAATTTCATACTTCAAGGTCCAAGGGTTTGGGCTGGGCATTTATGAATCAGTGAATTGGTCAATCTTAATTATATGGACAAAAACACATTGCACCCCTTTTCCCTTCAGGGTTGGAATTTTAAAAAATTGGTTCTTCATGGGTGCCTACATCTTTTGGCTGGTTATAATGAGTCAAGTGAGAATTGAAAGGTGATTTGATTGACTGACAATCACTGACTGACTGACTATGACTCACTCACTGCCAAAACTGCTGGACCTAGAAGTGTGAAATTTGGGAAGGGTGTTCCTTCTGTGACTGAGTCACCCACTAAGAACTGGTTTTGGTAAATTCAAACAAGAAGGTGGTGAAAAGGAGCACACCATGTTTTCATCCCTGTACTTTACATGGAAGAATCACTGACTGATCACTCTGCCCAACCCCTGGGCCCAGAAGCATGAAATCTGGGGAGGGTTTTCCTTCCATGATGTAAGGACCCACCAATAACTGATTTTAGAAATTTAAACCCAAAGGGAAGGAAAAGAAATGCAACATGTTTTCATCCTATATTTAACACTGAAGACTGATCAACATCCAGCCCCTTCCCCTAGACCTAGAAGCATGAAATTTGAGAGCGTATTCTTTCTGTGATGAAAGGACCCACCAATAACCGATTTGGTGCCTGGTGGCATGGGGTGGGGGGGATGGAGCACAGGTCAGGGGAAGGTGCACGGCAGGGATTTTTATGAAAGCATCACTGCATGGTGGTCCCTGCTGTGCAACAATGCCTGGTAGCAACACTTGGTACTTGCTGCTGCCTGCCACTGCTTCCTGACACCCCCATTGCCCAGTGTCAGTCAGTGCCGAGTAGTGCCCATTGCTCACCAGTGCCCACAGCCTGCCGCCTCTGCCCAGCAGTGCGCACAACTACCAGGTTCACTATAGACTACACAGGCCACCTACTAGTACAAAGTCAACAAGCCTGACAGCAATGATTTTGCCAAGCACCGCAACCACAGAATGAGCACCAAGCAGAGTTAGTAACTACATAAGCTTCCCCTGAAGCTTCCTATTTGCATAGGGCAACAAGAATACTAGAAGACTGTGGGTGGGAGGGGAGGTGGAACCACTCACACTCATAAGGCAGTCAGAAGTACAAAAGTCTGGGTCAGTGCAAGTGATGAAGATGCAATGCTGACATTTCTGTTTTTGCATCCATGGAGATAGCAGCCCAAGGTGTTGTCCTGTGAGAGGAGAAGGAATTAGTTGCTGCATAACTCCCTCCTCTCTCAAAACAATGCTGAGGCAATAAATGAAAGCCAACTGAGATCAGCAAGGCAAAGAAGACAGACCACAATACAGTCTTGCAGAATAATTCCATATGTATTTGCTTTGACATGGGAAAAGGAGAGGGAATAAATAAATTTTGATGAACTATGAAACCCTTCCCTTATCTTTCAAAAAAATCTTTCCATTTGTCCCATTAATTGAGAAAACAAGGAAGAGGGATGTTGAATTCAAGACAGGAACGCCTGGAGGATGCAAAATGTGTAGCATCTTAATCAGACTCAGATTGCATTATAAGAAAATTTTACAAACTCACAGATGCAGAACATCAAATGTTTAGTTGATACTTGGCCATGTATTCTCCTTATGAATAGAATCAGGAGCCTATCCCCAGCAGTTAGAGGGAACCTGCTATGTGTGCTGACACACCAGTGTGAGAATGATAGTGGCAAGACATAGGACCTCCTCAGTTGTGGTTTAGCATTTACAGAACCCTTCCCTTGTGAATTATGAACTGCCTCCTTTCTTGGTGTGTTCTAATGAGGGCTAAAAACATTTTTATTTCAATTAATTCTAGTTTAATAATATGGGAATGAATTATTATATTGTGTTTTTATGTTCACAGTCACAGCTGTCCTGAACAGCTGTTTCCTATTTCTATGTCTGTTACCTATTGCTGTTATGGCCCTTTTTCTGTTCAGGTTTTTATGTTATACTTTATGCACGCTGCTGATGCTTATGAAAATTTTGTGATGCTACTTTTTTATTTGGTTCTTAGTTCTGCTGTTTTTTTATAAACAGCATGCTGATGTTCTTGTGCTATGGCTGTTTTTTATTTAGTGGTATGATATTTATTGCAGATTGTGATTTTATGTAAGCTGTCTTTGGTGCCCATGTTATAGTGTGTGTGGGGGGGAGAGAAGGTGGGACAGAAGTACACAGAGAAATAAATGAATAAAACCACAAAGGATTGCCCTTTATTTATTGGAATGAGAAATGTCCCCAATTCATCTTACAGGTATAAACACTAGAAGGATCCCATTACTCATTACATGTAGTCTGTGATGAGAGAAGCAAACACATATGTCTGAAGCCTACTCAAGTTTCATCTACTGGATTATTTCAGAGGCCAAAAGGCAACTGAAAACACTCCACTAAATGATCCACCTAAGAGAAAATTAATGTCACAAAATATATGTGAGATCTATGTATCTACAATATTTATTATACCGCTTTTCAACTAAAAAGTTCACAAAGCAGTTCACAAGAAAATGAAAAAAATTAATAGCTAATTAATAGCTAGTGGATCCCTGTCCCAAAAGGGCTCACAATGTAAAACGCAAAAGAACACCAGCAGAAGCTGCTAGAATAGACATTGCTATAGTTTTTGAAAACATGAGTTTTGCTCATAATAACATGTTTAAAAGAAAACTGAGCCAAAGTATTTTACTCTGCTAACCTAACCACAAATTAGTCAGCATAAGCCTTATACTGGCTAAGTATAAGCCTTATACTTAGCATAAGTCATATACTGGCATGGGGGTGTCACACTTCTGCCCCACTGCTGGGGGGATTAGGCCACTGCACAGGCATACACCAACCTCCCCACACCACTACAGGAAGATATGCCAGGTGAGTTAGGCGAGGATTGCATCCCCTCTATAATAATGCTGTATGAACATAATCGACACAAGGTATAAATTATTGTCCCAAATTATTAGCATGATAGTCTGTGGTTCTAATAATTATTGCTCATTTTCACTTTGTTCTATTATGCCCCTCAATACTGCCAAAGTCACTATTATGTTCGACCTTTAAAACCTATCAAATGATTCAAAGAAATACAAGAAGCGAGAGGTGGATGGTGTTAGAATGTGTTAGAAATATCAGTCTTGGGCTAATTTAGAAAACTGCCACTTCATTCAATAATTAAATCAAAGAAGAACTAACAAACAAATGTTCTGATGCATTCCACAACTCCAGTCAGCAGGATTTCAAATGCCACACACACATATACTCAGCCAATTTAAAAAGGGTCATATTCTCAATTAGAACTCCTTCTACTTCCTTTTTAGAAAGCCACATACCTAAGTAATGTATGAAAGTACCGTTCTGTGGATGTCAGACATGCAAGTGAAAGCTGAAAAGAGGATATGTTTCTTTGATCAAATAGGAAATCTAAATGTTTTCCGTCAGACTCAAGAGATAAGGAAGCAATCCTGAGCCTCCCCTTCAGCCAGTGCAAGGCACTTTGTGCTGGACAAGTTGTACTGCAAAAGTGCTGTAGTACCAGGGGGAGTATTATGTGGCCAGGGTGTGCTGCAAGACTGTGGGGATGGGCGGGGAAGGAGCAGGTGGAACCAGGAGGGAAGCAGGGTGGAGGAGACTGGAAGGGGTAATTCCAGGGCATGACTGGGAAGGTGGGCAGGCAGAGGAACAGTGGTGGGCCGAGCCTCCCCCAAGATCCGGTTCGCCGGAAGTTGGGGGCGGGGACGGGGTCAGGGGGTGGGGCTGGAGGCGGATCCCTCCCCTGCGCATGTGCCAAACCCCTGCGCATGTGCAGTGCGTCTCTTCCAGCTGGAGGAGACGTACTGCGCATGCGCCAAGGCTGGCGTGTGCTCAGTACGTCTCCTCCAATTGGAGGAGACGCGGGGGGAAAAGATGGCGCCGGCGCGAACTGGTCCGCCTTCTTTTCGCTTTCCCTGCCGCTGGCGGTTCGTCAGCGTCAGGGAAATGGGAAGATCCGGTTCGGGCGAGTAGGCCCGAACCGTCATCTGCCCACCCCTGGAGAGGAAGTATTGCAAGGGGGCTGGGCCAGGATCTTGACCTCAACCAGGAGTGGCTAATGGCCGTTTCTACCTCCTTGGACTTTGGCCACCTCCAGACGTGGTCTAAACCCAAGTAGACCCAGAGAAGCTGCTTCAGCCTTACCTTGGGGTAGGAGAGAAGCCTCTCCTTCCCAGGGTATAGCAGGAGCAACAACTACATATTACAGTGGATGCAGATGCCAGTCTGCCTGCTCCATTTCAAGTGAGGATTGTGCTGTTAGAATTTAAATATCCAGTATTAGAAGAAATGTAAAGCAGACTTAGGACTTGTCTCAACACATGGGTAGTTCCAGTATGTATTTGCTTAAGTAACAGGAAATGGGGATAAAGATGCCCTGATACAGGAAATTCAGCAATCCAGGAAAGATAAGTGCTTAAATCCTCCAGTACCTGCTGATTCCAACCCCCAGCTGGCTTCACTTCCAATTTCAGAGCTGGAGGTGGGGGGAACAAAGTATTTTAAAAATAGTGGCAGGAAATGCACATGCAGGTGAGAATTAAGAAGTGACTGAAGTATTAAATAGGATTACCAGATACAGAGAGGGACAGAGTGCTCATACCTTTAACGTTGTAGAGAAGAGTGAATTTTGGCAGGAGATGCTTAACATGGAAGTGTTTTAAAAGCTGCACCTGCCACAATTAAGCAATCCCCTTACCCACATATCTTCCTCTGCAGGGCTCCCCCAACCACCCACCAATTGGATTAACATTACAATAGAAACACTCACTTCTCCTATGAACAATGTAAATATTGTATAATCTGCCCTGAGCACTTGATAAGACAAGCATCATATTTAACAACCCAATCCTATTCACATCAGGATGCCATAAAAGCAGACTTTCATAAAAGGTGCTTCAATGGTGGGCAATTAGCCACCATTCCATTCCTCCAATCACTGGAGAAGGTAAAATGAAGGGGATATTGGGAAGAGGTGGCAGAAGAATGGACCTGAAAGGGAAAGATGAGGCAGAGGAGGTTCAAGAGGGGCAGGGAAGAGGCAGTGGGTTCTGGGAGGGGGTGGGATTGATTGAAATGACACAGCTGATATCCTAATACCCTTTCCAAGCCAAATCCTATGGCACAGATCAACACCAGTCCAATAGAACTGTGTGCCACGATTACTCCCTCACCTAGAGGAGACTTCTCCAAGTGGAAAATACAGGATTGTGCTGTAATAGTACTATCTCCTAACTAAAACCACTAACTGGACAAAGAGACAGCCCAAGGACAAAATCTATCTTCACGTTGAATGGTGTCTTTTAGTCTATATATAAAACTGAAAAGTCACTGACTGACTCACCAACAGCCAGCCAAAACTGCTGGGCCTAAAAGCATGAAATTTGGGGAGGGTGTTCTTTCCACAATGGAGACACCCATTAAGAACCCATTTTCCAATCAGAAGGGAGTGAAAGGGGGCACAATGCGTTTTCCCCCACTGAGAAACTACATTAATTTCCATTGATTTCCATTGAAGAATCCCTAACTGAGCGCCGCTCTGCCCCAACCTCTGGACCTGGAAGCATGAAATTTTGGGAGTGTGTTCCTTATGTGACATCAACACCCACCAAGAACTGATGCTGAGAAATTTAACACTTAAGAGAGTGAAAAGGGGTGCAATATGTTTTTGTCCTATATTTAACACTGAAGACTGACTGATCAACATCCAGCTGATGCACTGGGAGGGAGGGTGCACAGAGGGTGATGATGCACATGGGGGATGTTACATATGGGGGAATGGTGTGCATGGTGCACAAGGGGGGACAGTGCACAAGGGGGGACAGAGCACATGCTGCGCAGTAGGGGTACAGTGCACAGTAGGGGTACAGTGCACAGTGGGTGTTGTGCATAGGAAGATGGTGCACATGTGGGAATGGTGTGCATGCAGAGACGGTAAACAGTGGGGGGACGGTGTACAGGGGAAGTTTTACTCCCACAACGCGGGTACATTTTCTGAACTTTTTTGTAGAAAAAAAGCATTTTCTGAACTTTTTTTGTTGAAAAGCAGTATATTAATACATAAATCCATGCTGAGATTTTTCAGTGGGAACAACGATCCAAAATTAATAACCTTGGCATACTTGTAACAGACAACAATCTCAGTGGAATGTCAACTCATCTAAACTTTCCATCTGTTGTTACTTTATTTCAAGGGTAAACTACTGCCACAAGCCAGATGTGGTCTGTTATTTAAAATCACCTGGCTCACACTCACAAAAAGAATATCCACCCAGCCCACAGTGGATTCACATTTGCAATTCTATCTTTATAAGGCAAAACAGACCAATTCTCTTTCAGGGCATGCATCTCTCCACACCTTACCAACTTTCTTTTTCTTAATGTATGTCCTAATTGGGAGGTTGGTACATGCATATCAAACATGCATGTGTTTTTTCTATTGATAAATCCATATCTGGTCCTATGTAGCAAAAGATTGCCAACCTCTGCTTTACATAATGGTAAATAAAGGTACATTGATTATGAAATGCTTCCACTTCAAAAGGCATAAATGCATGGGGAACTTTAATCTTTTTTTCTTTTGCTACTTTCATTGCTTATTGCAGTTCAAATGTCCCCTGCACCCAGGGGAACAGAAAAAGCAGCAGTGTGATCTCTAAGATTGTGCCCCATGGGAAAAGGGAGGCTATTTTTAAACTTATCAGAGGAGCTGCCAGGGTCTAGGGGAGTCCTGGGGAGCCTCACAGGGGGCTTGCAGGACTTCCTGAGCTTTGAAAATAGTGAAGTCACACTTTCACTACTTGCACTATTTCTATCAATCTACTGTAGTTTCATACAGTACCACTTTTCAACTAAAAAGTTCATAAAGCAGTTTACAAAGAGAATGAAAAAAGATTAATGTGTAAGCCTCAGGAAGCCCTGTAAGTGCTCTGTGGGACTCCACAGGGCTATGCACATCCCTCAGACTCTGGCAACCTCTCTAATAAGATTTAAAATAGTCCCCTTTCTCCAAAGGGAAGCAATCCTGGGGATCATGTGACTGCCCTAACCCCTTTCCCACTTACCTAAGGATTAAAACTCCCTGAAATTTTGAGTACCGATTGATTAAAGATCAAGTCACAGCTATTAAATCAACTGGAATGTTATCACTGGCACAAATGGGCTCTGGGTTGTTCTTAATACAGTATTCTTAATTTTAAAAGAAAAGAATCAATTGAATTAAGGCATGTTAAACTTACTCTAACTTTTGGCAGGACTCTCCGAAGTGTCTCTGCAGGATTCTGTCGCATCAAGACTGGAAGATTTGCAATCACGCTTGTTCCTTGGATATCCTGACCAGAACTTACAAAAACATATATTAGTTTTAAACATTGTACAGCATGACCAGTTTTACCAATTCCTCATTTTACTTCTTATATACCTCTGATTTACATCATAAGGACTATCGGTAATACTAAGTTATTGCTTTGAATGTAATGACCATATGAAATAGAAAACATTAGATTAACATTAGATTAGATTACATTAGAGTAACTAGAAACTGCACACGAAATAAAACAAATCTCCAAAATGATATGTTTTTAATGCATTTATATTCAGAAACAGATGTAAAGACATTGATTAAAAACAGATTTATGGTAAGTCTAATGGCCTCCTCAAAACTCTGTTTTAAGTTACTTACCAGTGAAAGCAATATGATTTAGATGGAAACATTCATCCAATGCTACCAGGCTATGGACATCTTATACTTTCTATATTATTTGAATAAATTACATATTTTTTAAATCAGCTGTAGCAAAATAGTGTATTTTTGTGGCATGATTTTGGGCTGCTATCTTTCACTTCTCTTGGGGCTTGTGGTCCAAATCCCACAGCAAGCTTTGGACAATTTCAGAGCTCTGACATCTTGGGAGGCCAGAAGCCTCATAGAAGCTATGCAATAGGCTGGCAATGGAGAGCTCACAAGCAGACATCAGTCTGCAGATCTCAGTTTGAGAAGCTCTGTTGTAGACATTATTAGAAATCACTTCAATTTAACAGGACCTGCTTCAGTGTGGATAAGTCTAGGATTGCATTGTAAGTAGATGCTAACTAAAAGGTCCCTGCATAGAACATATTCCCAATCATGAGCCACAAATAATATTTTGAGAAGTTGGCTACCAAGATATTGACTTCTTTTTACTGTTAGGCAGCATACAAGACAGTATTGCTGCTATCTCATGAGGGGAAGCATCACATACTTACCTCTGGGGCAAATATTAGAACAATGTACAAACAAATTATCAGATGTGATCAATTTCTTCACATTTAAGTTTCATTAACATATCTGTGACTGGCAGATCCTACTAAGTGAAACCGAAATAAGGATTCACTAACAACCAACATTCTATTACAGGCTTATGCTGATGAAACTCATAATTCAGGGGTTCTCAACTCCTGGTCCAGGCACCTGTGCCGGTCCGTGGCCCATGAGCAACCAGGCCACTGAGACATGGACAAGCAGCTGCAAAAACCAGGACGCTCATTTCCATCTGCTTGGGTCCTCTTGTGTGCCTGCCCACGGCTCAGCTCCCTGAAGCTGAAACAGCAGCAGCACAGCTTTTTCTCTGCCTACTGCCATTTCAGCCTTCAAGGAGCTGAACCATGGGCAGGCATGCAATAGGTAGGACCCAGGCAGGCTGGAGTTTGCACCACAAGTAGAAGGTGGAGAAGAAGCTGCACTGACATCACTGCTTTAGTTCTTCAGGGAATGCAAGCAAACCTCAAGTGTGCGCACAGACTCTCAGGTAGCCTCCCAGCAGCAGGTGGACTCATCTGGGCTGGTAAGGGAGCACTGCAGCAGCTCCCCGAAGCTGTGTGGTTGTTGTGGTGGGAGATGCAGTGGGGCCAGGGGCAGCTTTTAACCCCCATATGAACTCCTGCTATACATGGCACACTCTGCTACTAGCCCACCACCACCCGTGGTGTTCTAACAAAATTTTTTTTCCATTAACTGATCCCTGGGGCCAAAAAGGTTTATGGCTGATGGGCATAACCCACCAGTGTTAAGTATTAGAAAGTTTGCACGAAAGTCACTAAATTGTTCTGTGCATCATGGCCATGTGAGCAAATGGCAGAAGGCTGAGAACAAGTGATAGCAGATCAGAAAATGGAGAGTAGAGGGCGGCAGTGGCTCCATGGTTAAAGGTGCTGGATCTATCAATCTGAAGATCGGCAGGTCAGCAGTTTGACACCTGAGTACCGTAAAACCAAGTGAGCTCCCATCCCTTGCCCAGCTCTTGCCAACCTAGCTGTTTGAAAGCATATAAATGCAGGTAGATAAATAGGTACAACCTATAGCTGCTGTTATTGGTGCCTGCACCACCAGTACTATCACCAAATATGGTTAAAAGAAAAACGGCAGCTATTATTCTCCAAGTTGGGTCACTAGCCACCTTAACAGGGTACAGTCCCAACAAAAGTTAAGAATCACAGATCTAAAGGATGCCACATGATCACACTCTTTCCTTCAGGCCTAAAATGATACCAAAAACCATTCACTAAATTATTAATGTTTGATTTTTGTCACAGGAGCCTTAAGCATCCCAATATACTTATAGGAAGGCTATAACAATCACTATCAATAAAACAGCACAAGGTGAGTTATTAATGTTATCAAGGGTATGAGGGAATATGTAGCCTTACTATTTCAGCTTCAACACTTCAAACAGTACAGACTACCACAATTGATACCTATGTGAGAGAAGAACTGCATTTTTCTCAACAAAAATATATTTTGTTTGAGCACTAAGAATGGAAGATCCTTACCCCATAAACACATCCTAGAGGCAAAATACTGTGTTTGGACTCCTTCTTGATTGCCTCTAATAAAAGAGTAACAATTGCAAATTTAATTACTTTGAAATGGCCTTTAATTGACGGGATTATTTAAGATCCCCAGTTCTATGGGGATTTAATGACAGTGGATTTAACTGTGCACCATCATAAGGTACAGCAAGCCAGGGAAAGGAAGGAGACTGAAGACTCAAGCATCCTACAAAATAGGTGACAAGGACACCAGATGGTTATCAGATGGCCTATTGGGAGATAAAGAAAAAATATTTACTTACCTTTCATAGGCCATCTGATTACCCTCCCCCTATCAATACTGTATGCTGTGTACATTCTTTCAGCATGGCTACATGGCAAAAGATGTTGGGGTACAGGAACGGGCTCTAAGTCTAATATAAACAAGAACAGCCAAACTGGATCCAGCACCTGATACCAGATCTGCCACAGTCATTGTTAACAAAAAAGACGAAGTTATATGCCATGTTCCTTCCAGTGAGATCCCTTTAGTGTGGTTCATGCTGAGAAGTGCTTGTAGGCAATACACTTCTTATTTAAATGGGCCACAAGAAAGAGCCAATTATGAGGCTGCTTTTCCACTCACCCCCAACATTAAGCATCATTGTGAGAAAGTAGAGATGTGGATGATTTCTTCATGCTCACTAAAAAAAATGAGTGGAAAGCAGGTCAGTGCAGCTCAGGTTACATCAAGAGACTCAAAAAGCACCTGAATCCTCTGCTCCTCCACCTCCTCCCATGCATCAGTCACTTCATGGCTGGGTGGACCTTGAAAAAGTAAGATCTATTCAGAATGCCATCTAGCTACTGACATGAAATCAGAATGGACTTCTTCAGTACTCAACAAGTTTCCTGAAAATTTCAAAAAGAAACTGAACCTCTGTGATTTAGAAACTCTGTCATCATTTTGCCTCTTCAAAAGAAAGGTGATAGCGAAAATGGTAGAACTACCACTGTTCTCAATCACTGGCAAGATGTTCATGAAGATCATATAATCAAGGCTGCAGGAAGCCAGGAAGAGCAAGCTGGATTCAGGCCACAGCAGGGTTGAATTGATCAAATATTCACTATTCAACAACAGGTGGAAGAAAGGGTTAGATGTGGAAAGCAAACCAGCATAGTCTTCATCAACTACAAAACTGTATTTGACTCTTTTCACTGGCCCACACTGTGAAGGGTGTTGGAGAATGAGCATGTGCCACTGAAGATTATCCAACTTCTCCAAGCATCATACAGTGGGTCAACAGGCAGTGTGTGGATCTGAAATGAGCTATCCAAGGAATTTCCTTTCCAGACTGGAGTCCGCCAGGGAGATGTTGTCTCTCCTATGCTCTATACTATTGTGATTGATACCTTTATGAAGAAAGCATCTGAGAGCAGATATGGGGTACAATACAACATGAACAACTTCCTGACTGACCTGATGTTCGCAGGCGACAGTATCATATTCACCTACACGGATGCATAGACCACCAACACTCTTTACCACATTGCCCAATCCTATGGCCCAAGAATCAATACGGACAAGACCAAAGTTAGGACAACGCTTGGATTACAGGCTAGTGTTAACCTAGATGGAGTCCAAATCAAGCAGCTCCAAGAATTCAAATATTTGGGGTCACCAGTGCAGGAGAAGAAAGTGGCGTCTACTGCTGCAGTCAATTGCAGGATTGGCCAGACAACAGCGGCATTCACATCACTCTAATTATGCCTTTGGTGTTCGGAAGAGGATGGAAACATGGACACTGCTCAAATAAGATAGGAACAAGCTTGAGGCCTTCCAAATGCAATGCCTGAGACTGATCCTGAGATAGACAGACAGGTCTCTTTTTGTGGCTGCCACTGTAATGAGATGATGTGGAAAAGGTGCAACCATCAACTTTCAGTTGAAGAACTAATTCAAAAACACAGACTGAAATGGTTTGGCCTTGTCTGCAGAATGAATGCTAATTGACTGCCACATAAGCACCTTTGGCAGAAGTGACCTGTCCAATTCTGTTCAACAAGCAGCACTGAAACAGATGTGGCTCAAACTGGTTGAGGAAGACCTAAGGAACCAGTGATACCACTGATGTGGCTATAAATAGCAAAGAAATGGAAGATCGTGAATGATGCACAAAATCCAGCAGCACCTACAGGATGACCCTTTTCCCAGTTGCCAGCTAGTCTAAAGAAGAAGAAACTCGGTCAAACCTGGAGATGACTTAAAAGATCAGGCATAACAATGTAATAAATATTTATTAGATAAGCCTAACTTTAACAATTTACAATCATCATTTTTGGACAAATGTAACATATGTTTTAAAATCTCTTAATGGATATCCACTGGAGCTCAGGGCACAGAAAAGGAAAATGAGCCATCTGCTTATTGCATTGGGAATGGTCATAGTTCTGTGGTAGAGCACATAAACATTCCCCTTTCGCTCTAGTTAAAAAGATCTCAGAGAGCAGAACTAAAAGTGTCTTGGAAGATGGAGGCTGTGATGGGGCAGAGGAAGCAGCAAACTGATCTATTATAGTGTCTCTTCATATGTTCATGTATTTGTTAATAAATTCACACATAAGCACATTTAAGAGATGCCAGATGGAAATGTTAAGTACACAGTGTCAGTCCATCAAACTATTGCAAAGTCTTGAATTGCCTCCAAAATGTTTTTATAAAAAGTTATTAATACTGTACTAGATACATCTTTTTCACATTTATGTCACATTCTGTCATCCAAATCTGATGTAATGTCCTGGAAGCGTACATGCCAAACATATTTCTTGTATTTGGCCAATAAAATGGGGCGGGGAAATTCATTCATTTTGGCAAGAGGAAGCAAACTTTTAGATAAAGGACACTGTAAAACAAAACATGATGAGCAGTTTTTCAAATCTCAAAAAAGAGGTTTTTTCTTTACAAAATTCTCTCAATGTTTGGCTTGCTGCCAGTTTCAAATGTGAGGTAGAGGCTTTACAACACCTACACAAGTTGTAATTTTCCAACTGCGGGAGATTTTTCTTCTTCTTCTACTGAAATAGCAGAACTGGTGATCCTCTGATGCTTAACTATTCAAAATTAAAATGACTTATGATATTGTGATCAGGTTCTGGCAATTTTAACAGTGGAAGAAAGAGCAAAATACATACAAAACAGTTATAGCAACTTCAGGAGTTGCAGCAACTTCAGCCACATGGACAAACAGTTCTTATATTAACAACTAGCAAAAAGCATACCCACGTTGTGGGAGTAAAATTCCCCTATACACCATCCCCCCATGGCGCATCAGTCCCCCATGCGCATCATCCTCCCCAGTACAACCCCTCTCTCCAAACAACATCCCCCCAATGCAACAGGCACCAAGCACCAAATTGACTGGATGTTGGTTAGTCTTCCATGTTAAATATAGAACAAAAAAATGTTGCACCCCTTTTCAGCCCATTAAGGGTTAAATTTGTCCACATTGGTTCTTGGTGGGTGTTCATGTGACAGAAGAAACACTCTCCCAGAATTTCATGCTTCTAGGTACAGGGGTTGGGGCACAGAATCCCTCAGTCACCAGTTCTTCAATGCAAAGAATAGGGAGGAAAACGCATGGAAACCCTTTTCACGCCCTTTCAGTTGGAATTTCCAAAAACCAGTTCTTAGTGACTCCCTCTCGGAAGGAAAACCCACCCCAAATTTCATGCTTGTAGGCCTGGCAGCTTTGGCAGGGCGTTGATGAGTCAGTCAGTGACTTTTCTCTTTTATATATATACTAGCGAAAATCATACCCGTGTTGCGGGAATACCTTTTCCACATATGCCATCCCCCCACGGCGCATCAACACCCCATGCACAACTTCCCCCCATGCTCAACTTCCCTCCATGCGCATCATCCCCCCATGAGCAACTTTCCCCCATGTGCCACTTTCCCCCATGCGCCACTTTCCCCCGTGCGCATCATCCCCCATGCGCAACTTCCCCCCATGTGCAGCATCCTCGCCATTGCAACCTCTTCCTCTGAACAACACCCCCCAGTGCACGGGGCACCGAGGACCAAATAGGCTGGATGTTGGTCAGTCTCCCATGTTAAGTACAGGACAAAAACACATTGACCCTGTTTCAGCCCCTCAAGGGTTAAATTTGTCCACATTGGTTCTTGGTGGGTGTTCATGTGACAGAAGGAACTCCCTCCCAGAATTCCATGCTTCTAGGCCCAGCAGTTGGGGCGGAATGTTGATGAATCAATTTTCAATGCAAAGCATAGGGAGGAAAACACATTGCTCCCCTTTTCACCCCCTTCCAGTTGGAATTTCCAAAAACCCGTTCTTAGTGCACCCCTCCGTCAGGGAAGGAACACCCTTCCCAAATTTCACGCTTCTAGGCCCAGCAGTTTTAGTAGGGTGTTGATGAGTCACTGAGTCAATGAATGAGTGAGTCAGTCAGTCAGTCTGTGACTTTTCTCTTTTATATATATAGACTAGCAAAAAGCGTAGCTGCGTTGTTGGAGTAACATTTCCCCATACAACATCCCCCCACGGTGCATCAATACCCTGTGCGCAACTTCCCCCATGCGCATCATACCCCCATGCGCATCATACCCCCATGCGCAACTTTCCTCCATGCGCATCATCCCCCCATGTGCAACTTCCCCCCATGCGCAACTTAGCCCCCATGCACAACTTTCCCATGGGGGATGATGCGCAACTTTCGTCCATGTGCAACTTTCCTCCATGCACAACTTACCCCATGAGCAACTTACCCCATGCGCATTATCCCCCCATGCACATCATCCCCCATGCGCAAGATCCCCACATGCGCAACTTTTCCCCATGCACATCATCCCCCATGCGCAACTTCCCCCATGCGCAACTTCCTCCCATGTGCAACTACCCCCATGCGCAACTTCTCCCCATGCGCAAACTTTCCCCATGCGCAACTTCCCCCATGCGCAACTTCTCCCCATGCGCAAACTTTCCCCATGCGCAAACTTTCCCCCATGTGCAACTTCCTGCATGCACAACTTCCCCCATGCGCAACTTCTCCCCATGCGCAACATCCCCATGTACAACCTTTACCCATGTGCAAGATCCCCATGTGCAACTTTCCCCCATGCGCAACTTTCCCCCATGTGCATCATCCCCCCCATGCGCCAGTGCACCAGGCACTGAGCACCAAATCACCTGGATGTTATTCAGTCTCCCATGTGAAGTATAGGACAAAAACACGTTGCCCCCTTTTCAGCCCCTCAAGGGTTAAATTTCTCCAGATGGGTTCTTGGTGGGTGTTCAGGTGACAGAAGGAACTCCCAGAATTCCATGCTTCTAGGCTCAGCAGTTGGGGCAGAATGTTGATGAGTCAGCAATTCTCAATGCAAAGTATAGGGAGGAAAATGCGTTGCGCCCCTTTTTAACCTCTTCTGGTTGGAATTTCCAAAAACCGCTTCTCCTCCATCACGGAAGGAACACCCACCCCAAATTTCACGCTTCTAGGCCCAGCGGTTTTGGCAGGGTGGTGATGAGTGAGTGAGTGAGTGAGTGAGTGAGTCAGTCAGTCAGTGACTTTTCTCTTTTATATAGATAGATAGATATATCTTTAGAGAGAGAGAGAGAGGGAGAGAGAGGGAGAGAGAGAGAGAGAGAATCAGTTCACTGATTTTAAAACAGACAACACATACATATTCCTTTTCCTTCTGGTAACAGACCTTACAACAGTTACTTAATTGCTAGTGCGCCACACTTCTCCACACTTCCTCTTTCCTTATCACATCCCGGGGGCAGGAGGATTCAGGTAGCAAGTACTCCTTACATAACTGCTGCTTGAGAGAACTTCCTCATAGCCCAGTCCTGACCACCACGGCCACACCATTCTAGAAACTGCTTCTTGAGGAGTGCTTCCATCACAGAAGGAATACACTCCCTGAATTTAATGCTTCTAGCTCCAGTGGTTGGGGCAGGGCGTTGGTCAGTCAGCAATTCTTTAATGTAAAGTATAGTGAGGAAAATGTGTTGCACCCCTTTTCAGTTCTTAGTGTGTATCTCCATCACAGCAGGAACAGCCTCCTCATATTTCACACTTCTAGGTCCAATGTTTTTGGCTGGCCATGGATGAGTCAGTGAGTGAGTAAGGGCACAATCCAGAAGTGCACATGGTTTGCCCTATCTATCACTGAGCTCGCCCAACTGCAAGATGGGTCACCCTAGCTATTCTGGAAAAGGCTTGCAGCAGCCTAAGGCAACATAGGCTGCCATAAGACAGGTGGACCTGGGCTGCTCTAGCTGTGGCAGCCTAGGCAGTTTCAGGAGAGACAGGTTGAGGACATATTTAGCCTTTCCTAGGGAGGAGCAGTTACTCTGTATCCAGAGCTTGTTTCCAGGGCAGAAATTCCCTTTTTCCTACATAGCATGCTCTGGAGCAGCTAGGGCAGCCCAGGCTTCCTGACTCTCCGGATACATCATAACTTTCTGCTCTTGATTCAGAATAGTGGGGCAGCTAAGCTAGGACTCTCCTCACCGCCCTAACTCTGGATTGTGCCCTGAGTCAGTCAGTGACTTTTCCATTTTATATGTATAGACTAGCAAAATGTACCCACATTGCAAGAGTAAAATACCCTACACCTCGTGCGCTATCTGCCCTGTATGCCATTCCCACCACTGCACCATTCCTCCAGTCCAACATCCCCTGGTACAACACACACACAACCCATGGAACACACACCCACCCACCGCGCATAATATTTGAATTGCAAAAAACTGGTTCTAAGAGGGTGCCTCCATCACAGAAGAAACACGCTTTCAAATTTCACGCTTCTAGGTCTGGCGGTTTGGGATGGGCGTTGATGAATCAGTGAGTCAGTCAGTGGCTTTTCAATTTTATATAGCTGGATAAAAGAGGAATCAAAAAGTTGGTAATGTATATTCAATAATGGGGGGAGTGTTAACTACTGTGAAGAAAAGATGGCCTAGTTCTCATTGTTAAGGTACATAACAACCTCAACATCTCACACATTGCTTTTGAGCAGTCTGAAAGCTTATGAGAAACCAGGAAACGTTAATTTAAATTTTTATGTTGCTTTAAAAGAAAAGGCGAATTTTAAAATCCCCATGGCTCCACGTACAAGCTACATGTAAAATTTAATGACAAAAAGATACCATCCAAAAAATCAGAAACAAGGCTCAAGATAAAAGAGAGCCCAAATTCATCATCATGACTATCAGCTCTCAGGGTTTTAGACCCATGTGTAAGATTTTTCAAGAATTACTGCAAACCATTCACAATTGGAGGGTAACATTTTCAGAGCCTGATAAAGTAAAAGAGATGCAAAGAAAAGTCACTTGCATATTTGTGAAATAGGTATGCAAATTATGGATTTCATACAACCAGGAAATCTGCATCTTGATTGTAGCCTTCAGGCTCAGATGTATTTTTGACATAGTTCTTAATAGCCTCACTAAAACCAACTATTAAAAAACATCCATTATGGGACCTGCAAAAGGCAAGGTTACTTTGTCAGGAAAAATAACCTCGCTTTTTGCAGGTCTCTAGTTATTTGTGTGTGCTATGTGTATATATATATATGAAATCAAAAGGTCAGGGGTTGCTTTTTAAACCCTTCTATGTTAAGGTAAACCTGTCTAATTTGCCTCTTCTTCTTCCAATGCTTAAAGGTAGAGGCACTCTATCCCCCATTCTATATGGTCACCCTGGTACAATAGGGCTTTGAGTCTCGTTTCAGATATAAGCTGAGGAACACTATAACATTATCTGCTGTATCTGCTTGCATACTTTTCTCTTTCCTGTTAAGCGACATGCATCAAATCACCTTTTTATTAGATGGTCAACTGGACTCTGCTGCTTGAAAGAGAAAAATTACTTCTACAGGTAATTAATTACAGGTACAGAAAAATTACTTCTACAGAACCTATCTCATGTACTAGCAAATTCCAAACTATCCAATTGTGTTTTCTATATAGTTGTACGATAGTTAATATAAGCAAATTTCAACAAATCATTTACTGGATTTTCTCTCTGACTTCTCTCACTTCTCATTCATCCTTCCTTAGGCCTTTCACAACACAACATTTCCACTAAGATTTCCAGAGCGATCGACTGAAATAACTCATACGCTCAAGAGATAGCTGATTTCAGTATGCTGGAAATCAATACCAACTGACAGGATCCAGATTGATTTATCTGTTACAGTCTCACTCAAGGCAAAGTGACAACTGTGCAAGCTTCTTTATATGGACTTTTTCATGCTACTTTTTGGATAAAGCAATGTACAGTATGTGTCAAAAGGGCAGATAAAATATAATGCTTCTAAAAAGCATTTTCAACTAATGCAATCCCTTTCTCAGTTTAAAAAAAACTTGAAGTACAGAGTGGATGTTGATGTTGAGCTTGAACTGCAATGCACATTCACATCAAAGAAACAAATAATGGATCTCACCTGCCCTTCACTGTGTGGATCAGAAGGAACATTTACACCTATATCACAAAACAAATGGAAATGTATATTCCATTCACATAACAAAGTCCTATTTCCATACTCAAGAACACACATGTTGGCTGGAAGACATGGAAAACAGCACTCTACTGAGCACCTGGAATTCCACAACATGTAGGCATTGCATTTAATTCACATTCCTATGAACGAAGTATTAAAGTTGATGAAAATCCTTACTACAAGGTCAGCCACTACTACTATGGACTATTACGAACATTTATGGAAGCCAAACCACAAATGCATGAAAAACAATGGTTGTGTTGGGAGGTAACAATGATATAAAAAATGGATGAAATGGAAGTTTTCAGCACTTCCTGAACTCTGGAACATAGAACCTATCTCATGTATAATACATAACATAAGCATGCTTATGAGAGGCATCGCTAAATGTTCTCACAACTCAAAAGTAGCATTTTTGGCAGTCTCCCCAAGGACAGCCAGCTAACTGAAGTTGGAGACTAGATGAACATTCACTCCAATCCAACACAGCACTTACATATGTTCTTGGCGGAATGAATAATGGATGAAAGACAAAAAAAAGTCTAATTAAATGTCTAATTATCTAATATAAAAAGTATTTTTTCTCTCTCTCCCATTCAAGGTAACTCACAACCACATCAAAAATGTCTTCCTTTCTCCCTTCCCATTTCCTTTTCCTGAAACAATACATTACTAATACGTGACATACTGTTGTATATGCCATCCATGCTCCAGCTATCTAACTACCCTAACTATAGACGGTTGTGATAGCATGGGAAACACACTCACAAATGAGGATTTCATTACGCAAGGACTGCAATAAGCACCCCATAATGGAAAAGATTCTTATTTTTCCAACCCAATGTATTTAAACATTATAAAAGCAATTAAGCCACTGTAGCGGGAAGTACTGAAGTTCACTGTACTTCGTTGCTAGCTTTTAACAGGATGGCATAGCAAAGCAGGCCTTCGTCAGTCTTGAAAGACTATGGTATTGTGCTCAGCGCTGCATACGCTGCGTGTGATGCACGAAAGCCTGGGTTGGATTGTTATGGAGGATAGGCTGTTACCCAAGCAGCAAATCCCCCCTCTCCACGCCACTGAATTAGTCCAATGGAAAGGTAGAGCAAATAAGATTGGATCCAGCTGGCGTCGCAGAGCTGGGCTAAGGACAGAAGCTCACAGAAGCTCTTGTGGGGCCGGGTCTCGAACCCTGGCCTGCTGGTTAACAGGCACAGCGTCTTAACCGCTTGCGCCACCCACAGCCCTTAACAGGATGGCATACTCTATTAGTAATTCTTGCTACTATTTTTGGTAGAACAAAGATCCAATCAGAGATGCGATCTCAATTCAGACTCGAGTTGCAAAAATGTGTTTTTCGCTGATGAGTCACGGGCATGGAAGACTCTAAAAAACACTCAAGTCAGGCCCCCCCCCCCACACTCAGCAATGATCCTCTCACATACAGACCTGGCATCTGGCTGTTTCTGGGTGTGCAGCATGAAAAAACTTGTGTGGGCATCATTCAAACCAAGCAAGTAGCTGGGAGGTTTCATCAATGAAGCAGAGAAAAATTAATGATTCCTTTTGCACCCAAGGACAACAGAGTGTCATTGGTCCCAAAGTTTGCTCCCAATCAAGGGGGAAGAGGGGCATCAAATTGATTACCTTCCTCGTTTAACAGGTTTTTTTGTAATAAAAAATGTAAAAATAATCTCAAGCCTTTTAAAATAGGGGTACACATTAGATTTGATGGCACATTAGATTCGGGTAAATATGGTATATAAATTATTTCAAGTTACCTCAGAATATCAACACAGCAATGACGATTAGTAGGATACAGAGCAGGGTGATCCTGAACAGGTCAAGTGATCCTGCCACGTGGCTGAGACCTAGTATTCCCAAGGTCCAGGCAGGGCATCAATACCCGTCTTACATGCAATTCACCTCGTTTATCATACCCACCTAAACTCCCCTCCCCCTCCTTTCCCACTCTCTACCTTACCATTCCTCCATTGAGGTCTTCCACAGCAATTTGAGGGGTATGGGGCTCACACTCATCCCCAAAAATGGTGCAATCTGTAGGGTAGAAGGCAAGAGGGATGAAGGTGCCTCCAAGCCCAGCCAGAACCTGCCACTGCTGTTCTTTTAGCACCCTACTACAACTCAACCCTCTCCCTTTCCTTTTCTCCTTCCATCCCTCCCTTTCCTTCTCATGGGTTCTTCCAATCTCTTTCCCAGGACCACTTGTATCCCTGCCTTGTTGCTGGTTAAATTAGCCCCTAGCAAAGCAAAGACAAAGTTTGGTCAAGGCTCACAGGGAGGAGAAAGAAAGCTCTTTTGCCTGATTCTGATAGGAAGGCAGGAACAAGGAAAATTCCAGGGAGGGGATGAGGCACTTCATAGCGATCACAATTTTTACCACATGACTGGTAGGGAGGAGAAAGCCTCTTTGAATACAGTGAATGAGTATGAGAGACTGAGACTATGTCTGAATATAACTGGGTCATTCTGGTAAACATAGTAGTTATTGCTCATGATCCTCCTCCTTCCTTTTGCTGTTTTCTTCCCTGCTCTCTCACAATCTCCCACCTCTCCTGCCCGGCATACAGATAGGTGGGGACAGCATGGAGTGTGTGGTGAGGAGAGTCTTGGGAACTTGGAAAGTTATGACCTGTTACGACTTGAGTCAAGTCACAGTGGGGCAGTGACTCTCAAGTCAGGCCACTCTGGGTTTCCCATCACTGCCAATTATGCAAGATACCTTATGAATTCTCTCCTGTGAGTTAAAAGGCCTTAGTATACTGAAACACACGGCATCAGGGATTAGCAGTTAGCATAAGCTGTATTTCCAGATTTTCAGTTTTCCATCTCCAAAGTGCACCAGTTGCCAAGACAAACAACTGCAGATAAATTTCACTGCCAACACAGCCACTACCACATAGCTGACCTCACTAGGAAGACGTACTATAAGTCTACGTTTTACTCACAACTGTTCTATTAATATGGATAACATATTAGGGAGTCACAATACCAGTTTCAAATAATATGAGTTAACTATCATTAGATTACTAATCTTGCTGCAAGAGACATCTAAAAATACAGCTAATGGATGCATGTTAGAAGGCTTTTAACATGAGTTTGGCATAACACCTACATCATACTTATATTCTCCACCCAAAAAACAGCTAGATTGTTTAAGGGGAGGAGAATGTATCCAAAGAAAGTCAATTATGACTAAGTACCTCTGAAATCATTGGGAAAGGTTAGGGCCCAACCTTATCCTGCATGCACTGTTGCATGCTGTCGCAATGCATGTTGTAAGATACACCTGCAACAGAGCGAGACCAGCACCAGAGTTGGTCCAGCACTAGCCCAGATTGGTCCAGTGCCTGTCAGAAGCTGTCCAGGTGCCATCCAGCATTCCAGATTAGTGCCAAATGGTGCAGAGGTGCTTGGGAATATGGGGGAGGCATTCTGGTGCAGAGAGAGGGAGAAGGACCAGCAGAGCTGATCTCCACCTGATCCATAGTCCCAACATGGGCCTGCTTTACACTGTTAAATACACGGCTAAATATCAAGGACAGAGTGGTAAATCTCTCAACCTGCAAATCTTCCTACAACATGCAACCCCAAACCATCCCTTACTACTGAAATGGCCCAAGTACATATAATTGTACATTATTACCTTTATACTTTCTTCCCTCTCTGTAGTCTCTCTCTCTTTGTCAACATACAAAACATCAAGGGGCAGATACTTGGAGCAGGAACCTGGCTTTTTGCTTTTGTTATTCTATAAAGTTCCGTGCACACTGATTGATTTTCATTAATAACAACGATAGTTACATGACACTTGAGATAAGGTAGGAAAACTTCATTATGCAGCACTGCTAAAGGTTGAACAACTTGATCACGAAAAAATTCCCCACACAATGCTGCAGTGGTGCCAGTGCATCCTGTCCAGGGATTTTGCATGCCAGAGGTCTCTTTTGAATAAGGGGACTTTTCCCCCCTTCTTCTGTGGTAATCAGCATCCACAATTGGGCAACTTGGACCTGTGCAAGCTCTATGAAGGGACAAGTCCACATTGCCCCATGTTTGCTGGTCAGGCCTCGGAAGTGAGATAGAATATAGTGTGTATAGTTGCCACCACTCTTACCCTGCTCCCAGGCCGACTTCACCCAGCTACTGTCCCTGTCACTGCTTTTCTCCCACCCTATTATACTCCCATCCTCGCCCCAGCCATTTCTACCTCTGCACTGCTTAATGTTGAACTTACCTTCCATGTTATATGCTTCTCCCAGTGCCAGCACAAGTAGGTTGGTGCACAGGTCTGATATGCCACCAAAATCTGCTTTAGGGCACTTTTACGACAACAAATATTTGTGAAGCACATGCTGCATCAGCTCACATGGTTCTCAGAACTGCCATGAATCAGCCCCAAATCAGTCATTGAGAGATGAACTGAACCTTGGAAACCTTTTATTTTGCCAGACCTTTGGGATTAAGCTTTTATATGTTGCTGGCTGCTTCTGCTCATTAGTCTGTTGTTATGGTTAGCATAGAGGTTTTTATGAGTCTTTTGTTGGAAGCTGAATCAACTCGCCAGAGTGATGACCACAGAGCATCCCCTTCTGTGGTTCAGAAGCCTTTCCCTCCACTCTGGCTGTTTGCTTAGGCGTATGCAAAAATTAAGACTGAGACCAGAATTATAACTTTAGAACAGGTTTACTTCCAACTCATGAAGGCTCATATTTACAGCATCTGAAGAATACCAGAGTTTCCAACACTTGAAGGGACCAGAACCACTAACGCTGCGCCTGCTTGCATGTGGGGTTTGGGCGCTGGAGGAGAGTCATGTGCACACATTTGAAAAGAGGAAGAGAGGGGAAGAGAAAGAGGAAAAGGGTCCAAGCCACACTTCCTGCAATGGTCACTGAGAGGGGACAGGTTGAGAGGTCAGTCAGAGCAGAGGGGCCTGCCTTGTCTCTTTTCTTCTAATATCTTTTACCTTTTCATGGAACACTTTTGTCAAAAAGTAGCATGTACGTATTGTAAATAAAATAATATAAGCCTTGGGTCTCCCTGGCAATTCTCTACACCTCTGCAGGGGAGTCCACCTCCTGCTCTGAGAGCTGAAAGACATTTGGAACAAAAGATCACACCTTGTTTACATAGTCTGTCTCTGTTCTCTGGTAGCAAAACAAGAGCACTCTATACTGAGTTTAATTTGTAGTTGTTCTCATTAAGATATCTAATTACAAACTGGCCTTTTCCTTCTACAAAGCTTGTTCTTTCATTATTTAATGGGATAATTCTACACAGGGTTCTAACTACTTTAGTTTTAAAGAAGAGAGTCCTTCCGTTTCAGTGGTTTAACTTACTAACCGATGGGCGACACGATTAGCACTGTTGTTTAACTATGGTTAAATAAAAACAGGAATTGGCTGCATGCTACTGTAGCTATGTATCATAGTAACCTTATTTACCAGGATCAAGCTAGCTCAATCCAAGTTTCTTACTCTTTGATTTCCGACTGAAGAACTGCCAGTAAGAATAGAATAATTTTGACAAATGGCTATTTTGAGATCTTGCCAACCAATGTATGACAGTAATCTCTTTCTTTTTCAGAGTTTATTTTAACCAACTTGAAACAATTCCTATTTGGTAATGTGGTGAGGAAATCTGAATCTATACTCTCTATATAAAATTGAAGCATTATTTACTGACTCACTAAGGCTGTAATCCTAACCCACTGCCAGGCCAGCCTAAGCCCCAGCACAAGTCCCATTCTGGCCTGGGGGTATGACAAAAGTGCTCTAAGGCACTGTGATGCTCACTGCAGTTCCCTGGAGGGAAACGGGGGTAGGAAAGGGGTTCTGAGACTCCATCATCTGACACAGGAAAGATCCACTCAGATAACATGGTAGATAAACCACAATAAGTATTCTTTACTTGTATCTTCCAGTGATGGAAGTACAGTGGCGCCTCACGTAACAAATTTAATTCGTTCTGGAGGCATGTTTGTTACGTGAAACATTCTTTACGTGAAGCGGATTTTCCCATAGGAAATAATGGAAACTCAGACGATTGGTTCCACAACCCCAAAAATATTCATATAAAATTATTAACTGGATGTAAAAATGATGACAGAACACTGGGACTGAATTCAAAACATGCATTCAATTTGTATGATCTTATGAAGTCTACTTAGGCTGCAGTCCTAAAGACACTTTCCTGGAAGTAAGCCCCATTTAACACAATGGGGCTTACATCTGGGTAGATGTGGTTAGGAGCCTGCAATCAAAGACACTTTCCTGGGAGTAAGCCCCATTGAACACAATGGGTCTTACTTCTGGGTAGATATGGTTAGGAGGCTGCAATCCAATCCACTTTCCAAGTGTCTCACCACTTTCTCCTTCTCTTCCTCCTGAGCCTCTCTTTCCCCTGCTCCCTTCCGGCTAGCCCTGAGCTGCTTCCCTCTTCTCCACTGCTCTTCTCTCCCTCTGCCCAGCGGATGCCCGGCCACATGAGGAACAGCGCAGAAGTGTTGCTTTCGCTATGGACGGGCACGCTAGGCAGCCCTGACGCTTTTTAAAAGGGATGCCAGCCAGCCCGTCTGCCCCAACTGCCAACAAATGTGTTCTTTACATGAAGCAGTTTGTTTCATGAAGCAGAATCCTGGAGAAATTTTTGTTTGTTACCTGAAACATACTTTACGTGAGGCATTTGTTACATGAGGCATCACTGTATAGTCTTCCAGTGATGTAAGACTGATGTATAGTCTTCCTTGTAAATGCAGCAACACTAACAGGCTAAGCGTAAACGTTTCCTTAACAAAAACTATAGATTACCAAATAATTTCTATATGTTGGAGCTAGGCCTGCTGTTTCCCAGTCATGTGGCATGATCCCAAGGCCTCCAGCATCTAACTGATGCCGCAGCTCCTCACAGCCTCCTTTCCACACCCCAGGCTCCCTCAAGACATCCTTCTTTTATACCTTTCTATCCCTCTCTCTTCCCCCTTGGTCCAACCAGGAAGGTGGCAAGATGGGCACCTCCTCTAGTAGGTGTCTGGATAAGGCCCGAAGATCATTCCCCTGGCTGGCCTATTCTCCAGTCAGTGATCCCCGGGCCTGGTTCCCTCTCTTCTCCCTCAGCACTCTCCTCCTGGCCAGCTCCTCCCTCAATCAGAGCTTCCTCTTTCTCCTTATTCATCAGATCCTCCCATCTCCCCGGTATAATGTATGGCACACATGCTTCCCCCTTCATCAGTTTCATCCTATATGGAGAGGTACAGCAAGTCCATCTGCACCTTCTCTGCATGGGTCAGCTCTTCTTCCTCACAGGTACTTCTGCACCACTCCTGGAAGAGGGTTAGGCCAGTGCACAGACATGTGTTTGCCTCCCGACATCAACAAGGAAACCAGAAGTCTGATGAGTTGTGCTGGCCTAGGTTAGGTTTCATCCTAACTCACTGACACAACAACCACAGGACCAAAAAGCATAAAATTTGGAGGTTATTTCTTCTGTGATGCAGGCCCCAACTTCCAAAAACCAATTTTTAGAAATTCCAACCAGAAGGAGTGAAAAGGAGTGCAATGTGTTTTCATCTCTATGTGGTAAGCATGCCTGGTGGGGGTGCTCACTACCAGCAGGGGTGCCCAGTGGTGGCCATTGCCCACAGCACAGTGGTGCCTAGTGCCCAGGAGGGGTGCCCACTGGTCCCCATAGTGCCCACTGTATAGTGGTGCCTGCTGTCCATGAGTGCCTGCTGATGTTCCATGCTGCCCGGTAGGGATGCCCTGTACCTGCCTCTGCCTCCTGCTACCCTCTGGTGCCTGCCCATTGTCTGTTGGCCAGTGCCAGTGTCAAGTGGTGCTCACCAGTGCCTTCAGGTGACCAGGCCACAAATATTCTTGATATTTTACTCCCACAATGCTGGGTAAATTCCACCAGTATTAAATAAAATTCTACAACCAGAAGCAAATTTATCAATTACAACAGTTTGGCTTTATTATTACCTATAGTAATATTGCAGTTCCCGAGGAAATCATTTCCTTAATAGCAAGCTGACATATTACCCATTTCTTGTTGCAGGATAGAGGTGTACCTGTGGTGGATGCCACCTACTGAAGTGTTTACCTGTAGGAGTTTGGTGTTCCAGAAGTTCAGGGACCACATAGGGACCCTACCCTCCGCACTATCATATAGTGCTTTTACTGCAAAAAACCCACCTCTGTACTGTCTCAGTTCAGCTATCTTTTGCCTGCTCCAGGCCCAGTTACTTCATGTTCATGGCGGCAAAGACAATCTGATAATTGTGTGAAAGATGGCTGGGCCCAGAACAAGCCAAGAATAGCCAAACAAAGGCTTGGATGACACTCAGTGCAATTCATACACCATGCTCCCTAGTGATGCCATTGTAAAGTGAGCCACAACATGCTAGTCAAATCAGTAGCTCTTTTTGATTTTAAAAGTCACAAATTAATGAACACAAAGAGAAAGGAAACAAGATTGTGCCAACTTGTGCAACGTTACTTGCTTCCTTCCTTGCGTATTTCAATATATTTAGCTAATTATTTAGCTAAATATATTTAGACTACACCTGCCAAAAATACACATGCACAGCTAATTTCCATATAACCAGGAATCTTGCAAAAAAGCAGGATCCCTATTAACACATGCACAGCCTATCTACACTAACTTGTTTCATTGTAGGATTTGTTCATACTTTCACTAAGGGTTCTAACCAACTTTCCAGCACTGTGCCAGTGGGACATGTGCTGCATTGTGCAGTTAGGCAACAGTCACAGAGGCCTCTTGAAGCAATAGAAATGTCTTTACCCCAGAGCTGGAAAATTGGTTAGAACTGTGCCCTTAAATATATACAAGACACAGACAATGGATGTAGCTTCCCTCCCTGACACATTCTGAATATACACAATTATCTTCTAAAAATACTGTAGTTCAGAAATAGAACATGGTACAAGCTTCCAGGTACATGTTTTAAATATTCTGAGAGCCAGTGCGATCAATAGATACTGTTTTCAAGTCTGACGGGTTAAATTTGGGCTAATCACTCTGCCTCATTATCCTTCCTTACTGTTCTAATAAGTATATACCTTACTAACAAACTTGCAAACTAGTTTGCTAACAATGTACAAAAGAATAACATCCACCATGTTCTCAATATGCTGAATAACTCAGCATATGAGATAGAATTCATAGTACAGAATGAGTCCTTGGATCCAGGAACTTTAATTAATGCCAATTTTCACTCTAAAGTCTAAACAAAGCAATTAAAAGATTAGGCATGCCATGGTAATAAAGCAGGCAATTAATCAATTTCCCTCTCCATCTTTGCAGCTTAGAAGAGCTTGTGTCAGCTGGGAAGCAGACCCCATCACTTCCCACTAGAACATGCAAACAGAATGCAAATCTATCACTTTGAATCCCTTTGCAGACCAAAGGGAGGGATTTGCCTCCTTGCTGAAACAATGCTGTTTTAGCCCTAGAGAGGGAGATTGATTAACTGCCTGCTGCATTTCAACAGCAAACAGGCTTTTTTGCCCAAAGGAATGTTTATCTTTTCAAAAAAGGGCCAACCTTATGTAGGGATAGAACTGCAGGTGAGATTGCAGGTGAATTGCAGTATAATTAGGTTATACTTACTTAATTATACTTAGCCAGTGTGACCATATAGAATGGAGGACAGAGTGCCTCTACCTTTATAGGTAGAGTATAGAAAAGGGAATTTTGGCAAGTGCTGTTTTTTAAACCCTTCTATGTTGAGTTAAATCCACCTGAATTCCCTCTTCTGTGTAATAGTTAAAGGTTGAGGCAATTTGTCCTCCATTCTATATGGTCATCCTGTAATTACCTATAATTAGAATTAGGGTATTCTTACCATCTAACCACTTTTTATAAGCATAGTAGACCAAAACACTGGTCAACCCTCATTCTCCCCCAAATCATATCTTGTGAATAAGCCATTTGTTTATCGTTAGTGAACACATAACCTAAAAACAGCTCTTCAACTAGTATTCCAACCCTGTTCTCTTTCAAACCCCATTTAGTCATCATGTTCCTTTCTGACAATACAGAAAATGTTATCATTTTACTGAAATACATATTTTTATGTGAAAAACAAGGGGGACACAGGAACTGGTGGCTCTTCGATATGTTTACAGCAGTGGTCTTCAAAGTGGGATTTGGGACCTCTTTTGGGGTCACAATCTTAGGTTAGGGATGTCACAAGAGGGTGGGATCTAGCATCTTGGAATCTGGCACTGGGCTTTCCTGAAGTAGGTCTCATTGAACACAATGGGACTTACTTCCAAGTAGACATAGAATAACATCACAGTACATTTGACAGAAGGTCCTGGACAGATTTTTAAATTTGAAAGGAGGTCCCAGGCTGACATGTCTGGTTTAAAGTACCACTGGCTGACAATACCAAGGTTTATAGTATATGGCAACTGGTAGTAGCTGAATTAAATGTACTCATACATCCAGATCCAGTGGTCTGTGAGCATATCCTTGATGTTCTGCCTAGACTAGAGAGAACAATACTGCACATGCAAAGCCTTCCACTTTAACTAAGGATTATGTATATGCTGCTGGATACTATAGGTATGATACTATAGGTATGATTCAGTCATGATATATAATAGATCGAAAAGTATGCATGAATCAGTGTATGGATGCCAAATTCAAGAAAACTAAGCAATCTTAATTTAGCAAATTTTATGCCACTGTGAGAAAGCAAATTGCTTTCCAAGATGGCAGATACTATCCATTTTCTATTTCTTTCCTTGCCATACCCTCTTCTGTAGGACTCGCCACTTCTTGTTTTGTATGACTTGCCTGCCTGCTAGATATTTGCTTGTTTTGTTACTATAAAGGTTATGGAAATGGAATCTTGTGGACCCCCCCCCGCCCAACCTGAGATTGAAGACACCTATATTCCCCACATTTCACACTTCTAGGTCCAACCGTTTTGGATGGGCATTGATCTTTTATTTGGATTTTCATATATTTTTTATTTGATGCATTATATATTTACATATCAATTTATCTTATATTTATATCATCATACATAAACATCATTTTCCACCTGTATATTCCCACCCCCACTTAAAACAAAGCGACCATCTTACTTTATAACTGCAGCCATAAGCACATCTTGGATGGGCATTGATCAGTCAGTCAGTCATCTTTCTAATTGCATATAAAGCCTGTTCTAGTGAGTGCAACCTTCAAGCCCTGCGAGCTGCCCGTAGTAAAGTCCAACAGATTGCTAGGAGATGTGCTAATAATTATTGGCTGCAGCTTTGCTCTCAGATCCAGGTAGCAGCTGACACAGGCAACATCAAGGGGATGTACGATGGCATCAAGCAGACCTTAGGTCCAACAGTGAGGAAATCTGCCCCGCTTAAGTCCGCTACAGGTGAGGTCATCCAGGTCATCCAGCACAGCAGATGGCACGCTGGGTGCAGCACTACTCTGAGCTATACGCCAGAGAAAATGCAGTAACTGAAGAAGCATTAAACAACATTGAGTGCCTGCCTGTCTTGGAGGAGCTTGACAGTGAACCAACTTTAGAAGAACTAAACGAAGCCCTGGATTCCCTTGCTTCTGGCAAGGCACCCGGGAAAGATAACATCCCTGCTGAAGTTCTGAGGTGCTGTAGAGGGACCATTTCCACTGAACTGTAGGAGATATTCTGCCTTTGTTGGAGGGAAGGTGGAGTACCACAGGACATGAAGGACGCTAATATCGTCACACTGTACAAGAACAAGGGTGACAGGGATGACTGTAACAACTACCGTGGCATCTCTCTTCTTAATGTTGTAGGGAAGCTGCTTGCCCGAGTCATACTGAAGAGGCTTCAGGTGCTTGCAGAGAGAATCTATCCTGAATCACAGTGTGGATTTTGAGCCAACAGGTCCACCTCTGATATGGTATTTTCCGTTAGACAGTTGCAAGAGAAATGTAGGGAACAAAGACAGCCACTCTTTGTAGCCTTCATAGATCTTACAAAGGCTTTTGATTTGGTTAGTAGGGATGGCCTTTTTAAAATCCTCCCCAAGATTGGTTGCCCACCTAAGCTCCTCAACATCATCTGGTCCTTTCACGAGGACATGAAGGGCACTGTAGTTTTTGATGGCTTAACATCAGACTCCTTTCACATCCGAAGTGGAGTGAAGCAGGGCTGCGTCCTCGCACCAACTTTATTTGGGATCTTTTTTGCAGTCATGCTGAAGCATGCTTTTGGAAACGCAACAGAGGGAATCTATCTCCGGACCAGATCCGATGGAAAACTCTACAATCCTTCCAGACTAAGAGCAAAGTCCACAGTCCAGATGAAATGCTTGCGTGAGTTCCTCTTCGCCGATGACGCTGCTGTTACTGCTCACTCTGCTGAAGACCTTCAACAACTTATGGACCGTTTTAGCAAAGCCTGCCAAGACTTTGGACTAACAATCAGCATGAAGAAAACACAAGTCATGGGTCAGGGTGTGGATCCACCTCTCTGTATCACAATCTCTGAACATGAACTGGAGGTTGTCCATGACTTTGTGTACCTTGGCTCAACTATCTCTGACACTCTCTCCTTAGATACTGAGCTGAATAAACATATTGGTAAAACGGCTACCACGTTCTCCAAGCTTACAAAGAGAGTATGGCTTAATAAGAAGCTAACGGAACATACAAAGATGCAGGTCTATAGAGCTTGCGTCCTGAGCACACTCTTGTACTGCAGCGAGTCTTGGACGCTTTATGCATGGCAGGAGACAAAGCTGAACACCTTCCATATGCGCTGTCTCCGACGTATTCTTGGCATCACCTGGCGTGACAAAGTTTCAAATGACGCAATCTTGGAACGTGCTGGAATCTATAGCATGTTCACACTTCTGAAACAGCGACGCCTACGCTGGCTTGGGCATGTCGTGAGAATGGCTGATGGTCGGATCCCAAAAGATATCCTATATGGAGAATTAGTGCAGGGAAAGTGCCCTAGAGGCAGACCATAGCTGCAATACAAAGACATCTGCAGGAGGGATCTAAAGGCCTTGGGAATGGACATCAACAGCTAGGAAACCTTAACCTCCAATCATTCAGCGTGGAGCCAAAAGACCCAGCATGGCCTTCTCCAACTGGAAGAGACACTTGTTCGGCAGGCTGAAGAAAAGAGACAGACCCGAAAGCAGCGAAACCTGGGACCTGGGCAGGGGACAGAATTTATTTGTCCTCAGTGTGGAAGGGATTGCCACTCTCGAATTGGCCTTTTTAGCCACACTTGATGTTGTTTCAGGACCAATCAGAGCACAATACCATAGTCTTTCGAGACTGAAGGATGCCAATGATGTGTATCTAAAACTACTTTTCCAACAGGAGTCAATGGAACCTATATGGGTTAGGGGAAAAGTCACTGAAAACATATACTGACATCTAAATACTTCTTGCCTAAGCTGGCAATGCTGTGAAAGTTATGAAAACAAAGATGCCAGTTAGGAAAGAGAAAGTAGAAAGCAGTATTTTTTAATCTTCTGGTTTTAGATAGGACCCTGTAGCAGGGTGACCACATGACCAGAAATTCGCGGATAGAACCAGGAATGTCAGGAAAGTGGGGGCCTTTCCAGCTATTTCCTAAGACTTTAGGCCTTTCAGACCTGCTGCAGGCCAACTGAGCCACTGAGGATGCTGGTTAAAAGAGGGAGGGAAGGGAATTGTAATCTTTCTCCCTCCTCCCCATGCAAAAGCCCCTTTCCAAGCCAGCAGTGGAAGAACTACATCTCCCAGCATGCATCGCACCAGGCTTTACAGCCTGCTTCCCAGGGGCTGCAGCCACTGAATGGCTGGCTGGGAAAATGGCTGTGGCCAGCAGAACTCCCAGTCCTTGCACTTGCCAGAGAGAGAGAGAGAGACTCCGCTTGCTGCAAAGGAAGGAAGGAGCTCAGCTGAAGCTGCTGCGGAACAGAGCAGAAGCAGGAGGGAGCCCTGGAAGTGGAGTTGCTGCTGCTCTGAAACTTTGCAGTGAGTTTGGCTTTGGAGAGAAATGAGTGGCAAGAATTAATTTTTTTTAGAGTTGCCAACTCACCCGAGAAACCCCAGTCTCCCATGCTCCTATGCCTTCGTGGGTGGATCCACAAATATATACTTTTGCAAAAACAAAACAAAAATTGTATTTCACAACAAGGGCTTTAGTTGTTCAGGTTTGGGGCCTTTAATCCAGCTATTATCAGAGCACAGGAGAAGGGGATGGATGTAAAGTTGGCAACCTTCTCAGGGTAGGGATAGTGGGGATATCTCCTAACTTTTTTAGTTTTAAGCCTCCAAGCCCAATTGTGTTAACTCAAAAGTATTATAGTAAGTGGAGCTTATATTCTGTAAGGGGCAAAGGAGAGGAGGCTGAAAGACCAAGTCTCTGCCTGCATGCCTAAAAAAGGCTGGCTGCTTAGATCACCAAAGCATGTGCCTTTTGCTTTGGGAAAAAGGTCTTGCAAAGAAGGTGCTGACAATAATAATATAGTGTTGAAATTAAGTACAGGAAAGCAATGCAATGTTTTCAGCTTTATTTTAACATGTTCTACATTTGTCCTTCATTTTTGGGGGTGTCCTACATTTTTAACATGTCAGGAATTTTGGGGGATCTTGTCCTCCTTTTGGGGTTTGGGCAACTGGTCACCCTGCCCTGTAGTAAGCTGCCAGTTTCTTATTGGGTTGCTCTTTAGTAGCTAATTTGGCAAATCAAGTTGCTAATTAATTGCATTTGAATGCTGGCAAACATTAAAAAAAATCTTTGTAACAAAATGATAGACTATATTATTTCAAAAATTCAATCTACCATAACTGGTTAAGATACTGTTCCTGTTATCCAGCACTCCAGGGTTCGAGATCTGGGTGCTGCAAGATGGAGTGAGCTCCCATCAATTGACCAGTTCCTGACAAACTCAAAAGCAATTTAAGTGCAAGTAGATAAATAGGTACTACCTCAGGTAAACAGCGATCCGTGCCATCATGTTGGCCACGTGACCACAGAGGCATCTTCAAACTTATGACTTTGAATCAGGGATGAGCGCTGCACCCAATAGCTGGTGGCTGGTGCCTGTATAGGGAACAGGGCAACCTGCAGCCTATCACGGCTGGCACAGCAACTTGCCACCTGGAGACCTTTTTTACCTTTACCATAACTTACAGTGCCAGGACGCAACAGCAAACAATGTGGAGCTCACTGCATCCCGCAGAGAGGTTTTTGCCTCCAGAAGCCTCCTCGGAGTAAGGGAACAATTGGGGTTGTTCCTGGCCCAGTGAATCTATTTGAACCTGTGCTAGTGATGTCACTGGCACAAGTCCATGTGCATCTATGAAGGTAAATGCAGCCCGGGAAGGGATTCAGATTTGTGGATTCAAGTGCTGCCAAGCCTACCCCTTCCTGTTCCTGATCCCTCTTTCTCTCCGCCCCCATCACCATCTTGTTTCATCCATCTTATCTCCTTCCCACTCCTTACATGCTCTTTCCTGGCCTGGTGAGTGTCTGGTGTGCAATGGTATGGAGCCAGCACATGTTGCTTGCAGAAGCAGCCAATCTTTTGGCTGTCTTTTGCTCTTGCCAAAAAGCATCTAGAGCAGAAAAAACGCTTATTCCAGCAGCAATATATGCCAATAGGATTGGGGCCACAGTTTGGCAACTGCATCAGTTTCAAAAGCAAACAAAAGGTAATTTACTTCTGTAAATCCACGGTTGACCTGGCCAATTCCTTGTTCTTCCTAACAGTTTGCAACCAGAAGCTGTTCAGGGCAAAGGGTGCATTTGTGTCAGAGACTATGATTTTCAGAGACATGCTTGAGCCCTTATGTTTCTCAATTAAGGTCTGCCAGAGCGTGACAGACTAGAATGCTTCAGCAAAATCTCTCCTCTTATTGACACAGGTTTACCTCTTTCTCCTAGCTGGCTCCCAGAAAATCTGGTTGGTTCCAAAACTGCACAAAAATGTTTGTACCTCCTCCTTGCGACCTATAAATGACAGCAATTACCGCCACTTAAAAGCAGCATGTTCTGTACTGCTGGAGTCCTTAAAAGAGCAAGTTCTGTGGAAGGTACATACAGGTAAATGCAAACCTATAGAGATAAATGCAAACCTATAGAAACATCATTTGAAAAAGATAAATATCTCATGACCTGCTAATGTTTTAGACTGATTTAAACCAATTTAAATCAAGGTGATTTGTGTGGAGGGGGAGAGTGAGGGTTTGCTCCCAGCAACAGGTTTTCAGAGGCAGATAGCCCAGAACCTGGAGGTAGTGTTTTATGATTAGTAGCCTTTAATAGACACCAGGTCCTCCACGAACATTTACAAAACATCTTTTCTTTTAACTGTAGGCCTCTTCATATCTGCAGATTCTGAAACTGAAAAACAAAATGTGATGAATGGTGCTAAAAATGGGGAAGAAAAGGAAATGTGAGAGGCTGAAATACTAAACAAGATGGAAGAGGAAAGGAGTAGGAGAAGCAAAAGAATGCAACAGGATGTTTCATAAGACTGAAACAGGATAGGTTCCCTGGGAAATCCAGAAGATCACAATTATGCCCAAATACAAATCACCCTTTTCTGAATATTCATGTGTAAAGGAGATAACAGAAGAATATGAACAGAATTCCAAGCTGGTGAAACCCCAATTCACAAAATGCCACCATCATTGCATGAAGCAAGATTGACAAATACCTCGTACAAACTCTGCATGCTGTGAAAATGCAAACTTCACGGGTGCTTAGAAGGAATCAGCACTGCAGCCATCTGTCAAAATGGCAAAGAAAATTCCCACTGAGATACTTAACTTTCACCCTTACGCCTAAACAACCACTAGCGTTAATCTAATGCAGAGGTCTTCAAACGTTTTGGCAGGAGGACCACATCATCTCTCTGACACTGTGTTGGGGGCCAGAAAAAATGATTTACATTTCAAATTTGAATAAATTTACATAAATTTACATATAAGATTGTATTAGAGACATTACAAGGTTTACCCGCAGCCTGAAAGAGGGATCTTGCTAAGGACCACATTGAGGCTTACCGAGGGCCACATTTGGCCCACGGGCCGGGGATTGGACACCCCTGATCTCGTGCTTCATATCATCAGTAAATCTTCTTACTAAACCCTACTTCCTTTCCCTGACTTAGACCCAATTTCCAAGCCAATTAAAATTGCTGATTTTTTAAAAATGCTGACAATCCTAACATGTACTGGAACAGGCAGGCTGGTATACTTGTGCTGCATCTGGTGCAAGTTTCAAGCTGCCTGTAGCCAGCTCAGTGTAAGGGAAACCTTCCCCCTTATCCCTGGTAAAACTGCAGCAGCCCCCATGGAGCTATTCGGATCATTGCAAGATTGCAGGAGGTGGTACAAATCTAAGCAACCGGGGACAATAGCAGGCTGTCTGGGAATGGGGTAAGGATCCAACACATGCCAGATCCTGGTCCCTCCTTCAGCTCCCTCCCACCTCCTCCTCACTCTCCCCACACCCCTGTGCTGGCAAAGCTAAGCCAGTGCAACTTGCTAGGACTGCAACGTCACAGGGAGTACACCCCATGTCCATACACTGGCAGATTTCCACTTTGAGAGACATGAAAGTGCTTTATGGCTTTCCCAACATCCCAGGACAGCACAAGCGACTTGCACCAGGTCAAAGCACAGCTTGGATTATGCCTTAAATGGCATAATTGCAAGATAAGACCAATGTGTCCTTCCTCACACATTTACCCAATCGCTGAAATAAACTGAGACAGCCCTTTAATGCATCTTGCCACCACCTCGCAGAGTCAATGGAAACATGTGAAGTGACACTCTCTCAAATGTTCCTAAACTCTCACATAACACCAGAACCAGGGAACATCTACTAAAGTCGAATGTTGGGAGAGTTATGACAGGCAAAAGAAAATATTTCTTTATCCAGCATATAATTAGTCTGGAATCCTTTCTACAAGATGTGATGATGGCATCTAGCCTCAATGTTGCATTGGCTTTAAGAAAGGATTGTGCAAATTCCCAGAGGAAAAGATCATCACAGGTTACAAACCATAATGGGGAATGCATATGTGTATGTATAGAGAGATGTAGGTAACCTCAAAATTCCAGATGTAGGGATGGTATCTGGACACAATTGTCTTATCTTGTGTGTTCCCTATGGCATCTATCTGGTGGGCCATTGTGAGATACAGGAAACTGGACTAGATGAGCCTTTGGCCTGATCCAGCAAAGGCTCTTATGTTCTTATGACTGTGGGACATCCTGTCCAGGCAGATGTGATAGCTCCCCAACTGAAAACATTTCAGCAACATCTCAAGATTTCATGTTCCAGCAGGCATTTGGCCTGCAAGATATGTGAATTATTTATTATACATCTTCATCTGCTGCCTTTAAAACGTATTTTAAAGAAATTATTGTGAGCTGCTTAGACACATTTTGAATAAAGAAACATTGGAGAATAAATTCTTTCAATTCAGAATCCTAAAAGTGATTTGCTAACTTGCAGAAGCTATTTGGCAGATCTGAGGAGAATTTGGCAAGTAGGGAAACTGCAGTTTCCCCATCATGCTGTTTCCCTATCATGTTTCAAGTTCATGCATTACACATTCTGTGTAGGGTGAGCTGGACCAGATTTTATGGGTACTGATGAGTATGAAATAAAAACCCTCATACAATAGCTTCAAAATATGCAAAAGAGAACCAGGAACATGCAGAAGGGGAGTAGGTGAGGCAGAACCACCCGACTGCAATTCCACAGAAGATAGCAGCAGCCTCTGCTGTGACAACACACACAATTCACCCACTTTCTGACTCAGTGTGCATGCATGGAGCATGTGTCATAAGGGAGGTGTGGCTATTTTCTGTGGGCTATGGTAGAATGGTTCTGTCTCACTTGCCATCCCGTACCACACGTTCCTGAACACCGGACATAGCTATGCAATTCATGTTCTTTACCAGCCAATCAGGTTATGTAAGTTCAGGGTGCACATATGCCATAAAAAAAAAAAAGCCCCACCCAGGGTGACCAGATGCTGAACCCAAAATTGCTCCCCAAGCTTCTCAAAATTCCAGTCCCCCAAACCAAAATTCCTATCCAGTTTTTAAAAAATGTAGGACACAGCAAAAACTGTGGGACAAATGTAGGACATGTAAAAAAAGCAAAAATACTTGTATTGGTTTCCTGTACTAAATTTCAATACTTTTAAAATTGAAAACCTTTTAACATGCATGATTCTGACCCAGACATTTAAGACACCCTCAAAGCATTTGGAAGCAACACAAGCCACACAAACAAGTGACTTCAACATACATGACTGACCCAGACATATAAGACACTCTCAAAGCAGTTTGCAGCTACGCAAAGCCACACATGCAAGTGACTTCAACATACTTGACTCTGACATGCACTCACTCTCTCTCTCACATACACATACATACCATCCACACAGAGAGACAGCTCCAGGAATGGTGCAGCAGTGGTGGGGAGAATTGGGCCAGCTGGCATGGCTGAGAGGTGGCGGAGAAGCCGTGCCAGGAGGTGGCCAGCCAAGGAAGCCTCAGAGGGCGGTGGAGAATCCAACCCAGCTGGGGAAGCAGCGGAGAAGCCACAGAAGGAGGTGTGCCAGCCAGGGAAGTCTTGGAGGGTGGTGGAGAAGGCAAGCCAGCCGCGGAAGGAGGCACGCCAACCAGGAAAGCCTCAGAAACCAGCCCTGCGCAAGGCTGGCCAACCAGGAGGTGGAGAAGGGATCTCCTCTGTGGTCCCGCCTCTTGGTTTCCCAATCTGATTTGTTTAAAGGGCCAGATGACCCAGAAATGGCTTGGAAATTCCAGAGAGGGGGTTCCCCTTTCTGGATAGCTCCCCGTTTTTCCTGGAGGGGTCAGGGCTAAGTGGGCAAGAGGCACACTTTCACTCTTTATCCAGTGTTCCTCCTTTATTTAGCAGGGGGAAAGTAACTGGCCCTACTCACTCCAGCAATGTCTGTTCAAGTGGCTTCTGCTAGTGTTCTTTTTGCATTTTAGATTATGAGCCATTTTGGGGCAGGGTTCCATTAGCTATTAATTAGCTATTATTTTTTCATTTTCTTTGAAAGCTGCTTTGTAAACTTTTTAGTTGAAAAGCGGTATATAAATACTGTGGATAGATAGATTTCCTGTCATCTGATCAGCCCACCAAAATGAAGGACATGACAAAACCTAAAAATACTCATATATATTGCTTTCATGTGCCTAATTTCAACAATGTATTACTTATTATTAAATTTTAAACTATTGCATGTAATTTATTACATATAATTTACAAGAAGACTACATGCTGCCTGCTTACAAGAAAAATGAGGATGTTGAAGTTTTTTCTAGGACACAATGCTAATATCATGTACTGAAAAGGGGGTACATATGGTAACCTTATCTGTTGGCCCTAAGGTTCTGACACTAATTTTAAGGGGATATACAATACAACAAGTACTTTGAATATTTTCTTTTAAAAAATTACAAGTCATGATAGTGTTATTACTTACAATATAACTTTGGCCATTGAACATACAGAAAGAGTTCTACTGCAATTAAAATGTTTCATTAATAAAATCTAAATGAATATGTGAGCCTGCTTTCATAAAGAAGATTCTAACTTAAATACAAATTTACCATTTTTTGAATCCAAACAATTCAAATGTTCCAGCTACTGTACAGTTTGAGTCTGTTCTAAGCCTTACTTTTGTTTATGCTTTCCTTTTAAAAAATAAACACATTAAGGTGTATTTTATCAATAAAGGAGGGCCTAATCAACATATCCCATATCTGCAATTTCATTTAACTGTGGATTGGATCCACACACAGGGAGATGGGCTTCTCCCACTAAAAACCAAGCTTCTGGTTTAACTATAAAACCAGAAGTTGCTTTTTTGCCTTTTCAGCCATTTGTATCCACGGATATGGGAACAAGCCTGTATTACCCTGACATATGTTAACATGTCCTCTGAAAAAGGTATAATAAATAATTTACAATTCAAAAACACCTTTTCTACAAAGGACCAATTCACAGTACCACTTTAGCACCCTAGTATTTCATCATCTCAGAGTTGCAACTTTTTAAGACTCCAGAAAACACATTCAAAATTACCAACTTGGGTTTGACTCCATTTTTTTATGACTGCAGCCATTTTGCTGCAGCTATGGGAACAGGACTGTTGGTGGACTGGGAAAGAAGTTCCTTATCTTGAATCTGACTTTAGCTGGGTGAAAGACCATTTAACATGCTGATTCCTCAAGATCTTGCTAACTAGGAAGTGGCTGCAGTGGGTGAGTGGGTAAGTGACAATCTGTAGTCGCAGGTGATGAGACTTTCCAGAAGCTTCAGCAGGTCCAAATCTCTAGTTGGCTAAAAACAAATTTTAAGGTTCCCTGTAAGGAGGGAATGATCTGTTGTTTTGTCATTCCATCATGAATGCCTATTTGTATTAGCCACAGTATGTTAGGTAGAAAAGTTACCATTTGTTTATACTCAGAAAATTCAAGTGAATGTTGGAAATAAGACACTTAGGAGCTTATCTTTATTGTTTTAGCACTGTGGTTATAATGTATTTATTTTCTGAAATAACTAAGTGCTTTCTGAAGCCCATTGTGTATCGTAGGTTTTTTGAAAAGCAGCAATGTTGTAAATAATAATAATAATAATAAGAAGAAGAAGAAGAAGAAGAAGAAGAAGAAGAAGAAGAAGAAGAAGAAGAAGAGGAAGAGGAAGAAGAGGAAGAGGAAGAGGAAGAGGAAGAGGAAGAGTGGGGCACTAGCAGAGACCTTTTGTTCCCATTATTCACACTCCTAGGAATATGAAAAGTATGACGATGTGTTGCCTTGACCACATGTTGAAAATGCTAAAGCTGTTATTTTATTTCAAGCTAGGAAATATATTAAAAGTAAGATAATATAGCACCACAAAACAAAACAAAGACATATCTAGTCATACACCATATAGATATTTTCCTCTAATCCTTTTTTCTCAACCAAAAATTTGAAAATGTATATGTATACACCACTTATTTCAAACTAGGAAAAGAAGGAAAAGAAGGAAAAGCCTCACTGCACCCACCTCAGTGTGGAAACAAATGTGAAAACCAAAAATTGAAAGCATTTCACTGTTTACAATTACCAGTAGAACTTCAGGACAAGCAACAGTGATGCAGTGACTCATCTACTGCTTGATATGAGCCCCAAGCTCCCTCATCCAAAAGCTCCATTACATCAAAACTAGCAGCATCTTCCTGCCCTTCCCCCTGAGCCAACTGTTTTATCTTTATGACTGCATGACAACATAATTAATACTTTCAGTGTGTGTACACTGCATATATACCAGTCCTTCATACTGTCCTCCCCCTTCTCTGGTTCAAAAGTATTTGTTCTGAAGCAATAATTAATTTCTCTCCAGTGTGAAAACTGACAATTACAAGCACAAAATATTTCATTTCTCACATTGCACATTTAATCTGATGATCTCCCAGCTATTAAAATGTAAAGCTGTTCCAGGCCACAGTGACCTCGGGATCTGGGAGAATACAGTTCATGTTTGAGAGAAGGCAGCCCAGCCCAGCTCACCACACTAACAGCCTAATCCTGAACTTTCTGGTGCCTGTTTCACCAGCAGTGGCACCAAAGCAATACTACTCTATCCAATAGCGCTGGAAAGCATCCAGCGGTCTCCTTGGGAAAGGATCTTTTATCCCTCTCCTCCAGGGAAAGCCAGAAGCCCTACAATGGGGCTTCTCAGGTCTGCACCAGTTGTTTTTCAAGGCAAACTCGAGACAGGCAGCACAATCCAAACATGTCCTGGAACAGAGAGGCTGGCTCAATCTGTGCTGTATCCAGTTCAAGGACTGGAGCCGCTGCTGTGCTACTGCAGCAGGATGGGGCTGCAGCAGTCTCAGAAGATCTATTCCGACTTAACTCACCTTCAAAGGCTGCCCTCAGACAGAGGCTTCTATGCAGCATAAACACCAGTCCATGTCCTGCCTTCCCTCTCTCCTACCCAGACCTCAAAACTGGCCTGAGCTGGAAAGGGCAGCCTGTATTACCTTCCACGCAGTTCCGACAGAGTCGCAGAGAGGCTGCACATGGACATGCACCGGCCTAAGTCCCTGGGCTTGGCGTTACGGCACTTTTAAAACATTTGCATGCTAGCGCAAGGGACTTGAACCAGCATAAGAGAACTCTAGGATTGCACTCTCAGCAACAATGCCCACTTGGTTTGCCACTTAACCCCCACTCAGGTTGGCATAAGTCCCTTGAACTGGCCTGGGGGAGTGTCACAAATGTGTCATATGGCCAGGGGCATCACTAGGGTTTGCGTCACCCAGTGTGGGAGGCCAGCGCCTCACCCCCATACATTGGGCAGGGCAAAAATATGAATGGTGGGCATGGTTATGTGCCATTGCCCCGCCTCCACTTGTTATTTTAGCCATACATTTTAACAGAATAAATATATTTCAAAGTGGTTTGTTTCACTACATTCTGCTGTAAATTACACATTCAAAGGTGTATAACATGATGGGATTATTTCTACAAACCATGATTGTAGCCATTTAGGTCACAAGGACTGCCACGCCCTTCAAGGGGCCTTTCTAATGCCTTAGTAATGTCCCTTATCAGGACCATTTTGGAAGTCTTGTACTCACTCTCCTGAACTGACCTTCCACTCCAGCCAAGGCATGCTTGCTTACTTGCCAGTAAATACAGCTGTGCAGTTCACCACTCTAGTGGCACCACTGCATATGGCACTTTTGTGCCACTCCCGGGAATTAGGCTGGTGCATGAATGTGCACTTCCCCATGCCACAGCGAGAATGGGGAGACAGGTGAGTTCTGCTTATCTAAATTTGTGAGTATTGCACCCTCAGATCTGGATCTTCCAGCCCAATTTTCTCCATGACAGCACAGCCAACAGGGCTCCCTCAGATGACCTCAAAGATCAGGCCAGAACTGTACAGAAAGAGGGGGTCAAGTCATTCTGGCCAAGCCATTTAGGGCTTTAAAGGTCATAAATAGCATTCTGCATTCTTGAGTTCAGAAAAAATCCCACCCTCTTCACCCTTATTTTATTCTACTATGCCTTCATCTCTATTATGCCTTCCTCCTACCCTTGTTCCATCCAACTCCTGCTCCCCAGAGGCCACATCACCACACAGAGGTACATTTACTCCTGGTAGTGTTATGTCCTCTTCTGCTTCCACTGGGCCCAACATATGACTGACATGGCCCAGCACCAGTGCTCCCTGCTCACAATCTATTCCCTATATCTCAAGGTGCCCCACCAAATGCCTTAGGTAACACAAAAGGCAACAGTGCTTGTTTCCTATTGGCAGTCCCCTGGTCCTGACACTCTGAGGTAGCCTACTTCTAAAACCAGGAAGTTGCACATACCCACTACTGGAAATTCAACAATTGACATTTTGGTGGGTCAACAAAACCCATTTCTACCATAAATGCCTTTCCAAATGGCATTTTAAGGCATATCTACTAATGTCACTATAGCGATCACACCTGGTTCCGCATGAAGATTATATATACCTGGAAATAGAAATAAACCCTGGAACAGGGATTGTTATCTATAAAAATGCAGTTTTCTCCATGACAGCACAACTAACAGGGCTCCCTCAGGTGATCTCAGAGAACAGGCCAGAATTATACAGAAAGAGGTAGTCTCTCAAATATGCTGGAACCAAGCCATTTGGGGCTTTAAAGGTCATAACTAGCATTTTGATTTTGGCTTAGAACCAGACAGGCAGCCCACGTAACCTCCAGAGCAGCAACATGACAGGGTCAAACCACTGAGCACCAGCAACTATACAAGCCACTGCATTCTGGCCTAGCTGTAACTTCTGGACCAGAAAGGGCATATTACAATAATCTAATCTTAATGTCATCATGGCATGTGTCACCGTGGCCAAATCTAATAGGGACAGGTACGGCTGTGGTTGGTGCCATCAACCAAAACAGGGCAAAGCCCTCCTGACCCCAGATGACACCTGGACATCAAAGAACAGATGTAAATCCAAGATAACACCAAAGCTGAGAACCTGCTCTTTCAGGGAGAGTACACAGGGTGATAGTCCATCACCCACATGGATGAATTCATTTCACCTGCACAGTATTCATATATTTGCATGCACATTTATTTTAGAAGATTAGAAGATTTAGAAGGACACTTTCCTAGGAGTAAGACCCACTGAACACATTGGGGCTTACTTTTGAGTAGACATGGTTAGGATTGTGTTCATAATCTCTGACAAATATTCCTGTGGAAAATATTTTTATTGTGCTGTTTTACATTTTTTATGTCATCATGTTACATTTATGTTACATTGTTATTCTTTTGTAAGCCACCTTGAGTGGCCTTTGGTGAGAAAAAGCAGATAATTTTTAATGAATTAATTATATGGTTATGGTTGTAATCCTAACTTAGGCCAGCACAACTCATCAGTCTTCCCATTCCTGTGATGTAGGGAGGCATGCACAATGTGTCTTACCGCACTTCTGTGACCTTACAGCACTTTCCATCACTTCCAGGTCAGCACAGGACTTATGCCAGGGCTTAAACTGCGCTAGTGCACAGAGGCTTAGAGAGAAGGCACTACAGCAGCCAAGCTTGGCCAATTGGGAGGTCTGAGAGGGCGGGGAGGAGACGGGAAGGAGGCATTCTAGGGCAGGGAGGACAGGCACGGAGCAAGTGGTGAGACTCAGACTTGGCCATTATGCGGATCCAAGCCCCATTCCCCTTGCAGCCAGAAGCTGCTCTAATTGTATTTTAATTGTATTTTAATGATGTTTTAATTTGTATTTATTAGCAATTTTAATGATGTTTTATTCTTCAGTGTTAGCCGCCTTGGGGTCCCCCTTATGGGGGAGGAAAGGCGGGGTATAAATGGAGTAAAATAAAATAAATAAAATCTCTGACTACTCCCATCTACTTAAATATGCACCACCTCCAGAGGTGCCTCAGATCTGGGAAAATCCACTGTGTCCTTACCTGGGATAGGGGAAAGCCCCCATGGTCAGTGATGGGCTCCAGCAGGTTCGCACCTTCTCTATAGAACCCGTTAACAAGAGATACAACATATAAAGTTAAAAATAGCCATTTAAAAGTGGCTGCCAGATGGGCATAGATCCAGTTGTTAATTTCTTTTAATCCCATCACTGCCCATGGTAACCTAGCAGCAGCCTCAATGGATAGCTGGATACAGCACAAAAATGTCAGCCGGCCTGCACCAGGGCAACTTAAGACCCAAAGCATATGAACTTTCACAACAGCAATGAGATTTGGACTGCAATCCTAAGGATACTTTCCTCGGAATAAGACGCATTGAACACAATGGAGCTTACTTTGGAGTAGTCATGGTTAGGATTGTGCTCTTAGTAAATTTAGGTATTCCTGCTCATACTATTTGGATCCTTTGAAGCAAGTCACTCATGGCTTGATCTTGGGTGATAAACTGTTAGACTGGATAATTATCTTCTTACACTCTCCCTTGTTAGCTTGAGTGACATTTCTAATTACTCCTCGAGAGAATAAATGAACAATGAGCAGTAAACAATTTCCCTTACTCCAACACCCTTTATTAAGATTACATATTAATGAGGCTTCTTTCTAAACAAGGTTCTGGTATTCTTTTAAAACCCTTCAGTAGATTTCAGCCAGAAATTTAAAAGGAAAAAAGTCAAAGATCATCAAAAAGAAATCTCCTGAGACTTTCCAGAGTCCAAGGCTAAGCCCAAATACCTAGTCTTATTAGGACATATTTGTATTCCAGTTAGATTGTCAGAAAGGCTAAAGTGATTCTTGAAAATACATATGGAATAGTTATCTGAAAACAGAAAGGAAGGTTGCATCTAAGAATGATGGGAAATTCTAGCATATGTTCTTTCCCTAATAACTTTTAAACAGAAAGCTGCTTTCAGATTACAGTACTACCATGTGACATGTTCACATCTTTCTAACCTAAGCAATTATAAGGACTGGAGGTACACTAGAAAGGAAAAAAAAAATCAGTAGAATGAACAATTACTATTCAGGAACATATTATGAAGGCAGTGTGATATAGAACCTGTGTAGTACAGTGACTAAGCTAGAACCAGAAAGATAGTTAGAAATAAAAATAATCAAAAATTTTCCAAGGCTGTAGATCTATACATACCTGGAAGTAAGTCATAGGGGCTTATTTCAGAGTAGACATGCATATGACTGCACTGCAAGTACTCTTAGGCATACTAAGCTTCAGTTACCACACTCATCCTTGGAATGCAATCTGGAAATAATTCTAATCTTCCCACATGGTCATTCAAAAGATTGAAGAGATAATACAGAAACATTTTAAGTACTGAAAAAATTCTATATAAATACAGTTCTCTTATTCTTGTGCTTCTCTGAACACTTGAGTACAGGCATACCCCAATATCCATGGTGGTTTCATTCTGGAACACCCTCTCACCCTGGTTAACTGAAAACTCAAATAACTGGGAACCCATTCTTGCCCTCTGAAAGTAAGAGAAGCTGAGTTTTCAAGAAGGGAAACATTTTCAAGACTGGAACTTGTCCCCTTCCACAGGGTAGGGCAAAAGCAGCCTCAATAAGTCTACTCAAACTTAGGCCACCATAACTGCTGGTATAAGTAAGCCCCACATCCGTTCACCCTCCTGCCAGACCACAACTTTCACTGACTTAATAGCAAGTTAGGATCAGTGATGGACTTCAAAGAAATTAACAACCGGTTCTATGCCCATCTGGCAGCCACTTTTAAATGGCTATTTTTAAACTTTATATGTCCTATCTCCCATTAACAACTGGTTCTATAGAGTAGGTGCAAACCTGCTGGAGCCCACCACTGGTTAGGATTGCCCTCAGTGACTCAGTTGTTCTTATCTATCACTAGCAGAATTTACCTGCCATTGTGGGAACAAATTGCAAGAATATTTGTGGGCCCAAGACACAGGTGGGAACCGGTGTCATTGGGCATTGATATTGGGCGGTGGGCACCTGGCAGTGGGCACTGAACCATATGTAAAATCTAATTACAGTACATGCAAAGCCTTATTCTTTACAATTTGTTCTGCAATACACTTTCCAACAGTCACCATCGGCAATTGCTTCTGCTGCGGAGAAGCATTCTAAGAGCTAGGGATCAATATCTGCCTCCTTATCAGTCTCCCTCAGATACTCCATCATACTAAACCTGAGCTCTGAACTCTTTTTCACTTTTGTGCTCATTTAGACTCTTTTAATTTCCAAACCATTACTTCTTTTGTGAGCCCCTTTGGGATAGGTCTATTAACATCTATTATTTAATGAATAAAAAATACTCCATATTACTGTGACCCCACAGGTTAAAGCAGGATATAACTAAAAATAATTATGATGATTATTGTGGGCCATTCTGGTGCTCCATGTGAAGAAAAAGGCATGAGACAAAAATTTCTTAAATAATAAACCCATATTCTGGGGCATAGTGTGAATCAACCCTTAGCAATAGAAAGTATGGAAAAATGCCAGAGATTAGAAATGAAACATGGAGAGAATTCAAGAGAATAACATTATACATCAATAAGTTAAGCAAAGAGCATGCTTGTTATTCTGCTAGAAATGTGACATGTATAAAATTGATATTAGTTAACTAGCAGAAAATTTATATCAGAATTTTGCAAACTAACAAATATTTAATGTTTAGAAAAATACACATCAATTAATAATGAGAGGATAGTGTACACAAGAATGGGTAAGATGTAATGGAAGGACTGCTAAAGCATAATTATTTATCTCACAGCTCAGTCCTAAGTGGGCTGCCTGTCCCATGGTACAGCAGCATTGAAATGGGCACCTGTTTTGAAAGATCTGTTTTCTATTGAAAGATCTGTTTTGAATGAAAGATCTGTTTTCTGCAGGGCCATTACATTAATGGAGCTTACTCCCAGGTAAGTGCAGATAGCAATTCAGCCTGAATATGCATTTTCATGGGAAGAAACTGAAATATGAAAAAGTATAAGATCTAGGCATGCTAATAGGAGTATACTTTTTTAAATTATATAGGGGACTAGATTGCAGCTCCCTTCACTGAGTTTGTTGTCTCGTTTGCTCTTGGAGTGGGAGGCTTGGAGTTTTGTCATTGTATCAAAAAAGGCACACAGGAAGACAAACCTAGTATCACTGACTCAGTGATGGGATTCAAAGAAATTAACAACCGGTTCTATGCCCATATGGCAGCCACTTTTAAATGGCTATTTTTAAACTTTGTATGTCCTATCTCTCATTAACAACTGATTCTATAGAGCAGGTGTGAACCTGCTGGAGCCCACCACTGCACTGACTGAAAAAAGAGGCAATGCACTGAAAAGCAGACACATTTCCAAAATGAGAAAGCTAGTACTACTCTAAATTTCTGAGAATTATTTTGGTTCCATGCAGCCCTACAGTTATTTCATAATGAGCTGGTTGAGATGTCATGCCATTATTAAATCCTGGTTTTGTACAATATTCCTTATCCTTGGACATCAGTTTGCCACCTCCTCTGTGTGCACAAAAGCACCAAGGGTTCCACTTCCTATTTTGGTTTAGAACAAAACAGGATTGGAGAATTCATGCTTATTTTAGTCAGAATTCCAAAACGCAATATAATACCCTATGTACTCGAATATATCTTTTCCAGCCGAATTTAGTCTCCAAAATCGAGGTGTGCATCAGATTCGATGACACAGTAGATTCGAGTAAATACATGTATTTTTATTATACATACAGGTCATTATTTAGTGTAACAGTTTACTATATTGTGATTAATGTTACAGAAACCCTTTATTGTATAAAATAGTGCACTTAGGTAAAAATCATAACATAAATCCATTGCCATTTTATCATCATCATACAACTTATATGTAGTAAAATTAAATTTTGTACTTGTTTTACAGCTGCACATTACAATTGCCAGTAAACCTTCTTTTATCAAAAGTGGTCTCCATGGGGATGAGAGGCTCCTCCCTTGGGGTGCGGCAGGAGGTGGGGTTTTGGCACTGATGTTTCAGGCCTCGCAAAAAATTGGAATAACTCAGGATTGCAGCTTTTGTATGTTTAATCAACAGATCAAAGAAAAGATACAAACAGAAATCCTGTTATGTCACAGGTAAATAATGTCCATAAGACCTTGTTATTCCACAGGTAAGTAGCAAATTAAATCCATACAGTTCAACAACATATAGGTTCTCATAAAGTCAGGTATCTCTCTTGACCCTTAGAGGGTATATATGGGTCTCCAGAATCTTTCCATTCAGCCGGCTGGTTCCCCAAATTATAATGCCTACATCATTATAGCCTTCTGTCCCACCAATCCCCTTTCTTGGAGAATTCTGGCAGTGGTGGTGGCTGGAGGGGGTGGGCTCCTCCCTCTCCTGGGACCCCTCTTCTTTGGACAGCCCAGCCCTCCTCTGGCTGGGAGCCCCCAAGTCCTCCTGCTCCTGAGGATGCTTGCCTCCTCCTTCCCTCAGCCAGCACCTCCAGCGTTCCTCCAGTTATCTCAGTTGGCATCCCCTTTTCTTCTTCCCAGCCTCTCTTTTAAAATTCCCACAATCCCTCCAAAACCATGCCCCTCCCGGCCCCAACTCTCACGTGAGCTCAGGCCATCCAGGCCTTTCGGCAGGGGGCAGGGCCAGTCGGCACTCTCCCCACGCCTCAGCTGCTTTGGGGCTGTTTTGGGGAAGTGCACACCTTAGTGGCCTGACAGTGGTGCCTCTGCATTGTCATGCCACCACGGGGAAGCAGAGGGGCTTCTCTAGGGGCAGCCTGGACAGCCCATTACTCCCCTTGGTGGTACCCACTCTTTCCTCCTCTGGTCAGGTACATGCCCCTCCTCCTTCTTGGGCAGCCACCTGGTGACAGATACACATTATATTTGATGGCACATTAGATTTGAGTAAATATGGTAATAACTTATGCCATAACTTCCTGCTTAATGTTGTTTCATCTGGCCCTCTGCTGGCTTCATGAATTCGATTCTTCCCACTACATGGAGCTTGTTTGATCCATTTTGCTCAAACCAAGTTTGATCCATGAAACATGTGCTCTCAACAAAGTGTATGGTAGAGCATAAGGAAATAAAAAAGTGAAGGATACAAAAAACTGAGAAGCAAATAGACAAGAGCTTTGGAGATCAATCTTGGAAATTCTTGAGCTATATCAGTGATAAAATCTTCTCACAAGATGTTTTATATATAAAGAAATATTTGAGACCCACATCTATCCAGAGCAACGGCATTCTTGTTTTATTACTCCTGGGACACATGATAAGGCACCCTTCTAAGGCACCTTAATGAGGCAATCCAAGACCTAAACACAACACAAAGAATGCGAATGGGCAATAAGGATGCAATCCCAACCTAGACTGACACAATTAATCGGTCTTCCCATTCCTGTGGCAATATCGAGCACAATCCTAATCATGCCTACAATAAGCCCCATTGTGTTCTATGGATCTTACTCCCAGGAAAGTGTCTTTAGGATTGCAGATATAGAGAGGCAAGCACATGTCTATGCATTGACCTAACCCTCCCCAAGAATAGTGCAGAAGTGTCTTACATAGGGTTGCCATAATTCTCTTCCACAAAATTAGGACAGGATCCTCTGTCCCATTTGCTGGTATGTGACCACAATCCCCTAAAATTGGGGTTCTCCCTGTTTTTTAGGACATATGGCAACCCTAGTCTTACGCCACTTTTGTGACACCCAAGGTCAGCCTAAATGGAGGGTAGGATTGCGGCAGTCATTAATGACTCAACTGCAGAGGTTGATCAGAAGCAGCCCTTGTTCTGGCCTGTGCTATACTTACACCTTACATAAAAACTGGATTGTATAGGTTCAAGGAGTAACTCATTCCCCTAGTTACCTTGCCTCTGAGAAATGGTTCCTGCTCAGAAAAACTATGGAACAAGACAAGTGGGGGTATTATTGGCAAACTTGGAAGAAAGATATTTATTGATTTGTAAGGCTCATAGTGCACATACCATACCCAGCCAATCCAGAAGCTTCATTACAAACTGAAGGGCCAATCCTAACCAACTTTCCAGTCCTGATGCAGCTGTATCATGCAGCCATTTCTTGCTCTTGAACTACTGAAGACAACTATAGTATTTGCCAAAGAACTAATTTCATTATTCGCAGGCATTACAGGCATCCCCCACTTACTGAATGGGTTAGGGACTGGAGTACCAACCAAAAGTGAAAACCAATGAAAAGTAGAACCCAGTCTTTTTGAGCTTGCAAATGCAAAATGGCACCAAAAGACATAAACATCACTTGCAAAAGCCTAAATAACACATATTTAGTAACACAGTAAAATACATACAAACTTATATTAAAATAAACAAAGGCATATGTGACTACACTTTTTAAAAAAACTGATACATCAGTGAGCCTTCCTGATGAAAAACAGACTTCTGGATGAAAGAAGAGTGATGAAAGAATGAAATGATCAAAAATGGGGTGGCACAAAGCAGGGAACACCTGTATATAGAAGTTTCCATGGGGAAACTGGTCATATTTAACATTGCTTGCATCCAAACAACCTGAAGACCATTAAATCTTATGTTACTCAGACATATTTAATACTTCTGGGTGCAGTTAAAAAAGAAACATGTTGAATTCAAACACCAAATACTGTTCTTTCAACCAAAATTTGGGTGATGAGAAATTGGAAGGAGCAGGGAAGTCAGTGGGTGCTACTACATGTGGGTGCAATACTAACCAATTTTGGCTGGCATAACTCACCTGGCATATCTTCCCGTGGTGGTGTGGGTTGGTCAGCTTATATCTGTTCACTGGCCCCCTTGGACAAAAGTGCCCTATGGCACTTTTGTGACACCTCCAGGTCAGCATAGGACTTATGCCAGGGCTTATGCCAGCAGCCTAACTGAAGATTGCAGATTGAAGCCTGAGAACTGTTACCAAATGTATTACTGGCAGATAAAGATGCTGCCATAAAGACTGACCAATTACGTATATTAACAGAATATTAACTACATCTTCAAGAACCAACACAAATGGAACTCTAGAGAAGTGTAAAAATAGCTCATCCAAATGAAAGGAAGCTTACAGCTGGCACTTCAATTAGTAAGCATTGTTCAAAAATACACATCTAAATCAAATTATTCAGTACAGCACCTCCTTTAAATATGACATCTGCAGCAAAGTCAAAAGAAACCTTAGTTTCAGACTATTAATATTCAGAATCGTTACTATATGTGTAAGAAAGCATTTCAAGAAATGTGATGGGGGGCACCTGATATGGATAAATGTCAATAATATTATCTGCAGCCTTAATTTTCTTAAGCCTAACAAAAATCTCTTAATAAGTTCATTTACTAACCCTACAATCCAGAGTAACTATGGGAGCACGTAAGAGACATGTGCACCTGTAGTTACTGCACCACCTAGTGAAAACCTCTGGGAAATTCATATTGCAATCCAGAGTAAATTGTTCTTACTCCGGAGCAAGGACTCCCCGTAGTTACTCTAGTTACTCTGGATTGCTCCCTAACTCTGAAGCAGGCAATAAGCTTGAATAATAATCATGACAGCATATTATACTATGATCATGAAGTCTATTATTGATAGTTGCTATTATTACCACTCAGTTTGGTGGCCCTTAAAAACCTATGGCAGGAAAACTCACTAGAGAAGAGAGTCTGAACATAAAGCCAATAGGTAGCCAACCATATTTACTTGTAGAAGAACATCCTTACCCAGTGCTATTTCACAAAAGTCAATGAGGTGTTTTACTGTCACTGTTTTTTAAAAAATCCTTTTGCTGTATTATAGCACATAAAATGAAGAACACAAACAGCATGAAAATGGAAATATTTAAATAAAAAGATTTGATCAGGAAAAACTCCACAGTAGTAGATAAGAAGAAATACCTGAGTAGATAAACAGCCCTTTCAATATCATTGAGTTCTTCATCAACTGTTAACCTCTCTATTTCTTCTGGAGTCTGTCAAGTGTGAAATACCAAATTAACATTATGAACATCTTGGGTTCAGACTGTTTACAGCTATCTTACCCCCATCTTCTACAACACCAAGAGCACAATACTAACCATATCTACTCAAAAGTAAGCCCCACTGTGTTCAATGGATCTTACTCTCAGGAGTCTTTAGGATTGCAGCCCAAGTATCATAAATATATACTTCATCACAATCAGAGTGATCCAGAGAAAGCTTGCATAAGATGACTGTGTTAGCCACATTTGCTTGAACTGTAGTTTATACCAGAAACACCAGTATGCTGAACTAGAATAATTGGAATTAAGCAAACGCCAATAAAAATGAAGTCCTCTTGCTTAATTGTGACTGCAATCCTATACACATTTACCTGGGAGTGAGTTCCATTGAATCAAATGGGGCTTACTTCTGAATACACCTGCTTAGGATTGTGCTGGATGACACTTCCTTAATCTGGACAAACCATTGATTTTTTTTAACCCAGTACTGTCCATTCCAACTAGCAGAATCTTTATAAAGTCTCAGGTAAATGTCTTTCCCGGCCCTCTCCCGGCAGTGCCTAGGACTGAATCTGAGGCCTTGAGCATGTAAAGCATGAGTTCTACCACCGTCCCCTTCCTCAGTTTGTGCTACAGACTGACAGGCTGTAATGTTTAAGTCACTTTCTCTGAACAGTCTCATGGAAGACTATGTACTGTTTTCGGGAAAATGGTGTTCAGGCCTTGGAGTTTAATCCTTGGAGTTTCTGATTACACCCCCACCCCCTTTTTTTAAAATTGGCAATTCTACTTTTTAATGAGAAATACCTTTTATCTGACAAACTACTGCCTCAACAACCAATAATAAAAGAAATCCCAAATTATATAACCATAACGTTCTTTAGGTAAGAATAGTTTGCATCTTCCCCCTCTTGAATCTAAAATTCCATTTTGGAGAGCATTATGCTATTGCTATGAGAAATTTAATGCTCAGTATCTGTGCAAACCATCTTTTCAATTAAAGGAAGATGAGCCTGCATATCAGATGCTAGTACCATTCATAACAGCTTCTTTTCTGAAATAACTGCAGTTGGATTTGAAAGCATTTGATTCCAGAGAAAGATAAATACTATCTATATAGGGGTAAATGCTTACCTTTAGGCTCCTGCGGACGGGCCTTTCAATAATAGTAAGTTCCTGCAGGTCTTCTATGTAACCAAACAGATTGTTCTGGCTAAAATCCATTTTGTAGGAGAAGATGATTATCGGATGCATGTACTAGGTTGAAGCTTCAGCCCTTGACAAAAATCAGGGTTGTGCAAGCTTCACATTGCACTGAGGCCAGAAAGGAGAGAAAGCACGCAACACCCTCTTGTCTAGGGGGTGTATTGGAGGTGGGCGAGTAGAGGCTGCTCTGCTGCTGCGCTTGCTGCTTCCTCCTCCTCCTCCTCGTAGGATGCTACTGAGCCCCCACCACCCAGGAGGAGCCTGAGCAAACACAATGCGGCACCAGCACAGCCCGATGCTGCTGCTCTGAGAGCATCACTCGCCTTCTTAGTCCAGGCTCCAGCAAGGAAACTTTCTCTCCTGCTGCTTCACTTTGGCTCAGTCCTCCGCGTTTCCAGGGAGGAGATACCAACATTCCCCTCCTCCAAACACACACACGCCTTCCTATTCCTTCTTGCTCCTACTTGAAGGTGAAAAAAGCAGAGCTAGATCTGGGGTTGCAACTTTTCTTTTCTCCTCCTCTTCTCTTTAGCCCAGGCAGCAGAACCCCAGAATCCTAGCAGAGATTGGGGAGACAAGCTAACCCCATAAGAAACTATGAAAGCAGACAAGGAGGGGAAAGGGGGGAACGTGGTAATTCCCTCCCCAATGAAGATAAGAATTATCTATGAAGGGATTGGGGAAGGAGATCTGGCGGAGTTAGCAAATCACCCTATATTGGGGTTATGGGATTAAAGATAATTATTTTCCTCCAAAGAAAAATAAGAGGGGGTGATCTAGAATAGGAAGCAGATTTTTGATGGGGGTGGGGGCTATAGGATGACTGGGCTGGGGGAGGTTGAATGTTTTGGGAGAGGCTACATGGATGGAGGGTGACAAGTTGCCTTGCAGATGGGAGAGTTAATATTCCCAAGAGTTAGTGGGAGAGTTAATCCCCCACCCCGAGAAAGAGGGTGGGATACCAGGGGGTGGTGGAGCTGATGTGGTGAGGGATATTAGAGGGTGGGGGTCACTAGGAACAGTTGAGAATGGGGTGCTCCAGTAACAGCTGATGTAATGAGGAGCACTAGGATGGAGGACGTGTCACCAGGAGCAGCTGATATGGTGAGGGCACCAGGTTCAGTTGATGGGGGGGACTCTAAGGAGAAGAGCTCCAGAAGCAGCTAATGTTGTGGGGGGGGGGCGGGACAAGGGGATGGGGAGCTCCAGGAGCAGCTGAAGTAATGAGGGCACTAAAGTGGGGGCTCCAGGAGCAGCTGATGTGGTTGAGGGCACCAAGGGGTGTGCGGGCTCCAGAAGCAGCTGATGTATCGAAGGCTCTAGGTATAGCTCATGTGGTGGAGGATACTATGGTGGGGGCTCCAGGAGCAGCTAACGTGAGGAGCTCCAGGAGCAGCTGACGTAGTGAGGGGCACCAGCAGGAACTAATGTGGTGGTGGGAGCACCAGGGGATACTGGGGGGCTCTAGGAGTGGCTGATGTGATGGGTGGGGGCACCAGGGAATATTAGGGGACACCAGGAGCACCTGGCGTGGTGGGGGGCACTAGCGGGTATGGGGCAGCTGGTGTAGTGTGAGAAGCATCATGGGGTTGTAAGGGACACAAGGAGCAACTGGTGTGATGGGAGCACCAGGACCAGTTGGTGTGATGGGGGGAGGCACCAGGAGGTTGTGGGGGGCAGCAAGAGGAGATGGTGTGGGGGTACACTAGGGGGTGAGGCACCAGGAGGTTGTAGGGGGCAGCAAGAGATGGCGTGGGGGTACACTAGGGGGTGGGGGCACCAGGAGGTTGTGGGGGCAGCAAGAGATGGTGTGGGGGGTACACTAGGGGATGGGGCACCAGGGGGTTGTGGGAGGCAGCAAGAGGAGATGGTGTGGGGGTACACTAGGGGGTGGGGCACCAGAAAGTTGTGGGGGGCAGCAAGAGATGGTGTGGGGGTACACTAGGGGGTGGGGCACCAGGAGGTTGTGGGGGGCAGCAAGAGATGGTATGGGGGTACACTAGGGGGCACCAGGGGGTTGTGGGGGGCAGCAGGCGATGGTGTGGGGGTACACTAAGGAGTGGGGCACCAGGAGGTTGTGGGGGGCAGCAAGAGGCGATGGTGTGGGGGTACACTAGGGGCTGGGGGCACCAGGAGGTTTTGGGGGGCAGCAAGAGGAGATGGTGTGTGGTACACTAGGGGCTGGGGGCACCAGGAGGTTTTGGGGGGCAGCAAGAGGAGATGGTGTGGGGGTACACTAGGGGCTGGGGGCACCAGGAGGTTTTGGGGGGCAGCAAGATGAGATGGTGTGGGGGTACACTAGGGGCTGGGGGCACCAGGAGGTTTTGGGGGGCAGCAAGAGGAGATGGTGTGGGGGTACACTAGGGGCTGGGGGCACCAGGAGGTTTTGGGGGCAGCAAGAGGAGATGGTGTGGGGGTACACTAGGGGGTGGGGGCACCAGGAGCAGCTGGTGTGGTGGGGGAGGCACCAGGGGGTGGGGGCCAGAAGCAGCTGGTGTGGTGAGAGCAGCCTGTATGGACACAGGTATCTTCCCCTCCCCTCGTTCCTCCTGCTTCCTGGAGGGGAGAGCCCCCTCGCCCCCAGCCCAAGGCGACTAGGGTGGGCTAGGCGGGCGGGTCTCCTGGGCGGAGGGGCCGAGGGCGAGCCGGGCCCAGCAGCAGCAGCAGCAGCAGGTGGCCTCCTCTCCCCTTAGGCCAACCCCCACGGCCGCTTCTCCCCTTCCCTCCCCCGCGAATCGAGGAGGCCCCCCCCGCCCTCCCCCCAAAGCCGCCGCGCTTAGAACGAGGGAGCCGCAGCCGCCTCCGCAGGTAGTGACAGCGCGAGGCAGCCAGTCGCCAGGGCAACCAGCCGCTACAGCGGCCTAGGCGGGGCAAAAAAGGACGCCTCACAGAACCAATATCCGAACGCGCTGCTGCTCTGGGCCTGGCTTGGCCTGGCTGCTCAAGAGGCACAACTGTGACCCCAGGACCTCCAGTACATGGAGGCCCTGCTGTCCGTAGCGTAATCCCAGGCCTTCATCTCCTTTCCACATGTTCTGGGCAGCCCTGGAGCCTCAGGAGCACTGAACCAAAGTCTGCCGCAAAGGCTTCTGGGAAATTGAACCAAAGTCTGCCACAAAGGCTTCTGGGAAATTGAACCAAAGTAGGCCACAAAGGCCTCAGCTTCAGCCCCACCATGTTCTGAGAGCAACAGAGCTAGAGAGGGAGAGCCTCCCTCAGCCTCACACAGTGGTTGTGAGGACAAAGTGAGGGGAGGAAACTGTACGCCACTGTCTCTCAAATAGTCATACCCTAAAATCCAGAGTAACTACAGGAGCACCTAAGAGACATTACGTGCACCAGTAGTTATGGTACCACCTAGTGAAAACCTATGGGAAATTCATACTGCAATCCAGAGTAAATTGTTCTTACACCAGAGCAAGCACTCCCCGTACTATGGATTGTGCCATTTTCTCTCTCTCTCTCTCTCTCTCTCTCTCTCTCACACACACACACACACACACACACACACACACACACACAAGCCTCACAGGCTTGTTGTGGGGTAAAAGGGAGGGGAGGAAACTGTGCACACCAGGGTCTCTCAGTCATTGTCAATCTCTCTCAAGAGTTGATGTGAGACAAAGGGAGAGGAGGAAACTGCATGCCAGTGTCTCTCAATCACTGGTTCATTCCCTCTCCCTCTTGCACTCAGCCCTACCCACCTCACATTGTTGTTGTGTTGTGAGGACAAAGGGAGGGAAAAAATCTTAGCATCCATCAGTCTTGAAAGACCAATGGTGCTCGATGCTGCATGCGAAGCACGAAGGCCTGGGTAGATTGTTATAGAGGATAGGCTGTTACCCAACCAGCAAATCCCCCCTCTCCACGCCACTAAAATAGTTCAGTGGAACGGCAGAGCCAATACGATTGGATCCAGCTGTGTTGCAGAGCTGGGCTAAGGACAAGAGCTCACCCTGTCTTGTGGGGACCCGGGTCTCGAACCCTAGCCTACTAGTTAACAGGCACAGTGTCTTAACCATTTGAAAGAACTATATATACCAGTGTCTCTCAAACAGTCATTTTCTCACACACACTAGCCTCACAGGCTTGTTGTGAGATAAAAGAGAGGGGAGGAAACTGCATACCAGTGTCTCTCAGTCTTTCATTCTCTCTCACACACACACACATAACACACACACACCTCACAGGGTTGTTGTGAGGACAAAGGGAGGGGAGGAAACTGCACATCAGTGTCTCAGTAATCTCTCTCTCTCTCTCTCTCTCTCTCTCTCTCTCTCTGCCTCACCCACTTCAAAGGGTTGTTGTGAAGAAGCGACACAGAACTGTATACACCAGTGTCTCTCAAAAAATCATTTTCTCTCTAACACACTCTCACCTGCCTCACAGGGTTGTTGTGTTGTTGTGAGGACAAATGGAGGGGAGGAAACTGCATACCAGTGTCTCTCAAACAATCATTCTCTCTCTCTCTCTCTCTCTTTCTGTTTCTCACCCACCTCAGAGTTGTTGTGAGGACAAAGAGAGGGGAGGAACAGTGTGCACCAGTATCTCTCAGTCAGTCGTACACTCTCTCTCCCAGTCTCGCCTACCCCACAGGGTTGTTGTTTGGACAAAGGGAGGAACTGTGTACACCAGTGTCTCTGAACCAGTGGTACAAGTACCATGAGTGGGTGGTACTTGAGGGAATGTCTGGTGGTACTCATGCACCCCTGAATACTTGCCACCTGACAGCGAGACCAGGAACATGATACAATAAACAGTGCTAAGAAACTGCAACGCTTCCTTTCCTACATCCAAAAAAAGCCCTCCCACGTACCTGAGCCTCTTGCTTTTACTCGTCATATCTGCCCTCCTATCAGAATATGCAACCATTGGTCAACAAGGTGATGTTTCAACTTTTAATTAAGTTTTATAGGTTTGCCATTCCTTTTCTTCCAAGAACCTAGCATCTTTTTAATTTTGGCTGCATTTGCTGTCTGTAGTGGTCTTGGAGCCCCCCAAAATAAACTCTATCACGAACTCAATTTCTTTCTCCTTTATTTGTTATAAGGTGATGGGACGAGATGCCATGATTTTAGTTTTTTTAAGGTTGTTTCAAGCAACATTTTGCACTTTCCTCTTTCATCCTCACCAAAAGGTTCCTTAGTGCCTCCTCACTTTCTGTGATTAGAGTGGTATCATTTGCATAGCTTAGGTTATTGGTATTTCTCCCTGCAATCTTAATTATCTTAATTCCTGCTTGTGATTCATCCAGCTGAGGCTTTCACAAAATGCATTCTGCATATAAAATAAGCCTTGTCAAACTCCTTTCCCAATTTTAAATCAATCAGTTGTGCCATTTCAAATTCTAACTGTTGCATCTTGACCAACATATAGATTTCTCAGGAGCCCAAAAAGGTGGTCTGCTTCTCCTATCTCTTTAAGAATTTGCTAGACTTTCTCTACAATCCAGAGTAACTACGGGAGCATGTAAGAGACATTACTTGCACACGTAGTTATGGCACCATCTAGTGAAAACTTATGGGAAATTCATATTGCAATCCAGAGTACAGTGATGCCTCACATAACAAATTTAATTCATTCTGGAGGCATGTTTGTTACATGAAACGTTCTTTACGTGAAGCAAATTTCCCATAGGAAATAATGGAAACTCAGACAGTTGGTTCCACAACCCCAAAAATATTCATATAAAAATATTAACTGGATGTAAAAATGATGACAGAACACTGGGATTGAATTCAAAACATACATTCAATGTGCATGATCTTATGAAGTCTACTTAGGCTGCAGTCCTAAAGACACTTTCCTGGGAGTAAGACCCATTTAACACAATGGTGCTTATTTCTGGATAGACATGGTTAGGAGGCTGCAATCCAAGACACCTTCAAAGTGTCTCCCCACTTTCTCCTTCTCTCCATCCTGAGCATCTCTCTCTCCTGCTCCCTTCTGGCTAGCCCTGAGCTGCTTCCTTCTTCTCCACTGCTCTTCTCTTCCTCTGCCAGCCGACACTCGTCCACAGGAAGTGTTGGTGTTGCATGGAAGTGTTGCTTTCACTATCGGCAGGTGCGCTAGGCAGCCCTGACGCTTTTTAAACAGGCTGCCGGCCAGCGCATCTGCCCCAACTGCCAACGAATGTGTTCTTTACATGAAGCAGTTTGTTACGTGAAGCAAAATCATAGAGAAATTTTTGTTACGTGAAACATACTTTACGTGAGGCATTCTTTACGTGAGACGCCACTATAAATTGTTCTTACACCGGAGCAAGGACTCCCTGTTGTTTCTCTGGATTGCACCCTTTCTTGTGATCCACACAATCAAAGGCTTGTGCAGCAATTTTCAACCCCCATGTTGTGGCACACTTATATGCCAGGGATGGTCCACATCTCTGCCACAGGACTTGAGTCCTCTTCCTGCAGCATGGTGTGGTTTTCAATGGTAAAAAAACTGATGGTGTTCATTGACAATTTTAGTGCTGTGTCAGTGTGTCACAAGATTAAAAAAATTGAAAATCACTGGCATAGTGACCAGGGGTGTCCAAACTTTTTGACAGGAGGGCCACATCATCTCTCTGACACCGTGTTGAGAGCCAGAAAAATGATTTACATTTTAAATTTGAATAAATATACATACATTTACATATAAGATTGTATTATACACATTGAAGGCTTGCCTGTGGCCAGATAGAGGGGTCTTGCTGAGGGCTTGCCTCAGGGCCAGGCTTTGGACACCCCTGAAACAGAAGTAGATTTTTAAAACTCTCATTCCTCATAATCCAGTGAATATTGGCAATTTTGAATATTAGAAAATACTGAATATTGGAGGTGGATAGAAATGTATTAAATAAATAAATTCTTCCTAATTTGCATAGTATCCAGAATCAGGAGAATACATTTTTACTTGCATGTTGCTATTTTGTTATCTATTGATGATTATTAATAAGTGAATTAACTTGACTATTTTTAAGTAATAAAAGTAAATTAATATGTTATTAATGAACGGAACAGAATTTCAATGGTTGTACTATTGTTGTACAATGGAACAGAATTACAAATGGTTGTACTATTCCAATATATAGATAAATGCCATGGAAGAAAAAAATCATATGTTTCAAGGACCTTTCTGTCAAGATTTGTCAGATCCAGTCTCTGAGATGGTTCCTTTAAGATACTAGTATACAGTACCTAAGGATGGCAAGGGGTATTAGTGGCGTATGTAGTTCATTTGGCACCCAGGGCTCATAATTTTTTGTCACCCCATATATCAAAATTATTTAATTAATCAATATCAGTATTAATTAATACAATTAATTTGTTATTAATCAATACTTTCATTTTTAAAAACCAGCTCACCAATTAAAACTTCCTTCTGGGTTGATTTATGGGGGCTACGTTCACTGGATCAGAACCATTCCTCATTGAATTCCTCTCGGTCTGCACTTGCCAATGGACTAAGGCGTATTTGGCTACTCACGAGTAAAGGTGTGATATGGCTGTTTCCTTAGGGAGGCATGCATTGTTTTAGTTTTTTAGTTTTTCTTTTGAAAGGAAGGATATTTCAAAACTGATTTTTGCACTAATTCAACTGGAAAATATGAATCCTATGGTATATAACTTGATGGGGTTCTAGTAATTTTAGCTATTTTTTATTTTGGTCACCTCCCTGAGGATGGTACCCGAGGGCCCCCCCCCCCCCAGGTTCCCCCCGGGAACACTACTGAGGGGTATAAATGTATAAACTACTACTAAGGGAACACTACTAACGGGTGTAAAAGGCAACTTAGGGGGTGCCACTGTCCCACAACCACTTTATCACTCAGAGTGGCTTCCTGCTTTCCTAGTTTAAAAAAAGCAGTCAGTCACTCTGAGCAGTATGCAACAGAGCAATGATTCCCAAACTTTTAGCACTGGACTCACTTTTTATAGAATGAGAATCAGTTGGGACCCACCAGTAGTAAAGTTATAACCAGAACTTACATCAACAAGCAGGAAAATTTTGAACAAACCTATCCTAGGATGAAACCTGTCCAGTAGTAAATCTCATTAAAATTAAAAGCATATACATAGTACCTTGTTGGGAGTACAGATCTGGAACATTTTCCCAAATTCAGTCACATATCATGTGACTAAGTTATTAAAAATAAAATACTGAACTGAATGAGTTCAATTGGTTCACGACCCACCTAGCGGGTCTCAACCCATTAGGAATTACTGTACGTGTACATAACCTGTACATGGACACCAGCTTTTTGAAAACATCCTGTGCAAGATAAATGGTTATAAAATGGAGAAAAATTCTTCATAAACTTTGTATGGATCACAATGTATTTTCTTGCCCTTTTAGATGGGAATGATAATTCAGGTCTTTACAAAATTGTTGACCAGAACCAAAGGTGCAGTATATGAATTTTTAAAATCTGAGTGTCACATTGACTGAATGTCAGGTACTGAACTGAAAACTGCCATTGGCTATGACTCTCTGTGGTTATACATAAGGATGTTGCTCAGCCTCTATAGTAGAAACTTGATTTGCCTGACAAGGGAACTTTGAATTGTGGTCCCGCTTCATTCATTTTAATCATGCAACTGCTAGTCATAACTGCATGGACACTTGACATTTTGGTTACACATGACCTAAACATTTGTGAATTCTAAGTTTTTTCTTCAAGCTTTGGAATTTTCCCATCACATATTTTTTTGCACTGCAGCCCACGTTACTCATACTAAGAAAATTTTTATAAAGCATCTCTACAATCACTCCCAATGGTAAAATAGGGACATGGTGGACTTGTGTCAGTAGTAGACCATTTTGAGGGCAAGAACGTATCACCTCTCTCTTCCATGTCACATTGGGAGAGTATGCACCATGAATGAGAAATGGCAGACCAGCAAACCCCACAAGGTTTAAAGGGAAATTAAATAGCGCGGCCTTGAATGCATATTCTCATTATATATTTTCATATTGAGCAGACACTAAGAGTCAAGGAAAGAACTGGGAACGTTGCTGCAAATGGCAGTAATGAAACCATGAAGCAGTAGTTTCTTAGCAACAAACTGGAAGCTGTGTTAAGTAGTGTTCTTATTTTTAACAAGGTTTGTATATTGGCATATCTATTCCAGGCATTTATACACACTCTTTATTCTGATCTTAACATGAATTTTTTTATGGAGAGACCACAACGACTTGAGCATCTGGCTCTTAGCCTGGGGGAAGGTGGTATATAAATTCTTTGGAAATGAATACAGACAGGCAGGTATACAGTCCACAGATCCTGCATCGGTGAATCAATTCATAAATGGGTAAGGCTGCAACCTCTTGTCCATTCCATTACTTTCATTTTTGTGTAAAATGAGCTGGTGTTTTGACCATAAACCAAGTGAAATTCTTGCTAAACAGAAGAACAACAATGTGGACTAGACTGAAAGCTAGAGGGAGCCTAAATGATCGCTAATAGGAAGTGCTTCCTGTGTTTGATCAGTCTCCAGTTTATAGTATGCAGGCTCATTGCCTATCCATCATTCATCAGTTTAGCAAGAGATTCATCTGGTTGAAAGAGTTTCATTTGGTTTAAAATGTTTCACATTTACAAACAAAACACATCAAGGTAGGAAATATGAAGTCCTGAAACACGGTTGCATACATTTGAGAGTATCCGGATTGTCGTAAGCACAAACTATACAGAATTATGAGAGTCCATTTCAGGAGTAAGTATGCAGACTCATTGCCTGTCTGTCACTCATCAGTTTAGCAAGAGTTTCATTTGGTTTAAAGAAGAAACACCAAGGCTACAATCCAGAGTAACTACGGGACCTTTTACACTGATGTAGTTATGGTGCCACTTATGGGAAATGCATAGAGCAATCTGGAGTAAGTGCCTCTTATATCTTCCCACAGTTACACTGGATTGTAGGGCAATGCTTACAATACTATTACACAAAAACAAAGGTAATGTGGAATGGGAAAATGACAGGTGGGGCTGCCACAGTATTTAAATAACATCCGTATCCACAATTTCAGTCTTTAAGGGGGCCATAGAGATCACCTGTGAATATGGGAGCAGACCTATATTTATATCTACAGGCATCCATCTGTGTCTGTGAGAGATATATTGCTGGTTACCATGTATAGCTAAAACCAAACATACTGTAGTAGCAAACCCTACTTAAATTTACCCCATTGCGCTCAAGTATGACATTCAGGTGGTCTCATTATTTGTAAGGATTCTGTTTCTGAAGCCCTTGTGGATACTTGTGGTCAACTGAGCTCTAAACACAACCTCAAAAGCCTTGCTCTGGTTGTGTCCAGAGGCTTCATGTTGGGCCAAATCTGACTCTATGGGCATCCAGGAGCATTGAGCCAAATCCACGGATCCAAAATCCACTACTAAGTAGATTCAAACTGTGTGCTGCCCTGTCAGGTACCTCCCATATTCAGGAAAATAGATCATGAGTGGAATCAAGGAAGCTATAAAAAGCAATAAAGCTTTCTTCAGAAAATGAAAGTTTTGCCCAAAAGAAGAAAGCACAGAGAAACAAATTCTGGCAAAATAAATGTATATAAATAATAAGGGCTTAAAAAAACTGAATATACCATAAGTACATGGCTAAAATGGAAAAGCAAACAAAAATTTCTTTAAATACATCAAAAGCAAGAAATCTGCTGGGAGACAGAGATGTTTTCAAATCTGGCTATATACCTGGTGCAGACTTGAGAAGCCCTATTGTAGAGTCTGGAGCTTTTCCCAGGGAAAGGGGACAAAAGTCCTTTCCTCCTGACCTTTGGGTGTCCCAGTGATGCTGCTGGATACATATGAAGCCATTTTGGCACCACTCCACCCAGCTGTTATCCCAGGGATAGGGCTGAGTTATTAAAGGATGCTAATGGAGATTGCAGATGAGATGATGAATTATTTGCAACTTTCTTCGTACAGAAAACAGAGGGCAGATCTCTGTACCTGAACTAAGAGGAACTCTGAAGAACTGAGTTAACTAGAAGTGACAAGAGATGAAGTTCTAGAGCATATGAGCAAATTAAAAATTAACAAGTCACTGCACTCACCTGTATTCTTAATGTGAAAATGTTGATCTTAAAACAAAGCACTGTACAACTTTCCTTCTGCTGGCCTCTGTGTTAGAACATTAGAAGGTAGCCAACATTAAACTACCAGTATTTTAAAAGAGATTCAGGAATGATCAAGGAAATTACAGGTCAGTTTAATATCTGTTCCAGGTAAAGTGATAAAAAGCTTAATCAATCAATCAGTCTGTCAGTCAGTTTTTACCTGTATTTTACCTGTAAAATAGTTTTTACTCTGTTAATTTTGCTTTTTAAATCAATGTTATATTGTATGCTTTTATTTAATAATTGTAAGCTGCCTTAAGCATCTGTTGTTTACAGAGGAAAGGTGGGATAAAATCATAAAAAAAAATATTGACTCACTGATGGACTCATCAATGCCCAGCCAAAAGTGCCAGAACTAGAATTTGGGAACAGTGTTCCTTCTATGAATGAAGTCCCCACAGATAGATAGATAGATAGATAGATAGATAGATAGATAGATAGATAGATAGATAGATAGATAGATAGATATGGTAGATATGGTAGATAGATAGATAATGCTAACGATAATGATGATAAAACTTTATTACAGTCAAAAGACCAGCCAAAAGATGATTGAAAACATAGATAGTTGATGCTTTTTATATAAAAGAGTCACTGTCCTCACAACAACCCCGTGAGGTGGGTTTAGGCTGAGAGAGCAAGACAGCAAGTGTACAACTGAAGAGTTTCCATCCCCCTCAGTACTAGAACCTAATGAAACTGTGGCAACAGATGGACAGAAGAGGATACTTTTTCACACAATGTGTCATTAGTCTGTAGAATGTGCTTTTATGTCTCTGAAAGAAGTTTGGAAAAAGTCATTGAGGCCAGATTTATCATTGGCTACAAGTCATGATGGCTTTGAACTATCTCCAGATTCAGTGGCAGTCTGTCCCTGAATGCCATTTGAAACAAAGTACTGTATACTTTTCTCACTTCATTGTGGATTTCTGAGAGGCAGCTCTGTGGGAAAAAAAGGATGCTGGATTAGATAGCCCTTTGGCCAGATCCAGCAGAGTTTCACTTACCGTATGTTTTTAAACTGTTCTGGCCATCTGTTTATCTTCAAGCCTAAATCAAATCCTCCAGTATTCTAATGTATGATTTACCTTTTTCTTTGCCAAGATCAACCTACTAAAAGCTCTTTATCATACCAAAGAAAATAATACACTGCATCTTCTCATAGAGTGCTTTCTGCCTACAGTGATTGTATTTGAAATCCCCCCATAATATTACTCTGCACATGCTTTTACTCTCATTGAAAAGCAAGGGAGAGAGGGGGAAAAAAAAAGAAAATAACATGGTTTGCAGTTAGTTGAAGCCCAAGGTGACATTTAAATTCCTACTGATATTGTATTAACAACATTAACAGTCTTGCTGGATCAAAAAAACAGCACTTAAGAGAAAGTATATAAGTACCTAGTGCATTAAACCAGTGCTTTAGGTGGCGCAAGCGGTTAAGATGCTGTGCCTGTTAACCAGCAGGCCAGGGTTCGAGACCCGGATTGGCCCCACAAGACACGGTGAGCTCCTGTCCTTAGCCCAGCTCTGCAACGTCAGCTGCATCCAAATGTATAGGCTCTGCCTTTCTATTGGATGTCTACTCGTGAGTAAGCCCCATTTACTTTAATTGAGCTTACTCTCAGGAAAGAGGGCACAGCCCAATCCTAGAGATGTTTACTCATGAGCAAGCCCCATTGACTTCAATAGAGCTTACTCTCAGGAAAGAGGGCACAGCCCAATCCTAGAGATGTTTACTCATGAGCAAGCCCCATTGACTTCAATGGAGCTTACTCTCAGGAAAGAGGACACAGCCCAATCCTAGAGATGTTTACTCATGAGTTAGCCCCATTGACTTTAATGGAGCTTACTCTCAGGAAAGAGGACACAGCCCAATCCTAGAGATGTTTACTCATGAGTTAGCCCCATTGACTTTAATGGATTTTACTCTCAGGAAAGTGGATTCAGGATTGGGTCAGTCTCAGAGCCTAATCAGAGGCATGTCTACTCAGGAGTAAGTCCTCTTAAAGTCACAGTCACATATTTTCAGCCTCTCCACTCCTTTGGCTGTGCTTGCCCTGCATTCCCCCCCTTCCAGCACAGTAGAATGAGGTCTGAAGATTCCACTGCTGCTGATTGGCTGAATCGCAGCGCGGGAAAGTGACGTCACGCCAACATGGCCGCGCCCATGCGGCTGCCACGTGGTTGCTTATCCCGGAAGTGTTGCTGGAGAGAGGCTGGCAGATCCTCCAGGGGAGCTTCCAGGTGGGTGACACTCAGGGCTGCAGAGGCTGGTCTTGCAGGAACAGGGGGCGGGGGAGACTGGGTGAGGAAGGACTGGTGACCCTTCTCCACTATTCCAGGTCATGTCCTCTTGTCCTGGGGGAAAAATATTCACTGTCCTCTTTCCCCCCTATTTTTCCAGGACATGTCCTCTTTTTTAGCCTTGTGTCCTGGGAAAAAATCTTCACTGTCCTCCTTTTTCCTTGTGAGCAGGCCACATGTATCCTTCTTGTAATTCATACATTTATTTAAGATATTGTGTTGATTTATGATATACAAGTAACACAGAGCACAATCCTAACCATGTCTACTCAAATGTAAGCCCCATTGTGTTCAATAGGTCTTACTCCTAGGAAAATGTCTTTAGGATTGTTTAAATGAGTCACTTGAAAGCAATATATAGGAGTGTTTTTAGCTTTTATTTTGCCAGGTCCTCCATTTTCCTTGGGTGTCCTACATTTTATCCTCTCCTGCATCATTGAGTATTGGGGAGAGTCGGGACAAACATAAGTATGTTTTTCATCAGTGTGTGATTCATCTGTGGAACTCACTGCCACTGTGCTGGCATTGGACAAATCCCTAGAGGAAATGACCATCACGTATTACAAGACATGATGCGCCTGCGCACCCTTTTAGAATCCTGCTTATTTTAGATGTAGGCCACCTTCGAATGCCATGTGCACAAGGATGCAGGTTCTATGCATGTTGGTTTTATCATGTTGTATTAATAAATGCTATTTTGTGCATTAGTGCGTGGGAATTACTTTCTAAGATAGAGGGGTCCAAAACCTGGCCGGGGGCCAGATGTGGCTCACAGCAAACCTCAGTGCAGCCCACTGCAAGACTCTCCACTCGGTCTGTGGGCAAGCCTTGTACATATATGTACATTTATTTGAATTTGAAATGTAGATCATTTTTCCACACTCCCACCAGCACATGATCACCCTCCTGCCGAAATGTTTGGACACTCCTGTTCAAAGAGAGAGATTCCACAGAGATTTTACTGGCACACAGTGTTAAAAGATCCTTCTGTGGAATTTTTGCCTATTTCCTTATTTTCAATAATTTATTTTATTGCTACATGTATTGTATAGCAGTCTTTAAAATTTAATTTATTATGCCCTGATTTTTAACGTATTGCTTTTTATTGGGAGTGGCTTTGAATATGTTTTATAGAAAAGTTGTGTGATTAAAAAGTACAGCAAATAGGATGAAAATTACATTTGTTTGGTGTTTTCACTAGCATTGAGTCCATGCATTCCTCTGCAGCACTTGCCAGTTATAATCGGTCCACGCTTGTTGCTGGGAAAAGAAAATCACAGTTGTTTCCAAATTTGTGATGATAGCTGTTCAGAACAAAATGTTTGGAACCAAATGTTCAAGAACCAGCGAGAGAACATAGGCATATGAAGGGCATATTGAAGCCTGTGCAAGTAGGAGTTACTCCTGTGATTGTTTTAATTGAGTTTTTTTTTTGGTTGTTGCTGTTGCATGGAAATGATAATAGTAAAGTCCTATAACCTGCTGTAACCTTTTAAAAAACCCAGAACTCTGGTCGTTTAGTTTCCCAATTATTTTGACGGAGTTAGCAAACCCATGTGGACGTGGCTTGAATCTTTCTCAGAATGGGGTCCCAGACTGAAATGATCGAGAACCACTGATATAGGGAATGGGAAACGGGTGGGTTTTAAATCAGGAAATTAAATGAGCAGAGAGAAGAGATGTACAAAGAATGAAGTGAACAAATTGCTCAAAGATTTGAAATAGTTATCACCAGTTAGTCATGATTATGAATTAAAAATCTTTTTAACATTTTTTTTTAAAAACTTGTTCTTCACAGGTCCGTCATGAAGCCTAAAACAGGAAACAAGTTTAAGAGGTCATCTAAACTTAAACAAAAAGGGATACAAGTAACAGGAAAATGGAAACCCATTGAAATTGACCCCAGTTTCTTTGCCAATGAACAGCTTGGAGATTTAATATGTTTTGAGGAGCTTACAAATTATAAACTGGTGGCTTCCACTAAAGTGGGAGAAGCAAAATCAAAGAAGAGAAAATCGAAGGACAAAGAAGAGGATGAGGTCTTGAAAGAAAGTAGCCCCAGTCCCACAAAGAAAAGAAAGAAGGGAAAACACCTAAAAAGTGAGGCAGCAAACAATGAGGAGCCCAAAGCAGAGGAAATAGTGATCACTCAAGAGACCGTGCAGGAAGACACCACTGTTCATGGTGACCGAGATGAGAGCATTGCAGGGCATACAACAAGTCCCAAAAGAAAGAAGGCAAAAAAGAAGAAGAAAGCATGTCCATCACATGAAGTTACTGAACCTGCTAAACCTTCTAGAAAGTCAAGAAACTGGACATCAGAAGCTTTAGCTGTATCTTCAGATGAGAAAGTAGATGTGTCTGCATGGAAAGGTCTCTTTGTTCCTAACCCTGTTCTTCGAGCACTGAGTGTATTGGGGTTCAGTGCACCAACACCTATTCAGGCTCTGGCTCTGCCTTCTGCAATTCGAGATAATATGGATATCCTTGGTGCTGCCGAAACAGGTATGCTGCTATTGTATCTCCCTCATGTTGGTTTTCCAAAGCCTTAGATACATGCATTCCATGCTTCCAATGGCACACTATGGAATATTTGTTCACATTTTGAAAGAGCTCAGCTCGATCAGGCCAAAGGTCTGTGAGTTCAAAATTCTACTTCTGCATCATGGCCAAGCAGATGCCTCTGGGAAGCCCATAGACAAGGCATGTTACTTTGGTTGCAATGGTGCAAGATGGCAACTGCTGTCTTGCTCCAGTACTCTCCTACAACTGGTATTCAGAAACCTATGGCCTTTAAATCTGGAGGCAGCATATAGTCATTATGACTAGGAGTCACTGATAGTTGTCCTCCATGAATTTATCTGATCCCCCTTTCAAGCCATCAAAGCTACTGACTATCACCATAACTTATGAAAACAAACTCCATAATTTAATTGTTAGAATTGTTTGCTTTGGCCCATACTACTTATCCAGTCAATCAGTTTCATTGAGTGTTCACGCCTCTGGTTCTTGTTGTTTAGCATTAAGTCATGTCCAACACTGTGACCCCATGGACTGCAGCATGCTAGGCCACTCTATCCTCCACTAGCTTCTGAAGTTTGTCCAAATTCATGTTCTTTGCCTCGGTGACACTATCTAACCTCCTCATCCTCTGCTCCCCCCTTCTACTTTTGCCTCCGGTTTTTCCCAGCATCAGGCTATTTTCTAAGGACTTCTCCCTTCTCATGATGTGGCCAAAATATTTGAGCTTCAGTTTCAGTATTTGTCCTTCAAGTGAAAAGTATATACTTTTATACTACTATATACTGAAAAATATATACAAATACTTTCTCCCTCTGGTTCTAGTGCTATGCAATCCTTACACCCCATGGGATAGTGCTAAGCAATCCTTACACCACATGAAGAACCACTGTCCCCATATTGCAAATAAGCTGAAATCCATTTCAACATTTTTAATTTGGTCAACCCCAATTGCCTTGATAAAAATACCCATTTTCACTCCTAACAAAATTAAGTATGTGGTTTAGATTGAAATGGTAGCAGGAGACATTTGCCTTATGAGAGTTGAGCTGAATTAAACACTGTGTGCCCTTGTCCCGATTTTCAGAAGCTTTTTTTTAAAAAACACATGGTGAGGTGTCAATTAGGACAAAGAATTCTTTATGTAGGTCTTTAAAAGGAATCTGATAGTTATGAAGGTTTAAAAATATTTTATAACACATACACACTTGGCATGCCACAAATAAAAGTTTTGTTTTGTTTTTTCCTTCACCACCCCGTTCTTAAATCCCCCATAAAGTGCTTTAAATTCTCCCAGGCCTGAATTAAAACAAATGCTGGTTCCTTTAAGAGAATGTTCATCCTTAAAAGGCTACAAAACTGTGTGGATTTTACTATAACAGATGGAAGTACCTGTTCTGATGAGGATTATGGTCAAGGCTGAAAGACAGGTTCCCAGTTCTGCTTGTTGGCCCACAAAGCATGTCCTTGGGCATCCTAAGATAACTTAAGATATGATAATCCTAATATAACTTAAGATAACCCTGACCTAACATAGCCAACTTGTCAACTAGTGGAATGCTATATTTTTGCAACATTGGATAGTTGATATTTATTTTGTCATCCATGGGATAAACTGTGCCTTTTGTTTCTCGTGTCTATATTTAGGAAGTGGGAAGACACTTGCTTTTGCCATCCCAATGATCCATTCCATTCTACAGTGGCAAAAATCAAAAGGTTTGGCAAGCATAAGCGATGGCTGTCTTGAAGAAGAAGCAGATGGCGAGGAGGATATGCCATGCCAGGAAACAACTGAGGAAGCAGAAGGCTTAAACTCCGACACAGATGAAGCTCCTGGTGCTGATCAGGATGATAGCAAATCCCTGGCAAAGGGTTGCATGAAGATGTTTGACAACCAGGAGTTTGATTTGAATTCCCAAGCCCAGGATAATGTTGTAGTTAAAGGCAATCCTCTTCTGGGATTGGTCTTAACTCCGACAAGGGAATTGGCTGTCCAAGTCAAGCATCATATTGATGCAGTGGCCAAATTCACAGGTACGTTCATTTGTGATAGGGTTGGTCAAGTAAAGAAGGGAGTTGAATTTCTTGGGTTTCCCTTGTCTGAAGCAGGTAGTAATCTAGAAGCTGAGTTCCATATAACACACTCACCTTCCCCAGCTCATCACCTCTGTGGTGGCCCCAATCACCTTTTTTGTGACCTTAGAGAATTGAGAGCTCAAAAGAATTGGGAAGATTTACTTCATAACTTCTGTTGCATTGCATGGTGTATTGGATGGAGAGAATGCTGGGAGCAGAGAGGGACTTCACAAGGAGCATAATTTAGCCACCATCACCACCTCCGTCTTGTTGAGCCACCATCACCACCTCCGTCTTGTGCCAGATATTTTGGCATTGGTAATAGATGTTCTGTATGTTTGCAAAGCACACAGTGGAAACTAGCAAGAGTAGAGGGAATAGATAGTGAAATTTGAGGGTTGGTTCAGGTGGTGTTCTCATCTTGGATCAACCCGATTCAGGTTATTGCTTAATTTATGATTAATACCCCAGCTGTATATAGAAAGCAGGGTTCCATGATTTGCCTAGCCATGGTTCAGTTCTTCCAGGTTCCCTAGGAAAATAAAATATGGAAATATTTCCATATTCCATAAACTATTTCAAAATATGGAAATTTTTATTGTAGAAAAAATTGCAGTTTTTTTCTGCACAGAATGTAGTCCTAATACAGATTCATCTTCCTGATAATCTCAGCTTGCTTGCTTTGCTAAATAAAATTTCTAGCCCTTATAGCTAAGGGTATGTTTGTTGGGGTAAGGCAGTGGTCTTCAAAGTGGGGGTCGCAAAGGCCGAGGGATAACCATCTTGTCCTGGAGACCCCCCAAAATCAACTTTGCGATGGTGTGCGCTACCCCATCATGTCATATGTTGTTGGACTCGTCTTGAAGAGCTGAATCCAACGCAACAATCCGTTTTGAAACAGCTCCTTCCTATCAAACGTTATGGCCAAAAAACAGAAAAGCAAGAATATGCATAGAAAATGCATGGGAAAATGAAAGTCATTTCTATCACAGCTTTACTCGCGAGTAGGCAAACTGCAGTAGTCCCGTGGAAATTGCAGGCTGAGAGCAATCCAAGGACACCAGAAGGGTCGTGATCTAATGAGCGCAGCCTCCAAAATCACCCCAGAAGGAAGTTCTCTCCTCACTGCACAGCCGTGTGTAAGTAATACTTTGGCTGGAGTGGAAGGTCAGTTCAGGTGGTGCAAGGCTTCCAGCATGGCCTTGACTCCAGGCACCTGGCGCTTACAAGTAATCCAGAAGGCAGCCCTCCAAACTTTGAAAATGATAGAAACTGGTTCTACAGGTAATGTTTTAAAAAGAAATTTTAAAATTTTATTTGTAAAAATAGTCCAAACTCCTCTTCCCTCACTCCCCAAGTCTAATTTCCTGTCCCTATCCCTTTGGGATTTTAATGCTTTGGGTGGGTGTTTAAGGCTGTTTTTATTTTTTTTAAACAGATGTCCTCTTTCTCCAGGACACGTCCTCTTTATGTCCATGTATCCTGGAAAAAAAATCTTCATTGTCCTCCTTTTCCTTGTGAGCAGGCAGCCTACAGCCTGCTTGGAATTAATAAATTATATATAATAAATTATAAATGTAATAATTTTAAATGTAAGATTCAATAATTTAGTGTTTAAATTAAGCACATGAAAGCAATATACACATGAGCTTTTATTTTATGTTCTACATTTTTCTTGGGTGTCCTAGATTTTGAGGGGGGCACTTGCTCTTAGAAAGAAGGGGGCAGCCAGGCCTGGGGAAGGGAGGGAGTGCAGCCAGCCACTCCTCTGCAGGCACTGCCTGAGTCCTGACAAGTGCCTTCTAGTCCGCCTGGGGTGTATATGTGTGTTGTGGGTGTCTGAATGAGTGCATGGGATGAAAGGTGTGTGCATGTTTGAGAGCGCAAGTGGAGGTTGGGGTCAGTTGGGTGGGGGAGAGCCTGGGGGCTTGGGAGCAGTTGGGGGTAAGAGAGGACCTGTGGGGTGGGAGAGAGCATGGGGACTTGGGGGCAGAGTGACCATATGTCACTTTTTCCAGGATAGCTCCTTTTTTTAGCCTTGTGTCCCAGATGGAGGTAGCAAGTTTGACAGGGGGGTCCTGGGCAGATTCCAAAGATTGAAAGGAGGTCTTAGGCTGAAATGGCCGAAGACCACTGTTGAAAGGTACTGATGAATATCTATTGAAATATCAGTATCCTACTGGTGTAGTGAGGAACTGTAGTGAGCCTCACTTTGTGCTTGGGACACAGAATTTTGTGGGCTAATTTCTTAGCAGCATTTACAGGTAGGTGTGTTGGGGGAGATCCGAGTTTGAAACTCTGGAGAATCATCACAAATTCTCGACAGTCTAGAGAATCTGCAGAAACATTGCTGAAGTAGATAGATCAGAGGTCCACCCCAGTACATGGTAACTTCATATGCTCAGGGTCCTTCCCACTTGTAAAATAAAAAAGTGATTCAGAGAAAAATTATTATAACTGTACAGTATTTGCTTATTCGAGAAACAGTTAAAAATTGGGCTTTTCTTGGTTCAGATTTGGTGCAGATTTTTTTAAAAGAGTACATGGAGTTGAGAATGTGGGATGAATGCTTTTTGGAGTATACAGAGACATGGCTCTTGTACATACATTATTCTAGAAAAAGCTATTCTGTGTCTAGCTTACTGTTGAAAATAAATCCTCAATTGAGGTACTGCTAAAAGATGTTGGAATTATTGGTTGAATAATAACTGAATCTTATTGTCATGGCCTCTTGTGACTTTTCTGTTAATACTGCAGCCCTATTTTTGCAGTTTGTTAACTGTAAGGAAATGCAGAGTTGATTGACAACCCAGTCATATGCATACGTCCATTGATTCTAATGGGACCTTCTTCTTCTGAATAGATAGATATGCATAAGATTTGGTTCCAAGTCATTAATAGTTTTGGGGAGTTTGCCAGAGGACAAAATGTCCCCAGAAGGTATCTTTAAAATCACTTAATGTATTCATCAGAGCTAATGGATGCAGTTTCTTTTTCATTACATCAACCAAAAGTGATCCTTGATCATTGTAGCCTTGTTCAATGTCTTGCCTGTCTAGCCTTGTTCCGTAAACCAGGCGTGAACAAAACTTTTGGCAGGAAGGCCACATCATTTCTGACACTGTGTTGGGGATCCCCAAAAATGATTTGCATTTCAAATTTGAATAAATCAACATAAATGTAAATATAAGAGTGTATTAGATATCTTACAAGGCTTGACGGTGGGCCAGATGGAGGTGTCTTTCTGCAGGCTGCATCTGGCCCCCGAGCCGGGGTTTGGACACCCTGTCCTAAACTCTTTATTTTTTGTTTGAACTGCTGCAATACAACAGTGCAGGTGGAATAGTGCCTTCAGCAATAGCAATAAGATGGTGGTGCCTTGTTCTTCATCCCTGCTCAACCAATATATAAACAAGGCACACTGACAACAGAACTTACAGGAAGTTCTGGAAGTTGAACAGACTAGTTCAAATATGTATCATGGGTGTTAGGAAGCCTGTCATTGGGGAAGGGACAAATCTTAGGGATAGCACACCTCCATCACATGCAGAATGTCCTAGGTTTCATCTCTAGGTAGAACAAGATTACAAAAATTCCCATTTGAAAACCTGCAGAGCTGCTGCTGCTGTATTTTCCCAAAAAATAAGACGTCTTAGATTCTTGTTTTTATTTTTTTAGACCTATTTCTAGGCCTTATTTTCAGGGGTGTCTTTTTTTAAAGTGGACATTGTCATAACTCTCCAAATCCCGAATTCTGGCCTGATTTTTTTCGTGACTCCATTTTCTATAGAACCATTGACCCAATCTTTCATATCTAGCAACAGCTCTCCTTAAATGAACACTTCTTGTCCAAGTTGCATGGTTGTAGTGCATTGGCTACATAGTTGTCAGTGATTTCTTCACCCAAGTCATGACCTTTTGTAAGCCAGGCTTCCCAAAGTTAACTTCCCAGATTTATTGGACGGGGCACTTTAAGATCATGCGCACATTACATTAAGTATGCATCATCATTAAAGTGCCCCTACCCAATAACTCTGGGTCACCCTGTGGACTCTGCAAGCCAGTTCCCAAGCATGGATCCCTTCCTAGTGGGCATTCCTCAGGCAGCCTCCTTGAAGCTGTTGCCGCCTCCCTTCTTCCTTCCTTGGCTAGTGGCTGAGGCTTCAGCTGTGTGTGTGGGAGGGAAGCATCCTCTGTCAGGCAGCCTCCTAGGGTTGGAGGCGACACCTGGGGCGGGGGATGCTTTGCCTCCCCCCACTCTGCCCAAGGAAAAAAAATATTAGGTCTTATTTTGGGGGTAGGTATTGTAGGAATCCTAAAATAGTAGTAGGTCTTATTTTCAGTGTAGGTTTCATTTTCAGGGAAACAGTCAGCAGTCAGCATTGACAGTGCTGAGGTGTATGGTCTGATTCTGTGTAAGGCAGCTTCATACTGTATATTCTTGATAGACTTTGTGTATTGAAATGCGGTGGAATCCAGATTGGTGTACTGGGGTCAGTACAACACAGTCCTCTCAGCTGGGCCTAAGTACCAGTGGCTGTGGTCATGTGCAGTGTGCCATTAGAAAGCAGATGTGGGTGCTGTGGGAGGCCCAGCAAGCTGACACAATATGCAGTATGATGCTTCAGGATGTAGCTATGCTTCAAGTCCCTAAACATCTTCCCCATCTGTGTGTTCCAGGCATTAGGACAGCCATTCTTGTTGGCGGGATGGCTCCTCAGAAACAGCAGCGTGTCTTGAGAAAGAAGCCAGAAATTGTCATTGCGACCCCAGGGCGCCTGTGGGAACTAATCCAGGAGAGGCATCCACATCTTTCAAGCCTTCGGCAGCTCAGGTATTAAGAGCCTTTCCAAAGCATCCGCCTTATCTAAAGAAGCAAAGTAAACATTTCCAAGTGCTAAAGGACAAGCTGCTTGTGAAATCGTGTTTGAAAAATGTGCAGGGAGTATATTTGAGGGCCAGGAAGATTAAAGAGCTCTTTGAGAATATAATGTATTTAAATTGTATAGCCCACTTCCCAGCTGCCTGATAAAACTTGCCTATTCCCTTTAGTTGCCAATTGCATTTTCTTAACTAGATAACCTTATAGTTCAAAAGAGAAGCAACCAAAATGATGACTGGGCTGGGTCTCCTCCCTTATGGGAAAAGGCCTAGCATGTTTAGAGTTCTTCAGTTTAGAAAAAAGATGCCTGAAGGGGGATATTCTTATGCAGATAGGGAGATGTTCTTTTCCCTCTCATGTGGCACAACAACCAGGGACATCCACTAACAAGACTATAGACTATAGAGTTCCATAAGGGAAGAAATCAGGGTGCATATATAATAATGTTTGGCATGGCAACTATTAAAGTGAAGTTATCTTGAGGTGGTGCACATATCCATCTATGTCTTGTAGAATTTTGTGTTTTGATGCAAATACCCAATAATTTTATCCTCTGTTGTTGATAACTCAATAGCACATCTTCCTGCAAGTCTGAAGGGCTGGAACTGTTTCTGGGTATTAAAAAGGACATTTGTGCATCCTTCAGACTTGATAAGTAATGCATTCATTTTGTTCTTTGGCATCTGTACAAGAGATTTGAACCAGCTTTCGGCATGGTTTAAATGTAGGCCGCCATCCTTTTTCTGTGTGGTTTAGCAAGACAGGCTCTTTTGAAGCGTATCTTGATTTCCATATATCTTGAGCAAACACCTTCAAACTGTCTCTTGCATCCATCTGACAGGTGCCTCGTGATCGATGAAGCAGACCGGATGGTTGAGAGAGGCCATTTTGCAGAGCTCTCTCAGTTGCTGGAAATGCTGAACGATTCACAGTTTAACCCCAAACGTCAGACCTTTGTTTTTTCTGCGACCCTGACTCTGATCCATCAAACTCCCACTCGAGTCCTCCAGAAGAAAAATGTTATCAAGATAGATAAGAAGACTAAGCTGGAAATGCTGATGCAGAAAGTGGGCATCAAGGGCAAGCCCAAAGTGATAGATTTGACAAGGAAACAGGCCACTGTAGAGACACTCACAGAGACTAGGATCCACTGCGATACAGAAGAGAAAGACTATTACCTCTATTATTTTCTGCTTCAGTATCCCGGCAGAACCATGGTTTTTGCAAACAGTATAGATTGCATCAAACGGCTCACTGCACTTCTGACAATATTGGACTGCAGCCCACTGCCTCTTCATGCAAACATGCACCAAAAGCAAAGATTAAAAAACCTTGAGAGGTTTGCTGACCGTGACAGGTAAGATTTATTTGGGTGGCTATATGTGCTCCACCTTTCGGTGGCACAAGCGGTTGAGGCGCTGTACCTGTTAACCAGCAGGCCAGGGTTCAAGACCTGGGTCGGCCCCACAAGACAGGGTGAGCTCCTGTCCTTAGCCCAGCTCTGCGACACCAGCTGGATCCAATCGTATTGGCTCTGCCTTTCCATTGGACTAATTCAGTGGTGTGGAGAGGGGGGATTTTCTGCTTGGGTAACAGCCTATCCTCCATAACAATCCAGCCCAGGCTTTCGTGCTTTGCATGCAGCGTATGCAGCGCAGAGCACGATACTATAGTCTTCTAAGACTGACGGAGTCCTGCTTTAATCCTAGGGCAACTTACAGGCATATGGAAACAATCAGAGTGAACAGAGAACCCCAGCCTCACTAAACAACAGATAAGAGCAGCAAAATAGGAGAAGAATTAAGTCAGTCCACATGACATTTTAAAAGTCTAGAAAAATATTTTTAATGTTATTTACTGGTCAAGTACGAGTACCATACTTGGAATTTGGTTTCAGCTAATGGCTACATACATACCAACTAACTCATAACAATAAACAATACAGCAGAACGGATAAGGACATTCAATGGATGTTGGCTTCTAGACTGTCCTGGGTATTCTGATTTCAGTTTCCTTTAAGAGCACTAGTCCCATTTCTCAAGTATCTTCTAGTTATTTGCTCAGAACATACCGGTCTTTTAACACAAGATCTGTTTACATTTCTCATTTACTCTTTCCCAGAATCCACAAGGAATTTAGTGCCTGTCTTTTTTGCATTGTCAGCACAGAGTACAGCCGGGAGTTGGTGCAGGCTTAATGTTGCTGCATTTAACATGGAACTGTTCTGCAATAACCAAATGTCTCATTTCATATTTACTTTGTTCTTTATTCCCCATCATTTACACACCTAAGTTTATAAAATGCTGGAGGCTATGGGGCATCCAGAACTTACTCACACACTGAATGGATTTTGTATGCCTGCCTCTGGACAGAATTACTATTCTGATTTTGGCGTCTACATTCTAAGAGAGAGACCAATTTGATAATTTCAATTCATTTAAAACTATTTTATGTTTCACATTTTTATGGCCGTTTCTTCCAAATTAGCACCTCAAACCACATAAATTTTTTTAGCAAAGAAGAATACAGGGAATATGAGGTGACGCATATAGGGAGGAGTGATTTTTCTTGGCATATTTTTTTGATGCCTCTTTGCATTTGACCCCAAATCTATTGGTGACGGAAAGCACTGCAGTCTGTGAATAGGTTGCCTTCTCTCAAGGCTCCCTCCTAGTCCTGAAAAGCTTTCTTCCTTCATCATCATATTTGTGACAAGTTGACAAAACTGTTTTGCTGATGTTAACAAGCTCAGCTGTCTGAATTCAGTGGAAATGCAACTTAGGGAGCGTTTTTTCCTTTTGCTTAATAAACAAGAATTCTCCTTGCTGTTGCCGTTTCAGCTGCGTCCTCCTGACCACAGACGTGGCCGCTCGTGGCCTTGATATTCCTAATGTGCAGCATGTAATCCATTACCAGGTACCAAATAAACGTTCTTGTCTTCTCTGCTAGACAAATGATATAAAATGGAAAACAAATGGATTTTATGTTGGAATGGGGGCCAAAAACGACATTTTCAGCCTGGCTGAGGGCCAGAGGCCTAGATGAATCCAGGGTTTTCCACAACCCTTGCCAACATTCTCCAGTGATGGAGTTCACTAGGACTCTCTGGAGGGTTCTATTACCCATTATGTTGGTCTTTTGCACCTCTCAGAGGCAGGATTGGCAGTGGTAGGATTAAACTTCACCTTGTGGAATTTTCCCTTCTATGGCTGTAATTGTAACATCCAGTATGGCCGACTTTAGCCGCAGCATTCTTTGTTGACCTGGGGGTGTCACCAAGTGCCGTAAGACACTTCTGCACCACTCCTAGGAGAGGGTTAGGCCCGTGCACAGACGTCCACTTGCCTCCCTATATCACCACGGGAAGACCAATGAATTGTGCCAGCCTGGGTTAGGATTCCTCCCTTTGTCACCAAAAAGTATAGGTACTAAGGCGGTGGTTCCTGAGCATTTCAGCCCAGGACCTCCTTCTGAGATTGACAATCTGCCCAAGACCCCCCAGAAGTGATGTCATGAACATGAAAGTGTTGTCATGGCCAGAAGTGACATCAAGCAGGAAGAGACGTCACTGTGATGCCAGAGCTCTGCCATGTTTACCCAGAAGTAATTCCCATTTTATTCACTGAGACTTACTCTAAGGAAAGTATGGATTGCAGCTTGAGTATCCCATTCTAAGATGGTGGTGCCTGGTGCCAAATCCCAAGAATGCGATGCCCAGCTAGTTGCAACCTCCAAAGAGGTCCCAACCCTCACTTTGATACCACTGTTCTAAGGAGTAGGCCAACCACTTGGTCTAACTTCTCTGGCTCATAAACCACTATCTTTAAAATTCTGTTCTCCTCCTTCTCCAATTGGCATCTCACAGATTTTCCCATTTCAAGGTTTGTACAGGTAATATAAATTGGAATTCGTAGGATGCTAAATACCTCTTGTCAGCACATAAAATGCTAGGCAGTGGGAGTTGGGGGGAGTGCACATGTGTTTCAAACTCCCACAGCGTCAGCACCTTACCACCAGTGCCATGTTTGTGCAGTTTGATTGGTGTGATATGGATGCTGTTTAGGATGCAGTTACACTGAGCAGAGCTCTTTGCTTAACCCCATGAGCCATGTGGCCTCTCTGTACCATGATTCCTGCTTTGGAATGTGACCCCTTCCTTTTTGGGGTGACATAAGACCTTGGTGTGACTGTTAGCTCCCTCTGCACTCCAAAACCTCATTGCTTGGAGCCTTCATCATTGCCTGACACAGTGCCAAATTCTGCAGCTTTTCTGCACCTGCACAGAACTTCAAACCATACACTGCTGGCAGGAGACAGGGCCGGAAATAGTTCTTTTTCATTAAATAAAGGGCTCTATAGCTCCATGAGCAAATGCAATCTGTGACAACAAAGCAACTGAATTACGAGAAGGCGTGAAAACCGTTTGCTGGGGAGGGTTGCATGCTGTTTGTTCCTTTAATGCACTGCCCTATCTCCATGGAAGTGTTATTTTCTCTTGTGCATTTTGCAGGTTCCACGTACTTCAGAGATCTACGTGCACAGAAGTGGCAGGACGGCCAGAGCTGCCAGCGAGGGCCTGAGCTTGCTGCTGATTGGCCCGAGTGACATGATACATTTTAAGAGGATTTCTAAGACTCTGGAGAAGACCGAAAATCTTCCTTTTTTCCCCGTTGAAACGAAATACATGTCTGCTATCAAGGTAAAACAGAGCTTTCATCCAAAATAAGGTGTTAGCTGTAATGCTTTTCACACTTGTTCAGGACTTTAAAATGCATGTTGCCTTTGGGAAATCTGTTGGGAGGATGTGCTTAAAGGAATGTCTACTTCGACCTTAACTCAACCAGAAATTGGCAATGTTATGTAATCGACCTCGCCTGGATGCACATCTGATAACTATAGTAAATCTGACAGTGATCTGGATCTCCTGAAGTGGTTTTCTACAGTATATGGCATTTCCAACTCCTGGGGAAAAATGAGTGTGTGAACTTTCGTGTGGCCATAAGGATATGGCTTCTTGGTCATGCTTTCAAGCTGCCATTGGTTGGTTCAAAAAGACTGGTCTTTCCTTTATTGCTTTCTTTTGGATAAAAACTTCTGTGCATAGGCAGAGCCAGTATTTGCCTTTTTCAGTGTTTAACTCTTCTTTAGTCAGTGTTTGACTTTTCCTTAATCTGTCTTCCATCTTCCCAGAGAGCCCAAAGATATGGGATTCCTTTGGATGAAAGAAACAGGAAAAGGAGAGCAAGAGAGCGACATTCAAGTTAAAGCTGTTTCAATGGGTTTAGTTTTAAATAGTCGACTACAGGTCCTGAATGAATTCCAGTATTAATTTGGAGCATACAAGTAGATGAATCAGCATTACCAGTAAAGAACATTAGAGGCATTTATTTGGGATGTATGTACTATGCAGATGGGACAGATCATTGTTTAATGTTTTCAGGACACTGTTTAATGTTTTCAACTAGTACCGCAATGCATGCCTTGGAAAGAAAGGACAAATGCAGGTGTCCCTCGTTATTCACTATGGTTTTGTTCTGGAATACTCCGTGGATTCTAAAAATCAGTGTATAAAGAAAAAAATGGAAATATAGATTTAAACACCCACTTCCAGCTTTTTTGCTCCTCTGTTGTGCCTAATGTAATAAGATACTGCCTCAGTATCTCCAGGGGTTTGATTTTGGGACTGAAAAATGGAATGATTGCTTGCATGACTACCTCTTTACAACTGGAGAAAAGCTGTTTTTTAAAAGTGTGATTTGTAGCAGCCATTCGTATTGAGACAAATCAGTGTATAAAAAAATCCATGGATAAAATAAGGTTGGGCCTGTAGTTGTATGAACTGGTCCAGTGTCTATGGGTATTAGCTTGTACCACCATGGGTAGTAGCTTGTACATTTTTATGTAACATGGATGCTATGTAAGCTTGTACATTTTTATTTTTTGGCTGTTACCTTCCTTTTAAGGAAAGGCTACAGTGTTTGGGATCTTCAGTCTAGAAAAGGAACCTGAGGGGGAACATGAAATCTATAAAATTATGCAGGAGATAGAGAAAAAGATGTTGTTTTTGCTCTCACACAACACCAGAACCAAGGGGCATCCACTAAAATTGAGTGTTGGGAGAGTTAGGACAAACAAGAGAATATTTATTTACCCACTACGTGATTAGTTTGTGGAACTCCTTACCACTGGTTGTGGTGATGCCATTTGGCCTAGATGCCTTTAAAAGGGGATTGGACAAATTTCTGGAGGAAATGTGCATGGGTTACAATCCATGATAGGTATGTATAATCTCCTGATTTTAGAACTTCAGAAGGCCAGATGGAGTGGCAACAGGATGCAGGTGCATTTTCTTGTATGCTCCCTGAAACGTTTGGTGGGCCACTGTGAGATATAGAAGCTGGACTAGATGGTCCTTAATGGGGCTCTTCTTATAGTCCTAGGTTTTATGATTGGGCAAGCCACAGTTCTTCTGCTATAACATGCTGAAGATCTGCTATAACATGAGAAGATCATTCCCTTCTGTGTCATCAGTTTTTAAGCCTCTCTCATGTCCTAAATATTAGCCCCAGATTTTACCTCCTCTGAGATTCTAAGATTCTCTAAAAGATTTTCAGTCTTTTAAAAATATTGTCTGGGGTGCCTCTGGACTCACTCAGAGTGATTTGCTCCAGTCTGTGGTTTGTAGTCTGCAGCTCCCTTCAAATCACACCAGCCTTCTGTGACCTCCCACCATGTTGGGCATTTCAAACATACAAGCAGCAAAGCCTGCACAGTCTACACAGCTTCAGTACCTTTATAAAGGTGCCAAGAAACAGGTTGCTTTGCACACTTCCCACACATCTATGTGAGCTTTTCCTAGCAGGTTGTAAAGCTGCATTTCTGCATGTGCTGTTTTGAATGCCCACATTCTTTCTCTGCTTGACACAAATAACTGATTGCCGGAAAATCCCATTGTATTTCATTGCAGGAGCGAGTGAACTTGGCGAGGCAGATTGAGAAAGTGGAATATTTTAACAGCCGAGCAAAGCACCACAACTCTTGGCTCCAGCAAGCTGCAGAAGCTCTTGAGCTTGATCTGGATGATGATGAGCTATTAGGCAAGTAGGAATATGTGTTTGGGCATTGGGTTGTCCGGGAAAATACAAAGCAATTTATGCATTAGAAATGTATGCAATACCTGTGGTACAACCTGTGAACTCATGTCAGACACAGCATGTGCACATCTGGTCCCCCTAAGAAAACTCCACAACATTCAGAACAAGAAAAAGGAGTCATAACTTAGAGCTGATTCAGCTCCAAATGCTTAGTCATGGAGGCAGCTGAAATCCATGGGCTCCTGGCTCCAATGTGGCACTGCACCATAAACTCTCACATTCTGATTAATAGGAGGCTAGGAGGTGATTGATCTTTGGATCTTCTAGCTCTAATGTCTGCATTGGCTGGAACAGCCCTTATAAGACGCAGACAGAAGTTCACCCCAGACCCTCCACCAGTTATCCTGTTTAACTGGAAATACCAAGAATTAAATCTCTTGGATACAGACCATATTCTTGAATATGTTGTCCTTCCCTCCTTCTGGGGGCGGGGGGAGATCAGAAATAATATCCAGAAATATCCTCTGCTTTCTTACAGTTCCAGTGATCCACTCTTTCAACACCTTTTAATTATACAAACTCATTCATTTAACGCATATTTCACTCTTTCAACCTCTCTCTACTGTTCTAAAGACCAAAATGCTTCCCCCATTTTGTAGCTCCTGATCGAATCCCATTCCCAAAGGAGTTTTAATGAGACTCCATTTGGAGAAATCTGTGTAGCAGCAGGAATTTTCAAAATAAAAGGGGCATTTGCAATTTGCTAGCTTTTTTAGCATTGGAAGCAACATTTATTAACTAAAAAAGATTGGGTTTCACTTGTCATCAATTCTCATTTTTGGATGGTGCTCTGGTCCCTAACATGTCCAATAAGTGGTGGATGCCTGTATAGTGATACTATTGACTTTGCAGGCCTATTCTGGGGATGACAACACAATTGTGCATGTGGGGTGCTTCAAAAACTCTATGAAATCTGAAGTACTGGCAGTACTAGGTAATACGTGATCCAGTCCTAGAATTCTTTTTAAGAAAAGAGGTAGAAAGAAGAGATCTTACATGCCAAAATGAGCCATTACATCTGAGCTATGGTCTCCTTTGCTTTTTTTCAAATGGTCAGGGCCTCTACAGAATCAGACCCAAGATGGGTCAACTTGGTGTCCTGTTCCCCACAATGTCTAACATATCTCTAGGAAGCCCATAAGCAGGACCATAGCACAACCTAGGCAATTTTTTAAGAGGTGTTGCCATAGTCTGGGGTGTGGGGGAGGGCCCTGGGGTGCCCCGCAGAGTGCTTGCAGGGTTCTCTGCGGCTTGAAAAGAGTGGAAATAGTGAAAGTGGTAGCTACTTTCACTGTTTTCAAGCCAAAGGGAACCCTGCAAGCACTCTATAGGGCTCCCTAGAGTCCCCATGCCCCTTGACCCTGCAGCACTTATGTTAAGTTTAGAAATAGCCCCCTTTTCCTCATGGGGTGTGCTCCTGGGGAATCATATTGTTGCTTTACCCCTTCCCCTTTAAGGGAGAGGGGGCTTGTTACACAAGCTAGGGGTTGTGCCCCCCCCCCCCCATGTGAGTAACACTGCTCTAGGAAGTGTATCATGACTTTATTAGCCTTTGGTAAGTTTGCCCTAATCTGAAACTACCCTTGGCTCTTACCACAACACGCACAATTTTATAAGCCTCTGCATATCCCTTTTTAGTCACCCTTTTTAAATCTTCATATTTTATTAATAACAAAATATATACACTTTACTCTTTTTCTCCTAGGAAAAGTGCTCCTAATGCCTCCCTTCATCATTTTGGTTGCCCTTCTCTTCACTTTTTTCCAGATCTAAAAACTCCTTATGTTTTTAATTGTGGAATCAGAACATCAGTGCTGTTGGTTTATTCTTTGGCTTCATTGAGAATGCACTGGTATTGATTTTAGAAACAAAAATTCTAAAAACGTTTTTAGAAACCAAAAACTATACTGTTTCTAGTCAATTTAAGTACAGCTGAAATCATACGTCTTGGAAACACATTTTGATTTTTTTTCTTTGTTTTATAAATAGAATAATTATATTCTCTTTCTCTCTAGGAGGCCGGCCCAGTGAGCAAGAAGAAAATGAGAAGCAGAAGATGCTGAAAGTGATGAAGAAGCAACTGAAATACTTTCTTTCTCAGCCAATATTTAAAAACCTGATGAAGACCAAATATCCTACCCAGTACGGAAAACTGCTCTTGCCTGATCTCACAGGGGAACGTTCCCTGTCTGCACTGGGTGCCTTGTCGAAAGCACCAATGAGGAAGAAAAAAAAATAAGTTAAAATAACTGGTCAGAGTGGTAGAGTGCTAGATTTGGCTGTTTCTCCCTGTTTACTGGTCCTAGCCATCAGGAATGCAGACTCACCCGCCCGCCCCTTGTATACCAGGGTACTGACCCTGGGATGGTTGCTATTTCCTGTTCCAATTCTGCTCCCATGCTTATCAAAAATGTTTAAGACATTTACCTATCTGGGTCTCCTTGGTGCCAAACTTATGTCACTCATACCCAGGGCTCCTATATGGTATGTTAGCATATTTGGCCTTGCAGGCGATCTGCAAGGGTAGAAATAATTGTATGTATTCAAACTGGGACAGGATGGGGATAACTGCAGATGGGGGCAGCAATTGCGGCCAAAACATATACATATGAAAGAAACCTCTGTTGTAACCTGTGAGACATTGGATTTATATTTCTGCAGAAGACCCTTATTTTTAATTCTTTAACTTGTCAACTTTTGATATTGATATTTCCTTCTCAATTTAAAATGCTTCAGCAGTGGGGTTGTTTTCTTTTGGGGAAAATTAAAACAGCAGCAACAGATTATATATTAACAGTAAGAATGTGCTTCTGCCTGTTTTAATTTGTAATATTTATTAAAACAGTGTTAAAAAGGTGGTTTTTAAAGCAGTGCTTTGATTAGAATTCTTGCCTCACAGTCCATGAAGATCTCCTGGTTTGAAATGGGGCGTGATTCTTGGCTGGAGACCTAATGTTGCATTATAGCTAACAGCACAGTTCTGTTAAGGTTTTATCAGAAGTACATTCTGTTGTGTCCATAGGATTTATATTCAGAAAAATGCATATGGGTTAGAGGCCTGGGAGAATAACCTGCTGAAAATTGGAAAGCGTTTGGTTTGAATCTTATATTTGCCATAAACTCATGAAGAAACCTTTGGTAAGCCTCTCTGTCAGCCTCAATTCTCCATTTGGGGATTCTCCAATTGGGAGATAATAAATTTTCACTTACCCAACAGACTTGTCCTGACTTATAATAAAAATAATACATTGTTATTTGCATACTCCAGGGTACTATATCAGGATGCTTGGATTATATTTCCAGCCGCAGGGCAAAGTGCCTTACTCTTCTGACCTGCAGCAACCATTCGTCATGCTGGATTGTCATGGATTGTCAGGCTGTGTAGCTTCTTTCCCTGGAAATTGGGGAGCAGAGCCTTCTTGGGTGACAGGCAGAGAGGTGCAGAAGCTCATGGTGGGCCACGAGTCTCTGCAACGATTTTGCACAAGAAACAGTAGCTGTAGGATGGAGTGGAAGGGACTGCACAATTTTTCTTGAACCAGCTTTAATCCCCCAAATCAGCAGATAAGGCTTTTCATGGAAAGGAGAAATGCCTGCTGCTTGCAGAGCAAATCTCTGTAAAGGTAGAGGAGACTTGATGGGCTCCATAAAAACTGGAAGGATTACAAGTGCTGCATTATAATTCAGCTTCTGTTTTTCTGGTCCTTGTGATTTGATAAAGTCAAAAAGGAAAATCACCAGTTTGTTCTTGGAGGTGTTTTGAAAACAAATTACATTTTCAGAATTCATTGCCCTCAAGAACTTTAAGAGCAATTTTGTAAAATTATCTCTAATTGCAGTAAGAATTACTGACTTGGGCGGGGGGAGAATGACACCAGGTGGGTACCAAAATTAAACACAATCATCTTGCTTTGCAATCTTAATAAATAGGTATGTATGTGCTCTTCTTCTCACAGTGGAGCCAGTATACCATAGTTCATTGGTGCTGGTTATCTGTGAAAAAGAAATATCTATACTTTCCTTGTATCTTTGGGCTTTTTGGTAATTAGTGTGCTATGCTGAGTTGTTAGCTACTACTTGATGGCTCTAGAGTCATGTTCAGTGGGACACTAGTTTAAAAAAATAAGGCCAGGCCTGGGCAAACCAATGGGAGAAGTTAGAGTGTCGTAGGCTCTTTCCTGCTCTCTGCTTCATCTTTTTGACAGGCCAGTGGTTGAAGAGGGGAGTACATTGAACAGATATATCTTCTGCTGCCATCCCAGGCATAGGTGAGCTGTCTGGGAAAAACCTTCCCTCCTAGGAGAACACAGAAGCTCATGGTCTTGTTTAAAAAAAAATCACAGTAGCTCCTGCCAGCCTTGTGATGTGACAGTCCAATGTATTATTGGACTAAGCAGCCAAGAAGTCAAACCCACTTTTAAATGAATTTAAACAAAATGGGAAAGCCTGCGAAGAGTTCAACAAGCAGGTTGATGGAACTGCATATGTTGGGCTTGGTGGACACAAAAACAATAGATTAAATTGGATGTAGTCTGAAGTATGGTAATACCTAACAGGGAGCTATTTCAGATAAGAGCATTGTGCCTCCTTTAGCCACTGTATGACACCAGTGTTCTGCCTATAGGGATAGGCAGAAATGCAATGAATTTACCCTACAATCCAGAGTAACTATGGGAGCACATAAGAGACATTTATATCGATGTAGTTACATCACACCTAGTAAAAACCTATGGGAAATTCATATTGCAATCCAGAGTAAATTCTTACTTCGGAGCAAGGATTTCCCATCGTTACTCTGGCTTGCACCCTAAGTGCCCCCATTGCTGACTAAAAGCTAAAACAGGCTTTATCTCCAGAATTTCCATCATGAAGCTGTTGATGGCACAATAAAAAGGTAGCAGCCATACTATATGTGTGTCTGGATTTGGTTAATACAATTTCAAGTATCTCATCAGGTTCAGATAATATCCAAATGTTCCCCTTATGAAATGTAGCTTAAGGGAATGTCAGTGACCTACAGAACTTTGATTTTCTAGGCCATTAATAATTTTCAATTAGAATTGTTGCTAATATTGCAGCTGCGTTTAGGGGACATTCTAAGAAGAGTTGTATAACACAAAGAGTACAAGCCCTGATGGAACAGATGCTATCAAACCCATTTGGTTCACTGCACAAATGCTATTTATTTTGTTCAGGTTCTCATTTTTATTAGGGGTAGATTACCTTGAATGTAACAGCAGCTGTAGACTTAAAAAAACACCCTTTGCTATATTTAACCCCAATGATAGAACTCCTTTCACAATGACCTGCACTTAACACAATATGAGGAACAATGGTGAAGAAAAAATGGCAGCTGTTAGGAAAGGGCCCAGTTGTATTGCTATGCCCTAGTGCAGCGTTTCTCAAAGTGGGGGTTGGGACCCCTTTGGGGGTCGCCTAGAGGTTTCCTGGGGGTCGCCTAAAGACCTCTGGTGCAAGGGGCCAGGTCAGGCTTGCCAGATCTCCGGCTGTAGCTGCACGCGCACTGGGGCTGACTGACAGCCTCAGGGCCCAATCCTATGCATGCCGAATCTGAAATAAATCCCATTATAGTCAGGGGGCTTTTACTCCCATGTAAATGTGGATAGGATTGCAGCCTCAGGGCCCAATCCTATGCATGCCGAATCTGAAATAAATCCCATTGTATTCAATGTGTGCATAGAACACACATTTCATTTGTAACAATGAAAATACATGCTGCATATTGGATATTTACATTACGATTCATAACAGTAGCAAAATTACAGTTATAAAGTAGCAACGAAAATAATTTTATGGTTGTGTCCCCACAACATAAGGAACTTATAAAGGGGTCACAGCATTAGAAAGACTGAGAACCACTGCCCTAGTGGTATCTGGCACTGGGTGACATAAAGGAGAAGGGTGGCACCTGTTACTCCTCTTTGGCCTACCTGTGCTGTTACTCCTCTTCAGCCCACATGGGTCTTTCACCTCTGTAAGTGGTGTTTGCCACACACTGAGGGTTGCCATAGGCCCTGGAAAACTGGGACAATCCAGTTTTGGGGGGATTGCGTTTGCATAATGGAAGTTTGACAGAGTCAAAAAGCAATTTTTTAAATTATGATTTGCAGTGGCCATTTGTGTTGAGTCAAATCTATGTATAAAAAATCAATGTATAACTAGGTTGGACCTGTACTGCTTTTCTACTAAAACTTCACAAAGCGGTTTAGGGAGAAAAGTTGAATAATGAATAAACCATGTCACTGAAAGGCCCTTCTTTGATTTTTGCCTGTGAATGTGCAGTAAAGGCAAAAAACCAAAACTAACCTTGGCCAATGTGCTACATTTTTTTGGTCCATGAATTTGGTTTTTTGGCCAGTAGTTCATTTTGCACCAGCATCTTGGGTCCCAACTGCTGATGCACCAGATGCGGTAGCATAAGTGAATGAGTCTGTTTGAACTAGAATCCTGGGCTGTAACAAATAGAATGAATTTCAACAGGGAAAAATGCAAGGTTCTGCACTTAGGCAATAAAAACCAAAAACATAGGTATAAAATGGGGGATACTTGGCTTGGCAGCACAACATGTGAGCGGGATCTTGGAGTCACCGTGGATCACAAGCTGAACATGAGTCAGCAGTGTGATGTGTCTGCAAAGAAGGCAAATGCCATTTTAGGCTGCATTAAGAGGACTAGCTTCCAAGTCACAAGAAGTTCTAGTTCCTCTTTATTCTGCATTGGTGAGACCTCACCTTGAGTCCTGTGTTCAGTTCTGGGCACCTCACTTGAAGAAAGATGCAGCCAAACTGGAGCAAGACCAGAGGAGAGCGACAAGAATGATCAGTGGGATGGAAGGGAAGCCCTATGAGGAAAGGTTGGGGGAACTTGGGATGTTCAGCCTGGAGAAGAGGAGGCTGAGGGGAGACATGCCCTCTTCAGATACCTGAAGGGCTGTCATAGGGAGGAAGGGGCTCATTTGTTCATTTGAAAGCAGAACTAGAACCAATGGGTACAAACTGCAAGAGAGGAGATTCCGGTTGGATATCCGGAAAAATTCCTGACGGTGAGGGCGGTTCGGCAGTGGAACAGATTGCCAAGGGAGGTGGTGGACTCTCCCTCACTGGGGATCTTTAAGCAGAGGCTTGACGAGCACCTGTTGGGGATGCTCTAGGGGGATTTCCTGCTGCAGGCAGGGGGTTGGATTAGATGACCTACTAGGTCCCTTCCAACTCTATGATTCTATGAATTTCTATGCGGTTTCTTGCCTTGTTTTCTGAACACCGTGGCACTGTGACCAACCCTCCTCCTTTTTCAACTAGGCTTGCGACCGTCCATGGCGGAGTAAAAAACCGAAAAACAAAAACAAATTTACAGCACCAAACTGGAAATTTACAGCACTGTGTGGAACATGCAAACCGGGCAGTTGCTGTATGTAGGTTTTATTCGTTTTTTATCTTTCATTTTGGAAATGTACTCTTTTTTTCCTTTAAATTTTTTGGGGGGCCCCCAAGGATGTGGGGCCCTAGCTTGTTTAGCTTATATGTAAATCCAGAACTGACTGCTCAAATCAGATATGAACAAGCTTGAGGCCTTTCAAATGCAATGCCCAAGACAGATCCTGAGTCTGTCCACAATGCCCAGAGTCTCCCTTTGTGATCACCACCATAACAGATAATACGGGAAAGGTCTGTCCATCAACACTCAGTCAAAGAACTAATCCAAAAACGCAGACTGATAGAGTTTAGCCATGTCTGTAGCATGAAATGGCTGCCACATAAGCTCTTCTGGTGAGAGCGACCTACACAATGGAGAGTTCAGCGAGCAGCACCAGAGAAGACGTGGCTCAAACTGGTTGAAGAAGACCTAAAGAACCAGCGCCTGACCACCGAGGACGCTAAAAACATCACCATCAATCACCAAGAGTGGAAGCACATCGTGAAAGGTGCACAAAATTCACCTGCACCTACAGCCCTGTATTGGTTGAGAAGATGAACCCTCCCCAATCTCCAGCTAAGGACTAAAGAATAAGAGTGTGCTACATGTCATTAAAATGTAACAAAATGGGTATAATTGCAAGCGTTGAATACTGTTTTAATGGATGAAGCCATGTTCTAGCCTTCTTGTGCCTTCTGTTTAATTTGGAGCTCCTCACAATGCAGCATGAATCTCACTGGTTTACTGTGGCTGCATGTACTGGTTAATGTGGCTGTCTCTCTGACTCTCAATGGGTGATACATACATGACCTAACAAGTTCTGTGCAAATTCTTTACAAACTTCATTTAGTTCTTCCCTTATTGATACTTTTCTTTTTTACTGCCTTGGACTCTTTAGTGAAAACTAATTACAAATAACCTAATTAATTAGTCCTCAGGGTTTGAAAAAGAATAAACAAGGAAAATTCTTTCATAAAAATGGTACCATAAAATGGAGTCAACACTAGATGGCACCAAAGTGCAAGCATTTCTCATGCTAATTTTATAGTAGCACCTACACTTATCATTACTAGCAAAAAGCGTACCTGTGTTGTGGGAGTAAAATTCCCCCCATACGCCATACCCCACTGCGCATCAACCCCTCATGCGCATCAACCCCCCATACATATCAACTCTTCACGCACAACATCCCCACATACGTATCAACTCTTCACACGCAACATCCCCCCATATGCAACATCCCCCATGCGCATCAGTCCCCCATGCGCATCATCGCCCCATGCGCATCATCACCCCATACACAACTTCCCCGATGCGCACCAACTCCCATGCTCAACATCCCCCATTTGCAACACTCCCCATGCGCAACATTCCCCCATGCGCATCAGTCCCCCATGTGCAACATCCACATGCGCATCAACCCCCATGCGCATCATCTCCCCATGTGCATCAACCTCCTATGTGCATCATCCCCATGCGCACCAGCCCCAATCACATCAGTCCCCCATGCGCATCAGTCCCCCATGCACATCAGTCTCCCATGCACAACATTGCCCCATGCGCATCAATCCCCATACGCATCACCCCGCCATGTGCATCACCCCCATGCACATCAACCCCCATGCGCATCAAATCCCATGCTAATCAGTCTACCCATGCGCAGCATCCACGCATGCACATAACCTCTCGCTGCGCATCACCTCCACATACGCAACAGCCACCCATGCATAACATCCTCCCCATGCAACCCCTCCCTCCAAACAACATCCCCCCAGTGCACCAGGCACTGAGCACCAAATTGGATGGATGTTGGATAGTCTTCCATGTTAAGTGTAGAACAAAAATACGTTGCACCCCTTTTCAGCTCCTTAAGGGTTAAATTTCTCCACATCTGTTCTTGATGTGACAGAAGGAACACCCTCTCCAAATTTCACACTTCTAAGTCTAGGGGTTGGGGCAGAGCATCCATCAGTCACTGAGTCTTCAATGCAAAGTATAGGGAAGAAAACATGTTGCACCCCTTTTCACCCCCTTCTGGTTGGAATTTACGAAAACTGGTTCTTAGTGGATCCCTCCATCATGGAAGGAACACCCTCATCAAATTTCATGCTTATAGGCCCAGTGGTTTTGGCTGGGTGTTGATGAGTCAGTGATGATGATAATACCTTTTATATATATATATATATATATATATATATATATATATATATATATATATATATATATATATATATATATATATATATATAATTGATTTTCGCACATTCCGGTAGATATTGACTGATTTATTTTATCCAGTGCATTGCCCCCATGATTGATCTCCTCTCGTGAAGTGGCAGGGCAACACCTTGGGCAGTACACAGGATGCTGAACCATCAGACCAACCTGCTGGTTTTTTATATAGTTTTCTCACCCTCCATGGGTGGTGTATGTATGTTATCCTCAATCTCGCGTCCTCTACCAGAGGCCTGGGAGTTTCAGGGTTCTGCGCAGAATCTTAGAATCTTCTAACGCTTGTCAGACCCCGGCCGCCCTCTTTCTGACTAGTGTATAGTCTGGATGTTAGACTTGGGGTGGAAACCCCCATACATTGTGAGGAGCTTTCGGATCTTCACATTGGCCGCCTCCATTTCTTTCTGTGACCATCTTACTATACCAGCAGGGTATCTGATGACTAGCAGATAGTATTGATGTCATGTATCTTATTTTTCCCATTGAGCTGGCTTTTCAGGATGTCATATTCTTTGATGGTACTTGGATATTGCTGTCTTCCTTGCCTCCTCTTCATGATTTCCATGGGATTATGGGATACCTAGGTACTTATAGTTGGTCTCTGCATCTGTTATGTACCCTGTTGGTAGTTCTACCCCACTGGTCTTAACCACTTTTCTTCTCTTTACTATCATTCGGCTGCATTTTTCCAGGCCGAATGACATCCCAATATCCTCACTGTAGACCCTTGTCAGATGTATCAATGAGTCAATGTCTCGTTCATTCTTTGCATAGAGCTTGATGTCATCCATACAGAGGAGGTGGCTGATGGTAGTTCCACTCTTGAACTTGTACCCATATCCAGTCTTTGCAGTTACTTGGCGTAGGGGGTTCAGGCCTATGGAGAACAGCAGGGGAGACAGTGCACCACCTTAATATATGCCACGCTTGATAGATACTTGTGCTATTTCTTTTGTGTTGACTTCCAGTGTTGTTTTCCATTGCCCCATGGAGTTCTTAAGGAAGGTCATTAAGGTCTTATTTACTTTATATAATGCCAGGCATTCACAGATCCACGTATGTGGCATTGAGTCGTAGGCTTTCCTGTAGTCAATCCAAGCTGTGCACAGATTAGTCTGTCTGGTTCTTGAGTCTTGGGCTACAGTACTATCTATGAGCAGGTGATGTTTTGAGCCTCTGGTATCCTTCCCAATGCCCTTTTGAGCTGTGCTCATGTATCGGGTCATATGCTTTTGCAATTTAGTGGCTATGATGCCTATAGGACTTTCCATGTTGTAGAGAGGCAGGTTATAGGCCGACAATTGGATGGTGTTGTTCCTTTTTGCAGGTCTTTCTGAATCAGTACTGTCCTCCCTTGTGTGAGCCAGCCTGGGTGGGAGCCTGCTGCTAGCAGCTGGTTCATTTGCTCTGCTAGTCGTTCATGCAGTGCTGTGAACCTCTTTAGCCAGTAAGTCTGGATCATGTCTGGCCCTGGTGCTGTCCAGCTCTTCATATTCCTGATTCGTTGCTGGACGTCTTCAGTTGTGATGGTGAACGGCTCTTGTTCTGGGAGATTGCTATGGCTTGTTTTTAGTTCCTTTATCCATTTTGCGCTGGTGTTATGTGTTATTTCGTTTTCCCATATGTTCTTCCAGTACTGGTCAGTTTCTGCTACTGGGGGTTCTGTTCTTTGTTGTTCCACTGCAGTTGGGAGTATACCTTGGATGGTTCTTTGGAGAACAGGGCGTTTATCCTTCTAGCCTCTGCTTCTCTGGTGTATCTCTTTAGTCTAGCAGCCAAGGCTGTGAGCCTTTGTTTTGCAGTCTCGATGGCCTCAGGTAGAGTCAGGCCCTTATATTTTCTAAGTATGTGAGACTTGTTTTTGATCTTCACCCCCTTCTGTAGTTCCACCAATTGGCTGACTTCTCTTTGAGATGTCTTGATGTTAGCTTCTAGCCTCATTTTCCAAGGGGGGTGTGTGCTGATGTAGTTTGCCTGTCTAATTGAATAGCCAAGCATTTCTTGTATTACAACGGCTGTGGCATATATTACTTTGTTGGTTTGGGTTATGTTAGTGGTGGGGATCGTCATAACAGCCTTATTGGCATCCTTCAGCATACTGTCTGATGGTAATTCTTTGCTAAGTCTTGGTAATCTAACCCGAGTGTTAATTGTGGCTGGTTTGGACATGATCTTATTTGTCATATCCGCTGTTGAACTCTGTGTGGAGCTGATCTTCTGGCATCAGAAGTTGTCTGTACGTCCAGTGTTTCCCCTGATTGTGGTAGGCCCAATTGCTCTTCTGGGCTTTTTCCTTGTATCTGTGATGTTAGGTGTAGATGCAGATGGTGTAGATATATAGATGTAATATATATATTTGGGAGGTATTTGCTCATTGTGCGTAGCAGAAATCCAGCAACACTGGTAACCAAGTCCAGGATGACCATGTATCCTTTTTCCAAGACATGTCCTCTTTTTTTTAGCCATGTGTCTGGAACAAAGCTTCATTGTCTCCTTTTCCTTTTGAGTAGCTACAAGTATGTAGCCTTGTAATTAATAATATGTATTTTTTTAAATTAATATTAATATATGTTTAAATTAACCAATGAAAGCAATATATGTACATGAAAGGTTACACACCTGCAAAATTCTTGTTCTGATTCATCTGTAGTTATTTTTGAGAGCAAAAAAGCTTAGTATTGGCTCCAGGAAGAATATCTGGAGAATGGGGAACTCGTACTGTTTTTTCTTTCTTTCTAAGACTACCCTTCTCTCCAGAGCAATTCTGTGAATTGGAATTCTGTGTGGAGGTTTGGGATACATAACTGAATTGTCAGCACCTTCAGCAAATAACAGTACCCGGGATTCTTTGGGGGAAACTATGAGCACAATCCTAACCCTGTCTACTCGAAAGAAAGCCCTATTGTGTTCAATGGTTCTTACTCCCAGGAAAGTATCTTTAGGATTGCAGCCTTAGGGCACAATCCAGAGTAACTACGGAGAGTCCTTGCTCCGGTGTGAGAACAATTTGCTGTGGATTGCAGTATAAATTTCCCATAGGTTTTCATTAGATGGTGCAGTAACTACGGGTACACGTAATGTCTCTTACGTGCTCCCATAGTTACTCTGGATTGTAGGGCTAGTCCATTAAACTGTTACAAAAGTGGTATTTGCAGCAGATTTATAAACTGGGACTTTACTACAGAGTTTTTCCAGAAAATCAATGTACACACCTGTGATCTTTTTACTGCCAAGTGTCATGACAGAATGGAAAAATGAATTGTTTGTAATAGTGTGGTCACTGTTGGTCAAAAGATAATCAAAACAGTATTTGGTAAAGGTCAGTAAAAAAAATATTTGGCATAACTCAACAGTTTTACACCACATTCACTTAAAACTTCATTTCATAATCACAGCTGGAAATCAAACTAGCATATCAATGTAACTGTTAAGTGAGACCATTAAAAGGAAAAATAATAGGGTAGGATGGCCAAAATCTAAAGTCAGGAGACAGGGGGTATATGAGATCACTTACATACAAAAAATGCATTCTGCTATTATGTTGATAATTGCTTTGAACTGGATATAAAGAAATGCCTAATACTGTGTGTATGGTGTGCCAGTGTAGTTCTACATCACTGCTCCAGCAGCAGTGTAATTCCTCTACTTTTGACTGCCCCATAAGGTTATTGAACAAAATGGGGCTTATTTTTATATGGACATGGTTAGGATTGTGCTCTTACTTGTAATTAGATGTGCATAGGATTGTGCTGTATTAGTGCAATCCTAAGCATGTCTACTCAGAAGTAAGGGCATAATCCAGAGTAACTATGGGGAGTCCTTGCTCCAATGTAAGAACAATTTGCTCTGGATTTAATATGAATTTCCCATAGGTTTTCACTCTACGGGGAGACGTAATGTCTCTTTCGTGCTCCCATAGTTACACTGGATTGTAGGGTTTGTCCCATTTTGTTCAATAGTACTGCAACCAGGAAAGTGTGGTTAGGATTGCAGGCTATGTCAATTAATTATAACCAAATTCAACCCGTCACCCATGGTCACCTTCTTGGTGGTTGCACCCCAGCTCTGGAACTCCCTTCCCTAGGACTTGAGAACTGCTCCCTCTTTGCATAATTTTTGGTGTTGCCTGAAACACCCTAAAGGATAAAAGCTTTTAATTAATAGAAAGGTTGGGGGTGTTGTATTTTTAGCTGTGTTTTACCTGGTTTCATAATTTTTAGGGTGGTGGGATGCTTTTAAAAATGTTTTCATTTATAAAACATAAAATGTTTATATATATCCCTATATATACAAAACTGAAACGTCACTGACTGACTCACTGACTCACTGACTGACTCACTCATCAACACCCAGCAAAAATCACTTGACCTGGAAGCATGAAATTTGGGGAGGGTGTTCTTTCCATGACGGAGGCACTCACTAAGAAGTTTAGTGAGTTCCGGAAATTTCAGAAATTTCGGTTTTTGGAAATTCCAACTGGAAGGGGGTAAAAAGGAGCACAACGCATTTTGTCCTTATACATTGAAGAATCGCTGACTGATCAATGCCCTACTCCTACTCCTGAACCCAGAAGCATGAAATGAAACGAAATAATAATTTATTGTCACTGTATAGACATATAACGAAATTCGTAAGACGTCCAGAGACCAGCCCTGACAACCCCCCCAACAACACCCCCATCCAAGACCCTCTTTAAACACACAACGACTGCACAGCACACCAAGAAATAGGGGGAGGCTATTCTTTCCATGATGTGAGCACCAAGAACCGATTTTGAGAAATTTAGGGTGTGAATAGCGATGCAATACATTTTCTTCTTCTACTTAAAATTGAAACTGACCAACACCCAGCCCCAACCCTGGACCTAGAAGCATGACTTCCTCTCATGACTCTGGTGACAAGGATGCCTCAGATGTCCCTCTGTTACACAGTGATCTATTATGTGCCACTGCTTTGATCTGGGGAGCGTCCAAGTTGGCTTGCACTTATTCGCCATTTGTAATAGGGTGTTTGTGATAAGTAACTCTGCACATTTGCTGAGCAGGCTTAAACTGTTACTGTTCATGTTTCCTACTCCATGTCTTCCTAGCGCATCTTCCCATCTAATAAAATCTTGCCCAACGTAAGCGTTGAGGTCTCCCAAAAGGATCAGTTTTTTTACATTGTATAGGCAAAAAAGTGAGCATGATGGAGCTATAGGCTGCAGCATATAGGATAATCCAGCCCTGCCTACAAGTAGTATCTGTATCATCCCTTTTGATTCCAGCCTCTTCCCTTCAAGAGGCCTGGAATAATAATAATAATAATAATAATAATAATAATAATAATAATAATAATAATAATAATAATAATAATAATAATAATAATAATAATGTTTAACATTTCTAGTCTTTCATAATATGCAAAGCACATAACATGTACTTTTATGATGTCACACATACAACACCCTAGTAAAGTATGATGATCACTATAATTCATTTGGGTGGCTGAGAGGCTTGTCTAAGGTCATCTAGCGAGTTCATGTCAAATCTCCACCAGACAAGTCCGAATTTGCAGACCTACCTCTTAGCCATTGCAGTACACCATCTCGGCTCACCTCATCTCATCCAAACAATAAAGACAGACTTAGAAATTTAATTGCAAATACCTTGAATTAAACCATGCATTAAAACCAAAAACTTTTCATTAAAACCATGTGCAGTGATGCGTAAGGTCCAAACTTACAATAAAATCAATGCAATTCTTCTAGAATACAATTTGCAGCTATTGCCAAAATTAGAACTGTTTGAAAGTTAATTATTACTGAAGACAAAAAGTGAGACGATCGTTGCTGGAGGAGGTTGGGCTCAGTCACTCTAGTGGCCAGAAGCTGACAGGTCTGGAAAGCTGACGGATCGGCAAGTGCTGTCACGAGTATCCAATTTGTCACAAATAGCCCTACATGAATTAAATTAATTGAATAAATAATGTGGAAATGAGCAAATTAAAATGTAAATTAAAAACAAATTCATACAAATTTTCTAACTATTTTCTTTGTGATTTTTTTTTTAAAAACCCGTATTTGCCGAATTCCAGCATGAGGGACTTCTTTCCTATCAAAACAAGTCTGTCCTGTATTAGCAAGTAAGCAGGCCTCTGTCAGTGATGAAAGACTATGGTATCATGCTCAGCGCTGCATATGCTGCATGCGAAGCATGAAAGCCTGAGTTGGATTGTTATAGAGGATAGGCTGTTACCCAAGCAGCAGATCCTTCTCCACGCCACTCAATTAGTCCAATGGAAAGGCAGAGCCGATACGATTGGATACAGCTGGCGTCGCAGAGCTGGGCTAAGGACAGGAGCTCACCCTGTCTTGTGGGGCCGAATTGGGTCTCGAACCCTGGCCTGCTGGTTAACAGGCACAGCGTCTTAATCGCTTGTGCCACCCACAGCCCACCATGTATTGTCATGTATTGGCAGTGTGCTTTATTGACAACCATCTGTGTTACCTTGAAAACACAGTATAGTCAAAAGCAGTGGTGGGCTCCAGCAGGTTCATACCTACTCTATAGAACCGGTTCTTAATGAGAGATGGGATATATAAAGTTTAAAAATAGCCATTTAAAAGTGGCTGCCAGATGGGCATTGAACCAGTTGTTCATTTCTTTAAATCCTCTCACTGGTCAAAAGATATATTTCATCCCTTCTTCCCAACTACCTGCCTGCCATATGCAGTGTAGGATATTTTTAAAATGTGTCTCATTCATCTTTCCTTATACATCCCTGTTTTTATGGAAGGTATAGCTTTTCTATACTTAACACTCTTTTTTTGGAGGGGCTGATGTTCAAGGTTGTTCCTTGAGACTCTATTAGGATGTCACTTCGAGAAGTTTGCACTGTTTGTTGCTTAATATCCTTTTTTTCCAAAAAGAACTCCTGGTCATAGAAAGAGAAATAAGACATTTACCAATGTTGAGTATATTATCAGCACTTACATTCTAAAATGAAACCTGGTGAAGTTAAAGAACGTATGAACCTTTGTCACACCATATCTATTTCTATATCTATCCCATATCAAAGGCATCTAACAAAACATATAAAAACTAATATAAACAAGAACAAAATATATAAAATATTTGTGTTTTGAGCCCTTGTTGAAAAGCTAAAAGAGAGGGTTCTCAGTTCTTGTGGGGGGGGGGATTCCAAATTTATGGGGCCACTAAAGCTTGTCCCCGAATTGCTGCCCTTCTCACTTGGGACAAGGACAGGACTTGTAGAAAAGCCCTTTCAGATGACCTAAGAGGGTAGGCAGATATGGAAAGGTGGTCTTTCCACCTTTCCATAGCTTGGACCAAGACCATGGAGGGCTTCAAAGGTTAGAAGTAGCATCATGAACTGGGATTGGAAACAAATGGGCAGCAAGTGCAGTTGTTTAAGTAGTGCACTGACTGGGTCAAATCATAGCCCCATAATCACTTCAGTAAGGGCCGTGGGTGGCGCAAGCGTTAAGACCCTGTGCCTATTAACTAGCAGGCCAGGGTTTCAGACCCAGGTCAGCCCCACAAGACAGGGTGAGCTCCTGTCCTTAGTCCAGCTCTGCGACGCCAGCTGAATCCAATCATATTGGCTCTGCCTTTCCATTGGTCTAATTCAGTGGTGTGGAGAGGGGGGATTTGCTGCTTGGGTAACAGCCTATCCTCCATAACAATCTATCCCAGGCTTTCGTGCTTTGCATGCAGTGTATGCAGCGCCGAGCAGGATACCATAGTCTTTCAAGACTGACGGAGGCCTGCTTTTGCTTTGAATGACTTTAGTGCATTCGGCACTAAATTGCAGTTTTTGTATTTTTTAAGATTACCACCATAAAGTCCTGGTGGCTCAAGAATGGTCTCAGTTGGCACACTGACCTAAGCCTGGTGAACACACTTCTATCAACTGTTGTCACCTGGTTCTCCAGACCGAGATTGAGTCTAGAGCTCCCAAGCTGTTTACCTTTTCTTTTTTAGAGTAAAATCCCATTCAGAGAAGGGGTTTCGTGGGTGGTTTGGTATCTGTATTGAGGAGAGACAGGAGAACCAGGAGAATCTTTTCTGGGTTTAGTTTCAGCTTATTAACTCTCAGATGACACAAGAATCTCATAAAGAAGGCATGATAAAGAGCTTTCTCTAGCTTCATGTCTCTACCTTTGGTATTGAGGTATACTGCCTATGAACATTAAAAAAAATCCATTATCCACTTCCACATGAACCTGGTAGAACCCTTTGTTCTTCATCTTAGGGTGCAATTTTATCCAATTAATGTAATTATGGCCAAGTTAATTTTTTTCCCTGAATTTTATTTATGTGTTTATTTTTCAGTTGTATTAATTAGAATAAATGTTAGCATCTATAGCTGCGATCATAACCTGCAGTTAGGCCAGCCTAAGCCCCGCCATGTCCTGTGCTGACCTGGGGTGTCACAAACATGCTGTAAGGCACTTCTGCACCATTCCTGGGGATGAGTTAGGCCAATGCACAGACATGCGCTTGCCTCCCTCCATCATCATGGGAAGGGGAAGACCAATGAGTAATGCCAGTCTAGGTTAGGATTGTACCCCATGTGTAATAACTCCTTTGTAATAATAACAAAGTGTATTACACTTTGTGTAATAACAAAATAATGCATTTTGACTAGTCCTACAATCCAGAGAAACTACGGGAAGACATAAGAGGCACTTACTTTGGATTGCTCTACACATTTCTCATAGGTTTCTCATTGGTGGCATTGCAACTACATCAGTGTAAAAGGTCCCATAATTAATCGGGATTGTAGCCTATTAGTCATTTATTCATCACAAGCATTCTGACCATTAGAATTCCTGACAGAATTCAAAGACAGTATGATTCAAAGGATGTTGAAACCATAATGGAAAGGATAGACACTATTCATCTCTAAACATGCTCCATTACCTAACCTAACTGTTTTATGATTTATGTTTCTTGTCACAGGTAAGGGGATGATGTTGAACTCCAGCTTAGACATTTTTATTTTTAGAATGACCTATAGTTTTACTTACCTGGATCATGTCCAGCTTGGTCAACAATGGCATTTCCTTCAAAGGACCATAATGTGGCATGAAGCACTGTTCTGCCATGTTTGAGATGCCATACAACATTTCGTTTAGATTTTGTTTCTGCAAAAGTTTAAGAAAGAGAGATTAGGGCCTTTCGCATCACATAGACCTACTATCCTATAGATGCTGCTAATCACATTATCACACTAATAGCCAAATCTAAGCTTCCAGCAGGAGCAGAAGCACCAGAGCATTTACTGCTATATCCAGTGGACATTGAAAAGCTGCCATAATTTTTGGCCCCTTCCTCTGGACAAAATCCCAAGCCCTGCAATAGGCTTCTCAAATTTGCAGCAGGATTTTGTTAGCACAGTTAAGACACTGTCTTGGGCAGCCGTGCTATGAACCTGAGTGACTCCATCTTGAAAGTATTACCCTGCAGTAGAGCCATCTGGGAGGCGCCACTGGTCTCTGGAGCTGGCTGAGAGGAATGGCCAGGTGTGAATAGCCTCCTTTGAAGTAAGATAAAATCCAGTGTTTGGCCGGATCTCGCAGGATGGCTGATAAAGCTTTTATATTATAAAACTATTATAAAATACCTGAGGATTAAACAAGAGGGGGGATTCCTTTGTGTGGACCTGCAAGAGCCATGTCCTCCAAAGCAATGAGATGGAGCCTATGGGACTGCCTGCTTACCTTATTTGTGTGGTGATTGGTTCTAAAATAAACTTGACCTTTAGTTCAGAAATCCTGTAGTTGTGTCACTACTTAAAGGTAACCCAAACAATGGACCCTCTAGGGAAGCAAGTGTGGAGTCTGATCAGGTGGATCCAGAAAGTGGTCTAAAGTCAGCTCCAACTTGCATCTCAGTGCCTCTGAGCAAGTGCAGAGTGTGAAATCTCTGGCACTTGGCTAGCAAAGAGGCTTTTCAGGGACTTCTGACTCATTGAATTGGTCCCAGAAGCACCCGGTTCTGAACTGAAAGCCAATCAGAACAGAACAGACACTCTATGTTGGGCTTTTCAGAATATGGAATGGAGTTCCATATATGGTGGAGCAGTTTGGTCCCACCAGTGGTGGTCCATAGGTCCCACCCCAGTTCCCGCTCCCTCCTTCACTCTGCCCACCTCCCATCCCTCCAGAGGCTGCACCACTGCCTGGTGGTTTCACTTATTCCACCCCCACCCCCGGCAGCAGTGTGTCTTTCTCCTGATGCCTGGAGCAGGCCCAGTGCCAGTACTCCCTTGTTCATCAGATTTCCATAAATACGCTTTATGGCAAGTTTAAACCACCCAGCATAATGCTTAGGCTCAGCACCAGTGATGAAATTGTTTAGGATTGGGCCTTTAACCAGCAGCACATGAAAGTGCTGTCTGGATTTGTCTGTAAACTAACTGTAAAGGGACAGAGGAATAAATTGATATAAAATATTCTTCCACAATTAAATTCGGCTGTTGAGATACTGCCAAGTTTGAGCTTTCTTTCCATCATCCTTGTAAGCAGCTCTGCTGGAAGAAAAAATGGAGAGTGGGGCAGGGGTAAGTACAAAGGGACCTACCTGGTATCTTAAAAAGCTGGCCTCCCAGTTAACTTGATCCTCTGCCAGTACATTTGTCTGTTGTATTGTGTGGGATTTGTCCTGAAGCTGGGAAATTCTGGTAAGCAGAACCTAGAAGAGGGAATTAAAAAATGGGAACACGCTGTAGTTTGCGTGAGGAAAACCTAATGTATGTAGGCAATTCCTCCACCCATATATGCACAAGCAATTCACACATGTGGCCTTGTGAAGATACACAATAGATAAAAAAGGCAACAAGTTGGACCTTGACACACAATAGATAAAAAAGGCAACAAGTTGGACCTTGACACACAATAGATAAAAAAGGCAACAAGTTGGACCCAATTCAGCAAAGATCTATGAGTAGATTGTGAGGAAGGAACTCTCACAGCAGCTTGCAGAATGCTCTTAATGCATTTCAGAGTGTGAATCCTTTTGGAAAAGGGACCCATTAGCTTTTAATTTTTTCATTTTTCTTTGAAAACCACTTTGTGAACTTTTTAGTTGAAAAGCGGTATATAAATACTGTAGATAGACAGATAATGTAGTTTAAAATGAGTTTAAAATCCTGTTTAACAGACCGACTTGATCTTATCTGAACTTTCAAGGGATTGGTGGTAATTTCCATGTACAATCAAACATGAAATGAGACATCATGCTTCATCAAAGTACATGCAGGATAGATAACATTAGAGAATCATAGAATCATAGAGTCGGAAGGGATCCAGTGGATCATCTAGTCCAACCCCCTGCCTGTAGCAGGAAATCCTTGTCTTGTGGAGACCCAGGTCTCAAACCCTGGCCTGCTGGTTAACAGGCCCAGTGTCTTAACCACTTACGCCACCAGAGGACTTACAATTTTAGATGTATCATGTTCCACCTGTAACATCTCAAATTCATGCTGTGTTTTCTCCAAGTTTTGCTGAAGGCTCAACAAATTTTCCATCAACATCTGGTTTGTATACAGCAGTGTCTGGTGCCTTTGTCTGAGGGTATCAATCAAACCCTCTTCTCCAGATTCCAAATAGCCTGCAAATGGACACAAGAAAGATACATTACAAATGGGAAATCCACATGCCTGCATTGGATGATCTGATCAACTGAAGTGCTCCAATCTAATGCTTATAGTTGAGCCCGGGTACTAGCTTGAGCCAACTGCATCACGTGTGAAGGGAACCTGCTCATTATATCCAGCCATTTAAAACGTTCAAATATCCATTTAAAATACACAAAAGTGTTATTGTTAGTCTGAGAGGCTAACAGGCTAGTTAGCTAGTTCGTTAGTCTGAGAGGTTAGTTAGGGCTGTGGGTGGTGCAAGTGGCTAAGGCACTGTGCCTATTAACCAGCAGGCCAGGGTTTGAGACCCGGGTCAGCCCCACAAGACAGGGTGAGCTCCTGTCCTTAGCCCAACTCTGCAACACCAGCGGGATCCAATCGTATCGGCTCTGCCTTTCCATTGGACTAATTCAGTGGCATGGAGAGGGGGGATTTGCTGCTTGGGTAACAGCCTATCCTCCATAACAATCCAACCCAGGCTTTCGTGCTTTGCATGCAGCGTATGCAGCGCCGAGCACGATACCATAGTCTTTCAAGACTGGAGGCCTGCTACTATAAGTCTCCAGGTGGCTATTTTATGATATGAAAGACAGAGCTGAAATTGATAAAAAGATTTCCCAAGGACATAAGAAAAGGAAATTACTTACTAGCAGGCAACATGTGGGTAATCTTCTGTAAGAAATCTTCAATCTTCGTATAGTTTGCCATCTTCTTTTGTAGCTTTTTTAGTCTGAAGAAATAGTTAGATATGAGAGTTCTTTACTATGATGATGATGACTACTAACATTACTGACTACAAAGAAAGTTCTATATAAAATATAACTTTCATTATGCCAAGATGACTCTCAACTGTGTCTACTGTTTGTAGAATAAAATGTCTACACACTGACTGATATTCCAACTTCCATTGACCATCTAGTCACTTGCCAGAACCACGATGAACCGAACCAGGATGAACCAGGTGCCGAACCAAATTCCCCCCCCAAGTTCCTCAAAATTCCTGTCCCCCAAACCAAACTTCCTACCCGGTTAAAAAAAATGTAGGACACCCCAAAATGTAGGACATGTTAAAATAAAGCAGAAATATATGTATTGATTTCTTGTACTTAATTTCAACACTTTTAAAATTGAAAACCTTCTAACATGCATGGTTCTGACCCAGACATGTAACACGCCCTCAAAGCAGTTTGCAGAAATAGAAGCCACATGCAAATGACTTCAATGTGCATGATTCTGACATGTAAGATACCCTCAAAGAAGTTTGCAGCAACACAAGCCACAGGCAAGTTACTTCAACATACATGACTCAGACCCAGACATGTAAGATGCCCTCAAAGCAGTTTGAAACAACACAACCCATGCAAGTTACTTTAACATACATGATTGTGACACATATATGAAAGATGCCCTCAAAGCAGTTTGCAGCAACACAACCCATGAAGGGGAAAGGAGGTGGGAGAGGTAAGTAGGGAAGGAGGAAGGGGTGGGAGAGGTAACTAGGGAAGGGGAATCTTGGTGGGGGCACTTACCTGGGTGGGTGGATGGTAGCAGCGGAGCGGCTGCTGGAGAGCCAAGACAGCCAGCCAGATGGAGGCAGCGCAACAGCCACCAGAGAGCCAGACCGGCAACAGAGTTGGCCCAGCAGCCACAGGAGAGGCAGGACTGGCTGTGGGATGGCGCAGAGGGTGCTTCAGGGGATGCGGAGCCCCTAAATCATCTGCAGCTGAGGTTGCAGGCCATGAAGCAGGGGAGGGACCTCCGCCTCAGTGGATGTTCACTCTGGGAAACTTAAAATGGCTGTGAAAATGCCTGGGAATTCCAGAGAGGGTTTCTCCCCTTCCAGTTTGCCCCCCTTTTCTGGGGGTCGCCAGGCATTTCCAGTCATCTGATCAGCCTGATCAGGACCAAACCTGCTACCTTTCAGGAAGGTGGCTAACTCATATGCCTTCAAATTAGACCCTGATACATACAAATCTGCTCAAATCAGCCTCAATTGTGCCCACAACATACCTAAATTGGAGTTTGTCAAGCTCTTCTTTGAGATTCTGGATCTCATACGTCTTTATTTCGTTGAGTTGTCGTTCCTTATGGTACTTCTTGACTGAATACCTCACCTTCTCATCACAACTTTGAAGGTAAGGGTCAAAGTAAAGAATTCTCATCCTGTTCTGATGACAGAAAGAGAGAGAAAGAAATAATAAAGAATGCAGCAATTTAATCATGATTTATAAGGAGCAGTGGCGTAGCACTGTGGCTAGTTCACCTAGCCCAGTGCAAAGCTCAAAATGTTGCCCTGGAAAGTGATGTCACAACCAGAAGTTGTGTCATCCCCGGGTATTTCAAAATAGAAAATCGGGAAAAAAACAGCTGTTCACCACCCATTTGCTCTGCAAGTGGCATAAGCACCTATTTGATATCTGGAGTTGAAGAAGATTTTGTTGCTTCTTCCTCCTCCAGCAACAACAAAATCAAATTTAATTAATTAATTAAAAAATTGAAAATTGTGTCCCCTATTGGTTAAGCAAACTTTGCTGGGGAAAATATTTATTCCTGGGAAGAAATGTTAGCTGCCTTTGGGAAGAAAGGCGTAATACAAATCTAATAATAAATATAAGAATAGCACCACTTCAAAATGCCTGTATACCCACTTAGCATGGTAACAGTTTTATTATTTCTGTACTGTATATGATATATGTACTGAGAGCTGATCTATATAAACACTTTATTAGGTTCATACAGTATCAGAATTACATCTCATTGGCTCTCAGAGCAGTCGGTGTCATAGGAAAGTCTGAGTTAAGAATATCCACTTTTTATTTCATAGGCTTTTGTGTTTTCATTTTCTGATTAATTGGTCATAACTATTGTTAGGATATAAATATTCCAATGCAGTTTAATTGCATTTTACATAAAATTATCTTCCCAATGATATAACATGATGGTATTATCATTCATACATACCACGTTTTTCACAATTTAGCCACTAGTGTCAAGCTCAGCTTGTAGCCCCCCTAAAACCTGTAGCCCGGTGCAACTGCACCTCCTGAACCCTCTTAGCTACACCACTGTTAAGAATCAAGTCCCCCATGGAAAGAAAGGGATTTTTTTAAGAAAAGGGAGAAAGATTAACCTCTACCATGGTCTAAGAAAAAAATAAATAAGACTAAAGTCTGTTTCAGATACAATACTATGCTGCAGGAATTGGTATAATAATAAATGAAAATTTAGAGTTCTGTGCTTTACATAAAATTTCCAATATTGTTTTTATCATTTTGCTTTATTCTTTGTTCTTTTTTCTTTATATATTTTTCTTTCAGATAAAATCAATACAAATAAAAAAAATAAAAAATGAAGTTTGCAATAGTAAATACTTTAGAATAGTTATTTTGGAGTATTAAAAATATCCAAGCACTAAAGGGAACTGACCATTGCAGTTACAGTGCACTTCTAGGCATAGCTACTGAATTCAGTGGATCTTACTTCTGGGTATGTTTGGGCAGCCTTGCAGCTCAACCCTATCCTTTCCACATCCCCACTGATACAGTTGTGTCAAAAAGCCTCCCACTCCATCCAAGGGGTGGAGAAGTTCCAGAGGCTCTGGAGAAGGGACACTATGGGTGCAGTGGTGGGCTCCTGCAGGTTCGCACCTACTCTATAGAACTGGTTGTTAGCGAGAGATAGGCCATAAAGTTTAAAAATAGCCATTTAAAAGTGACTGCCAGATGGGCAGAGAACCAGTTGTTAATTTCTTTGAAGCCCATCAATGTATGGGTGCATTCCTAAACATGTTTACTCTGAAGCAAGTCCCATTGTGTTCTAGGGGAATTACTCTCAGGAGAGTGTGTATAGTGCAGCCTATTTCAGCTTATAGTTTCTTTGAACGTAAGAAGTTGATAAATGGGGTATTCCAGCTGCTATCAGAGGAGACATCCAGTGGAAGCTGACACTGCCCCTAAACATGGCCGTGCCCTAAACATGCCTTCTGCCCTCTCCCAATTCCACCCTTCTCAGCCCTCTCCACCTATCTACTTGTTTCAGTGGGCACTCTGTTCTTCACTGTGTAACTGAGGGGACATGTGCAGGATCAGTACTAGAGCATTCATGACCACAAAAGGATTTAATGTGGTTTTCAGCACAGTATGGATCAGACAATCCCAGGTGCCAATGGGGGTCCTATGCAGAGCGGATGACTCTAGTCTGATATTAGTTTGAAGCTCCGTGAAGACCGCCTGGTTCTTGGCAACATCTTCTTGTCCATCAGCTTCCCTACTTGCCTGCTCCAAAGCCACAATCCCTGACACTCTCACTGTGCGCAGGTGATGTGATACATCCTATATGAATTTGTCTGAGACCTTTAAAAAAATAATTTAGATTCATGGCTGTTATCACATCTTGTGGGAGGAATTCCTGCAAATTACTTACCGGTACATACAATACACTAAAGTGCTTCCTCTTGTCAATCCTAAATCCTACTTCCAATGGGCTCCACTATATGGGAATTGTGAGCAAGGAAGACACATTTTTTTGACGGGGAGAGACTGGGATGGAGCAAAATGGTTACAAAACCTTCCCTTCATAGCAAAGGTGGTTCTCCTTCTCATACACTTTTGCAATCACTTCTGCTGATGTGATGATACCCAAGAATTCCCAGAAGATGCGTACTATGTAAAGAACATGCTCCTATTTCAAAGATGATTGGCAGGAAAACAAAAGCAAAAACAAAACAAAAACCATGGCAGAAGCCACAAAATGGGATTTGAATTGAAAGCAACTACAGGCAACCCCACTTTTTGAAGGTTTGTTTTCTGAGGGTTCTGCTCTTTTAACACCTTTAATTTACACCCAGAAGTAATTCATTCAACACATGTTTCTCTCTTTCAACCTTTCTCTGCCTTTCTAGTGGCTAAAATTGTCTTCTCTGATGTGAATTTGCATGTCATAATGGTGATCAAACTGTTTTGGTATTTCCTTCTGATTTTCTCCGGTAAATAACCGTCAGTCAGACAGGTAAGATATTCATTGCCATACATGACTTTGTTCATTTTTGCGTAATTTGAAATGTATTTTGGCTACGTCTTAATAAATATGTATGATTTAGGCTTTTGCAAGTGATGTTTATGTCTTTTTTGGTGGCTGTTTTGCATTTGCAAGCTGAAAAGGTTCCACTTTTCAACAAATTTCAGTTTTGGATGGTGCTCCAGTTCCTACTCTGTCCAAAAAGTGGGGGATGCCTGCATTTATGCGCTAGATAAGGTGAAGACACAATGTGAGTCCAGAGTGATTGAACTTTGTATACACAATATTATTTTCTGCTGGCTCTAGCATTTCCCCTAGTCAATCAGTCATGATCAAGCTATGCCCAGAAACCAGTTTGCAGTCCAGGGCTTGGTTTCAAGTGCCCTTGTCACAAAAGGGAGGGGGGGTGGAGGACTTCCAGTGACCACCTGCCCAGATCCAGGGCCTGTTCCAAGCACTCACTCCCTTCCCATCCCCAACTCTTCCAATCGGTTTATCCTGTAGCATGGTGGGACAGATTGGTAGATCTAGGGGCTGCCAATGTTTTTGGCAGGAGGGCTACATCATCTCTCTGACAGTGTTGGGGACTGGTTTACAGTGTTTACATTTCAAATTTGAATACATTTACACAAGGGTATCACTACGGTTCATGTCATCCAGTGCAGGAGGCCAGCGTGACACCCCCATACGTTGGGCGGGGCAAAAATATAAATGGGGGGCATGGTTATGTGCCATTGCCCCACCTCCACTGGTTTTTTTAAGCCATACATTTTAATAAGGTGATTTGTTTCACTGCATTCTGCTGTAAATTGCACATTCAAAGGTGTATAACATGATGGGATTATTTCTACAAACTATGATTTTAGCCACTTAGTTCACATGTTGCCACCCCCTTCAAGGGTTCCTCCTTTCTAACACCCTAGTAACATCCCTGATTGGGACCATTTTGAAAGTTTTGTGCTCTCCTGGACTGATCTTCCACTCCAGCCAAGGCATGCCTGGTTACTTACCAGTAAACACAGCTGTGCAGTTCACATCCATTTTCAGTGAATTTCAATGAAATTTTCAGGGACCTCCTTATGGGGTGATTTGTGGGGTCTGTGTTCATTGCATCAGGACAACTCTAGTGTCCTTAGATTCCTCTTAGCCTGTCCTTTCCAATGAACTATGGCACATTTGCCTACTTGCAAGTAAAGCTGCGATATGAGTCACTTTCACTTTCCATAGAGTTCAATGAATATTTTTAATTTTTAGTTTGGGGTAATCTTTTGATAGGAAGGAGATATTTCAAAACTGATTTTTGTATTTGATTCTGCTCTTCAATTTAAATCCAACAGTAAATGACACAATGGAGTTTGCTGCTCCATCACAAAGTTGCAATTTTTAGGTCCCTCAGTGCATGTCACCCTCTCTCAGCGCGTCACCCGGTGCGGACCGCACCACACGCACCACCCTGGAGACACCATTGCATTTACATAAATTTACATATAAGAATGTATTGGAGTGAATTATAAGGCTTGCCCAAAGGCTGGATAGAAGGGTCTTTCTGGGGGCCACATTGAGGCTCGCTGGGGTCGCATCTGGTTCAGAGACCCCAATCTACACTGCTGTTATCAGCCCAAGCAATCCAATTTCCAGAGGGGTATTTTGTGCAGTACCCCTTCCCAGGATTTAAATGCAAGGATGTTAAATACTCCCAGTAATGCCATGTTTAGGCTGAGAGTCTAGATTTAAGACATCCCAGCTCCAGATGTGAAGGACAAATTAACATAAACAAAACCCAATATGCCTAGATTATTTTTGGTCCCTTCCCTGGTTCTTTCCCCAGGGCTCTCCCCAGCAGCTTCCACTTTGAATATCAGAAAGACGCTATCTTATCCAGTCTGAAGCATTTCAGAGTCATGGGATCCTCAACCACAACTGCTTCACCACAGTCCTCAACAAGATGCAAAGAGATACTTACATCTTTTGATTTCTGGATGAATTTTTCTGTTCGCTTGGCCAGTGCTTCCATCTTCTGGCTAAACTCTTGCTTCTTCTGAATCAGTTCAGCAGTAACCTCGTTGAGTTCGGCTTCTTTACGCAGACGCAAAGTGCATTGTAATGTTTTCTTATCAATCTGAAGAATATCACTGGGGATCTACAAAATGAATGATGCTTTTATACTGTTGCCAAACATTTAGGGAAGTGGAGGCTGGTTTACAGACCACATACTGTATGAATATTTACTGACTACCTATATATTTCCAGTTATTATCAATCATAAATAGTAGTTCCAATGTACAGCCTATAGTGGCAAAAGTTGTTAAAATGCTGTGTCTGTTAACTGACAGGTCAGGATTCAAGTTCACTGATGGGGTGAACTCTTGTCCTGAGTCCAGCTCCTGCCAAACTAGCAGTATGAAAGCATATCAATGCAAGTAGATAAATAGGTACCACTATGGTTGGAAAGTAAAAAACAGCGTTCTATGCATCGGTCATGCCGGCCCCATGACCACAGAAGCATCCTCAGACAATGCTGGCTCTAAGACTTTGAAACAGGGATAAGTACCGCACGCTACAGTCAATCATGACTAGCAGTACAACCTGTGGGAGACACCTTTACCTTTTAGTTCCAATATGCTCATTTTTTCTGACCTTCCAGCAACATAGTTTCTAAGTGTTTCTCAATCAGTAGTACAGATACCACCATTGGTACTTGAGGTAGAGTCTGGGGGTACTAGCAAGGCCCCTGGACCCCTGCCACCTCACACAAAACAAAGCATGATAGAAGGCTTGGCTCAGAAGGCACAGTCCAAAGCATGTTTTTCCATGCTCAAAAAAGCTGTTCCATTTATCCTGAGCCTCTTACTGGTATTTGTTGTGTTGCCTCCAGCCTCCCAACCCAGAATGATGGCAATGATGTCATCACCAGTTACTTTTGTGGTATTTTGAGTAGGTAGACCATGCTAAGTGGTACAGTACAGATCAAACCTTGGGAAACGCTAATGTAGATGGCTGTGTCATGCAACTATTTTGGGAATAGTTCCTGTAAGAACTATTCTCAATCCATTAGGATTGGTGATTATCTGTAGGTCCATTATTGCTCTAACTGAGGCTTTGAAGGGAGAGGAGAAATAGGAATGCATAAGCTAAGAGGCTGAGTCTAATCCTTTTGGAGACCTGGCAATTATTGAGCTCCGTCCTCTTTCTGTCTTCTTCTGAAGGATGAGGGCCTAACCTCCTTCTACCCTGACTAGAAACCTGTGTAAGGTATACCATATTTCCCCAAACTCCTATGGCCCACCTGCAAAATATTCACCACACTGGAAGTTAATGTCACAGCTGAATGGACAGTGCATAGATCCATGGTGTCTATTGCCTCACTGACTACAGGGAGCAGCTATAGACGTGGAGAACTCATGATTTGCATGCAGAACATCACAGCAGGGACAAATTCGTAAATAAATTACAAGTATAAAATGTGTAATTAACCTTATGGATGATGGGAATGTGAAAAACATTTTCATCCTCTTCTTCCCTGTTAAATAAATCACCATATTAGAATCATTGTCACTTGTCTACAACATCCAGTTGTATTAATTATTATTAATAGTTTTTATGTACATGTGTATCCTTTATCTTCAGGAGTTCCATTATGGAACCCCCTGCAGATAGCTGAAACCGCATATATGGGTGAAAGCCTGTCCACAGTCTGGAAGGGCTTCTGAGCTCAGCAGAGGGTGTACACAGTGGTGGGATTCAAATAAATTAACAGTTTCTGTGTCCTAATAACCTAAATTAACAACAGATTCTGTGTTCATAGAACAACAGGTTCTATGTCCCATTAGTAACCAGTTCTCAGAACCAGATGCTCATCAGCAAAGGGTTCTATAGAACCTGTGAGAACCCCCTGAAGCCCACCACTGGAGACTTCTCTTGGGTTCAGACTGAGCTTTAAAGCTCAAATTATGTGATTTCCTTTTTCACAGAGAAATTGAGGTTTTCAATGCTTCCAGACTGCATCTGCCCATCCAAATCCTCCTCCAAACCACCCCCAAATAGCCCATGCCACAGAACTACCTGCTCTTGTGGGGTGCCTTTGAGCCACGATTTTCTGCATGGGGCTTCTGGCTGTTTGTACTGGCAGCCCCAGCATACATGACAGTAGTGAGGTTTTTGCACCAGCTTGGTCTGGGACTTATGTTGGTGTACTGCAAGATCCACCACTGTGAGCCTTGGATACCAGACACTGCTAGCATGGAAATCAACAATGCCTAGCAATGAGGGCAAGTAGCATCACAATGACATCTCTATGGTGTCTCCCTGCTTCATACATCAACATCCATATACAAAGAGAAAATCCTTTAACATACAATCACACAACACAGGGGACATTCCCCCTTTCAAATTAAACCTTTTGCACTCCACACTGTCCCAACTTGCTTTCTTGTTTTGCTAATGGTTTAATCATTTTTATAATAAAATTTAAATAAAACCAGTTATATTATAACCACAAGCATGGTTCCTGACCCAGGAAGTACAATCTCTTCTCCCTGCACACACTACAGTGTGTGTTCTGAGTGATTCTAGTAAGAACCTTAGAAGTTCAGTATTTTCATGGAAGGGGTTTGTTGTCCAGAATGGTCCCCAGTGTGTGACCTCACACTGGGCAGGTGGTAACAGATATAATTGATGGTAATATGCTATACAACATGGCTGACAGGCACAAGACAAAGGAAAAGACATAAACAACAACACAGCATTCCTTGAGAGAAGGGGGGAGATGGAGAAAATTGAACATCTTTGATAATGCCAAGGAACAGGGGTCCACAAATCCCTTTAATCCCTTTGGAATAGATAGATACATACATAATCTACCTATATAACATCTACAAACAGGGCTTTTTTCTGGGGTTTCTTGCTGATACTCAGTACAGTATCCACCTGCCCCACGCAACAGCTAATTAATAGTCATATAAGGATGACTAGCTATACCACTGTGGTGGCATACTGTGGTGAGTACTGGCATCTTTTTCCCAGACAAAAGCGCTGTCTATCCATATAAGATTGAAGGTCACTGTCTCACTCACTGACTCACTCACTTCACTCATCAACACTCAGCCAAAACTTCTGGACCTAGAAGCATGAAATTTGGGAAGGGTGTTTCTTCTGTGATGGAGGCACCCACTAAAAACCAGTTTTTGGAAATTCAAACTGGAAGAGGTGAAAAGGGGCACAACATGTTTTTTTCCCTATTCATTGAAGAATTGCTGACTGATCAACATCATCCCCCAACCTCTGGACCCAGAAATATGAAATTTGGGGAGGGTACTCCCTCTGTGACATGAGCTCTCACTTAGAAGCAATTTTCATAAATTTAACTCTTAAGGGAGTGAAAAAGGGTGCAGTGTTTTTTCGTCCCTATACTTAGCACTGATCAACAAAACTTGCACCCAGAAGAATGAAATTTGGGGAGTGTATTCCTTTTGTGATGTAAGGACTACTAGGAACCAATCTGGTGCACGGGGTGGTGGTGCATGAGGGATGGTGCACAAGCAGGGGGATGGTGTACTGGAGGGATGGTGCACCAAAGGGGATGGTGGTGCATGGTGGGATTGTGGTGCATGGGGGTATGAACCTGTACCTTCCAAGTCTGTCCACAGACAGCTAATTCCAGTTTAGTGTAATCCATTCATTCTATAGCGTTACAAGCCATAGATTTGCATAGTGCCTCATGCCATCTGAATAGACAGGTAGATGTTAGAAAGCATCCATCAAACAGAAAAAAGCTGTTAGAAAATAACCTCATGGCAAACCAGAGTCCCAGCATGAGTAAACAAAACTGGAATGTAAATCCAATCTGCGATTACACACGTTAATCCTCCAGCTGTGTTTTGCAAAGGATCCTTTACTATTCCAGTAAGTAGTGTTTCCTCCTGATCAAAAAGAACAAAAACCAACAGCCCCTACTACTCTTTTGCCATTAAGTGCAGCCTGAAGCTCAGAAATGAGAAAAACGTTTTGACTCATATTGGTCATTAATTTATTTATAATATGTCTGCCATGCTGTTCCCCCCAAACAATAGGGCGCACAGTGTGACATAAACAACATATACCATAAAAACAAATCATGATAAGAATTGGCATTTAAAAATAGATAAAATACAATACAGGTGTCCCCCTGCCATATTCACAGATCCAGTATGTGAGGTATCAATTATTCATGGTTCAAAAATCCCCCATTGCACCCTCCCATGCCCAAATAACTTATCTGTTCTTTTCTGACTCCAGAATGCAGTATCTGTGCAGTATCTTAGCTGTTCCTAGCATTGCGCTTTTCTGGATAGAGTTTCTGACATTTTTCCTGGAATCTGTTGGAGCCATTCTTTCAGCTTGGGTGTCACAGCCCCTAGTACTCCAGTCACTATTGGGATCACATTGACTTTTATTTTCCACATTCTTTCTAGTTCCTCCTTCACACAGACACACAAACAGAGAGAGAGAGAGAGAGGTACCTTGTAAGACAAACGCTTTGTAAGAAGTATGCTTTGCAAGACAAACTAAAATTTCTAAGGAATTCTGCTTTGTAAGACAAACAGTGCCTTGTAAGACAAACAGTTTTGGCAGAGTTTGACAAACAGTTTTACAAGGAAAATTTGTTGTAAAATACTGTAAAATATGTAAAATTGAGGGATATGCATTAAGAGGAACAGCAAGAGGTTATGGAGGAGAATAACATCCTCCTTGTTATGGAGGAGAATAAGGAGGAGGAATCCCTCACATCCAATGAGATTAAGGACCTTTGCAAACATGAGGTGTGCAAATGTTATAGAAAATCACCACCCAAATAAAGCTGAAGGAAGTGCAAGTGATGAACCTTCAGTGACAATGCAATGTTACATTTCCATGAAATCCTCAAAAGAAGACCAAAGTGAGTGTCATTAGAAGGTTCCTTGTGAAAGTTGCTCAAAAAGACACCAGTGACTTTTAGTGAAAATTAGTCATCCTTGGTCTTAAAGATTTTTCTTTTCTGTTTTACTGTATAGTATATTACAGTGTTTTTATTAATATTACAGTAATTGTGTTCTGTAATATATTACAGTGTTTTGAATTCAATTATAGTGTTTGGTCATCATTTTTACATCCAGTTAATATTTTTATATGAATATTTTTGGGGTGTGGAACCTATTGTCTGAGTTTCCATTATTTCCTATGGGAAAATCTGCTTTGTAAGAAGAATGCTTTGAAAGACAAACATGCATCATATATATATATATATATAAATTTTGGTGAGTAGTGGTGTCACACCTACATTTTTTGCACTTGCAGACGGACATGCCAGGTTACAGGGAGAGAAGAAGCACATTGACCTTCCATCACACTTGTAGGGGTAATTGGGAATGTTTTGTGTGATCCAATTTATTATTGCTTCCTGCCTTTGATCGTTTTGATGAAAGATGGAGTAAACATATTCTTGAATGAATGAATGAATGAATGAATGAATGAATGAATGAATGAATACCGACCGGCTGAATATCCAAGACCAGTGCAACGGCAGGCTGGTCATCCACTTTGTTTTTTCCCCAGCTCTAATAGGATCACACTGTCTGGTTGGCTCTTACAACTTTAAATAAGGCAAGAGATTTACCAGTCATAAGGCAGGCAAACGTGTTTCACCTGACTGTCATTCTTTCTGAAATTAAGGTATAGGTCTTCCATGCCTAAAAAAGTGACTAGAGTTTAGGGAGGATTCTGGACATTGCTGTAATGCAACATTAGAAAATACTGCATAAGAAGTAAACATGTCCAAAATTTAGAGGACAGAGATTTGTCCAGTCTAATGTAAAGCACAGTTTGGCATTCTGTGAGCCACATTTCAGACAGTGAGCTAAACAGACATACCCACAGATATAGCAGCTGCAAATTGTTTTTCAAATCCATCCTGGGCTTTCCAAAGTTGACTCCACCAGCTGGGTTTATAAGCCTAGCTGTTATTCATGGTAGTTTGTAGATAGACTCCATGTCATTTGTGTGATGTTTCATAACCTCCTATAACTTCACCATTTCAACACCCACATGGTTTGCTGCTTTGGCAAACCTTGCTCCAGTTTCTCATGAACAAATGGTGGAGTGTGGACCTTGAATTATGCCAAATGTTTCTTGAACAGGTGAAAGCGTGGAATTTCCACTGTGTAGTTACACATTTTAGCATAAAAACTCTCTTGCTCTCTCCAATGCTCCCTGGGAACTGCTTTAATGCCATATTAAAATTCTATACTGTGGAAAGTGGCAGCAGTGAATCTAAGAGTCCCGATGGATGAAGCCCATCTAGTCCAGCTTCTGGTAATTCACAATGGTCAGTCAGATGCATCACAGTGTACAGAAGACAAGATTTATTACTTTTTTTCTCTTTTTAATTTTATTTCTTTTAAAAAAAATTATTTCCTGTTTCTAAACCAGGATGTTGCATATACCCACCCTCAGGGGTGGGCCTGGCCTCTCCCAAGATCTGGTTTGCCGGAAGTGGGAGGGTCCAGGCCAGGGTCAGGGGGCAGGGAGGGTCAGGGGGCAGGACTGGGGAGGGGCGAGGGGCGGGGTGACATTGGCGCCTGCGCAGTGCCTGCCTAGAATCTGGCAGGCCGGCTTCTAAGCAGGCTCTGCGCAAGCGCCGACAGCGACGCTTGTGGAGAGCCTGCCTAGAAGCTGGCAGGCCGGCTTCTAAGGAGGCTCTGCGCAAACGCCGACATCGACGCTTGCGGAGAGCCTGCCTAGAAGCGGGCCTGCCCACTTCTAGGCAGGCGCGGTGGGCGCAAAACATGGTGGACCGAACCGGTCCACTATGTTTTTGCGTTTCCCTGTCGCTGGCGGTTCGCCAGTGGCAGGGAAACAGAAAGGTCCGGTTCGGCGAGTAGGCCTGAACTGGTAAGTGCCCACCACTGCCAACCATGCCTTAAAACCTACGATGGACTTTTCTTCCCGAATTTTGCCCAATCTCATTTTAAAAGCAACTAGGCCAGATGCCATCAATGCATACTAATCACAGGCTGGATAAATAAATATTTTCTTTTATCTAACTACATATTATTTTTATGAAATCCATGAACACCCACCATCAAATGATTCACTGCACTTCAGTAAGAATGAAGTAAATACTCTGCATACGATATGACATTGGAAGGTTTTGGTGAGCTCGGCCCAAAATCACTAAACATGCAAAGCTGTCAAATTCTAGCTCAGTATTCTAGTATTCTCAGTTTTTTAGCTGGCAGCTGCCATCCAGATATACAGACCATAAGAACATAAGAAGAGCTACTACTGGATCAGGCCAAAGGCTCTTCCAGTCCTGAATCCTTTGTCTCACTGTGGCCTACCAGATGCTTCATGAAGCACATTTGCATCCAGGTGCCCTTCCATGCATTTGGCGTTTTGAGGTTGCCTACATCTACATCTATCTATGCGCGCACACACATAAACACACTCCCCTCATGGCTTATAACCTGTGATGGTTCTTTCCTCTTGAGAATTTGTCCCATCGCTTCTTAAAGCCATTGAGGCTGGATAACATCACCACATCCTGTGGCAAGAAGTTCCACAGATTAATTACTCGCTGGGTAAAGAAATATTTTCTTTTGTCTGCCCTAACTCTCCGAACATTCAATTTTAGGGGATGTCCACTAGTACTGGTGTTATGTGAAAGGGGAAAGAGCATCTCTCTATCCACTCTATCCATCCTTTGCATAATTTTGTATGGGCGCAATCCAGAGTAACTACGGGGAGTTCTTGCTCTGGAGTAAGAACAAGTTACTCTGGATTGCAATATGAATTTCCCATAGGTTTTCACTAGGTGGTGCAGTAACTACGGGTGCACGTAATGTCTCTTACGTGCTCCCGTAATTACTCTGGATTGTAGCCTATGTCTTTAATCATGTCCCCCCTCAGCCATCACTTCAGTTTAGAAGAGCTCAAAATGTTGTAGCTTTTCCTTGTATAGAAGGTGTCTCAGACCATCAGTCATTTTGGTCGCTCTCCTTTGAACCTTTTCCATTTCCTCTGTATCCTTTTTGAGATGTGGCAACCAGAACTGGACACAATACTCCAAATTTGGCCTTACCATGAAATTGAATATGGCATTATAATATTAGCCATTTTTTTTCTCAGTGCCTGACCCTGCTGAACATTGGGTCAACATTGGGGAGGAAGATTAAGGACCTGGGGGATACCTAGGTGGTATTCTCATCCATCCTCCCAGTAATTGGCAAAGGTCCTCAGAGAGATAGCAAGATTTTTCAGGTCAATAGCTGGCTTCGAAAATGGTGTCATCGGGAAGGATTTGGATTCTGGGATCACAGGATGAACTTCCTTGAGGAAGGACTCCTAGCAAAGGATGGACTACATCTTACGGGTTGGGGGAAGAGTGTCTTCAGACGGGAGATGGCCAACCTTATCAGGAGGGCTTTAAACTAAATAAGAAGGGGGTGGGTTCCGTCCAAAGGGAACCTAGGAATAAGGAAAATGCTCTGGATGGAAATTGCCAGGGCACAGCTGTAACTCAAAAATCTTTAGAGGGGCCTGGCCTTACAAAAAAGGAGGGAAATGCATTGAGTTGCAACCTCCAGGGCTTAAGTTGCATTTACACAAATGCACAGAGCCTGGGAAATAAACAAGATGAGCTGGAGCTTTTAGCAAGTGAAGGGAAATTTGATTTGATAGGAATAACTGAAACTTGGTGGGATGATTCCCATGACTGGAACACACAATTGGAAGGCTATCAGCTGTTCCGGAGGAACAGAAGTGGCAAAAGGGGAGGTGGAGTAGCATTATATGTCAAGAACATATATACTTGCTCTGAAATCCAGGAGAGTGGTCCGGATATCCCTGTGGAGTGTGTTTGGGTAAAAGTAAGGGGGGAAAATAAGAAACAAAACATTGTGGTGTGCGTCTACTATAGACCGCCAGGCCAAGGAAAAGGAGTAGACAATTTCTTCTTGGAGCAACTGGCAGGCATTGCAAGGAAATATGAGGTAGTAGTAATGGGGGACTTTAACTACCCAGACATTTGCTGGGAGACAAACTCTGCCAAACATGGAAGCTCCAGTAGATTCCTGATGGGCCTGGAAGATAACTTCATGGTCCAGAAAGTGGAGGAAACGACAAGGGGAGGGGCCATCCTTGACCTGATCTTAACAAATCGTGAAGAACTGGTTGATCAGGTCAACATAGTGGGAACTTTAGGGGAAAGCGATCATGAGCTGCTGGAATTTAGAATAATGTGGGAAATAAAAAGAGTGCAGAGTGAAACTTATATGTTGGATTTCAGGAAAGCTGATTTCAACAGGCTTAGAGGAGTCATAGGTGGGATCCCATGGGTTGATGATCTAATGGGGAAAGGGGCCCAAGATGGGTGGGAGCTCCTTAAGAGCAGCTTCTACAAGAACAGTCAGAAACAATTCCAATAAAAAAGAAAGGGGGGAAAATGCTGAAAAAACCAGGTTGGCTCCACAGGCAACTTGGGGATCAGCTGAAGTTAAAGAAAGAGAAGTATAGAGAGTGGAAGACTGGAAAGATCACCAGGGAGGAGTACAGGCAGGTAGCCCGGTCCTGTAGGGAGGGGGTCAGGGATGCTAAAGCTCAGTATGAGCTGAGGCTGGCCAGGGGAGTCAAGGATAACAAAAAGAGCTTCTTTAGATATGCCCAAAGGAACAGGAGGAGAGACGAGGGGCTGGGGCTGCTCTTGGACAAGGATGGACAACAGGTGTCTGGAAACCAGCAGAAGGCGGAGCTGCTCAACTCCTACTTTGCATCCGTCTATTCACAGAAGGAGGGCTGTGCAAATGGGGGGTGCGGGATCATTGACTGATTCGGGGATGTGTTTACATCCCCTAAGAGGTAATGAAAACATGGATGGTGCAGAAGAGCAGATTAAGATTGACAGAGAACTGGTTCGAAACCACTTAACTGGCCTAAATGAATTCAAGTCATTTGGACCGGATGAGCTGCATCCTCGAGTTCTTAAGGAACTCGCAGATGTCCTTGCAGAGCCTCTGTCGATCATCTTTGAGAAATCCTTGAGGAGTGGAGAAGTGCCTGGACTGGAAGAGGGCAAATGTAGTCCCAATCTTTAAGAAGGGGAAAAAAGAAGACCCGGGAAATTATAGACCAGTCAGTTTGACTTCAATCCCGGGCAAGATATTAGAGCAAATCATAAAACACACAATTTGTGCACATCTAGACAAGTGCTCCGTGATCGAAACAACCCAGCATGGATTTACCAAGAATAAATCTTGCCAGACAAATCTGATCTCCTTTTTTGATTGGGTTACGAGCTTACTGGACATGGCAATGCTGTGGATGTCATTTATCTTGACTTCAGCAAAGCATTTGACAAAGTCCCACATGACATTATAATTGGGAAGTTGGAAAAATATGGGCTAGACAGGGCAATTGTTAGGTGGATCTGCAACTGGCTCGATGGCCACACTCAAAGGGTTTTAGTAAATGGTTCTGTGTCAACCTGGAGGTCAGTTTCTAGTGGGGTACCCCCAAGGCTCTGTCTTGGGATCGGTTCTCTTTAACATTTTCATCAATGACTTGGAGGAAGGGATACGGGGGAGCCTGATCAAATTTCCAGATGACACCAAACTGGGAGGAGTAGCAAACACATCAGAAGATAGGAGAAACCTCCAGGAAGATCTGGATAAACTGGAATCCTGGGCTGTAACAAACAGAATGAATTTGAACAGGGAGAAGTGCAAGGTTCTGCACTTAGGCAATAAAAACCAAAAACATAGGTATAAAATGGGGGATACTTGGCTTGGCAGCACAACATGTGAGCGGGATCTTGGAGTCGCCGTGGATCACAAGCTGAACATGAGTCAGCAGTGTGATGTGTCTGCAAAGAAGGCAAATGCCATTTTAGGTTGCATTAAGAGGATTGTAGCTTCCAAGTCACGAGAAGTTCTAGTTCCTCTTTATTCAGCATTGGTGAGACCTCACCTTGAGTACTGTGTTCAGTTCTGGGCACCTCACTTTAAGAAAGATGCAGCCAAGCTGGAGCAAGTCCAGAGGAGAGCGACAAGAATGATCAGTGGGATGGAAGGGAAGCCCTACGAGGAAAGGTTGGGGGAACTTGGAATGTTCAGCCTGGAGAAGAGGAGGCGGAGGGGAGACATGATTGCCCTCTTCAGATACCTGAAGGGCTGTCATACGGAGGAAGGGGCCAATTTGTTCATAGCTGCTTCTGAAAGCAGAACTAGAACCAATGGGTACAAACTGCAAGAAAGGAGATTCCGGCTGGAAATCCGGAAAAAATTCCTGACGGTGAGGGCAGTTCGGCAGTGGAACAGATTGCCAAGGGAGGTGGTGGACTCTCCCTCACTGGGGATCTTCAAGCAGAGGCTCGATGAGCACCTGTTGGAGATGCTCTAGGGGGAATTCCTGCTGCAGGCAGGGGGTTGGACTAGATGACCTACTAGGTCCCTTCCAACTCTATGATTCTATGATTCTATGAATACCTTCATTGAGCAATCCACCAACCTCCCCAGATGCTAACTTATAGTAAAGTTAGGATTCCTTGCCCCAATGTGCATAATCTTTATATTTACTCACCCCCAAATCCAGAGTAACTACGGGAGAACATAAGAGACTTTACGTGCACCCATAGTTACTGCACCACCTAGTGAAAACCCATGGGAAATTCATATTGGAATCCAGAGTAAGTTGTTTCTTACACTGGAGCAAGGACTCCCCATAGTTATTCTGGATTTTGCCCTTACATTAAAATGCATCTGCCATTTTGTTGCCCATTCCAGTATGGAGAGATCCTTCTGGAGGTCTTCACAGTTTCATCTGGTCTTCCCCACTCAGAATAATTTGATGTCATCTGTGAACTTGGCTACCTTGCTACCTTGGCTACCTATGAACTTGCTTAACCCTGTTTCTAGGTCATTTATCAATTGTAATTTATCAATTACATGCAATAATTTGAAATTTAATAAGTAATTGAGAGCACAATCCTAATTATTGCATGTAATTTATTACATATACAACACAATCTTAACCATGTCTACTCAAAAGTAAGACCGATTGTACTCTGTGGGTCTTACTCCTAGGAAAGTGTCTTTAGGATTGTTGTGATAATTTATTACTTACAAGAAGGTTACATGTTGCTTGCTCACAAGGAAAAGGAGGATAATGAAGATTTTTTTTCCAGGGCACCAGAGGATGTGTCCTTGGAAAAGAGGACGTTGTAACCAGTGGTGGGCTCCAGCAGGTTTGCACCTACTCTATAGAACCGGTTGTTAACGAGAGATAGGCAATATAAATATCCATTTAAAAGTGGCTGCCAGATGGGCAGAGAACTGGTTGTTAATTTATTTGAAGCCCATCACTGATTGTAACCCTTGTCCGGGTAAGACAGCATAAGATCGCAGGAAATTTGGCACAATTTTTTTGGCACAAAACATCTGGCCATGCTATTGAGTGCAACCAATTCTCCTTCAAAAATCCTAGGCATGCCACACTGTGTCTCTTATCCGGTTCTATGCCTTATCTGACTACATTAGCGTCAGACTACATCTGACTACAATCTGACCTTATCAGACTACATTAGCGTGGATAAGGAATGCCAAATTTTGGTTCAGTACTCTATACAGTATGACCAATGAAATTTTAATGTTCCAATTAATTACAGATCCTGTTCTTCCGCATGGGATTGCCAACTCTCATTCTAAATTAAAACTGCAAGACCTCGACACTGAAGAAATTGGAACAATGGGTCAATTGGCAGCATATAGATAAGATAGAGACTGAGTTCTTGATATCGAACAACAGGAACACTCTACCTTAGCCAAAACCATATGCTCCCCACTGTATTTTCAAATATCTACTCAGCCAAGTGGAATGTCATCATATATGCTGCAACTGCATAACCCAATGGTAAAAAGAGCCTACACGTTGGCAAGATGTGATGCCTTCCCTTCGGCCCATGGGGATGATACAAGGGAATACTGCATACCGATAGACTCTGTGCATGTGGATTGAACCATATAGAGACACTCAAACATACCTTTTTGCATTGTCCTCTACGTAAGATAGAGCATCAGAGGCATCTAAAACCAATTATGGAATGTTTCATGGATGGCCCAATACAGAGGTGCTGAGAGCGCTCGTATTCTCAAAGAGGGGAGACATCCTGAACAGAATTACCCATTTTGCTTTTATAATTGTAAGCTCTTGGGAAGAAAATCTGTAAGCTCATATAGCCCATTTGTAATTTTATAAATGTAAAATTTATACAGTATGGATTTGATTTAATAAGGTATGGGGCTGATTTTATTGCAATGTATTTATTGTAAATCTTATACCTTATTTTAATTAGTTGTATATTGTTTTTTTCTTCTCATGCCATCAAGAAAGCTTGAGGTGAGTTTGGAGGATCATGCTTAGCCTGAAGATCAGAGGTTGTTGAAGAGAACAGACACTACAATCCCTATAAATCCTTGGGAGTAAATTATGAATGATTCAGTGGGACTGTTTCCCAAGACAACATGGACAGGATCAGACTGCACATCTAGTAATATCACAAGAGATTTGCACAGTGTCCTCCAATATCTAAATACCAAGCACATACTGTACTTTGCTTACAGTCATCTTTTATGAATGTACCCAAAACCCAGAAGGGAAACACATGGTAATTCTTCAGAGGCTTTCTGTGTACACACTGGGAATATATTAGATTTATTTTACTTTAAAAGCACAAGAAGAGTTTTGCTGGACCACACCAAAGGACTCACTAGACCCATATCCTATTTCCCAGGCTGATGTTTCTGGACAAATACAAATGGCATGAAGGGGATAGTCTCACTACTGCTATTTGTCTTTAACAGTACATTCTCATGTATACTGCATCTGTGCTCAGATGTCCTATTTATTAATCATGGCTACTAACTCTGGAAACAGACCAATTATCTATTTTGTTTAATGCCACATCTAGTCATCCTCGAAGCGAGTGGCAAGCACAATTTGTGGCATGAATCCCAGGAGCAAATTATATCTTTATCACTGTTATCTCCCAAGAGCATCCAAACTGTAGGCCCCCATGGTTCTTTCAGTATAGGTATCTGCAGGTCTTCAAAACATACGTCACACATTTTAATTATCAAAAATCCATGCCTGAGTTCCTTACCTGAGTTCTCCTAGCTGGGTCACAAAAACATTTCTCCTGCTGTTTTCCACATGCAGAAAATATTTGGGATCGTGATCCCTTCCCATTGTCAGAGCAGCCATGTTTCTTTCAGAACAAAACCAGCCACTTATCTTGGCCACAAAAGTTTTGTGCGCTGTATTCGCACAGCCTGCAGAAACCTCCTGCCTTAGAAATAACAGGAAGGGAGGAGATATAGGAGGAATTTCGCTTGCGAGCTGCTAAAAGCAACCAAACAAGTGCAACCATGTTGTTTTAATGGAGCTTTTCATTAGAGACATGTGCAGGAGCAGGAAACTCAGATCTAGTTTCAAAATTGGAAGCATAGGGTTCAGTGTGAGAGGTGAGCATGGTGGGTTACTACAGTTACCTTTCTCCATACAGTTGCTTGTAATGTTCCCTTAGCAACCCTGGCACACAGCATGGATCAAGCCCTAGAGTGCAGAATGAGAACTGTCCTGTTTCTCTAGGGAGTTATCTTGAAGACATACCCTATAATCCAGAATAATTGCAGGAGCATGTAAGAGACATTACGTGCACCCGTAGTTACTGCACCACCTAGTGAAAACACATGGGAAATTCATATTGGAATCCAGAGTAAGTTGTTCTTACACCGGAGCAAGGACTCCCCATAGTTACTCTGGATTGCACCCATAGCTACACATCCACCCCCACACACAAATGTGGTGCTGAAGCTATTTAATATAACTATCAAAATTTACCCTCTGTTGTGGGAGTAACCCCCCATGTACCATGCTCCCCATACACCATGCCCCTGTGCACTATTCCTGCCTGTGCACCATTCCCCTGTGCACCATTTCCCCATGCACTGTCCCCCATGCACTATCCCCCCATGCAACATGCACCTTCTCCCATACACCATACTCCTCCCCATGAACCACGTTCCCCTGTGCACCATCACCCCCACTTGTATCAGGCACTGGGCACCAAATCAGTTCATGCTTCTAGGTCTAGCAGTTGGGGCTGAATGTTGATCAGTCAGTCGTCAATGTTAAATATAGGGACGGAAACACTTTGCACTCCTTTCACCCCCTTAGGGGTTAAATTTCTAAACATCAGTTCTTAATGAGTGGTCACATCATGTAAAGAATACCCTGCCCAAATTTCATGCTTCTAGGGACAGGGAGCTGATCAGTCAGCAATTCTTCTATAATGTATAGTATAGGAACAAAAACATGTTCCGCCCCTTCTTGCCCCTTTTTGGTTTGAATTTCCCAAAAATTGGAATGGGAAGGAGATTGGGGAGTGAAGGGTTGGCTGAGGTTGGGATGGAAGCTGGATATGCATCCCCTTCCCAGCCTCAGTCTGCCTTGCCAAATCCACTTGGTCATTTGCCAAACAAGGGAGCCATTAGCAATTAAATTTTTTTCTGCAAACTGCTTTGACAACATTTTGTTGCAAAAATGGTAGAGAAATAATGTTGCTGTTGTTGATGATGATGATGATGATGGCATTCCTGATTTGGCTTGGTGTGGAAGCTGGTGGCTGCTCAGAGAAGGCAGGGATGTGGGGACAATGAACAGAGCTACCTAAGTTTGTCATGGCAGCCAGGGCTAACTGAGATCTTATGCAGGCAAGACCCATTGGGCTCTGGCCCCTTCCCAGCTGCATAACAAGCAAAATTTTTTTCTTTCCTAACTACTTTCTTAAACTGGAAATGTTTGAATAGGGGCAATAATAAAATTTCACTTGTGTTTGGTGGATCATGGTGTCCCTTTGTGTTTCTCCTTCCTGCATAAGACCCAGGCAAGTTATCGCTCACTTTGAGATAAACTTGTCAGCTGGCCAAAAATAGCCCAGCCTCATGCCTTTAATAATAGCAGATGAGCTGTAGAAAGCAACAGTTGGGGCTTTTGATAAGGCAAAACGATAAGCCTCCTCACTGGATAATGGCTGTCAATTAATACAGGAATATAAAGAGGTGAAAGAGTTGGCACCCTGAATAGAGGGCAGGAGGCAGCACATCACATCCTCCCATGTGAATCAACTCCCTATGCAAATCACCCCAAGCGCATCACCCCCTCGTGCACATAAACCACCATGCACATCATCCCCCATGTGCATCATGAACCTATGCACATAAACCCCCATGCGAATCATGCCCCCATGCGCACCATCCCCACATGCGTATCAACCCCACATGTACATCAACCCCCCATGTGTATCAATCCCGCATGTTAACCATCTGGCCCATCCGCGACATCCCCTTGCACTACATTCCCCTGCACAACATCCCCCTACACAAACATCCCCTCATGCGCACTGTCCCCCCTTGCGCACGCATATTTGCAACATCCCCTGTGTGCACCAATCCCCAGGTGCATCATCCTCCCTTGCACACTATCCCAACTTGCGTACCACCCCCCCCCCATTGTATCCTCCCTCCCAATGCATCAGGCACAAGGCACCAAATTGGTTGGATGTCAGCCAGTCTTGCACCCCTTTTCAGGTGCAATTTCAGTGATACCTCGCTTAACAAGTGATCCACATAACAAGCAAAATTTTTTCTTTCCTAACTACTTTCTTAACCACAGGAAAGTGTGGTTAGGATTGTAGCCATATATAGAAGATGATTCCTGCTTTATTCCTGCTTACTTATTTACTTATCCATACTTATTGCTTACATTTTAACTAAATATTTTTTAACTGTGCAAACATGACCAGTGTAGAGATTACCTTTTCTCCCATCTTTTTCATTGCTTTCAACAGATCAATAGATCTTCTTTTTCTATTTACAAGCAGTTTCTCTTATTACTGTACAGTTTGTTTATTCCAGTATTCAGTAACTTCCAGGAGCCTTCCACGTTTTGTTTAGCATATAGTTATTTTTAACTGAGTTTAATGCTCCACAGTCCTGTGGCATGTTGGGCAACAGATACCTTCTAGTGTCATCTGACATTTTCTCCAGACACTTGTACTAAATTTAACTTCTCAAGAGAGATGTAGGGCAAATGGCTAAATATCAGTTTTTCAAAACAAGAGGGCATGAATTCTTGAATCCTTGAAAATAATTTTTTTTAATACTGAACATAAAATCTTTTTAAAAAAATTGTGTCCTTTAAACCAGCATTTCTCAACATTTGTCCCTCCCATAAAACTTCACATGTTCCACCTACTGGAAGTACCACTGGAAATAACTGGTGATGATGGGCAAGTCCAGAATAACTACGGGGAGTCCTTGCTCCTACGTAAGAACAATTTACTGTTTGAATTTACAATATGAATTTCCCATAGATTTTCACTAGTTGGTGCTGTAACTACGCTGACGTAAATGTCTTTTACGTGCCCCCGTAATTACTCTGGATTGTAGGGGATGTCATTAGCAGTTACGTACAGATTGGGAGGCCAAATACAATGTAACAAACACCTATAAGAGGTTCAGGGCAGACAGGAGGGCTTTTTCAAGTACACAAAAAGTGCCCACCAGAGTTCTGCCTATGGTTCTATTTTTCACCCATTTCCACTTTTCAACACTGCTCTGGTCCCTAACCTGTCAAATGGTCAAATTCTGGGGGCACCAGTATTTCACATGTGCCCCATGGACCAGCTCTGTTCTGTGGTTGAGACCTTTGGAGACTTGGCTCAAGTAAAGATATTTTCTGTGAAACAAAACAGACTATGGGCAAAATCCAGATTAACAATGGGCGCAATACAGAGTAACTATGTGGAGTCCTTGCTCCGGTGTAAGAACAATTCACTCTGGATTGCAATATGAATTTCACATAGGTTTTCACGAGGAGGTGCAGTAACTATGGGTACATGTAATGTCTCTTATGTGCTCCTGTAGTTACTCTGGATTGTAGGGCTAGTCCTTGCTCTGGTGTAAGAACAACTTACTCTGGATTGCAATATGAATTTCCCACAGGTTTTCACTAGGTGGTGCAGTAACTATGGGTACACGTAATGTCTCTTATGTGCTCCCGTAGTTACTCTGGATTTGAGGGTATGGCTGCAATCCTATACACATTTTCCTAGGAGTAGGCCCCATTGAATAGAGAGGACTTACTTCTGAGATGACAGGCTTAGGATTGCAATGTTTATCATTTTATTACTTTTTTGGCCTTTTTCTCTTCACTCGCCCACAAGCCTTCAGCCTGTGGCTCACCAGAGATGAACTTGTAATTCTCAAAACTCAGAAACAATTATTTAATTAAAATTTTTCATTAAACTTCCTGGTGAAACAAATGACATTTGCCAGACGAAGATTGGCAGGCAGCCATGTTTACATGAGGAAGTGTGCATTTGTTTACATTCACCTATTTTATTTCCATTCCTGTTTCATTTTTAATTTCAGGCTCTGCTTCAGTGTTGTCTTCCCTCTTCATTTTAAAACTGTGTGCATGACCTTCTGGTGGTATTTACAGAGAGGAAAGCAGAGACAGTAACAACAGTGAGTTCCCCTAAGGTTTTAATTGTCAGCCTGAGTCAGCAAGCTGGTAAAATAGTGTTGAGGTCTTCAGATATCCTTGGCATATCAGAGGATATTATATGATATCTGTGTTGCTTTCCTGTGGTGACTCCCTGTCACCTGTCACTTTCACATGAGGCATATTTTCCAGTGGTGGGATTCAAATAAATTAACAACAGGTTGTATGAAGAGGAAGATGTGGAACACTCCAGGTATATGTGGTTTATGGGCACTGAATGAAACAAAACTGCCCTGTTGTGGTCCATGGAAAAGCACCACAACTGCTCTGTCTGCTTACACCTGAGTAGGCCCTTCTGACACACATTTTCTTGGGTGCCTCTTCAAGATGGGGTAGCTGAGGCACTTTTCCATAGAGCAAGATGAGGCAGTTCTGCCTCACATGCCACCCATACTGCACGTCCCTGGAGCAATCTTGAAACTGAGGGAGGGGAAACGAGAAAAATGAAAGGTGCATTAGCTGAGGTGATTACAGAAATCAGAATTCAGCCTAAATTTATAAAGTCCATCTTTCTTATTCTGTTCAACTTTCCTGAACATAAGAATGTACAATAAAATCTTGGATTGAAAGTAACTTGGATTGAGAGCATTTTGCAAGGCAAGGAAATATTTTTAATAAATTTGACTTGCAATACAAGTGCTCTCTTGTAAAACAAGCAAACAAAATCCCTGCTTAGATATGGCAGGTTTCAGCGCTCTGGAAGCAACTGCTCAGCCTCTCCCAGAGACCAGCCTATGTATATCTACTCTGAAGTAAGCCTATTATTCAGTGGGGCTCACCTCTTTGTAAGGTGGCCAATGGAAAGGTGCCTGAGAGACCTATTGCACAATCCTAACCATGTCTACTCAAAAGTAAGCCCCATTGTGTTCAATGGGTCTTACTCCCAGGAAAGTGTCTTAGGATTGCAGCCCTAGCCTTGCATATCTAGTTCTAAAATAAGCCCTGTTATAATCAGTGAGGCTCACTCCTGTGTCAGGGAGCAGATTGCAGCCTGAGGTTAATTGTGGAGGTTAATTTGTTTTATTTTTCTTTATATTTTGTATTTCCTTTATTATTTTGTATTATATAACAGTACTGTAATCATTTTTATGTGAATTTTTGTGGGTGGTGGAGCAAATCGTCTGAGTTTCCATTATTTCTTATGTGAAAATTTGGTTTGAAATACAAATATTTTGGATTACAAGCATGCTTCCAGACTGAATTATACTTGTAAAACCATCCACCATATGTGGAACATAAAAGATCTTTCGATATGAGTTTTTTCCCTTTAGGTTATTATGTGACAGTTTGATTAACCTCTTTCCCCATGTGATTTGGAGAAAGTATGTGGTACATCAAGAGAAGGAGAGAGTATGTGTGGCCCTTTCCCCAAATGGCACAGGAGATTGTCCTTCTCTCTGAAGTATTATTCGAATTGGCCCAGTGTACAGATGATGATGGTTCTGAGTGCAGACACTAGTTAAGGTCTTCATTTCATGGCCAACTTGTTTAAATATCTTCTTATGTTATGTGTAAGTCTAAAGCTGAAGCTGAGGTTATACTTCATCTGTTCAAAAAGCAGGAACAGCTCTTGAGAGCTTTACAGTTTGCTTAATGCGGCTCTATTGTCTTCCTCTTTTGCTAGCTTTTGCTAGCTTCCTTACTTCTTTTTTGCACATTCACTTTACAAACAGCTGGTCTGTGCTCCATCCTAGCAGCTCTTGATACATGATGATGACATGTTTCTATTTTTGCAGGCAAGGATCTGGCAGCAAAATTCCCCCAAAGGCACTTCCAAAGTGATAAGAGCTCTTGGACTTATTTTTCCTAATGATATTTTACCCACCTTAGAAATGCTAAAAGCTGGACATGTTCCTTGAGGGAATAATTATAGTCTCTGAAGAGCTAATAAATACTAATTATTGTCAGACGGTATTCCCAGTTTATTTAGTTAAGGCTTTGAGAGGTTTTTTTTGGACATTCATTCCGTTCCAAAGCAGTGCTAGTTATGCACCGAATATAAATTTAAATGATAATTCTTAAATCAAGAAGTATAAGAAAAAGAAATTACTAATAATTACTAATAAATTACTAATAATAAAGAAAAAAAGAAAGCAAAAATGTTTCATTGCAAGCCCAGGCAAATTTACTTTCAACAAACTGTAGCTATGAATAGACTGAATAGAGGTGTCCTTCATTATCTAGGTTTCCATTCCAGAATCTCCCGTGGATAAAAAAAATCAGTGTATAAATAAAACAATGGAAAAATATGTTTCAAGACCTGATTCCATGTTTCTTGCTCCTAATGGAATAATTATTCCATATGCCTAATATTATTCCATTTGCCTAATGGAATAATATCTGTAGGGTTTTGATTCTGGGACTGAAGAATGGAATAGTTGCTTTCATGACTGCTGCTCTACAACAGTAAAACATCAGAAATTTTATTTATCAGAAATCAGTTTTTAAAACTGTAACTTGCAATGGTTCAGTCAGATCCTGAACTCCATGCCAGGCCAGGAGGCCCAATATGCAGTCTCTAAAATCTGTGCCTGAAATAAAGGGTAAGAGACGTACAGTAACTAAAACTAGGAAGCTGAGTAGTTTGTACCAAATACTTGAAGCACCATGTTAATGGTTCTGCAGCTAAGGCTGCAAAATGTTTTAAGGCCAATCTTGCTCTCAAGTGCACAAAACAAAATGGTGACGTTTAGGAACAAGAGGTCCAATTTTTCTAATGCTCAGTAGTGTGTAGATCAGTTGCAAGAATGTTCTTTATTATGGCTCAAAGGTCTTATGTTGCATAAACAATTAGTTCCCACAGTCTGAGGTCTCATCATGGACCTCACTGGTCCATGGTATTTGATATTTCACTGGTCACTGGTATTTGATATTTCTGAGAAAAGCAATGCCTTTGTGTTCCTTGATACCACTAAAGAAGCATTTGCAGCCTGCAGAGTTCAAAGGATAGCACAAACAGATGCTCTCCTTGATAGATACATGCCACGAATGCAGAAACAATGTTGATGACCTATATTTTGTTCCACGAATGAGAGGAAATGTTATTTCTGATACATTGCAATGCAGTTAGACTGCTCTAGTGTTGAAGACTTACAGCAAAATACACGTATGGATATTCTCCCATATTCACGAGACAAGGCAAGTGGAATTAATTGGTTCTCATCAATGTATTAACATGTTTTCCAGTTAGCCTTCTCCTTTTAGAAGCTTGTTCCAGTTATAATCCTGAACAGCAAATTTCATTGCGAGCTACAGTTTTGAGAAGTTGCTACTCAGAATTTGCCTGGTCTCCTATTTACCAAAACACTTTTTAAAATTAAGACAGCTGAAGCTCAGGCAAGAAGCAACAGACCAAGACAGAATGGTGGGGAGCCCAATCCTACCCAGCACCAGCCTGATATAGCAGTGCTGGTGGAGGTCATGCTGCATGCTATGTGGGCAGGGTGTGACTAAACGGCAAGGGAGAAGTAAGTAAAATTAATTTTTATTTACCTACCGTCTTGCCAGATGGGTCTTGTATGATCTATGGGAACTATTTAGGTTCTCTGTGAATCCAAAGAACCACAGGGGATGCAGGGTGGGGATAAGGTGGATAGGATCTTGGCAGTTCTGTGTCTCCTGAGATCCTTTACCCCATACTGACTTAATTCTGCCTGTTCCATACCCTGAATCCTCTGTGAAACTGCCCAGTCATCACTATACCTGTTTTAACAGACTGGGTGAGTACAGACACGTACAGGGTATTTGGTTGTTCGTGCCAGCAGCTCTGAAGTGTATAACAGCAGCATGGATTTTGCCATACATCAATGGATAGTATGATTCACTGCCATAGGCTCTGGATAGGATTTAAGTCACATCCTTGCAATTTCTGTTTTAGGAATTAGTGAACATCCCAATCATCCAAGGACATGTACTCCCTCATGCTTGTTCCTGACCTGGTCCCCTCCAATGGGACCCACATGCAGGGTGTCCAGATGACCAGAAATACCTGGACTCCTCTGGAAAAGGCGGGCCTAGGGGGAAAAGGGGAAAAAGACCTGCCTCTCCAGGATTCCAGGCATTCCCGCTGGCCGTCTCATGCACGGTGGCCTCAAATGAGCACGCTTGAAAAATAATAATTTCCATACCTCTCATGCATACTGGCCTCAAATGAGCACATTTGAAAAAATATTAATTCCCATATCTCTCATGCATACTGGCCTCAAATGAACATGCATACTGGCCTCAAGTGTGTGTGTGTGTGTGTGTGTGTGTGTGTGTGTGTGTGTGTGTGTGCTTGTGTGTGTGTATGAGTGTATGCTTGTGTGTGTGCTTGTGTTTGTGTTTGGGTCTGTACCACATAACTTAGAGTCACTGTCTTGTGTTATGCTACTACAAACTGTCTCTTAAATGTCTGGGTCTGAATCATGCATTTTACAAATTTTGAAGTGTTGAAATTAAGTACAAAAAAGCAATATGAGTATTTTTGCTTTATTTTAACATGTCCTACATGTGTCCAACTTTTTGGGGTGTCCTACAATTTTTTAAACAGGTAGGAATTTTGGCTTGGGGCGGAGTATGAATTTTGGCCTGGGGATAGGAATTCTGGACTTAGGGTTCAGGAATTTTGGGTTTGGCATCTGGTCACCCTGCTCACATGAGTAGTGTTGTCTACAAAAATAGCCACTGGCTTTGCTTATAGCAGAACAAACAAGGATTGTGGACATGAAGGAATTTGGGACATTGCAGCCAGGCATCTGGGTTAGTACATCCAACTCATTATCAACAACACTAACTAGCAGCAGTTCTCAAACCAGGGACCTTTCCCAGTTCTCCCAGGAACTGGGACCTTCTACATGCATACTTTGAAGCTGTATCCCATCTTCTTGTCAAGAGGCTTCTCTGATCTTGTAGATGTGCTGAATATGTCCATGCTCAGAAGTTTATTTGGCTGGTTGCTCAGTGATGTCATTGAACCATTCCTTGTGCACCATGAGAAGGTTGGATTCCTGAAGTTCTTCTGGCTGAGGGTTAAAAAGTGGGGGGTTCCTGGGTGGAGTTTAGGGCTTGACCTTCATACCTTTGATTGTTAGGAAAGTGGCAATTCCTACTAGCAGAATTCAGTAGGCAGGCAAAGGACAACATTTGTATTCTGCTAAACGTAAGGGCAGAGTAACAGAAAGTCCTTTACACCCTTGTTCCACAGGAGAGCTGACCTTGCAAGGAGGGAGGAGGCCAGATTTTTAAAATTGTTCTGTTTTACAGCAGTTCTAAAAGTGGTTGAAGCCTTTATTTGTGATTTGCAGCTGGCAGTGCAGCAAAAGCAAAAGATGAGCTCAAACTTTTTTCTTTTTAAGAGCACAGTCCTAAGAAATTTAGGCCAGCCTAACTCACATGGCCTTTCTGTGATGCTATGTGGAGGTTGGCGTATGCCTGTGCATACCTAACCCCTATGTATGCCTAACCCCTCCACCCAGGAGTGGGGCAGAAGTGCCTTATGGCATTTTTGTGGCACCTCCAGGTCAGCACAGAACTTATACCAGAGCTTAGGCTGGCCTAAGTGGAGATAAGGATTGCACCCATAATCAATCATGTGATAAAAATGATCTCATTTTTGTACATCATCAGAAAGAAAGCCCAGCCAACTGCACATTTAGGGAGCCAAAAACCTATCATGTAGCCCTTCATGTCTCAACTGCTGTCCTTTTTTGCATAGTACTTTTTCTCATTTTTGAAAAGTGTTTCTAAATAGGTACTCACCTACTCAGGTGCCGGTACTCCATACGGGTGCTTACCCCCTGAAAAAATCCCCTGTGTATTTCCACAAAATAGTCATAAATGCTATAAATGAAACTTGTTTGATCTCCACACTCTGAATGTAGTTTCAAATAAATCCTATACCATGCTATCTTTAACTAGTAAGGATCTACTTAGGAATCAATTTGACCTTTATCAAGGGACCATCTATAATAATAATAATAATAATAATAATAATAATAATAATAATAATAATAATAATAATAACCATCTAGGAACCATTCTTCTCATGCCTCCAGTGCAGCATTAAATATACAATATCTTGAAAATCATGATGACAAGATTTCTTTAACATGAACCATGTTCTCTTTTGTACTTCCTTCTGTCCTATTTAAATATCTCTTTGTTTTAGCACCCCACTTCTGGTAACTATCTATACCATCCAAATTGTCCCATCCAAATATCCCTTCTTCCCTTTTAAGGTAAATTCCTTCCGTTCTCCAGTAACAGCCACATTATGCAAAGAAGTTGCTACAGAACACCCTTATCGGTTTAGAGATAGGATTTATTGCTATGCTGTGGTGGCACAAGTGGTTAAGACACTGTGCCTTGAACTCTCCCAACAACACCTGTCTAGAGACTTTCCTCCACCCCAATCTCCATTTAACTCCAAAAGTGAAGGTACGGCGTAGGTGGCAAGAGACCATAGTAGCTACGAGATATTTCCCAGTCCAGTGCTGATCTGTCAGTTTCTATATCTCTAGAGAAAAGGACCATCACAGGTTACAAGCCAAGAGGTAGAGGTAAAGGTATCCCCACAGGTTAACTGCCAATCACATCCAACTCTAGGGTGTGTTGCTCATCCCTGTTTCCAACCCTTTGGAGCCAGCATTGTCCGAAGACACTTCCATGGTCATGGGGCCAGCATGACTAGACAAACTAGACATGACATGACATGACTAGACTAGACATGACAGTCAAAGCAAGGTCCATGTGTTACCTACACCCTCAGCTATCAAAGTCTCCTTTAGCCATTAATGCTGCCCCCCGAGCTGCCAAACAGCTGTCAAAACATAGGAATTACTCTTAATGCCACATTATCCTCCTGATGATCACCAGACCTTCCATCATAGATTCTTATATTGCATCACTCAATCAACTTGATCTTGGATGTCAGTATCTCACAAACAAAGGGTAAGCACCAGATCTTCACCTATTTTAATAACTATTGTGTGTTTCTAGCTCAATGTGGTGGCACACACGGGTATGCAGCAAATGGTCCACAGTTATATTGATGGATTTTTTTTGGGGGGGGGGGTGTGTGGTGTGCCTCATCAATTCACAATGTTAGCACCTTGTTAGTGTGCCATAAGATGAAAAAGATTGAAAATTGCTGCTGTAGCTAGTATATCTCATAGCTTACTGTGATACTTTTTAACAGTAACATGTTAGAATTTTTTTAATACATTCCTGATGTTTTCACTTGGTACTAACATATGATCATATTAGGATTCCCTATTTGTGTTAAAAACAAAGGCCTATGACGGAGATTGAGCTCACATTGCAACCATGTTCTGGCCCTTGCAGGCTTTGAAGCTTTCTGGTGACTTTGGGTCAGTCACTATCTCAGCTTGACCTACTTCACAAGGTTGTTGTGATGATAAAAGTGGCACAACCATTTGTACCTTCTGAACTCTTTGGAGGAGGTATGGCATAAAAATCAATATTCTTTAAAAAGATACCTTGGGGAAATTCAGGTCCTTTTTTGTTGTTTCCAGAATTATACGGCTTCCCCCCCCCCCCCCATCCCTTTAAGTTCAGCAACATAACCATATATGGTTGACTTGACCAGAACAATAAATAAATAGTGATGTAAGAAAAAGAGCAAGTTTGTATCATTGAGGGAAAGGAAGGGAGGTTCTGCAGATTATAATAGAGAAGAGAGAAGCCCTGAGAGGAGAACAAATTACTTTGCCATAAACTTCTCACAGGAAATTTGAGATTGAGAGCCACTTATATTTTGGCTGGTAATTGCTGATCATGGGGTGATCCAGAAATAAACTCCAGACTTCAAAGAGGGACAGAGTTCAGAGCTGCTCTGCAGTTTATCAACACAGGGAGACCAGAGAGAGATGCATCCAAAAGGGAACTATCCAAGTTAAGATTTCATGAAGAAAAGTAACTCTGAGTAAACTTTATTTGCTACAGAGACTATAAGGTAATGCAATTATGCCTGCTTTAAATATATTGCTTTCGTGCACAGCCTGAAATATGCTTACAACATGCATAAATGCTCCACTTTCCAAATGTTGAATTAGCTGTGGAAGCAGATATGCACAGCATCATAGAATGCAGCAGCAGAATTTTTGCTTACTTCTCTAAATTTGTTTCTAAAATGTATACATGGGATTTACTATATCTCCATACACAAATACATATGTAGGCATAGGACTAGAATGTTTTATGCCTCTATTTCTATAACATAAGTTGGAGAGGTAGATGATATTGTGTAAAATAGTTCCCTATCACTGCATGTAGTAAAATGTTAAAAGCCATGTAAAGTGTGCAATCCTTTGTGCACTTACCAGGCAGGTAAGCATCATTTGACTATAACTTGAATTACTTCTGAGTAGACATGCTTAGAATTAGGCTGCAAGTTGTGCTTGCATTCAGAGACAAATCCTAGCCATAGTTGCTCAGAGGTAAGCCCCATTGAATCCAGTATGGCTTATTCTCAGGAAAGTTTTCATAGGATTGACAGTTATCATTTTATGAAGATGCTACAATTGTGCTGATAGAGGCAGAATGCTTGTGAAATAAAGCTGGTGCTCAAAACCAAATGAGCAGAGTCAGGAACTGATGGTGGTGCCTTGACATGTGCCAAACTAACTTCATAAACAGTTCGATGTATCTAGACAGCTGGGGGTGAAAGGGATTTGTTTACTTAGAAATGTTTCATCATCTGGAAACTTTGTTCCCTGACTTTACCAGCTTTCATGGTAAAAATATATTTGCCTTCTCCTGACCTACATTTACATGTGGTCTGTCTAGAAATGCTAGCTCTGGAGATCTGCATGTTCATCAATATATCTGGGAATCAAGTGCCTGGAAATTTACAGATGATGCAATGCAATTCTGGGCAACAGAATCTGACCCAAGAAGAATATTGAGAGAGCTGAATCTAGTAAAAAAGAACTTGAAGATGACAGATATGATTTGTTTCAGTGTCATTTTCCACTGAACTCAGATGTACACATATTTACTCATGTTAACTCACATGTACCATATTAACGCTCACCTTTTTCAGCTGCTTTTAGTTTCCAAAATTGGGATGTGCGTTGGATTCAATGGTGCATTAGATTCAAGTACATACAGTATTTTGATTATAAGTATAGGTTGGTATTTAGTTTAACAGTTTATTTCAGGGGTCTCCAAATTTTTAACTTCAGGGCTCCTGGCCCTTTAAAGAAGGGAATTTCAGCAAGTGCAGCTTCTCATCTCACAGATCACAAGCTGAAATTCCCTCTTCTACACATGTGTTAAAGTCCAGCAGCCTTGAAGTTAAAAGTTTAGAGACCCCTGCCCTATTGTAATAAAAATGTAACATAAATCTATTGTTGTACAAAGTAGTGCAATTAAGTAGAAATCATAACTTAAACCCATTGTCATATTATTATTGTCATATAACTCATTGTTTAATGCAGTAAAATTAAATTTTGCACCTGCTTTGAAGCTGCACGTTATAATCACCAGTAAACTGTTTTTATCTTAAGCCCTTTAAAATCAGGGTGAACATTACATTTGATGGTGCATTAGATTCAAGTAAATACGAATTGGTGCATATGCAAAGCCCTTCCATTGGTTAATCTTCACTCAGAAAAGAATGTGTGCACATTTCATTTCTATGCAAATTTATACATATTTCATCTGGGGTAATGAAATAAAGAAGGAGGTTATTTAGGAAACTGATGATGGTGATGCATTGGAATTTGCATATTCCAACAAACATTGTTGGGACTGGAGTGTCCAGCTGCAGTTCTGTATTTACAAAGGCAGGTACAAATTTCATTAATATATGTGGGACCTATGAAGCATATATATAAAAAAATACAGTAGAGCCTAACAGACTTGAAAAAATATACAAGTTGTGCCTTGTTCTCCACTGGGGATATGTTTTCTGGAAGCCATATGGAATTTAAAAAAAATCAGTGGATACCAAATCAGTGGAAAAATAGCTTTACACTTTCAGCTTTCATCCAGAATGAATTGGTATATAGATACTTTACCAATAAGAGAGTATGGCTTAATAAGAAGCTGACAGAACATACAAAGATCCAGGTCTGCAGCGAGTCTTGGACCTTTTATGCATGGCAGGAGAGAAAGCTGAACACCTTCCATATGCGCTGTCTCCGACGTATTCTTGGCATCACCTGGCGTGACAAAGTCTCAAATGATGCAGTCTTGGAACGTGCTGTAATCTCTAGCATGTTCACACTTCTGAAACAGCGGCGTCTACGCTGGCTTGGGCATGTCGTGAGAATGGCTGACGGTCGGATTCCAAAAGATCTCCTATATGGAGAATTAGTGCAGGGAAAGCACCCTAGAGGGAGACCACAGCTGTGATACAAAGACATCTGCAAGAGGGATCTAAAGGCCTTGGGAATGGACATCAACAGCTGGGAAACCTTGACGTGGAGGCAAAAGACCCAGCATGGCCTTCTCCAACTGGAAGAGACACTTGTTCAGCAGGCTAAAGCAAAGAGACAGACTCGAAAGCAGCGAAACCTGGGGCCTGGGCAGGGGACGGAATGTATTTGTCCTCAGTGTGGAAGGGATGGACACTCTCGAACTGGCCTTTTTAGCCACACTAGATGTCGTTTCAGGACCTCCAATCAGAGCACGATAGCATAGTCTTTCGAGACTGAAGGATGCCAGTGATGACTGTACCACATTCAGCCACTAGATGGGGTCAATTTATATATACAAAATTGAGAAGTCACTGACTCATCAACATCAGCAGTGACTTGCTGACTCATCAACGTTGATTCAAAATTGCTGGACCTGGAAGTGTGAAGTTTGGGGAGGGTGTTCCTTCCATGATGGAGGCACCCACTAAGAACCGGTTTTTGGAAATTTCAATGAAAAGAGGGTGAAAAGGGACACATGTTTTTGTCCCTATACTTTACTGATCATTGCCGAGCCCCAACCCCTGCTCCTAAAAGCCTGAAATTTGGGGAGAGTATTTCTTACATGATGGAAGAACCCACTAAGAAATAGTGTTCAGAAATTTAACTCTTAAGGGGGTGAAAAAGGGTGCAAAGCATTTTTGTCCTCTACTTATCATTGAAGTAGAACGTAAAAGCCAGTCCCAAACCCTGCACCTGCCTAGCAGGGGTGCATAACACAATCTGCTGCTGTCAACACAATAATTATGCTGCTGCTCTTTTGGGTTTAGGGTGTGGGTGGCGCAAGTGGTAAAGACACTGTGTGTGTTAACCAGCAGGCCAGGGTTCAAGACCCGGGTCGGCCCCACAAGACAGAGTGAGCTCCTGTCCTTAGCCCAGCTCTGCGACGCCAGCTCGATCCAATTGTATTGGCTCTGCCTTTCCATTGGACTAATTCAGTGGCATGGGGAGGGGGGATTTGCTGCTTGGGTAACAGCCTATACCCCATAACAATCCAACCCAGGCTTTTGTGCTTTGCATGCAGCGTATGCAGCGCCAAGCACTATACCATAGTCTTTCAAGACTGACGGAGGCCTGCTGCTTATTTTATATGTTCTGCTTTATAGGTTCAATATGATTTTTTTAAGCAGCTTTGCAATTTTGAAAAGAAAGTTCAAGGCAGAAATGTGGAGAAATATATAAAATTTATATATATATAAATATATAAAATATATAAACATTTATAAAATACAGTGGCGCCTCACGTAACAAATTTAATTCGTTCCGGAGACATGTTCTTTACGTGAAACATTCTTTACATGAAGCGGATTTTCCCATAGGAAATACTGGGAACTCAGACGATTGGTTCCACAACCCCAAAAATATTCATATAAAATATTAACTGGATGTAAAAATGATGACAGAACACTTGAATTCAAAACATGCATTCAGTGTGTATGATCTTATGAAGTCTACTTAGGTTGCAGTCCTAAAGACACTTTCCTGGGAATAAGCCCCATTTAACACAATGGGGCTTACATCTGGGTAGACATGGTTAGGAGGCTGCAATCAAAGACACTTTCCTGGGAGTAAGACCCATTGAACACAATGGGTCTTACTTCTGAGTAGACATGGTTAGGGCGCTGCAATCCAATCCACTTTCCAAGTGTCTCCCCACTTTCTCCTTCTCTTCATCCTGAGCCTCTCTCTCTCCTGCTCCCTTCAAGCTCGCCCTGAGCTGCTTCCCTCTTCTCCACTGCTCTTCTCTCCCTCTGCCCAGCGGATGCCCGGCCACAGGAGGAACAGCATGGAAGTGTTGCTTTCACAATGGGCAGGTGCGCTAGGCAGCCCTGACACTTTTAAAACAGGCTGCCGGCCAGTGCGTCTGCCCCAACTGCCAACAAATGTTTTCTTTACGTGAAGCATGTTCTTTACGTGAAGCAGAATCCTAGAGAAATTTTTGTTTGTTACATGAAACATACTTTCCGTGAGGCATTCTTTACGTGAGGCGTCACTGTATATAAAATGCATCAGGTCTACAGCTGTACATACTCAGACAACTGACTTCCCACAAGGCTACATTCATATTATGGAGTCACAGCAGTATTTCAGAGGCACCAATATCCACTCTGTAACCAAATACCACATGAAATATGTATGTATTGAGATCTCTCCAAAAGGCCATGAAGGAGAGAGTAGTTCTCCATTCCATAGTTGTGGCACCACCAGAGGCTTGGGACAGCAGCGACACTTAAGAATCCCTTCAAATGACCAAGAAACCATTGGATGCTTTTTTCAGTCTGAAACTGTGTCAATGACCAACCCATTTTTAAAGACTATGGGCAAAATCCAGAGTAACTATGGGAATCCTTGCTCCAGTGTAAGAACAATTTACTCTGGATACCAATATGAATTTCCCATAGATTTTTCACTAGGTGGTGCAGTAACTACGGGTGCATGTAATGTCTCTTACGTGCTCCCGTAGTTACTTTGGATTTGGGGGTTCAATGGCTTGCTTACCACGAAAAGAGAGCCTGATATTTTGTATACGCTATTGGAGTTGCACACAAAACATCAATCTGTCTCTCACTGTGAACAGCTCTTCCCTAATTCGTGTTGGCTACCACTAGTTGAGAAAGTGAATGGTGTGTGTGTATGTGTGTGTGTGTGTGTGTGTGTGTGTGTGTACAAACACTGTCTGCTGAACAAAGATGTTCATCCCCTTGATTCCAGTTGACTCTAGACAATTGTTCAAGACTGTAAACAAACACCCATCCTGAGTCACACTGTGCCCCACTGAAAAGAATGTTTTGCTTTCCAGTGTGTCTCCTCACACAGTGACCTCCTCTTCTCTGTTTATTTTGTTTTATGTGACATACCGAACACTTGGCTAATGTCAAGTGCAACCTGACCCGGACAGTATTTTTAAGGAGTGACACAACTGGGAGGGAGGGAAGAGGATGAGGAGGAAGAAAGTTGGGAGCCTGACATATGACAACTCTGATAAAAAGCCTTTCTTCTTTTTTTGTAGAAAGCACATAAGAGCCTGAAATTTAACTCTGGTAATTGGAAATAATCTGTCTTTCATTCTAAGCTAGTAACAGCCTGCAGCTGTCGCTTGTGGCAGTACAATATAACAACATGCATCAGTATAAAAGCATCCTCATGTCCAGCATTTCAACTGCCCTTTTGCCACATCTCAATTGCTCCCCAGCCTGTCCTCAGCCTGGCCTATTCTGAACAGAGACAAAAGGAAATGATAGCAGAAATGCCAATCAAATGTTGACAGTTTAACTTCTCTGCCCGAGAGACACATGGTTAAGTCTTATGTAGAAAGAAATCCATCTGGGTTTTCCCACATATAGGCTTTTGCTTGGGCAATTGCATGTTGCTTGAAAGGGAGAGTAAGAGTGACTTCTTCAGCAGAACTTCCTTGAAGGAGCTCCTAAATCCAAGTAGTGTTGAGGCATTTCGAGACAGGTGGCATCTCACCCAAGAAACTTTGATGAGAATGAATCTGGTGCCCATTTCTCATGTAGGAAGGTCTAATTAATGAGGTGTGCTCACTAAGAACATCAGAACTGCTTGCATGGAGGACACCACGGTCTAGAATGATTTAACAGGAATAAATGCTGTCAAGCAGGGTAGCAAATGAAGTCCTTTGCAGATGAAAAATTGCTAGAGCTAACTCTGGAAAAAAAGGGCCCAAAAATAATTAGTAATGCATAGATTAACCTGGTTTCATTACAATTAATTGCTGCACTGATCATGACTTTAAGACTCTTATGGGATTCGTTCTTCTTCTCTGTACCATATTTTTTGAATTATTTTTTAGCTGGGAAACATATGTGTAATGCTTTTGATTTTATTAAAACTAGCTTCCCTTGAAAATCTAAAGGGGAAATCACACGGGAATTCCCACAATCTGTGAATATCCTAATTTTCTGCAGATTTCATTTTAAGCAAAAGTCTCAAAATCCTAGAGATGTGTGGAACTTTGCTTGTCTCCCATTGAAACTTGTTTTGCTTTCCTCATAACTTCCGAGGTATTTTGTCATACTAGGGACACCACAATTGCCTTAAGGTAAATTTTATTGACAGGTCAAATTTCAAGGAATAGTTTTGGAAGGTTAGAAGTGCTGGCTTGGTTTATCCACTGATTCCTCACTGTCAAGATATGCAAGTACTTTATGCTGTCTGCTCACCTTCTGATTCACATAGGCTGCAATCCTAACTCCAGTTAGGCCAGCCTAAGGCCCAGCACAAGTCCTCTGCTGACCTGGGGGTGCCAAAACAGTACCATAAGACACTTCTGCGCCACTTCTGGGTGAGGTTAGGCCAGTGCACAGAAATGTGCTTTCCTCCCTACATCACCACGAGAACCCATGAGTTAAGCTGGCCTAGGTGAGGATTACACCTATAGTTAACTAGTGTTGGTTTCAAACAGAGCCTGCATGACATCATAGCTATGATGGTTATTTGTGCATAGCTAGGTTACCTCAGAACGCCAGAAGTAGGGGAGAAAACCACAGTCTATTGTTGTCTTGTGTGCTCCTTGAAGCATTTGTTGGGCCACTGGGTGATAAAGCAAGCTGAACCAGATGGATCTTTGGCCTGATCCAGCAGGGCTCATCTTCTGTTCTTATGGATGACTATTTAGAAATAAGCCTTATTGACTTCAAGGTGAGTTACCCCAGGGAAATGTGTACAAGGTTGCATGTATAAGATGGTGGGAATAAGCCTCTTTTGTCACCCTTTCAGATTTTCTGTTTTTGGCCATTTCTTCTGACATCACTGGGAAGTGAAAGATGGCCACTCAGGTGACAGTGGCAAGAAATTCTCAAAATGGAACAATAGGCCACGAAGACTACAGTCTGTACAGCAGTATGAGTGAAGAGGAGCTCATTCAGATGGCCATAGAGCAAAGCTTGACAGAAGACCCACCAGATCAAATCACAGCACAGAAGACAGTCATGGCAGGTCCCACAACCCCGGCTTTGCCCAGTCCAATCTGCAACCACAACCCACCATTTCCAATTTACCCTTGGCAAAGGTAATTGAGGAAAGCAGAGCAAAATCTTGCTACACGAGGCTTCAATATATTGTGTTCGCCAGTTCAAATTATGCGCTGACATAATTTGTTTGCCGTTCCTATGTAATTACCCTGCAGTGATGTCATAGCCTTTTGTTTAATGTTTTGCTCCTGGATTTTGATATACCAGCATTTAAATTTGGTGGCTTCAGTATAAAGAATATGGACTTTTTAATTATTTTTAATTTTTAATTGATTTTAAGAATCAATTATCCTGGGGTTATCTGATCTGCTTGGACAGCATCTGAAGGGAGCGGGGGGAAAAGCTGCACCCCATATCTACTGCTGTCTGCCCTCCTGCTCAACCCACTGCTGATGCAACCAACTTGCATCATTTTACCCAGCGTGACTTTTTACTGGCACTAGAGCAGGGTTGTGCAAACCTTTTGGCAGGAGGACCACATCATCTCTCTGACACTGTGCCAGGTGCCAAAGAATTAATTTGCATTTGAAATCTGAATAAATTTACAAAAATGTACGTTAAGGAATATATTGGAGATGAAACTTATATGAATGAACAAATAAATTCAGAGGGAATTTAAAGAGGGAGTTATCTCAGCAGTTTAAAGATGGGGAATTGTGGTTTAAAGAGGTTATCTCAAGGATCCAAGATAACAATTCTGAGATGATAACCCCAGAATGTTGAATGTGTAAGGCTGCAATCCTAGCCACCCTTGCTGGGAGTAAGCTCCAATGACTATAATGGGACTTACTTCTGAGTAGACAAGCATAGGATTGGGCTTGAAGGAAGCTAACCATATTGGATTACTGATGCCACCAGTTTTGATAGGGTTGTATGTCAAATTTGATGTTGATAGCTGATGTTCTATGTCTGAAGACAAGCAAACTTGGCTCTGGAGACTGCTTGGGAAATTCATGTATGTTGCTCACCAAGCTCTGAGAGAAAGGGCAGGACAGAAATATTTTTAATGAAAAAAAAATTCAGGATTAATCACTGAACTAATTTTGCCAGGGATTATCTGCCTATATAGTATTCTTTATAGACTTTGCCTGAGGTATTCCACTATAGAATTTGTGCTTTTGGAAAGCTACATGTGATAAAAGCCACATGCCTTCTGTGCAAGTCTGAAATGTACAGGAACTATTTTAAATTTGGACATGGCAACCCTTGATATCTTATTTTGCCTTTGCTCAATCAGTTCCCTCAAGCAACCCTTAGTAGCAGCAAGATTTATTCTCAAGCCCTTTTTCTCCATGAGGTGAAGAAATCTTTTCTGTGCCTTCCATGCAGTAGTGGTGGGATTAATCTCACTGTTGTCTTATATGGTCATTTGAATCCCCTGACATTTCCTCTGGGAGCCAAAAATAATCCAGAACTGAGAGAGCAGTTGAAATCGGGACTGAGCAAGCTGGGACCTTCTGCTTTCTTCCACGCTCCGGAGAGACACAGATTATTTCTGTGTCTCTCTGCCATTGCCCTTCTGTGTTTCCATGCCCTTTTTTAAACATCCCAACTATGACTGGCTTTTCTTATTCAGAGTATTTTGCGCTATTTCATTCCTGCCATCATCAATTCAGGCACTCCGCACAGACCGGAAGCCAGACTCCAGCTTCCAGCTCAGGGGTCAGACGAAGGTATGATGGTAGCCTGTTCAGCCCACCCACACCAGAGTAAGTTCTCCTTTCCAGCCCCTTCCCTCCTGTTGACAACAATGTTCTGCTACCTGTTTGTTATAACTAGGCAGTTGAATATTATCTGGGTTCGTATGTGCGTGCATGTGGCATTATGCTTTTCATCATGAAATTCACATAACCGGTTAATGTTAAACTACTAACTTCCTTTCCCTTTGTCCTTTGTTGCTCTTCAACTATTCCTGAGACATCTTAATCTTTCAAGCACCCTTGTTACTAGCTCATGTAAGTATTTAAGTTGACTCTCAGGGATCTCTCTATTGCACGGAAGTGTTCAGAGGAAACAGGATGCTTATTAGGTGATTTATTTAGAGTGAGCAGTTCCTGTGGCAAAATAACAAACAATTCTGCCTGGTGACAGCTTTAACTATATTGCCTTAAGTTCTGTTTTTTCAGTGCGGAAACAATGAATTAAAGGCAGAATTACAAAGGGAAAAGGGAACTTGATCTTAGTGACATTTGGAACACAGAGACTGCTGTGTTCGCTGGTCTATTCAGGCCTTTCATTCCATGCTAGGCATGGTTTTTAGGCACACCATGAAGTTTACAATGTTTGATAGTCCTGAAATATGTTGTTGAAATGAATGACTGTAATTTAATTTCTGAAATGCACAATCTTTCAGAATTGATTATAAATGCTTCTAAACAATCATATCAGTTAAAGAAAGAGGAGAAGTGGGTGGCCCTCAGATTGGCGTAGAACCACACAGTCAGTGACTGTTCTCCTGCAGCCACTGTCAGCATGGTTCCCAATTGTACAAAAAATCCAGTGGTAGGTTGTGCCACCATCTGCAAGCCTCACATCCTGATACACCACTGCTTGTGGCATATTTCATTTTTTTGATGATTTCTAGTTTGTCTATTCAATTTTGCAAACTTATATTGCCACAACATTCCCTCTAATTGAGAAGAGTTTTGCTTTTATGTTTTGGCTTTTTTTATACCTTGTGATTTGCTTTCATTTTTGCTTTAGTCCTCTTCAGTTCTGCTTTATGTGCACTCTTATGAAGAGTTTTCTGCTCTCTAATTCTGGTATATGTAATCCTGATTATGGATTTGGCCCATTTTTCTCTTGTTACAAGGCAGTTATATTGGACCCCGGTATCAGTGGTGAGTCAGATCAGTGGATGTCAAATCAGTCAATAACAAAGGCGTTATCTCTATGTACTCTTAAGCAGTCTACATAATTCTCAGGATTATTCAAGAAAAGACAGATTTGACAACTGCAATTTTATTATGTTTAACTCATGTCTTTATATCCCGTCACACCATAGCACACAGTCATAGCAATGGAGTGTATGGTGCATGTTGTGGGAGGGGGAGACCTGGCTGTTTTATTTACCTCCTAGGAGCCAGCCTGATTGTCTCTGGGTCTCTTGGGACTCACACCAGCTACAGTATTTTACTTGGGTTAAATCCAAGGAAAGAAAATGGATGGTGCACATTTGCTGCAGAGATCCACCCTCTTCAGACTACTCCCTCCTACTGTCCTCTCCTCTCCCATATGGACCTCCCCTACCTGCCCACAACCAAGCCCCTCCATTATCTTACTTGCTCCAGGCTGGAGTGGGTGGGCCATTGCTCACATGGTAGCCATTGCTTGGACAGATCTTGGCAGTGGTGTGCCATTTATGACAGTAGAATGTGAGTTCCATTGTCATAACTTCTTGATGGGGGCACTTTAGAAGTCAACTATCCATCAGGTTGAACCAATAGTCCAATAGGTGAACCATGGGGGACTTCCATTGCAACCAGTACACAATATTGCTGGTTAGCACAAGGGCACCCAGTTAATTCTAAGCCATTTCAAATCCCAGAGGCGTATCTGTAATAATAATTTCTGTTTTAAAGAGTGGTGGACCCTGTGGTGTCAGCAATCAGGGCAGGAGATGCAGAGAAACTGCAAAGTATGATCAAGGCAGGAAGAAACCTTGCACAGCCTAACAAGGATGGATGGTTGCCACTTCATGAAGCTGCTTACTATGGGCGACAGGAATGCTTGAAACTGCTGCAAAGAAGTAAGTATCAGAAAAAGAACTGAAAATTGATACAACTGAGAATTCAAAGCTATATGAGGGGATAGACAACAGCCCATTCCTATGCAGGCCTAATGTTGATGGATCTTGCAATTGGTCAGAATAAGTTCTGGACACTTGGTGGGCTCTGGCCACCAGTGCAAATGGCCTCGTCTGTACCCCATCATTATTTGCAAGTTGGATGCAGGGGTGATTTGGGAGCAAACTGTGGGTGGGGTGGAGAATAGGTGGGGAATAGGTCATGCTGGGTATGTGAGTGGGTAGGAGGCGAGATCTCTGTGGGAGCTGCATATGCCAACAATTGATGTTGTGATTTGATGTTGACTAAAGGAGGAAGAAAGTTCACAGTGCAGTAGGTCATAAAGAATGCCCCCCCTCTCCCTTCCCCATGGCCTTGCTGTTCAAAAATAGGGCAAAATTGGCTAGACGATTCTCCTATGCAAGCGCCCTGAAAATAAAGACAAAAGCAAATCTTGTCTAGCCTCTGTTCATTTTAGTGGAATTCATGCTAACAAAAAAATCTTGGCCAAACCAGATTAGGTATATTGTGCAAAACAGCAAAATAAATAAATAACTACAGAATATGCTCCAGAGAACAAACGGGTTGCTTGAGAAATTTAAATTAAACGGAAATTAAGATTCTGTTAAATGCAACATTTTAGCCCTGATCAGAGTGTGTGAGACTTGCCATATGAACATGTGTAGTTTTTGATCACTTTGTAGTACCATTAATCACAGAAAATGTGTAAACGATTGATGTGAAAATTAGCTAAGGGCATTATACACTGTAATTGGAACCTGGTACCTTTCCAACAGCATATCCAGGGACAATTGATCAGCGTACCCTTCAGGAGGAAACACCATTGTACCTCGCAACCAACAGGGGACACCTTGACTGTATAATTTCACTGCTACAGGCTGGAGCAGAACCTGATATTGCAAACAAATCTAGGGAGACCCCTCTTTATAAAGGTAATGTGCTTAATTGCCAAAGGTCTAGAGCTTAAACAAATAATAGGTATGTTTAGTTCAAACTGTGAGTATGAAATGCTGCACCCCTAGTGACATCACTAGGCCCCTTTTCATAGTGAGGAATGTTGGGGTATTAGAAAAGTGACTGAGAATAAAACAGCTAATATCATAATGCCATGATTTGTACAAGTCAGTGGTAAGGCCACATTTGAGTACTATGTCCAGTTCTAATCACCACATCTCAAAAAGGATAGAGGAAATGGAAAAGGTTCACAGAAAAGAGACGGCTGAGAAAGGACATGATTGAGTCATACAAAATTATGCAAGGGATGGATAGAGTGGATAGAGAGATGCTCTTTTCCCTTTCACACAACACCAGAACTAGGGGACATCCACTCAAATTGGGTGGGTTGGGAAATTTAGGACAGAAAATATTTTTTTTACCCAGCGTGTAATTAATTTTTGAAACTCCTTGCCATAGGATGTGGTGATGGCATCCAGCCTCAATTCCTTTTAAGAAGCGATTTGACAAATTCCTAGACCAGGGTCTTCAAACTCCAGCCGGGGGCCAGATGTGGCCCCCAGTAAGCTTCAATGTGGCCAATAGCAAGACCCCCCTATCTGGCCCTAGGGGAAGCCTTATAATCCACTCCAATACATTCTTATATGTAAATTTATGTAAATTTATTCAAAATTGAAATGTATCAAGATGAAGATTTAGAAACCTAAAACGTTTTTTTCTTTAACAGCCTGTGAACGCAAAAATTCTGAAGCAGTACGGGTGTTGTTGCAGTACTGCGCAGACCCAAACCACAGGTGCAATCGCGGATGGACAGCTCTCCATGAAGCTGCTGGTCGGAATGATTTGGAAATAATTGATCTTTTGATTAAAGCAGGTGCAAAAATTGATGCTGCAAATTGCCATGGGATCACCTCTTTATTTGTAGCTGCTGAAAGTGGGCAGCTGGAGTCCTTGCGACTCCTTGCCAAGTGTGGTAAGTAGATTTGCACAATTGTTTCATGCATCACAAGTTAAGGCAAAATTTTCCTATCCAATTTTTCCAGAGCTGGTACAATTGTGCCAGTGGGGAATGTGCTGCATCCTGTGGTGGAGGGGCAGTCACAGGGACTTTCTCAATATATGGGAACATGTAGTCCATTACTATGGGGTTGCATTGGAGCTACACTGGAGCTGGAAAGTTGGATAAGATTGGGCCCTCAGGCTACAAACATAAAACGTTTTTGGGAATAAGCCCTATTGATTATAATGGGCCTGGTTTCAGAATAGACATTCATAGGATGGGTCTGAGGAGAGGGCGTTCCCCAATGAAGAATGCATGCACCTTTTTTGCAATGCATCCTTTAGTAGGGGTACGTCCTTGCTGAGTGAAGGAAGCCCTCTCCTCAGTCGGAGTGCTCCCTGAAGAAGGACACCTGCAAAAGGACATCTATGCAAGGCTCACACAGGCATCCTTTAGTAGGGGAGCAAAAGACGCATATGCAACGTTTGCGCATGCATCCTTCAGGTGGAGGACTTCCTCTCTTCTGTGAGAACATTCTCCTACTGAAGGATGCATGTGCAAATGTTGTGTATGCATCCTTCCCCACTGAGAAAGGGCAAGGGGCTTCAGTGATGAACTGCGCTTGCGCAAAGGTTGTGTAGGTGAGTGGGTGACGCACCAGGGGAAGGGTGACATGCAATGGTCCTGCACCAGGTGATGCGGACCCTGGGATCACCCCTGGCACCATTGTGTCTTACTCCCAGGAAAGTGTGTTTAGGATTGCAGCCATAGAGACCTACGCACTTGTTTCCAGTTAGTTAACTCTATTTTATTCTTGGCATTTGTTGTTTGGCTTAATTATCTTCAAGTTCAATATCTAAACATTAAAGGTAAATTGAAAGAGTAAATGAAATTGGCTTTTAGTTTGTAGTGTTCAATTACAAAGGAAAAACAATGAAAGAAAATTCCAATAAAACTCTTCAACCATTCCAAGTTTTAAAAGCCCCTCTGAGAATCTTTATAATAACTTCGTTGCATTCATACAACGCATGGTGTTTGCCATAAAATAGAGATTCCATTTTGTTCTCATTAAGAAATAGCCTAGCATCTGTCTCTGTAATTGTGTTCCTAGTCATAGTTGTGTTAAAGATACCCAACAAAAAAGAAAGTTCATAGCAGTGTGCAAAAGGGGAGCATATTCTCCTTGGCAGAGAGTTTTGCAGCTCAGTTCTATGCACATTCGCGAAATAATAAGTCTTACCCTATTCAAAGCGGCTTACACTCAAATTAACTGTGCACATGATTGTATAAGGCATCTCCTAAATATAGCTTAAAGAAGAACCTATTCTTATAAGAAAGAATTATGTGCGCACATTGAAAACAACAGTCTTGTGGCACCTTAAAGATGGAGATGTTTATAGTAAGCCCTATTATAATCAGTGGGACTCACTCCTGTGTAAGGGGGACAGATTGCAGCCTGAGAGACCAAGTTGCAGGTTAATTTGTTTTATTTTTCCTTCTATTTTGTATTTTCTTAATTATTTTGTATTATATGACAGTATTGCAGTCATTTTATTTGAATATTTGTGGGTTGTGGAATGAATCGTCTGAGTTTCCATTATTTCTTATGGGAAAATTCGTTTTGATAGATGAAAGTTTTTTTATTACAAGCATGCTTCCAGAACAAATTATGCTTGTAAACCAAGGTACCACTATAAATAATACCTTGGAATTTGTGGGCACATTGGAACCAATAAGGAGCTCATGCGTGGCATGATTGCATATGCCACATCACTTGTACAGATAATGTTATGAGGTCATTATATATCACTGGTTTTCTTGTTGACCAAACCTCTGGAGTGCCATACAAACAGTTGCAATTCCAAATCTTTCAAAACAGAATTTTCCTCCTATTTTTCTAGGTGCTGAGATCAATACTCAGGCTAGTGACAAAGCCACTGCTCTCTATGAAGCTTCTAAAAATGGACATACAAAGATTGTGGAGTTTCTTTTGTCCCAAGGTGCCGATGCAAACAAAACCAACAAAGATGGCTTCTTGCCTATACACATGGCTGCCAAAAAGGGCTATTATGAGTAAGTTGCTTTATTCCTCTAGTTAGATGGTGGATTTGGGTGCATGACAATTATTTTTTCACAATACTGAAAACGTAAGAGATGATTTAGACTAGAGAATCACAACCCAGTTCTAAGGGCCATTTACACTAGTAGAACAAGCATTTCAGTGACTTATAAATTGCTGTTATAATTGCAACTATTTATTAAAAAGGCACTAGTGAGTGTGACCTTGTCACCAACATATATAGCAAATCACCATATAGGTCTGTGCGACAATGGGGAATGGATGCCTTCCACTGCAGGTACGTTTGTGCAGAGGTCAGAAGGGAGTTGGGGAGGGGTGGAACATGGTGCTGGGAGAATGCAGAGGTGATCAGGAAGGAGGAGGGCAGATCAGGCCCACAAAGTGGCAGGTTCATAGGTAGTAGCAGTGCCCTAATGTTATTCCTGAGCCTGATCCACCTTCAGAAGTCAATGTGGACTTCTGCCAGTAGAATCATAGTATCACAGAATCCTAGAGTTGAAAGGGACCCAGAAGGTCATCTAGTCCAACCCCCTGCCTGCAGCAGGAAATCCTCCTAGATCATCCCTGACAGGTGCTCGTCAAGCCTCTGCTAGAGGTCCCCCAGTGAGGGAGAGTCCACCACCTCCATTGGCAATTTGTTCCACTGCCAAACCGCCCAAACCGTCAGGAACTTTTTCCGGATATCCAACCGGAATCTCCTCTCTTGCAGTTTGTACCCATTGGTTCTAGTTCTGCTTTCAGAAGCAGCTATGAACAAATGAGCCCCTTCTTCCTTATGACAGCCCTTCAAGTATCTGAAGAGGGCAATCAGGTCTCCCCTCAGCCTCCTTTTCTCCAGGCTGAACATCCCAAGTTCCCCCAGCCTTTCCTTGTAAGACTTTCCTTTCATCCCACTGATCATTCATAGAGCTGGTTATAGATCATTTATAGAGCTGGTAGATCAGTTATAGAGCTGGTGCAGGTCCAAGTTGACCCATGGCAATTCATATGGTTTACCCCCAGGTATGTAAACAAATTCTCCCTTACTCTTAGGAGGCCTTAATCTGCTGAACTTCCTCCACAATATATGGCTGAAGCAGTGCTGGGGCTGCTGCATCACCACAGTTACATAGGATTGCTGCATCACCACAGTTACACAGTTACACAATTACATCACCACAGTTACATAAACCCAAAATTACCTTCCATGTTCTGATAATGAACATTGTCAATGAAGTTCTTTTAGGGTGTGTAAGCATGATAGGTACAATATTCAAAATAATTAGTTATATTTGAGAGATCTGGGAAATCAGTGTAATTATACAGCATGTTTCAAAAACACTTCCTGTTCAACATATCTTCTGTTCTTTGTTCTTGTCTTATATCTGATATACATGTTCCGTTGCATCTGTAGAAGCAATTATAATTATTTATTGTAATTTACACTCACTCTCAAGGAGTTTACAAAGTATGATTGTGAAGATAGAACAGAGGAAGAGAAGGTAGAAGCAAGAGTAACAACAGTTGTATATGAACAGATGAGTTGTCTATCCTTGCCTATGCTTGCTGTTTTGTTGTAAATTATGTTGCTCTCATTAATTAGTTTTCTGTGGTTGTGACTATGCTTCGAGATTGTATTTTAATTTTATAGTTGTGCTGCTGTATGATGATCTGGGTATTTCAAGAAAAGTGCAGTTTAACGTTGTTTTTTTAAAAAATAAAAAAATAGCTAAATCCATGGCTGAGACTTAAACCTGGAGGTTTTAACAAGTTAAGGCAAAATTGGGGACATTGAGAAGGTTGGTTATTTGCCACATCGCTTGCAGAGACAGTCATGAGCAGTTTTATCTCAACAGTTTCCTTCTTATCAAGATGATACAGCCTTTCTTTGTTTCAGATAAGTTAATATCTCTCAGCCTAGTCTATCATACATAGTTGGTCGGGTTTGTGGACATAGGAGCAAAAGCCCACCATGCTACATAACACTGCTGCAACCTCCACCTGCAGACCTGCTCTCCAGGATAGCCTAGGGGCTAGGTCCATTTCTGATGTAGTGCCATCCATCCTGAGGTCCTGAGATAGGACATGACAACAAATATAATGACCAATTTCCTAACCTCTAGGGTTGTAGTAGTGCAAATGGTTAAGGCATTGTGCCTGTTAACCAGCAGGCCAATATCTGAGACCTGGATCCTATGGGGTGAGCTCCCAACCTTAGCACAGCTCCTGCCAACCTAGCAGTTTGAAAGCATGGAAATGCAAGAAGATAAATAGGGACCATCTTTGTGGGAAGGTACAACAGCGTTCCATGTACCTATGGCACTGCACTACCTATGGCATGTAACTGCATACCTATGGCATACCTATGGCATGTAACTGCACTATGGCAGTTATGCCGGCCCTATGACAACAGAAGTGTCTTTGGGCAACACTGGCGCTAAAGGCTTAGAGCACTGCACCATACAGTCAGTCATGACTAGCAGTATAACCTGTGGGGTACACCCCACATTCAACCATTGGAAGAAATACCTGGAACTGATAGTTTCTTTCAAGCACACTTATTTCCAAACATGTACACTGTATGTAAGATTTGAGATTTTTCTGGCCAGTGTAATCCAATGCTGCGTCTTCTTTCTTCGGTTTTTTGGCCATTTGGAAAGATGTTGTTTAAGGCCTAACATTTCGCCATACATGTTTGATAGCATCCTCAGTGACAAAAGGCAGACAGTAACAAACAGCCAAACAGGAACTTGTAGAGAGCTACGAGGCAGGCATTTTCTTAAATAGTTTCAGGAGCACATTGGGTCTGCTGAGTTTACTTTCGGACAGGAGTCTCTAAACCCCGGCACTGGGGCTGAATATCTCCCTTGACAAGCCTCAATTTGGCTCTTGACAAGACCCCTCCATCCAGCCCACAGGCAAGCCTTGTAATGTCTGTAATACAATCTTATATTTAAATTTATTCAAATTTGACATGTAAATCATTTTTCTAGCCCCGACACTATCAGAGAGATGATGTGGCACTCCTGCCAAAATGGCACTTTAAGATATAGTGTCTATAAAGAACTTTCTTCCTCTTGTTAGCTGTGTGTTCCACTTTGCTACATCTGCCTTTTGATGGATTTTCTTTAAATTAAGTAATGGGTGCCAGCAACTACAGTATTTAAAGTCACAGCTCCTTCTTTCTGGTTGATGTTACCTTTGTGTTTGTAAATTTCAGTTGCTGCTAATGGGAGGCTCTTATGGTAATTACAGTACTAGATAGATTGGGCAACACTTTGCACTGAGCCTTCCTTGGTGGCCCCGTCTGCCTCCTGGTGGCATTTTAGATGCCACTTATAGTGGTGGTTCATGGGTCAATCTAGTCAGGTAGGTGGTTTGAAGGGTATGGGTCTCAATCCGGGGTAGCCTCTGATGCCACCCCTGCAAAGAGCTCTTGGGACTCCACCAACAATGGGGCACAAAACAGAAAATTCCATAGGCACATGGCTGGTGTCAGTTACCCATTGGGTTTTGGCAGCTGGGCTTTTTTCAACCCCATTGCTTGATGACAGTATTGCCAGTAATTGCCAGCAAAATTCCTCTGTTTGATAACATATGAAGCTTGTTTTATACATATTTGACTTTGTACAAATTGGGTAACACAGATTCACCCTCATATATGAATTAGGGGTGACCTATTCAGAATTAGGTCAACCATTTAACCTTTCTTAATATTTAAAAACAAAGTGCTTGTTCAAATTTGTGTCATGGAAGTATTAAAGGACTTCCTAACTTTAGTGTTTTGAACAAAATATTTATCCAAACGGCAAACTTTGCCCCACGTAGGCAGTCCTCTTTAATCCCTTTGGTATTCCGAATAATAACACTCTTCACCGTGACCTCTCTTTGTAAGCATGTAGATTTGCTATGTAATTCTTCAGGAATTCACACCCAGACTTACTGCCAGGACATGAAGGATTCATAATCTTAGAAAAAGCCAAGAAGATGTTTCTATTTTTTCTCAACTCTTGTTGCTTGGTGTTGTTTATTTGGAAAGATTTATGTGAATACGGCATCTACAGAATACAGCAATCCAATTACTTCAGTGGAACACTAGTTAATGTGCACTACTGTGAACAGGTGTTTTGTGGAATGGCTAGGATTTATTTACTTATATATGTATTTCTGGATGGATTACTATGAAAGTAGAAGACTCCACTTATTATTAGCAAGACTGATATTGGCTCTGGCAGAGTGGATCAGGGACTACGATGATGAGCTCATCTATACTGAAAAAGTTCTGATAAGAACATTAAGACCCAAACAGGGAGACCGAAAACTGCACCACACATTCAAGTAGAAAAGAGGAAGGCATTTCCTAGCATTGATTCACATGATCACGCTATGCCAGTATTGTGTTATGCACATAAAAAAACTGTGTTGTCTGAGTAGCTGGTCACAAAACACTTACTGCCACCAACCTCCATCATGCAGGTTTGTATGCAAGTTTGAAGCTCGAGGCTGGGAACCATGATGTATGACAGTAAATCCATATACTTTTTGAGTATGGCATTTGTCCTTCACTATTCCTGGAGTTCCTTGAACAAGAGTTTTGTCTCTCACCTACCAAGACTACCCTTAAAACTACCAACTACCCTTAAAAATGGTACCTCACCAGAAGCAAAGAGTCTCAAGCATTAATTGATTGGATCTGTATTTTTTCTGCCTTTTTCCCCCAAGAGGAAATTCAATGTGGCTAATAGCAATCATGTTTGAAAGGTGTGCTTTTCATATCGCATGTTTCCCTTCCTATCAGGGAACAAAGCTTGCAGGGTCACCTTAACTCAGCAATGGGGAGCCTTTCTGAATAAGCAAACAAATCCAAATCTGACATTTTAATGAACCCCAGTAGATCATGGGATGACTAATGTGGTTCTTGGCACACACCCCCTCAGCATCATGTGTGACTTTCCAGCTATTATGGCTATTACAAAGCATTTGTTAGTAGTGGACAGCTGCCAACTAAATGGTACCCAGGCCTCCAGGCTTCCAGGGAGCATCACTCCCAGTGAGGTCAGCCTCCCTGCTTTGAGAAATGAACTGTGCCTGATGTCCTCTCAAGGCATTGCTTATTTTCTTCCAATGAGGCTAAAATGTCTCAAGAGCATGATTAGTGGCAGGCAGGCAGATCGGTACTTTTCCTAAGGCTTTTCCATTAGTGATCCTGCTCCAGAAAATTGCACCTTTCCCTTACTTCATTTATTCACACTTGAACAGATTATGCCCACAAACTGAATGGTTCAAGAAAGATCCCAGTAAAACCATTCATCATACTGCGTCTTATTCCTCTCCCAGTTTGAGGAATCCACTTGAGTGAATCCTCATGAACCAAATATACTGTGACAGTATTTGCCATACCAGCTTAAGCCTTTGCCAATCTCCCACCTATCTGCACTATAAATTTCTGGTATTTATGGCACATACTGTTCTATCATGAAATCTATAAAGGTTGTGGCATAATTAGAAGGAATGCAAAGCACTGAGTTTTGGAAGAAGTGCATGCTAGCAGCCCTTTCCTTACAGCGCCATTCCAGGTGCAGGGGGAGCAAAACAGAAACTAATGCCGTATACCTTTGTATGTACCATATGTACCTCATCATAATGGATGCCATACCTTTCTTTGAAAGGAGGGATTTTTTTCCCTGTTGCAGCGATAGAACATGAATAGAAAGTAAGATATGCTTTTATGTAGACTTCAGTGTCTTTGTTATGTTTTCTATCAATTTATGATTTATTTGGTAAAGTCTTGATAAGGTTATAGGCTTTATACAACCTACATTATGGTAGGTGTCAAGTCAGTGGCACCACTACAGGGGTGTGGTTAGTGCTAGCCACACTGGATGTCATCATCAGGAGGGGTGACACCACATTGCCCATTTGGTGATCTTTGGTCTTCTCCATGTCCAGCTGCCTTGTGCTCTCCATGACAATCATGTTTTTAAATGCTTGCTGGAGAGAACAAAGTGACTGGGGCCAGAGTAGGTCTAAGATCACCAAGCTGATGTGGTCCAATGACAGCTTTTTAGCGATGGTGATGGTGGTGGTGGCTTTTTGCATTTAAAGTAATGCAGTGGTCCAGAAGGTCAGGAGAGGTGTGATTAGATCATTGTGAGCACAATCCTAACCAACTTTTCAGCACTGGAGTGGCTGTGCCAATGGGGCATATAGTGCATCCTGCAGTTGGCAGGCAGTCAAGGAGGCCTCCTGAAGGTAAGGCAATGCTTTTTCCCTTATCACCATAGACGTATTTCTACTGCCTCCAGAGATCTCGGGATAGTACAAATGATTTTTTCACACATTTTGGTTGCAATCCTAATTCCCAGTTAGGTTGGCATAAATTCCAGCACAACTCCCGTGCTGGCCTGGAGTTGTCACAAAAGGACTGTAGGGCACTTCTGCACCAGTCCTGTGGGGGTTAAGCCAGTGCACAGACATGCACAAGCCTCCCCACACCACTGCAGGAATGGAGAGTGGGTGAATTGTGTCAGCCTAAATTGGTTATGATTATGCCCTTTGTCTTTGTAACAACCATTTAAGAAAGGTTAGCCTGAGAAAGAGTCACTGGTTCAAAGCCAGCCGTTAAACTTCACATCTAAGTAAAGTTTTCAATCCAAATGTTGGCCCTCTAATCTGTATATTGCCTCTGTGTTTGATGTGAGATCATAGTGAGGCAGAAATATTGCAAGTAGTGTAACTTTGGGGATGATGATCATTCCAACATACTGCTTTTGGGCCCCTGAGGAGGAAAAAAAATCTCATTTTAGTGTTTAAGTTCATTGCTCATTCCACGTTTGTCATGGCCATTTGTCTTCCATTGCCTGAAGTTTCTATATCATAAATCATAGACAAATTGAAGGTAGAGACATTTTTGCTGCTCTTCTATGTTTTGACAATATCTAGCACAATGGGCTACTGAATACTACAGTGACAAGGATCATCTGCTGGGGAAAGCAGGCTAAAATTAATTTTCAGTTTTTGATTCATTTCTGTCAGAATTGTGAAAATGCTTCTCCCAGTGACCAGCCGCACTCGGATCAAGCGCAGCGGTATCAGTCCTCTACACTTTGCTGCTGAGCGCAACCATGATGATGTCTTGGAAGATCTGATTGAGGCTGGCTTTGATGTGAATGCCACCCTTTCTTTTGAGCGTGCCCGACTTTATGAAGATCGGCGCAGCACAGTCCTCTACTTTGCAGTTTTTAACAACAACATCTATGCTACCGAGCTACTGCTGGAGGCCGGGGCCAATCCCAACATTGACCTCATCAACCCACTGCTCATCTCCATCCGCCATGGTTGCCTGAAGACAATGAAACTGCTTCTTGATTATGGAGCCAATATTGATGCCTACATTGCTTCCCACCCAACAACCTTCCCTGCCACCATCATGTTCTCAATGAAATACCTTGCCCTGCTGAAATTTCTAATGGATCTGGGCTGTGATGCTAAATCCTGTTTTAACTGTCAGTATGGAAGTGGTCCACACCCTGCCACTGATAATAGGAGGGACAGGTATCATGATAACCAAGCAGACAAAGAGAAAAAGGCTGTACAGGTAAGTCTGTCACTAATATTTCAGCTCTTTGGGGCCATCTGGAAGAAAATGTGGGAATTTTGATAACTTAGCAGGAACATATGTTTTTCTTAGACGGCATGTGCAGACCCAGTAAGGTAAATGATTAAGGTTGCCGTTAATCATGACTATAGGGAGCAGTGCTCATCTCAGTTACAACGCTGAAGTTGTTTGGAGATGCCTCCCTGGTAATGAATAGGATAGTAAAGAAATTTATACCTATTATTAATAATTATGAATAATAATTAATAAACCTATTATTATTAATAAACCTGCTAATTAATTAATTAATTATTAATAATAATTAATAAATGCTATTATTAATAAACCTATTACAATTAATAATAATAAACCAGTCTTATTAATAATATTAATATATTCTATTATTATAAATTATAATCCTGTCTTCCGTGCTGGTAGAAGGAGCAGGACAAATGGTTCATTAAATACTTAATTAATTAAGTTGGAGGTGGAAGTATAAGAAATGTGACCTTGAAAGGCAATACATCTGAAAGCCACTAGAGGGCATTTAAACAATGTCACAGAGAAGAAAAAAAGAAGCGTCAGGGTTAATTAGTCAAAGATTTAGCATTTAACAAAGTGGATATTAATATGATTTAGGGTAAACTTGTTGGGATGTTTTTCTGTTGATATGGGAAAAAGTTGTGTAGGCAAGTTTAACATTTTCCCTTGCTGCTGTGGGTGTGTTAGAAACTGTGTGCACCGGGTAAAAGTAAGCATATCACAGTACAATCCTATGAACGACTACTTAGACAAAAGCCCAATGATGTTCAATGGGGCTTATACACAGGAAAGTGCGCATAGGATTGCAGCCTCACACGACAAAGAAATTGATCCTTGGTAGTCTTGCCTTCAGTTTCCTACATTCTGTGGCTACACTTTGCACAACAATTCCACATGTCCTCAATAGGACTAACATTTGCTCAGGCCTCACAAAGTCAGTTTTTCAATGTGGCCAGCTGTCCTCTTTTCCATATCACAGCATTGATTAGCATATAATGCCTCACAGACCTGTGGCAAACTTTGCAAGGCTACTTCTAAATTCTGGATGGAAGGTTTATTTTCATTTTTGCAAAGAAGGAATTTGCCATCAAGTAAACAAACACAAAACGTGATTTTTTTAAAGAAAGAAACTTAGAATTTTAACCCCCAAATCCAGAGTAACTACGGGAGCATGTAAGAGACTTTACGTGCACCCGTAGTTACTGCAGCACGTAGTGAAAACCTATGGAAAATTCACATTGCAATCCAGAGTAAATTGTCCTTACACCAGAGCAAGGACTCCCCATAGTTACTCTGGATTTTGCCCTTAGTTAATCGTAGAATGTCGACGTCTAGATCACATCCCCCACACTTGCCAGTATGTGAATACAATCTCAAAAAATCAGAACAGTACCTGTTTTGCGGGACATATGGCAACCCTAGGCATGCACATGGCATCACTGGCCATTTCTGCCAGTGGCTTCCTGTTTTACATGGCACCATACTGGAACCTACAAATTGGATCATGAGATCTACTGCAATTGGCCCTTGATAGGATAGGGCTGTCAGTTTGTCAATCTAGTCATGAAATAGAGCCTATGAGATGTTAGGTTTCAGCTATTCTTTAAGAGAAGATGTTGGTACAGGTCCAATCTAGTTATACATGGATTTTTTTATACATGGATTTGACTCAACATAAATGGCCACTGCAAATCACAGTTTGCAGCATAAAAATGTTTTTCTACTGTTGGAAATAGGTAGTCATGCAAGCAATCATTCCTTTTTCAGTATCAGAATCAAATCTATGCAGATATTGAGGCTGTACCTTTTCAATGAGGTGCAACAGAAGATCAAGAAACTGGAAGTGGCTCATTAAATCTATTTTTCCGTTGTTTTCTTTATACATAGATTTTTTAATCCACAGGTTTCAGAACAGAATCCTAGTGGATAATGAAGGACACCGTATGTCCAATATAACACTGATCATCCACTAGTGTTGCTGGAAGGGTGTAACAAGAGGCCAGTAGTTCAGTTGTTATTGGCTAGAAAGGTCTTTCAGAGAAATGTACTGGTGGTCGTGCCATTTTCTGCACACTATTTTTGCAAGTTGGCAACCTGTTGCAAATGAGTCAGCTGGCATTTCTTGGAGGGGTGTGGATTTTACCCAGGTACCACAAATTGCTGACTCTCTACAATATATATGTTATGTATCTTCTTGTTGCTTTCTAGTTTTGTGAAATGGTTTCTGCCCCAGAGATGAGTCGCTGGGCAGGGCCTATTATTGATGTTCTTTTGGATTATGTGGGCAATGTGCAACTTTGTTCCCGACTTAAGGAGCATATTGACAGCTACGAGGGATGGTCTGCCATTAAACATAAAGCAGGTGGGTTCATCTATTGAGTTGTTTGACACCAAGTTCTCTAGATTCACATTACTGTGCCGTTAGCTAAGAAACTGCTCCACGTAATCATAAATAACCTTTAAATCTTTCAGGCTGCAATACTAACCCTTAGTTAGGCCAGCACACCCATTCTTAGTTAGGCCAGCACAGGGTGAGCATGTGCCATAACTAAGAAAAGGGAAGAAGGATCTCCCATAATAATCCCAAGCAAGGAAAATGACATGACAAAATAAAAGCTAAAAACATTCATAAATATTATGTTCATGTGCTTAATTTAAACGCTATATTTCTTATTACTAAATTTAAAACTATTATATATAATTTATTAATTACAAGAAGGCTACAGGTTGCCTGCTTACAAGAAAAAGGAGGACATATAAGTTTTATTTCCAGGACATAAGGCTAAATCAAGAACATGTCCTGGAAAAAGAAGACACATGGTCACCCTGGGCCAGCACAGGCTCTAAGAACAGTTCTTAAATGCTCCGTTGACCCAAGCATGTTTTCTCTTTTTCAGAGCCCCCAAGGCCACTTGCTCACCTCTGCCGGATCAAAATTCGAAGTCTGGTTGGGAAGAGTCGGATTTCGCTTATTGACACTTTGCCTCTACCAGGAAGACTGCTTCGCTATTTACAACATGATTATACCCAACCATAATTCCCTGGAGTGAGTTATATCTATGGCAGAGTTCAGTCAGGTGATGGATTTATATGATGGAAGAAAAAAATGCCTTTATTATGTAAGAAAACTGAGAGGGGGGAAAGAATCCTTCAAATTGAAGCAACAGAAAATGCTAATCCATTTAGAAAGTGTGAGCGAGGTGAGAGAATTAGGATGAAGAATAGCAAACACAAAAAGGGGCTGCATTGTCATGCAGGTAAAAATGCATAATGAATTTCTTTGTTAAACACCTCTGTGCTGTTTGACCTGTAAGGTGGAGAGAGCATAGGACCAGTCCACTTTAGGCCACTTTGTTTTATTTTTGTGATCTCATATGCACCCATGATGATCTCTGTATGTATTTGCAAAGGACAAATGGAATGCATGAGCCAGTTGATCATTCAGGTCTCATCAACAACAGCAGCAGCAACAAAAATAACTGTATTTACACTTTTTACAGTTTTGGTATGAAATCTTTTCATGATTTCCTCAATTTTAAATTACATTTATTTACATGACTACATCCTCAAGGAAAATCCAGATTGATCATGTGAACATGAATATATTTCGTAAACAATCCCATGGCCAAAGGGCATCTTATGCATAAGATCTAAAAATTGTGAGAGTTAAAATTCAGCACAATATTTCAATTAATTGGTTGGATTATAGTGTATTTTCATGTGCTAGATTAATACTGGCTGTTAATTTACTGACTTACTGGTAATTCTCTCTCATTTCGTACCACCTAGGTAAGAAAAAGGGAAAGGGAAAAATGTTGTGAACCTGCTCACATTACTTTTTCTTCTGATTTATTTGACCTGTCTGTACGACCATGTACTTGACTTTAATTTCTGAGCAGTAAAAGCCATGAGACTTTCACAATATTTTTTGTTCCCACACAAGTCATGTTGTGGTTGTTGGATCTAGAGAAGAATTCATGATGACTCCAATTATAATAGCTTACCAAGCAAGAGATTTAACAAACAGGAAAGAAATGTGTATATTATTAAGTAAGAGCAGACAGAATTATGTTTAAGCTTTTGTAGTTCATCCACTTTCAAGTTTAGTGCCACTGAATACAACAATAGTTAACCCTGTTAGTAAAAGAAGATGCTTTCATGGCAGTAAGCCCATTGAACATAATGGGGCTTACTTTTGAGTAGACATGGTTAGGATTGTGCTCAGAGTAGTTTGTTTATTACAGAAGATGGAATCAGTCGTCTGCTGCTATAGAAAACCAGAAAAAAATATTTTTTCTGTTACCACAAAGTAGAAATAGTATTTTTCACAATTGCAAATAGTCACTGAAATAGTTCCAGATCAAGAACTTTAGCTAAATTGGGTTGTGGTTTAACTGGCTGATACACAGACTATAGGATATCCTTAATGCTGAACAACTGTTACCCTGTGCTTACTGAGTAGTAGCTGAATAGCAGTAGTAAATACTGTAATTCCTTCTTGGATCTGGCTATGGTCGTTTAACAGAGTACATCAGGTCCTCCTTGAATATCTGCAGCTCTCACTGAATGACTTTTTGTGTTGCATCCTTCAGTGAGAAAGCACTGCAGAGGCAACTGTTTATTATCCTCTTCACAACACATTTGGGTCGTTACATGAATCTCTGAAGTGTATATTAAAATATTGTTTAATTGGTGTAGCTCATAGCTGGGTTAGAAGCTTGAACTGTCATAATCTAACTTTATCAGTAAATCTTTTGACAATAGCAGTAGGCTCCAGTGACACTGAAGCCAAGTTGTCAAAGCTGAATCCAGCAGATTGAACTGGTTGGTATCCCAACACTGCTTGGAGATGCTTGAGATAAGACTTGCAGGACATCTGTTGAACTGAACTTTAGCCAGCACAGGTTATGAGACAACCAGAGGTACCCCTTTAACCTGGCAAACTTCACTTTAGTCACTTTACCCTGGCAAAGTTCCAGATTCCCTATGGGACTTCTTGGATCTGTGCCAGCTACATCATTGGTGCAAATCTGGAAATGTAGGTGTAACTCCAGATGGGCCAGTAAAGGGGTTACAATATGGTGAAGGCTTCCATCAATTCTGCCCCCCTTTTGGGCCCACTCCCCATTCCACGTCTCTGCACTGAAATGCCATTCCCCACCTCCCAGTTTCCCAACCATCTGGTACAATGGTACAACCTTATCTGTGTGACCTGGCACTGCTCTGGGATTCTGTGCCTCCAGGCCAGTTTTGGCCTTTGTCCTGCTGCACTGGTCCTGCTGGCTCACAGGTAGTCACAAATGTGCTTTATGGCATCTTTGCAATACTCTGAGCAGGTACAAAGACAGATGTTCTGGCTCAGGCAGTAGTTAGGATTATGCAGTGAAATTTTGGCATTGTAAAATACATATACTGTACATAGCACAATTTTACAATGCTGTAAAAAGAATTCCAATGTATAGTTATATTAACAAAAATGCAGTTTCAATTATTGCTTTTAAAAAAAACTTTAAAATGTTCTAACTGGTTGTCAATGGAGCAATGACTTACTAATGACTGAGCATACTACATAGCATTTGCATCATGTAGGATGAGGTAAGGAGGTAGATCAGCTTACCACTGTTAAGGGAAACTTCAGATCCTAAAGAGAAAGGGAAGCAGAGCAATCCTTTCTCTTCTCTCATCACAAATTCCAGGAACCTGTCAGCTTGGATTTCTCATTCACATATCCATAAACCAGAAACACCTCCAATGAGGCATTTGGATCTATATTACTGAAAATAGCATACATCTCAGGAGATTCTAGTCCAGCATGCACATAAATTGAGGGGGGAACTAGTTACAGAATAGCTCCCTGGAAAATTGTGCTGTCACTTAATTTTTATTGCCATCTTTTTTTATATGGTTGGTTTTATGTTTATTTGTACATAGTGCATGCTACCTCTCTGACTCATTTTCCCCAATCCAGCAACAGCAATCCATGTACAGAAGTTCTCATGCACAAGTCAGCTGGACTGGGTTTGGCAACACATTGCTTGCAGGAGCCGTTGGAGCACTGGGTTATGCCACATAAAATTACCCCACACAAATCCTCACACAGCAACTTGTTCTGGAACACCACAGGCACAGCACCGGATGTGCTGCAATTCTAGTGATGACCCAGTGTGGTAAACAGAATTTTCTACAACAGTATTTTACCAGTGATGCCAACCTGTACAAATTCTACTTTTTTATATAGCAGTCAATGCAACTGTATAGAAGCGATTGTAAATTTGAAAGTTTAAGTATTAAGGACTTTGTGATCAACTCCTGCGTTTTCAATACATAGAATGGTAGCATGTATTAACAGGCAATGATGATGACAGAAAATTCACTATTATTCTATGAATATTCTAGCAATTTTCCAGGATATTCTAGGAATTAGTGTCCTGATTGATGTATTATTTCTTATGGCACCTGTGCAGTTGATTTTGTGTTCAAATGCACTTTTGAGTTTTGGGGTTTTGTTACAACAGCTTTTGTAAATTGTGCTGTGTGGGATGGGGAAATTGGTGTGTGCAGTATTATATTTATAAAAGGATTATGTTTTTAAGTTTTATTGTTTGCCTTAAACATGAATAAAAAAATAAACTTCCAGTTGCTGTGTGATTTTTTTAAAGATACTGCCCAAGCTTTCCCCTGATGCAGTCGTGTTATAGAATATTCACTGCATCCATTTGGGGGGAGGGGGGAATAAAAGAACTAGCAATAGGTAGCTAAAATATTTCTTAACCTCCCCCCTTGCCTATAGGTTAACCTCACCTATAGGTTCTTGAATCACCGATGGGTCTCTAGCACCAATAGAAGCCTCTGCAGCCACTGCTATGCTTACTGCATTGCTATCCCCATTTGTGGTAGTGACCTGGAAGTGTGCAACAGAAGCACAAATTTCACACCAGCATCACCTTGTGCTTCCAGAACACTACTTCTGGCAATCCAAGGATCCAGCTTGAAAAATGCTTTTCAACCAATAGAATGAATGCCACTACTAGCATTTCACAGTGCTGGTACTTTGCCCTACTGTTATTTCTCATTTGCAGATACTGTACAGTATTTTCATGGCAGTTACCAATCCACAACAATTTTTACTTGCCTACTCAAACACTGTGGTAAGTGTCCAGAATGGATGTCTACTCTTCCAGTTTACAAAAGCTGCTGTATCTGACTGCCTAGACCAAGCATCTCTAAACATTTCAGCCAGAGGGCCACATTAAATACCTGGCATGGTGGCAAGTGCTAGAAAATAAAAATTTTAAACGCACCATCTAAGGTCTTCAGTGGACACAAGAAGCTACTTCTAGTTTTGGGAAAAATTAGGAACATTTTTTTAGGCCTTCAAAATACCCTCCAGACCTAAACAGAGCATCCCATTCCACCTTCTCTGTGCTCTGAAATGCCATTCTCCACCTCTCTTTCAGTCAGGTGTTCAGTCAAATGGGCCAGAAGCATGTAGAGGTCCAAAGACTGGCTACAAGCCAGATAGAGGTTGGTTGAGGGCCATGTTTCACCCTGGGCTAGGGTTTAGAGATCTCTGGCCTAGATCCAATTCTGATGCACCACAAGTGATCCAGTGAGAGGCTATATTCCAAACTGGAATACAACATAGCTCTTTTCCTCTGCTCTTGGATATAAATTCATGAAGGATGCGGGCAGAAATGGAAGGATTTAACACCTGTGCAGTCACTGAGGCATGCAGTAGCAAATATACACACCAGGTGAAGAACAGCTTGCACACAGAAGACATACTAATGAAAAATCTAGCTATATTCATGGTTCATCCGCCTACTTTCTATAAATACACAAAGCTCAAATGAAGTGCTGTGTTCCTGGTGTTTGTGATTTTTATGATTTGTTTTTGTCCCAATTTGCACCTGGAGATTACAATCAGTAAAAACCAAATAAAAGCATAAATTCGTTCTGAAAGTGTCTGAGAAAAGGAAAAGGTAACTTCTCATAAAGACAGCCTAATCTTTGGAATTGCCAGAGCTTGCCCAAGGGCACTTTATCAGTTTGTGTGTGTGGAGAGAGAGTTCAACATTAGGAGGTAAGCCTTACAACAAGGTTCGAAAGGAGACATTGGGTATATCTGATTTATACTGGCAGCAGCTCTCAAGAGCTCTTCCTCAGACCTGAGCAGTGGCGTACCTAGAGAGGGTGCAAAATGTGAAAAGCATCCTTCCCCCCTCTCTCAGAGCCATTCTGGCCGTTCCAGGTGCCGTGCAACATTTAAGCTGCAATCCAAACCCCAATTAGGCCAGTCTAAGCTTTAGCACAAATCCCGTGCTGGCCTGGGAGTGTCACAAAAATGGAGAAAGGCACTTCTGCGCCACTCCTGGGGAAGGGTTAGGCCAGTGCACAGACATGTGCTTGCCTCCCTATATCCCTACAGAAATGGGAAGACCAATGAGTTGTACCAGCCTAGGTTAGGACTGCACCCTCTCTAATTATGCTACTGGACCAGATACCCTTTTTAACTGAACCTTAGGTCTCATGCATGCAAAGCATCTGCTCTGCCATTGAACTGTGATTGCATCCAAAGAATCAGTCTCCAAAATCAAAGCAACCCAGGGCAATTAACTGACCCCCAAATCTATTTGAAATAATTCCACTGTCCAATACTGCAAATCATGTAAACCAAAATAAATGTAATGGAAGAGGAAAGCAATGCAAAGCCAATGCTTCTGAAACACTGAAATCATACATTTGGGAAAGCATCTTCCTTGCCAGTCCTCTGCCAAGTGAGCAGTTACACTGAGGCCATAGTCCCCAAGGGTTTTCCACAGAAAAAAATAGTCAGGGGAGCCACTGAATCCTTGCCAAAAACCCACTGCCCCATACAATGTATAGGATTGAAGATCTGATGGGGAGAACCATGGCTAATGATCCAGGAGGTCAAGGGAGTGGACAGTAAAAAAAGATTTTGGGAACCACTACAATGAGAACAAAAAAGCATTTACATTTCTTGAGGTAAAGGAGAGGTATTCTCTTTTTTGCACATACCTTTCCAGATGAAGGCAACTGGGGACTCAAATGAAACAGTCCTTGAGCTTTATTGTTTTGTGCACCAACCTTCATAATATTTACATGTCAGAAAGAACAAAGTTCTGGATTACAAAAGCCTGTCTTTGCACTCCTTGCATGTCCTTAAAGGAGGGGGGAGCCTGTCCCCGGAGCAGCTTCTTTTGCCTGCATCACAATTTCTTCTTGTGTCTTTGCCCAGCCCCTGGGTGTACACATTGGGTCCCTGTTATGTATATGCAACGCTGGGAGCAGAAATGACTTAAGCCCTCTTGGCAGCCAAGTCAGGCTAAATCTGATACCCACTTTCCTGGGAGTAACTCTAATTGAATGTATTGGGACTGGCTGACTTCAGCGTAGGCACAGATAGGATTGTGTTCGGAGGAAGAAATACATACTTTCCTGGTTTTAACTTTAATTTAATGGGACTGACCTCTGAGTAGAAGCTAGGCTTGTGCTGCCAGGATTTGCTGTGTCACTTTCCTCTGAGTAACTCTCTCTGACTGAAATTTTCACTGAGTAATTCTCATTGACATTCAGATTAACATGGCTAAGATTGTGCTGTCACTTTCCTGGGAATAACTCTCATTAAAAGTAATGGGGCTGACTAGATATGGATAGGATTGTGCTATCATCTTCCTGGGAGTAACTTTCACTGAATGGGGCTAACTTCTGAGTAGAGATGGAAAGGCCTGTGTTGTCACTTTCCTGGGTGTAACTCTCACTGGATGTAATTTGCTTACTTCTGAGTAGATATGTATAGGCTTGTACTGTCAGTTTCATGAGAGTAACTTTCACTGTCTGGATCTTACTTCTGAGTAGATGTGGCGAGGCTTGTATTCCACCCAAATCCCCAGTGCCATCCAGGTCCAGATTGTTGGACTCTCCTTCCCTTCCCTCCTCTTGGCGCTTCCCAGAAGCGAGGAGGGCCCCCAACATGGGGCACAGAAAAGAGGGGTCCTTCCAGTGGCCCCCTCAGGATGTGGGGGCAGCATAGGGCCATGTCTGCCTTGTTCCACTCCTTCCCTTCCTGGCAGGCAGAGGTTCCTCCAAGCGATGCCCAGGCAGGCAGGCAGGCAAGACCTAAATGTACCCAAAAACACTGAAGATGGGAGGTGGCGGTGCAGGGGGTTTGGTGGGGATGGGCTTCCACACAAAGGGCCGGTGCAGCTTTAGCCCAGCTGCTGCCTCACCCTCGACTGGGCTCTTCCTCCACAGCCCCAGACTTGGGAAGGGTGGTTGGAGGGGCTGAGGGTAGACACTGGCTTGAGGTCCGTGGTACTGAAATGGGCAGCAGCTCCAGGGTCTGGGCCCCTTCTCCAGCCCAGGGCTGTCTTCTGGGCCGGCCTTGCTCTTCTTGCCCTCGGGAACAGGCTGCGGCTCCTCCCAAAAGGAGGCTGGCAGCTGCCTTTTCCTCATGGGCACCTGATGGTCAGGCTTGGCTGGTGTCTCAGATGCAGACTTGTAGGCCTTGTGCTCATTGCCATGGGCAACAGAGGCTGTGGGGTGCCCTGCAGGGGCCTCGGTGCCCTCCAGGCCTCGTGCCCTGTCCTCGGGGGGCCTCCGCTCCCTGGCAGGCAGTGACTGCTGGTCCCGCTCCCTGGCTGGGCAGCGGGGCAGGCGGGAGTATCGCTGGGAGAAGCGCTTGAGCTGCTTCTGCAGGTACTTCCTATGGTCGACGGAGCGGCGGCAGGGTGCGGACTTATCCAGGGCTGCTTTGATATCACTCGAGGCCAGATTCACAAAGTTGAGCAGCGTCTTCACCTCACTGTCTGTTGTTGTCGCCACTGAAGCCATTGTGGTTCCTCACGGCCTTTGTGGTGGGGAAGGCGTTGACAAGTATGGCACGTCCATGAAGGGCTGCCTGGTTGGCTCACTCACTTTCTCGGCTCACCTGAAGGGCACACACAGGCACAACATGAATGCTTAATGGGTTGAAGGAAGGGTGGACACTATGGACCCCATCCTCACACCTGATACCCGCTCCACACCTGTCTACACACTCATTCCTTCTTCACACACTTGCCTGTCTCACACACTCTCCTTCACACACATACTCCCATTCATACCCTACAATCCAGAATAACTATGGGAGCACGTAAGAGAAATTACATGCACCCATCGTTACTGCACCACCTAGTGAAAACCTATGGGAAATTCAAATTGCAATCCAGAGTAAATTGTTCTTACACCAGAGCAAGGACTCCCCGCAGTTACTCTGGATTGCGCCCATACATACACATTTTATACCCCCTCCGCACACCCCTTCCTCACATCCTCCACACATACCCATTCCTCACACATACCTTCCTTGAACCTCCTTACATACCTTCCTCACAACTGCTTATATTTTCTTCTCAAACACCCCTTCCACACATAGGCTTTCCTCACACACAACTTCCTCACACCTTCTTACACCCACTCCACACACACACACACACCTTCCTCACAACTGCTTACACTGTTACCTCACACACCCCTTCCACACACATCCCTTCCACACAACTGCTTACATTTTCTCCTCACACACCACCTTCCACACACCACCTTCCACCTTCCACACCTTACTCATTCACATGCCATTTTTACACACTCCCTCCGTACACCACCTTCAGACACACACCCTCAAACCTTTCACACACACCTTGCACACCTTTTATTGAACCTTCCTCACACCTCCTCACATCTCCTACACATATTTTCCTCTCCCACACCTTCTTCACAGAATCACTCTTCACACCCCTTTCTCACACATTCCCTCCTTATACACCTTCCTCACACATACTTATGCACCCTCCTCTCACTCCTTTCTCATACACACTTCCCCTCACACACTTCTCACACCCCTTCCTCACACTTTACATCACCTCCCTTTACTCCCTCCTCACACACAACTTCTCTGCTCACACGCTCCTACACTCTTCCTCACACACCCCCTCATCCCAATCCCTCCACACATATCTTCTTACCCTCATACAGGGCAAGTAGGCAAGGAAGACAGGTGGGGTGCTAACTGGCCTGCCAGAGAGGGACACACATAGGCACAACAAGTGATGATTGGGGCAGGGGGCTAAAGAATGGAAGAATTTTCACCCGATACACACTCCTTTTTCTCAGGGCAAGTGGGCACAAAGACAAGATGCTAATAAGTTAACACACATGCCTTCAATTCACATTCAAAAAAGGATGCTTATGCATACAGCACAATGAAAAACTGCTTTATGCTGCCATATTGGTGGTTTTGCCTTTAAACATGTTAGAGTAAGGGATACAAATGCATATGCATGTCTTTCAGCACATGCATTTGCCTCCCATAAAAGTACAAAGCCATTCTGAGAGAAGTCTGAAATTTTATAGTTCAGAAAGTCCACATTTTTTTCAATGGGACATGATGTAGAGCTGCATTTGGTTTCTTCAGATGATATAGTTTCAGTGCGTTTGCCCTGCAGCTATATTACATGTGCCTGCTAATAATGTGATGTATATAGTAGCAGCCCCTTTTAGCACTTTTTTGCATTTTCTGTGTGTTTAATTCAAAAGATATGTTTTGTAAAACAGAAAATCCTGTTTTAAATGATGACTTCCTTCGTTCTGTCTACATTATCAACATCCACATGCACACACCAATAAGGCAACAGAGACTGAAAGATGATTTTACTTTTAGGTGTGAAAATGCCCAAATAAATGACATACACTCCTTGCACATCTGTTTCCACGTTTACATTTTACACAACTCTCTGTCACATACACCCATGCAGTCCTTACACCACTGATAAGTTTCAAGTAACACACTATAAATCTAAGTCCATCTCGATAGATGCCCACATTCCCTCACAATTACATCACACATTCTTTCTCTTTCCATCACATGCGCATCATCAGAATTACACTACACTCAAAGGAGACAATATCTTCAGCTGAATGGACATGCATTTTCTCCAGATAACTTGTTCATCCAAATATAGGAATTGTCTGACAAGCTCATCTTTCATTTTCACTGAGTCTACTAAAAGCCTCTTCTATATGTATGATGCACACATTTCCTTGCTATTTTACTACAAATTCACAGATCATTTATACTGGACTATCTGAACATCCTTTCCCCAACATATTCCTTTCCCCCTTCCAATCCCATAAGCATCATCTGTTATTACTTTGGCCCCACTAGTTAATCTTGTTAGACAGGTTACATTTAACCCTTGAATAGAAATCTACGCATTGCATTCAAGGCACTGCAGTCAAACACATACACTCCCCAAGCTATATTGTCTCACAAATATTGAGTGTTACTGTAACTCCATAGTAGAGAAGAAGATGTTCACCAGCTAATCTTGTTACATAGGTTAGGCACTACCAACCTTTAGAGAAGCAGCCGGACCCTGTGAGTGTTTTGCAGCACTTGAGTAAGCTGAATGAATATCAAGTCCTCCTAGTTAGGAGGCTTTCTCAGGCCAATCAGAAGCCACTTTGCCAAATACAAGGCATCCCAATCAGGCATTAGGCTCCCTGTTCTCACATTCTTTGCCATCGCAAATTGTCACCATGGGGACAGCCACAGAAAGACAGCTAATAAATACAATAATTTCCCTCTGATTCCTACCATTCTCCCCCCTTCACGCCTCCTCCTTTCTTTTTCTTGAACGCAATCAAACATGATATGCTGAGGATGAGTAAAGAAAGTTTAGAGGCTCTTTTCTCTAAACTACTCCAAAGCTGTCTGAAGGCTGGCGGTAACCATGCTTGAGTAACACTGGACAATGCTAGTTTGGAGGACCAGGCTAGCCTACTTTTTAAACTGTTCTCGATCGGGGCCTTTTTTTCCCCTTAAAGAGAGGGTGATGTCAGAAAAAGGTAGGAAAGGAACAAATCTCTAAAGAGATGTGCAGATATCCATGGAAAAGGAGCTTGAGCGCTCAAGAATCTTGTCTTTATGTTTGCCCCCTCAATTGAGCCACACAAAAGCTGAATTACCCATTCAAACCACCCGGACAAAAGGATGGAGTTGGATAGTACTCTTGCATCTGTAGTCAAACAGTTAGAGACTTAAATCGAGTCGTCATGATGGAGAAAGAGTTAGACAAAGCCCATAGAATTGCCATCAGCAAACATTTTCCTGTGTCATATTAGTGGGTCTCCATGACTCCCCCTGGCCCAGGGACAATAGCACAAGTTTGCACACTCGACTACTGTCACCCTGCCAACGTTGGCAAGGAGCAGAAGCAGGACAATCCTTTAAGGGGAAAGCATGCCCGCTGCAGGGAAGGTAAGAAGAGGGGGAAGAAAAGCATGTGAAATGCTAATTGAGCTGCTTCCTTTATTGATTCAGAGTTATGTGAGTCCTCATCCTCCTTGCGGGGTTGTCCTGAGGGGTGGCAATAACTTAATAGCATTCTGTGCTAGGAGTCCCACACTGTGTGATCCCCACCGAGAGCTTTCAGAATAGGAAAGGAGAAAAGTTACCCAGAGTGAATTTCAGAAATGTTAGATATTCAGGACCAAAGACCGCTTGCAATGCGGTACAGTCAGGCACAATGCAGCCCAAGTCTACAACAGTCAAGAATCCGTAGTCTTATATCAGATATATTCTTATATCAGATATATTCGTATATCAGATATATCATCTATCAGATACATCATATATAAATGCTTATTATATTATTTGACATATGCATTGTTAAATAATCAAGTAAATAGGAGCTATTAACACTCCAGTGCAGGCAATTCAATTGTCAGCATCTTTTTTTTAAAAGAACACCAGCTTTCTCAGCAAGTCCACACTGAGATCATTTTTTAGGAGAATATTGGAAATAGAAATGTCTTAAAAAGCAATATTTAGAAGAACAATCTAGCCAATATTTACTAAGAATATTTATAAAACTCACTGATATCACTGGAAGTTCTTCAAAAGTAAGAATGTGCCGGAATGCAATGCAAGATCTTGATGCTAAGGATGCAGGGCTCTGCAGTACATGTATTTTTCCGGAGACCTGAAAACTCAGAACTAATACCTATAAGGAAGTGTGCCTATTTCAACTTCCTTTCCCCACATGTTCCCTCCACCCCCTCTCTCATCAACAGCATATAATGCATGGTCATTAAAGACATCTCCCTGCACCCATATGAGTGCTGCTACATATGAATACATATGAATATGCTACACAGACCTAAGGTGTTGCAAAACACTTTAGGAACTTCTGCTTTAAAGAATTACGCAACTGTGTTAACCATTTGGAGTTAATTTCCACCAATTCAGGATGAATTCACACATGACTTGGGGAGTTCCAGGCAGTATTAACCCAGTCTTATACTTGAGATATGCCAGCATATGTTTAGCATATGCTCATGAAGCTGGGAAAATTTGCTCTTCGTCGGGGTGACCATATGTCATAACCAGAAAAGAAGATAAGGCCCCCTGAAATGTAGGACACCCAAGAAAAATGTAGGAATGACAAAATAAAATCTAAAATTACTCATATATATTGCTTTCATGTGGTTAATTGAAACAATGCATTACTTTTTGAATTGAAAACTATAATATATAAGTTATTACATATAATTTAATAACTACAAGAAGGCTACATGTGCCTGCTCACAAGGAAATCGAGGGCAACAAAGCTAATTTTCCCAGGACATGGTCACCATGCCCTTGGTATACTTCCCAATCACACTTCTCAGGCCACCAGTGAACATGTCCTTGGATGTTCCACCAACACTGCAATGATGTCAGAATGCTATTCAATGGACAGTGGGTTGTGACAATGGATCCTGCAGATATTATTGGGAAGGGCTGTTCTGGGTTTTTCCGATCATATGGTCACCCTGCCTGAATTTGTTCATACAACTTCTACTGTCATCTGTATTGTGAATTTATTTCTAACAGCCTAATTTTCAGCAGTGTCTAAAATCATAAAATCTGAACATTTAGAGAGAATTAACTCTATTATACCTTTCATCTTAATTTAGGAGAGTATGTAAAAAACCAACAGACATAACAGTGACTGCTAAAAAAAACAAAAAATGTTTCAAATACAGGTGTGTTTTCTTTTATTCTTTCGGAGGATGTCGCCAATATCTTTCATTCAGAGTTGAAGCTCTAACATTCTTAAGTTCTTTTTGGTTTACTCTTTCCTCAGTAATTAGCCTGCATTCATACATCTCCAATTTCTCCCAAGGTAGATACGAAGGTATTTCCAAGCTGAAATGAGCTTCATTTCCAAATGAGCTTGGAAATGAGCTTCATATTAAGTTTAAGTGGATGAAGAATGTGGGCTATGAAGTTTCAATTAAAAATAGGAGAAATTATGGACAAAGCAAATAAAATTTACACTGAATGCCAATATTAAGGAAAGTGCATTTAATGTATATATGGTATAAGAGACCAAGCAAATTAGAATAAAAGTATGAGAGTATCATCAGATGCTGAAAATGTAAAAAATGGGGGCACTTTCTACCAAATGTGACACCTCCAGGCATTTGCTTTTTAAATCAATTTAAAAAGCAATCCTACTCCCATAAGACAAGCACAAGCCCCAGCACAAGCCCCGTGCTGGCTTGGGGGTGTCACAAAAATGCAGTAAGGCACTTCTGTGCCACTCCTGGAAGAAGGGTTAGACTATTGCACAGACATGCACTTGCCTCGCTACTTCCCTATGGGAGTGGGAAGACCAATGAGTTAGATTAGCCTCGGTGAGGATTGCATCCATTATTAACATGAAAGCAGTAAGTAATCAGAAGTTTTGGCTTCATTCTTGCTATACTGTTACAGATACACTATGTAGTTTTCCTCCTCTATTTTTGTTTTTATGTATTTTATGTATTTTTGTTCTTATGTTGTTTATTGTTTCTCTTTTTAATACAATTATAAATAAAATAAATGTATGAGACAAAAATGGAATTTAGCTTCATATTTATATCATGAATAGAGGATATTTAGTAGTTTGATACAGAATCCATGATGTGCTGGAGACTGGGCTATGTGGAGGATCCAGGATCACTCAACATATGTACCATAGATGAGTTACTGGATGCAAATTGGTAAAGGTGCTTGAGTGAAACATTTCTGCACTCTGGATATTGCCAGCAAGGCAGCTGATGGAGGATGTTGGAAATCTCAGTTACCAGAGTGAATTCAAAGATTGCCCCAAAATGTGCTGGCACCCAGTTCAGCTGTAGGAATGTGGTGATGCCAATAGATTCATTATGCTTAAAGGAAGTTCTAGCTTCCCCTTGCAATTTGAACCTGACTTCTTCATCTTTAGGGTCTAACTTGTCTTAAAAGACATTTTGAATACAGAACTATCTCACTGCCCAAATCAGATCTTCCATAATCTTTTCAGCATTTCTTTCAACAGCAGTGACCCTTGACAAATCTGTACAGATAAAAGATTACTATTTTTGTACATTTGCTTAAAGCATTTCTTCTCAACTTGTGGCTGGAAGATGAATTGCTTGCATCCCATATATCCCATATATCTGTTGAGGCACTTTTTTTGCATTCAACTGGAAATTGACTAAAACCAAAGGTTTCGCACAACACTTTATTTTAAGATCATATTATCCAGCTATGTTCTTAACTACAGACAAGATCCTTCCAAATGATCGTTCAGAAACATTCACTGAAGGGCTATGGAAACTTCACTTAAGGCTTAAACCATAAGGGGGGTTATGCTCATGCACTGACATGTGCTTGTGTTCCCACACCACCATGGGAACAGGGAGATGGGTGAGTTGTGCTGGCCTAAATTGGTTATGGTTGCACCCTCATTGCATCATTTTCAGTGGCTACTACTGTATTTGTTATACAGCTACAGGGGAGCAACAAGCTGAGCTTGACAATAGTGGCTAAAATTGTGAAAAAGGGGTATACATAAAGAATAATGCCAACATGTTATATATCATTGGAAAGATAATTTAATGAGGAATGATGAAATGAAATAAGCTGCATTGGATTATCTGTATTCAATCAAAAGTTATAACCAATTAATCAGAAAATTAAAACACAACTGACTATGGAACTAAAAGTGGATTTTCATAAATCAGACTCAAGAGACTGTTGGTTCTGAGAGCCAATGAGATGTAACTATCATACAGCTTGGAATTAATAAGATGTTAGTATGAATCAGCTATTTCCACATATTATAATACAGTTCCCCCTGCTAATACTTTGCCTCAGCACCAATAATTGGTGCTGAGCACCTTAACCAATAAAGGGCACATTTTTATTTATTTACTTAAACTTGTTGTTTGGGGGACAACAGATAGATAGTAGATAGATTAGCTATCTTACCAGCTAGTGGGAGGCAGCAGAGCAAATGGGTGGCCAGCTGCTGGAGGCACCAGATTTTTCCATAAATGGGGCAACATTTTGAGTTTTGCACCAGGCTACATGATCATTAGCTATGCTACTGCTAGCCCTGATCAGCTTTTCCCCAAGTGAGTGGAAATGAGCTGCTTTGCAAATTTTTGGATGCCAAATGCCAGCTTTTTGTTCCATTTTAATTGTGGAGCCCATCCTTTTCATATAAGTGCGGTTCCTCCTAATGTGCACTCTAGCACCTCAGAAGAACGTTCTGTGGACCTTATTTGCATTAAGACACCACAGCTCTGCCTATCTAACTAGCACAACAACCAGCCAGATGTACCATCTGCATTGGATTAAGACACATGAAGAGATCACCTGACATCCTTGAAAAGATCACTTGAATAAGACACTTCCATGAAGTCTGCTCCATAAAAATATTGTGCATTACTGCCCAAATCACATATCTCTACAATCCAGACAATATTACATTTATCTCCATGATCTAATTTGCACTCCCACATCACACTGCCAATGGGGGGCTCACACATTACACTTGTGGATCATCTGTGGCACACAAATGTGCTGCAATATAGTGGTTGAAATTGCTTATCTAGTGAATATCTGAACATGAATACTTGAAGCCATTTCTAAAAAAAGTCACTGACGGTTAGGGTAGATTTCAGTGTAGCTGAACATTCCTACAAAGCAGTGAGTACTTTTGGTTGAGCCCCAGTCTAGAACCACTGCAGCAAAGTTTAACAAGAGTGAGGGCCCAATCTTATCCAACTTTCCAGCACTGGTGCAGCCACAAATCAGTGTTGAAGTATGGGAATAATTGTTCCCATACTTGGAGGAGGCCTTGGTGGTTGCCCCTCCACTGCAAGATGAAGTCTAACCCTTTGGCATGGCTACACCTGCCCTAGAAAATTGGATATGATTGGTCCCACAAGCTTTTGAGAAACCTACCTTCTAAGAATGGGATCCTGAATAGGAATAAAGGATGATGGATGACATAAACTGGTTTGTCTGTGTGAACCTTTTGTGCAATTAGCAGATAGATGAAAAACCACTACCATGGCATGGATGCAGCCAAATCACAATCTAACCCCATATTCCTTCTTATTATTTTATTGAAGTCCAGATATATGAATTATAATGGTGTAAACCATCAGCAAAATGTCCTGTGCATTTGCAGTTTCTGATGCTCTGCCAGCAGCCCCTGCTTTAGTATCCCTGTCCCCCTGCAGTTGGATGACAACAGGGCAATGGACTGAAGAGCACAATTTTCTAAATAAAGGAAACCCTTTCAAGGTCAGACTCAGGTTGAGCTGCACAGGGATTTCACGAAGAGACCACCGGAACCCTTTTGTTCCTCTCTGCTTTGACCATGTTCATTCCAATGTACATCTGAAAGGAACAATTAACAATAGGGCACTCCTCTTGGAGTTTCTGATGCACTTTGAAGTGTCCACTGAGGAAAGGCATAAGAATGATACATCATTTTAACTGTGAGACTGTCAAAGTGGTACAGCAGTTGAAAAAAATGTCTCCACATGCCTTCCCAGCATGCAGACAGAGACCAGCTGTAGAACCACTTCATATCTGACATGTCACTCTTCTGGCAGTTGGTGTCCTAGGAGTTTTGGTATGCAAGTGTTTGAAGGGGTAAAGACCCTATTTCTTGAGAGCAAATGCACTCTATTTTTTAAAAATGGTGCAAGGTTTCCTCCTTTCTTTCAAAACCTCTTTGTTTCCCTGAAAGATGAAAAGGTCTCATATGTAAATGGACAGCAGTTGTTTTTAAAAGGACAATTTTCAATGGCATCTGGTTGTATCCAACTTCACACCAAATACAGAAAACATTTGCATACGTATAGATGGCGGAGTCAGAAAGGGTCTCACAGCACAAGCCTATGTTGGTCTACTCAGAGGTAAAACCCACTATTCTCAATGCAACTTACTCCCATCAAGGAGTTACTTCAATCAAGGATTGAAGCCTAAGTAGTTTATTACAGTATCTACTAATGGTGAAGTAATGGGTAGGCCTGTAAGGCATTGCAATGGATACATTTCAAAGTTTGCTCTGTGAAGTGTTCCTGAAAGGCACAACCATGCTAGCAATTATAATTTATAATGTATTTATTTGCAAGAAGGAAATAGACAGATCTAAATATATATTGGGGATTCTGTCTGGAAAAAATGCAAAACTAGTTACAAGTTTAGATGTATTCTATACCTTTCACAGAATGTGCTGCTACAATTCTGGACTGTACCACTTCAGATAGAGCTGTATTTATCTGAATATTCCTGAACATATACATTCCCTGAAGCAAGCTAGCACATCAAAGAGAGGGTTACACTAGCTCTTTCTATCTGATGTACTAGTTTATTATTTTAACTTAAACATAAGTCCAGAATTTTGACCTTGGTCTCCTAAATGCCTAACTTGGTCTCTAAGACACAAGAATAACTTGTGATGGAGTCACAGCAAGCTTCCGTCAGTCTTGGAAGACTATGGTATCATGCTCTGCGCTGCATACGCTGCACGCAAAGCACAAAAGCCTGGGTTGGATTGTTATGGGGGATAGGCTGTTACCCAAGCAGAGCAGTGATTTTCAACCAGTGTGCTATATGTGGCACACTGGTGTGCTGTGAATGATCTGTGAATGATCTGCAGGTGTGTTTGGAAGGATATGGGGTCACGAAGAGTCGGACATGACTGAATGACTAAACAACAACAACAATTACCGGTAAGCTCTTGAAAGAATCACCTTTGTAGGGACATATTAAGAGTAGTATTTGTCACCAATCTGTGAAACAGGGGGAATGCCTCCAAGGGTGTTGGAGGAGGTGGTGATTCTGAATGTTACTTGGCATAATTTGCACACGGGTAAGAATAATAGTTCTGAACAAGAGACACACTTTATTTTTAGATTCATGTGCCATAGCAGGTATCTATGCTACAGGTATCTATGTGCCATAGATGCATACCATTGATCTATGGTATCTATGTGTTTATTTTTAGATTCATGTGCCATAGCAGGTATCATCCTAGTATTGACCCTCCTCATTCTCTCTCTCTCACAGAAAATATTTCCTTTTATGGTTTATATAAGCAAATGCGTTAAATATTTTATTTTAATGAAATGCTATTCAGTGATCAATTAATGTAAAAAAGTAAGCTGATTTGCTACAAAGGGACTGAGTTTGTGTGTATATTTTCGAGGTTCAAGGAAAAGCCAGATTATGGACAGTTTCTTTTATTTTCCCAGTTAGCTGTCTTCTGAGGTGGAATGTTTTGGTGGATAGCAAAGGGTTTCCAAAAACAGGAGGGATTTGTTTGAGATTAATCTTTCTCAAAAAAATGAATTTTAGGTGAAATATTACTAGTATTTTGATTAAAATACAAAAGTTAAATAAGAAAAAAAAATCATATCAAAGTATAGGGTAAGGAAACAGGAGAACTGATTCATTCAGAATAAATGTCTGTAAAATTGGATTGATAGAAGTGTGTGCGGTCATCACAGCTGGGACCAAGACTCCTGAAGCAACTCAAAATTTTCCATCATTAGGTTTTTATGGGTTAGAGAGAAAGTTCATGATCTTCCATCTCCTTTTTGCCTTTCAGCCTGTTCGAATCTGAGCCAGGCTTTTAAGTTATGAACTGAATTTTGCGAGCCATAAAAAGCACCATGCGGGAAGGGGAGGAGAAGAGCTGAGACTCAGAAGCCTGCCATTCAGGCAGATGGTGGGATGATTTGATATGAATAGCCACTGTCAGTCTCATACAGCGAACTTTTCAGTTGTGCTCTGTGTTGGACGACATGTGACTAATGCCATTCTTTAGCAGGCCGCAGGCAGGACACAGCTGTTTTTAAAGAAAGAAACTGGTTTTACTAATGGACAGAAAATTTATGGTTAAATCATTTGAGGAAATGCACAACAGCCAACACTGCCCTACATAATGAAAGCCAACCAAATCCCATCATCATGGCCATAACCAAGGCTAAAGCTGTGGGTGGAAAAAAAGAACTCTAGTTTGTGGGTGAAGTTTGCACTCACTCTATACACATCCTTGGTAGCGTCTGTGAGCAAAAGCAATTGAGCTTTCCTTTTGTATCTAAAAAATGCAGCTAGATTTCAAAACAGAGGTAGATCAGTTCTTAGTTTAGGGCAAAAGTGGGCACAGGTTTCCCTTGCGGGTGGGGGGCATGATCTAGAAATGGAGTGGCTAGTAGCAAAAGGAACCCCAGATCAAGTGTTGCGGGGTGGGGTGGGGAGTGAAAGAGGAAGATTCTCAGCCAGGTTTAAAGACCCATTCATGATTAAGACAAAAGCAGTGCATTTTATGTGCATTCCTTTGGTTGTTTTGAATGGGAGCATAACTATAGATGTATTATCAACACATGTCAATCACCCTTTCTTTTCCTAAAGAAAGCAAAGGGATTTGTGTCTCTGCATGCATACTTATTAGACAGGTCCATTTACGAGTAAATGTTTCTAACAAGAGTTGTGCAGTATGTAGAATAGGATGCACTAAGTGAGGGGGATCAGTATCATTTATTCTTGCTGTGAAAGGTACCATTTCAGGAGGTATGAAATTTTGTCCAAAAAAAGTAGCAGCAGTAAACTAGATTTCAAAAAAGCCAGTTGAAGTAGAGGATCCAATGTAGAATTTGAGGCTGACTTGGGCAAAGATGATCCTTGGGCACCTGGGACACAACCTGCACAGGTATTTAAAAGTGATCCACAGTATCTTAAATATTGGTTGGAAATAGATCACAATAGCATTTTCAGCTTTGGCAAAATATTATCTTAATACCCAGTCCCAATTAGCAGTCTTTAATTGCAATTCTCAATCATTTTCAAAGGCAGTCCATTTCAATGCACTATATGAATGGTTTACCTTGAAAGTTATCAGAGGATAAGCATGGCATGGCATGGCTAACCACATAGAGCCTCCATAACTGGAGGTAGTGTATCAGATTTGCTAGATGAAACAGAAGGGCATGGTAGGACAATCAGGCCCTCAATAGGTACTTTCAACAGCTAACCAATCTGCTAACCTATAAATAGCTAACCAATAACTGAAACAGTGCTCAACTAGATGAAAAACTTTAGATGTCAGTGACACCAATACCCTGCATATTCTCCACAAAGCTCCAGCCTCTAATTATAATATACCGTATTTACTAGAATCAAACGCTCACCTTTTTCAGCCAAATTTAAAGTCTCCAAAATCAGGGTGCGCATTAGATTTGATGGTTAATTGGATTAAACGTAGCAATTTGAATATAAGCATAGGGTGCATATTAGATTTGATGGTGCATTTGATTTGATGGTGTATTAGATTCAATGGCGTATTAGATTCGAGTAAATGAGATAGTTGCTTCCTTTCATCAGCTCTATAATTTTCTATCTTAGAAGATGGGCAACAGAGACAACTTATAATGTTCTGGAAGAGGGTATGCCACAGGGTAACTTTTGTCCTTAACAGGAACAGCATATCACTGAAAGAACTTGAACTTGGGCAAAAGTAACTAACTGGGAACAGTGTTCCTAGTATGTAAAGCTTGTAAAATTTCTCTGCTTGGACATATCTGTTGGCAGTACTCCCTCTAGTGACTGGTCCAAACAATCATACTTTCCCAGTGATTTCCACTATCTACTGCAGGGATGTACCAATAACACTGGATATGGTATACAGAAAAACTTGAAAAAATACTTATATGTGCAGCAAATACAGAAAATTGCCCTCTTATCTGTAGATATGCATGATCATAGAAGGAATGTAGAAAAATAACTTAAAAACAATTATTCATACTAAACACTGTCAGGAAAGGTACTGGGAGAAAGTGGCTTTCCAAGGGAATTATGGCCAAGTGGCTAGTTCATATTACTCTTCCTGCTCTTAGCTTTTCCTTTTTTACTGGTTCAGCAGCTGAATGTAGAGCAAACTTGGTAATCTTCTGCCACTACCGTAGATCAGGCAAAGAGGGGCTGCCTGGGAGAAAACACTCTTGAAAAGACCTACTGGTAATAACTAAGGCCTATATCCTAAAGTGAAATTAAGCCCCATGCTCCAGAGCAGTTAAGACGACTTTCCATAAGATAACACTAGAGGGTGATGTAACTGCGTGGACCCATAACTGCTATGGATTTTGCCCTAAGTATCAGTAGTTCACAAGAGAGATCAGATGGGGACAATCCACTGAATTAATTACCTGTGAACATGGACTAGGAAAACAAAAATTTAAAATGCAACCACTTCATTAAATATCCAAAATAAAAGAAAATGTCTTTTATTTTGGATAATGTCCAAAATGGAAAATGTCTGAATTAATGTCTGATGGAAAATGTCTGAATTAAGCTGGTTGGATGCAAAGAAAAGGCTTGATGAAATTCAATGGGTAATTGAAAAGGGTAAAATAACAACTAGCAGTACCCAGCACAGGGAGCAGGGAAGCTTTGTTGTTTAGTCGTTCAGTTCATTATGCCCCTATCTACACTACTGGGTGTACTGTACATTCCATGATCTAAAACTAGTTTCTGCAGCAGATCTCACTGAAACACACATAAGCATCCCTTTGCTTGAATACAAGTATGATGATCTCAAACATATGTAATGACCTATGCACACAGTTTAATTCCCCCAGGTACACATGTACATTAAAGTACATGTGTCCAAGAGCACATGTGTCCCAGAGCAGTCCTTAAAGCAGGCCTCTGTCAGTCTTGAAAGACTATGGACACAATCCAGAGCAAATTCAGCCTGCTCTGACCTAACTGCACTCTCCTAACTATTCTGTATCCAGAGCAGAAAGTTATACTGAATCCAGAGAGTCAGGAAGCCTGGGCTGCCCTAACTGCTCCAGAGCATGCTAAGTAATTGACAGAAGGGGAAGACTTGCTCCTGAGGAGACACCCCTCAGATCACACTGAACAAGGAACAGCTGTGGTGCCTACAGTGGTGACATGACTCTGCACATCACCTGGTGCGGAAGTCTGTGCATCATCCCTGGGATGCGCGCCCCCCCTACCTGGACTGCGCAGTCACCAAAGTTGGCGCCTGCGCAGTTGTTTCAGTTGTACTTCAGAAAGAGTACTGCACAGGCACCAACTCTGACACCTGCGCAGTACTTTTCTGAAGCCTTTTGGCTTCGGGGGAGACTGTGCAGGCGTCAGAGTTGGTGCCTGTGCAGTACTCTTTCTGAAGCCATTTGGCTGCCGCTCCGCCTCCTGAGTGAGGCCGAATGGCTGTGCAGAGGCGCAGACTTTCTCTGCTCTAAGGAAGTCTCCTCTGAAGCTGTTCGGCATGCTCAGTGTGTTTCTGCGCAGTGCACCTCAGATGGCCATTCGAACGACTGTGCAGTCCAGGTGGGGGGGGGCGCGCATCCCAGGGATGACTCTCTGGATTCAGCATAACTTTCTGCTCTGGATACAGAATAGTTAGGAGAGTGCAGTTAGGTCAGAGCAGGCTGAATTTGCTCTGGATTGCAGCCATGGTTAGGATTGTGCTCTAAGTAACATGGTAAAGCCAAAGTACTACTTTATGTGGTCTAGATATCCGGACAGTCTTGCAAGGATACACCACTAGAGTGCACTGTAAGGACTACATTAGGATTGTTGAATTACAATAATTGCTACAAGCAACACAACCTCCTGTTTTTATCAATGCTTGTAGCAATAATACCAGCTTTCAGATCAAACACTCAATCTGGAAATGGTGCTTACTGCTTAGGCTGCAATTCAAAATATACTGTACTTTCCAGGGTGTAATTATCATTGGACAGAAAGGGACATTCCCCCAAATCCAGAGTAACTACGGGAGCATGTAAGAGATTTTACGTGCACCCGTAGTTACTGCACCACCTAGTGAAAACCTATGGGAAATTCATATTGCAATCCATAGCAAATTGTTCTTACACTGGAGTAAGGACTCCCCATAGTTACTCTGGATTGCGCCCTTAGTCTGAGTAAGCAGACATAAGTTCACATTGTAAGAGTGCCCCAAGCACATGATGTGCCAAAAGGCTCTAGTATTAGTTTTAAAAAAATTAAAACATCCTAACAATGTGCAATCCTTGGGGACAATCTATTGTAGTAAGCAAACATAGAAGATTCTATAGGTAAAAAAACATGCAGTAAGAACATGAGAAGAGCCTTCACTGGATCAGGCCAAAGGCCCATCTAGTCCAGCTTCCTGTATCACACAGCAGTCCACCAGATGCCTCAGGAAGCACATAGACACTTGCATCCATGTGCCCCCGCTGTATCTGGAATTTTGAGGTTGTCCGCATCTGTACACATCCCTCCTGGCTTTTAACATGTGATGATCCTTTCTTCTAGGAATTTGTCCAATCCCTTCTTAAAGGCATTGAGATTAGATGCAATCACCACATCCTGTGGCAAGGAGTTACATAGATCAACCACACACTGTGGCAGGGAGTTACATAGATCAACCACACACTGCAAGCAATTCTGCAAATATTTTTTCTTGTCTGTCCTAACCCTCCTAACATTCAATTTTAGTGGATGCCCCCTATTCCTGGTGGTATGTGAAAGGGAAAAGAGCATCTCTCTGTCCACTCTGTCCATCCCTTGCATGATTTTGTATGTCTCAATCAAGTCTCCCCTGAAGCACCTCTTTTCTAGACTGAAGAGTCCTAAATGCTGTAGCCTTTCCTCATACGAAAGGTCTCCCAAACCATCAATCATTTTGGTCGCTCTCCTCTGAACCTTCTCCATTTCCTCTATATCCTTTTTGAGATGTGGCAATCAGAACTGGACACAGTACTCCAAATGTGGCCTCACCATTGGTTTGTACAATGGCATTATAATTTTTGCCATTTTATTCTCAATCCCTTTCCTAATGACTCCAAGCATGGAATTTGCCTTCTTTACTGCCTCCACACATTGGTTCCACACTTTCATCGAGCTATCCACCAGTACCCCTAGATCTCTTTCCTGCTTTGTCACAGTTAGCTCAGAACCCTTTAATCTATATGTTAAGTTAGGTTATGCCTAGTTATGCCCCAATGTGCATAACTTTACATTTACTTACGTTAAAACGCATCTGCCTTTCGTTGCCCATTCTTCCAGTATGGAGAGATCCAACTGAAGCTCTTCACAGACTTTTTTGGTCTTCACCCCTTGGGATAGTTTGGTGTCATCCACAAACTTGGCTACTTTGCTGCTTAACTCTGTTTCTAGGTCATTTATGAACAGGTTCAAAATCACCAGTTCCAAGACAGACCCCTGGGGCACCCCACTTTTCACCTCTCTCCATTTGGAAAATTTCCCATTGACACCCACTCTCTGTATCCTGACCCTCAACCAGTTCCCAGTCCAAGAGTGGACCTGCCCTCTAATTCCCTGACTGTGGAGTTTTCTCAGAAGTCTTTGGTGAGGGACCATATCAAATGCCTTCCGAAAGTAAAACACTAGCTTCATCACCCCACTGAATTTTTTTCAACACCAAGGAACTATAAATGAAATCCAAACGCGGAAAAAGAGGAGAAATACAGGTCCAATCTTGTTATACACTAATTTTTATTCATAGATTTGACTCAACATGCATGGCCAGTACAAATCACAATTTTAGAATCTGCTTTTCTACTGTTGTAGCAAGGAAGTTCTGCAAGCAATCATCCCATTCTTCAGCTGACCCAGTTAAAGGCAGTGAGTTCTTTGCATTTCTAATTGCTGTCTCTTTACAACAGTAAGAAAAGCTGTTTCTAAACAGTTGTAAAGGGACATACTTTTAATTTTTTAACTGCTTTTATTTAAAACATTTTAATTTTTATATCAGGAGGGAGTCCCAGAATCAGATTCCTGAAGCTATTGAGACAAAACCTTATGCCATTGGGAGCAGTGAAGTAGCAAAAAAAATCTGGATCTTAAAATCTATTTTATTCACTATGATTTTACCCACAGCCTTTTTTTCATCCACGGAGGTTCTGGAAGGAATCCAAGTGGATAACAAGGCACACCTGTAGTTCCCTGCTGCCTGGTTGTGGCTAGTTTATTTTTTTAGGGACTTAAACCCTGCCTTTCGCATGCCAAAGCAAATGATCAAGTCAGCTTATAAAGCTTTAGTTCCTCCCCTGCTGCTGACCTCACAACAAACCTGGAAGGTAGGTGAGGCTGAGAGTGTGTTACTGGCCCAAGCTTCACCCAGAAAGCTTCATGGCCAAATGATTGGAACCAGTATCTTCCAGATCTCAGTTCAGCTCCCTAACCACTACAGTAAACAGTCCTTGCTCTGACTAAATTGTCATCTCTTTTTTTCACCAACCTTCATTTTGGTCCCCAATAAGGGCAATAGTGACCCCATTAACATAGTATATCATCTATGCAGGTTTCTTCAGTGGTTTTCCCAAAGATTAGGATTAATCTCAGGAAAGTATGTGCAGGATTGCAGCCTATGTTTTTGCTCCAGCTCCAATAGTTTGAAATTGAGGTCCACATCCACACAGCTTGGCTCAGAAATCTCTATACAAAGGTTCAGCGGCTGGATGAACAGCAGGTCTCTTTGTTCAAAGTTAGAGGTTCTGATAATTAAACACAACCATTCTACACTTGCAGAAAAAGAGGCAGTGGGATCCTGGCCTGGACCATTTTGGATTATAGGTAAAGTATAATATTTTTGAATGTTGCCCTGAATTTAAAGGGAAAAAATTCACTGCATTTAGTAAACTAGCATATCTGGATTAGTGTTCTACAGCACAGTTAATATATATGCTTACTCAGAAATAAGTCGTGTTCAATGAGGCTTACTCTCTTGAAAGTATAAATAGAATTGGATCTGTGTTTAGAACTATAGTTTCCAGGATTCCCTGGAGGGACTATGGCTTTGAGGAGGGACTATGACTTTGGGTGCAATCCTAATTTAGGCCAGTTTTACCTATCTTCCCATGGTGGTGTGGGGAGGCTGGCATATGCCTGTGTGGGATATTGGACAGATTAATGCAGGAAAAGTCCATAACAGGTTACAAGCCATAGTGACTATAGGCTACATCTGAAATCCAAAAGTTATATGGCTGCAATCATAAAAACACTTTCCTAGGCTTAAGGCCCATTGAACACAATGGGGATTACTTTTGAGTAGACATGGTTAGGATTGCTCTTTAAATCTCTGAATGCTAGCTGCAAGGAAACAGTAGCAGGTAGTATTTGTGACCCACTCTGTAATACAGAAAAGCTGGACTAAATAGACCCTTTGCCTATCCAACAGGCCTATTTTTATGTAGAGGCAGAACAAACTCGACTGACTAAAATATGCAAGTGCCTTACAGCTAGGATTGCCATAATTATCTTCCATAAAATCAGGACAGGACCCTCTCTTCCATTTGCCAGTATGTGAACACAATCCCGAAAAATTGGAATTGTCCCTGTTTTTGGGACATATGCCAGCCCAAATTACAGCACTTTTGTGACACCCCCAGGTCAGCACAGGGTTTACGCCAGGGCTTAGGCTAGCCTAACTGTGGGTGAGGATTGCAGCTTTTATCAGCTAAACATCTTTAAACTGTACTTACTGTGCTGTAGTCTTAGTATTGGCTTATTCGACAATATGAAAGAATGCAGCCATTAGGGGGCAGTTTCTGCTTTATTATTTTTAGCAGCATCTTGGACTGACTTAGGCTGCAAAAAGTAAAAGTATTTGTTGCAGTTTTGAAAAAGCAAAATTATATTTTAGTTCCAAAATCAAGGCCTCTTGATGATATGGTAAATGCATCAATACTGAACTACAATATAATGCTGTGCAAAGTAGAAGGTCCACAGCAGAGCCCATCCCTCTGAATGCAGAAAGTTCCAGGTCCAGCTTTGGTTTCTCCAGATCTTCATAGGCTTCAGATGTCAAAGCTGAAAAAGAAAATAACTCTTCCTAATACCTTGTTGAACTTTACAGAGTAAACAAGTGGTTCCCCAACTTTTTTGATGGGTGTCTCTCTTGGCTTACTGGGCCACTGAATGCAACTCTCCAGTAGGGCTTCAATCAAACACACTGAATAGGGCAACACTTTTTTTTTTGCAAGGATTCCACAGCTTTCCATACTCCAGTTGGGAATGAACCATAGTGGGCTACATGGGCTGACCATTGTGCAGAAGGTTGGGAGCAATGTGATTATATCATTTGCATCACCCCTGAATTTCCAAAAGGCTGAATTTCTCCAGGTAAGTACCACACCAGGGCCACTTCTGATTCCCATTATATCCCATACTTTCTTATTGGAGAAAACTCCTCTCCCTAAGTTCAAAATAGGGCGCGGATGGACATATAGTACCGTTAACACCACACACACTGTACCCTAAATCTGCAGAGTTGAAAGCATATCCTGAAGCAGATAAGGTGGAAAGCCAATGGCACACTTTTTACATTTACAGGTCTTCATGCAGATGAAGAGTACCAAAGGAATTTGTTAAGTAGATTTGCATGAACAATCTACCAGTTCAGTGCTTTTGCATTTCCAAATATTTTCTTTAAAAGTTGGGCAAGCAGAGATTGTAAATAGACATTGCCTCTCTCCCTGTTCGCCAATTGTTGGAATTTTCCATCACTTAAAATTAATGTACTTTTCCCCCCAACTAGGTCAATGGAATGTAAATGTTCTGTTCCTGGGAGGATTAGGCATCACCACTCAGCTAAGGGATATACTGTACAGCACAAATCAATCCACACAGTACTTATCCCAAAGTAGACCCAAATGGATCATTGAGCAAGCCTGGTTTTCCCAGGGAAATCTGAACTAACTATATGCCACAACAGGGAACATTTCTATATGTGATTATCTGCCTGTCATGGGCATGGCTGCAGTAAAACCTCAGAATCCTTAAGCAATGAGTGTGAGAATACTGAGAGCTTAATCCTATGCCTATCTACTCAGAAGTAAGTCCCATCATAGTCAATGGAGCTTATTCCCTTCACCATTATTCATTGTTGGTTACTACTTGCTTGATGCTGTCTTCATCTCAGACTGACATGCCTACAGGTAGAGGCAATTATGTTTGGCCTACTGTTAGGTTCCCCCTAACCTTCTTCTGCTGTTTTGCTTTATATGGCTTTGTGATGGATTTATAGGGCAGAATAGTGTGACATGAAGCAATGGAAGAGCATGGCCCACAGTATGAGCACAATCCTGATCATGGTTACTCAAATGTAAGCCCAATTGTGTTCAATGGATCTCACTCCCAGGAAAGTGTCTTTAGGATTGCAGTCTGTGTGTTTTAACCAAGGGTGAAGGATTTTCTTCTTAGAATTGAGACCAAATGGATTCTCTGGTTGGTTTGCATGAAATTTGGCACCTATGACACAATTCTGTTGCTGTTGCTGCTCTTTGTTACAGCTACAATGAATAATCATTCCTTTCCATTTCAGCCACAAAAACAACACATTTAATGAGACTGAAATGATAGTTGACAGGTATAATTGGCTCACCAAAAGCACTGTTTCAGTGCTGTTTGGTCTGAGCCGGCCCAACCATGAGGCTCGTTGAAAATTTTGCCTAAGATCAAAACCTGTGAGCATGTACCTGGTTCCATGTACATGGGGCTGGGCCAGGTAGCAAGTTTGTGGAGAGACCTCCATTCAATGCCCACCAGACACATCCTCTGGCCCACAGCTCCTGGGCAGACAACTCCATCCTCTTCTTGTTGGCTAAAGTGCAGAAGAATATGAAGGTTTCTCAGCAATGACAATGTTATATCTAATGCTGTTTTTTTCTAGTGCACTGTGAAGTACTGGCATTCCTGAAAGGGCCAAAGCAGCAAATCTCTTTAGGCAATTCCAACTCCTAGTTTGGTGTATTTTGGGGTTTTTTATGTCTGGTAATTGCTATTTTGCAATCCAGTGATCAGAGCACAGTCTTCCACAAACATTTCCTGTTCAAACCCCATTGCCTTAAACCAGCTAAGCACTGATGAGTACTTTCTAGTGCGATTCCATACACAGGTAGATTTTACTCTTTACAGAGTGACATTAAAGTATGACGCAGATGCACAATGGATGTATACCAAACTGCGGCTACATAAGGATATATGTATGGGATGTATATATATCCCCTATAAACTACAGAGATAAATTGTGACAGAGAAAAAATGTTTCTTGCCTCCAGCCAAAAGCCTGTCATACCTGACTCTGCATAATACAGATGGCTCCAACACAACATGAAAAAGCTATTATAGCAAGCAACCTTTCTTTGTTTTGTAATAAATGTCTCCCATCTACTGACGGAGGACAGTATAAATAATGCAAAATAGGGGGTGAGGAAGGAATACTGTCCACTGAAGGAACATCTCCCATCTCCTGTGAACATCTTCGAAGATTTATTTGGCAATGAAACCAGGCTGGGATTCACAGAAAATATTAAAAACCAATTGTCACCTTTCCATGAGCCAATAATTCAAAAGCTCTCAAATCAGCTCTGATGCTCAGAAAAGATCCACTTCTCCTACTTGAAAGGCTTTGCTGGGAAGGAGGGAAAAAGAGGAAAAGTGCAAGTAGCAGGTACGTAGTCCAGAGACCTGTGGTTCCCAAGTTGTGGGTCACAATCTGATTTTTAAAGGGTCTTCATAAAGCAGATGGAAAGATCAAATAACTAAGCGCTGAGATTATTGAAAAATCAGATACTGAAAAATCAGATCTTGACTGTAGTTGTTGATTACTCTGCAAAAAGCTCAGCTCCTGCATTTTGCAAGCATGTGTAAGTAAAGAGAAAAGACTGAGGGTCTTTTCTTCTTCTTCTTCTTCTTCTTCTTCTTCTTCTTCTTCTCCTCCTCCTCCTCCTCCTCCTCCTCCTCCTCCTCCTCTGGCTACAACTGTCTTCCAAAATTTTGTTCCTGCATTTGCTGTATTTACATCTGTCCATTCAAGACTGAGATTTCTCAGATCATCCTGAAATGTTCAGTGACAGGTCTTCTTAGGCCTTCATCTATTTTTCTATCTGCCTGATGGTATCCAATTGTTCACAGTCTTGGCATGACATTGTTTACTCATATGAAGCACATGGCACCCAGTGGACCTGGATCTATCTCTGTGAGCCTTTTCATTGGTGTGGATTGAGGGTCTGCACAAGTCCCTATGTGCAGAACAGCCACTGCTGCTGGCTCAGACCAAGGGTTTGTCGACTTCAGCATCCTTTTGCTCTCTATAACTAACCATATGCCTCTGGTTACTTGTGGGGAAACCTACTGAGTGTGGAAGAACATCCTCATAAAATATTTTTGTAGAAAAACATTAGCAGAACCCATCTAAGGAAAATTTGCAGAAATTTGTTTACAGAAATAGTGAAGAGAATGCAATAAAAAATTCAGCATCAGAATCCTTTCTTGCTCATCCTAGCTAGCATATTGATTTGCAAATGCAATCTGTTTCTCCACAGGTTTGCACAGAAACTATCCTTGTGATAACAGTACCGTACTTAACACATTGCTTAATGCATTGCATATGTATTTATTTCATCCGCTTGACAACTCCCATTGATTCCCTGTTTATTTTGGCACAGCCTGTCTCATGCAGAAGAGATCTGCCTAGATTAGCATAACTCCACGGAGGTATTTTAAGTTAGATCTGTTTATATTAGTTGAGAGTCTGACCTGCCAAAAATAGTAGCTAGCTGCTTACGATTTTAGTCAGTATGATTATGTTGATGGTGTGCCTATATAGCTCGCCTGTTTCATCAACAGTTCCAATGGGATAATGAAAGAGCATGGAAAAGAGATGGTTCTTGATCCTAAGCAGATGACTCCTTTTTAAGTGAGCCTCAGACTCAGAGGTACACATGCCCCAGTCTAGCCATGGAGATTTCCATAAGTGAAGATTCCTTGATTCTAGTTAATTCTAGTTAGAATTAGGGGTACAGCAGGATACGCAGACCCTTGGTACTTACAGGGTATTGGCTGACATTAATAAAAACAGGAAGGGCACAATCCAGAGTAACTATGAGGAGTCCTTGCTCCAGTGTAAGAACAATTTACTCTGGATTGCAATATGAATTTCCCATAGGTTTTTACTAGGTGGTGCAGTAACTACAGGTGCACATAATGTATCTTAAAGTGCTCCTGTAGTTACTCTGGATTGTAGGATAAGTCTTTGATCACATTAAGTTCCTATGGACACTGGTATTCAGAGAGGCTTCCTTATGAGGCTTCCAGTTTATTTATTTTGACAGCCTCTACCTCCCCCTCCACCCTCTCTCACCTCTCTGCCTCTCCAATCCTAGCCTGCTCCTTCTGGGATTTCCTGGGATATCCTGCCTCTCCCATCCTATCCTGCTCCTTCCATCCCTGCTAGGGTAGCTCCAGTGCTGCTGCTGCTGCTTCTTCTTCCTCCTCCTCCTGCACTCTTTCAGTGTCACTTGACGTTGTTGCAGCATGTCTTTGATGTTGTCTCTCCATCATACTCTGAGTCTAGCTTGCAGTCTTTGTCCTTCTCTTGTAACATAAGTGTTATATTGTATGGCTTCCCAAGACATTTCCACCAAATGAGCAAACCATTTTATTTGCTGTCTTTGTATATGATATAGAATTGGTTCTGTTCCAATTCTTTCTCTTATTACCTCGTTCCTGATTTTTTCCTTCTTGTTACTCCAATAGCTTTCTCATTTCTGTTGAAACTAACTTTCTTTTATGTTTTGTTGTAAGTGACCATATTTGACACTAGTAACATAAAATAGGAATGCATGTGCTTTGTTTGAGATGCATCTTTGTATTAATCAGTATTACCTAATATTGTAACAGCAGAGCTCACTGTTCCAGCACTTACCGTATTTGCTGGACTATAAGATGCACTTTTTTCTCCCCAAAGGGGGGGGGGAATGTCTGTGTGTCTTATAGAGTGATAGGGCCAATCCTGAAGCACCTTACCCCATCATGTCATATGTTGTTGGATTTGTATTGAAGAGAGAATCCAATGTAAAAATCAGTTTTGAGATATCGCCTTCCTATCAAAAGTTGTGGCCAAAAAACCAAAATATAAAAACAAAAAATACATTTTTGGCAATTTTTTTAAGCTGGTAGGAATTTTGGCTTGGGGGAGGGTAGGAATTTTGCCCAGGGGGTTTAGGAATTTTGGCCTTGGGGTTCAGGAATTTTGGGTTTGGCATCTGGTCACCCTGGCACAGTTGCAATCCTAACCAGCCTTCCCTGGCTTGGAGACTTGCTCCAAAGTAGACATGCACAAGACCTGGTCCCTCCTGCTCCATGCCTTGTGCCTCCCTCACTCTTCCCTATGTATCTAGATCCCCTCACCTTTCCCTACCTACCCCCCAAAAGAACCCCCCCAACTTACCTGCCTTCCTGGACTATTTGCAATGAGATTTGTGCAAAATGTTGTTGTCTGATCATTTGCAGTGAGATCTGTGTAAAAGTCACAAATCACTGACATAGAGATGATGAGTTTTTGGGGATACCAGAAAATTAAAAGAGTGCTTGAAGTTTAAAGTCTTTCCTCTTTTGTTAATGACAGAGATAATGGTTCTTAATACCACTGTTGACTTTACATGGTTGAAATATTATTCTATTTTATTGAATGTATTAGTGCACCATTTGGTTCAGAATATTTTTTTCTTGTTTTGCTCCTCTAAACTTTGCTGCGTCTTATGGTCCGGTGTGTGTAATAAGCCAGGAAATATGGTATTTTGCTTTATTAAACTGCATATTGATCTCTTTATCCATTCTACCATATTCTGCAAAGTGCTGCAAATGCGTCTTATGGCACAACTGCAACAGTGCATGGTGGCAGTAATCCATTGCCTGGCTCAGGATCGGACTCTGCGTTTCCATGGTCTTATGAGGCAATGGCTTTCTATTGCTTTAATTCAGGGGGCTCCAAACCCAGGGGCCAGATGCAGCCCTCAGTTAGCCTCAATGTGGTCCCTGGCAAGACCCTTCCATCCAGCCCTTGGGCAAGTCTTGTAATCCACTCCAATACATTCTTATATGTAAATTTATGTAAATTTGAAATGTAAATTAGTTTTCCAACCCCCAACACAGTGTCAGAGAGATTATGTGTCCCTCCTGCCAAAAACCCTAGGAGGCTGCTTTAATTGAAGGAAAATGAGACAAATACACGAAGAAGAGGCTAATGGCTACTACTAATGAAAGCCACAGGCAGCCACACCACAATGGTGGGAGGAAGTATGCCTTTCTGTCCTGCTTTTGCTCACAGGCAGCCCAGGAACACTTTTAGCAATTAATGTGAGCTGTGCATGTAGGCACAATTAGGTTCTTCCAAAATTATTATTTTTTAAATAAAATTGAATTACATAGGCATTTGTTGAGCAATGTTGATGCCCTGAATGAACGATGCCAGTGTCGACTGCACTGAATGAACTGATGACAGAATTTGTCATATGCAGGATTTGACTCCCTGGGGAGATGGGAGCCCTGCACTCAAATATAGGTTGTGTTAATTTTCATCTTTTGTGCCTGGGAGGCAGCCCATTTAGCCCATGACACTGGCAGCAAAACTGCTCACTAAGAACAAACGTTACATGACAGTTTGTAGCAGGTGTTCTAAATGTTTTGGCTGGTTTTTTTAAAACTTCCTTTAATACAGAGACACATTAGTCAGATTATGTAACCCGCCATGCTCAGCCTGTTAATTTCTACAAGGTTCCTTTCATGTTTCTCTCCGAGGCTTGCAGTCCTGAAGCATAAATGTCATTTTCATTGCTATCCAGTTAACAGCAGTCATTTAGAGGGAGAAAAAAGAAAGATCTTTTACCCATATGTTTATCTTATTGATGGGAATTAGCTGAGCACAAACAGAATTCATTTGCCAAGTGGGGAGAGGGAGAATGAGAAAACCCAGGCTGGAAAGTATCAGGGAGAGGCAATGAACGAGCATCTCTTGCTAATAGCTGGCTGATCTTGTTATTAATACCACTATAATGATGTTAAGCTTTTCTATTAAGTCAGCAAACCTGGAGTATTGGTTACATTTCATTTCTGAGAAACAGACCCATTTTTCAATTATATTTTAATCTGCAGGGCCTTTAAAGGCCTGAAAAGTACATGTACTGCAAGGACATAAATATAACATGCTCTCAAGTTTTGGAAAGATGTTGATTTTGATGAGAAAATGGAATTTTTTGATCTTTCTATGCCTTCAGCTTTCTACATATGCAATAGCCAGGGTGATATTTCATCTGGGCACTGATAAATATGTCAGGCTTCACTCATCCACTGTATGAAGATGGACATGAGAATTGTACTCACTGATCTTGCCCCCAACCTACATGCTTTCAATGGCACACACAGCGGCATCACAGCAGCGTCACCAGGTGATGCACTCAGAAGCGGGTGACAACGCAATGCCCCAAGCTTCCCTTTGGCAATCTTTAGCCCATTCTGGGCCCAGACCCATCTCACTTTTGTGTTTTTTGCTGCTTGCTGGAAAGAACACAAAGCAACTGGGCCCAGAGCCAGCCAAAGATCACTGAACAGAGGCAGTCAAGATGAGTGCTTATTGCATTTAAAGAAATGGAATAACCCAGAAGGTTGAGAGAGATGTGATTGATTCATTACATCATCCCCAAACTTCCAGAGTGCAATGACACTGAAGATAAGCACATACTAGATGAAACCTACCCTTGGGATGCCTCTTCATTGGTCCACACAAACATGGCAAGTCTCTTGTATGCACAGATATTCTCATGTGCACAAGGGTTTTTATTCACCATGTATGAGTATAGTATAATAATACTATAGTATATAGTGGGTGCGCTGTGGGTGGTGCAAGTGGCTAAGACGCTGTGCCTGTTAACCAGCAGGCCAGGGTTCGAGACCCGGGTCGGCCCCACAAGACAGGGTGAGCTCCTGTCCTTAGCCCAGCTCTGCGATGCAGCTGGATCCAATCGTATTGGCTCTGCCTTTCCATTGGACTAATTCAGTGGTGAGGAGAGGGGGGATTTGCTGCTTGGGTAACAGCCTATCCTCCACAACAATCTAACCCAGGCTTTCGTGCTTCGCATGCAGCGTATGCAGCACCAAGCACGATACCATAGTCTTTCAAGACTGATGGAGGCCTGCTCAGTATATAATATAATTAATATAGTATAATAGTATATAGTATAACATACTATAGTAATATATACTATACTATAATAGTATAGTATAATAGTATAATAGTATAATAGTATATAGTATAATTAATCCAATTTGCTCCATTTACATAAAATCCATTTACTCCTCCAGGGAAAGAGTGAAGGCAAACAAAGTCCAGGCAGAAGAACAAGATCATAGCTTCAGAATTTAAGGGACTGATTTGGACAAAACTCTGCAGCACTTTTTCATGCGGCTATTGATAAAAATAGGATTGCAAACATGATTGCCAACATCTGATGATGGATATGGCACAAGAAGAAAAAGAAGAGATTTTTTCTCTGGACTCTATTAAAGCAACAGAGCCATTAAATTTGTTTGCCTGTATTTGCTAGTAAGGAAGTTATGGAGAAAAGAGATCTTCCAGAGTCATCACCTCAGAGAAAAAGTTTCAGAAGAGTGGTTATGTCAGTCTATAGCACCAAAAGTCAGCAGGGCTCTGTGGCATTGTGATAAACTAAAAACTGCACTTCACGGCTTTCCATGGACTACACAGTCCTGTTCATCATTACTGCAGCAACATACCTCTCCATTGTCTCTTTAATTACATAAGGGAGCCTCCACTGGATCAGGCCAAGGGTCCATCTTGTCCATCTTCCTATATCACACAGCAGCTACCCAGATGCCTCAGGAAGCACATGTGACACCTGCATCCATGTCCTCTCCCCTGCATCTGGCATTTTGAGGTTGCTTACATCTATCTATGCACACATGCACACAGGAACATACACCCCTCATGGGTTGTAACCTGTGATGATCCTTTCCTCTAAGAATTTCTCCAATCCCTTCTTAAAGGTACTGATGGGATTGGACAAATGATATTCCCTCAACACTGCCAACCTAGACATAGCAGCCCAGCTAGAAAATGCTAATGTTGTTGCTACAGACTGATCTAACTATCTCTACGGAAGCGTGGTGAGTTCGCCTGGGGGACTACAATAAAATACAATGTGGAGCCCATGGGGATTTACATGGGAGAAAGCTTATATGTGAGGCGGTGACCCAGGTACCCCCCCCCCCTCGATATGGACCTATTCCTGGACTCTGTGGAGGTGTGGTCCGTGAAGGACATGGTTGAGTTGCGCAATAGAGGACAGGGGAACTTCGGGCGCAGGAGAGGGATTACGGTGGATCCGCCCCCTCGGTGGTATGCAAGGGGAGGAGTAAGAATTCTCCCATGGAGTACACCAGGACATTGGGGGAGGGTGGATCAGGCGGGAAATTTGAGTGATGAGGGTGAGCAGAAAAGTCAGTTGGGAGGAGTTGCCTTGGAGGAGCAAGCAGCAGGACTCGGAGTCTGCAGAGCCAAAAGATGCTGAGCCTAGGATCCTGAAGAAGCCTAGGAGCAAAGAAAAGAGATGTTAGAGACTTATCTATACTTACCTAGACAGTTATAGAGACCTTTATTCACCTGTATGCCTTACCTGTTTGGGGAGCCTGTGTGCTCAGTTGCACTGTGTTGAACCTGTAACCACGAGAGTAACCTGTGAGAAACCGATATGCTTATGAACCTCTTCTTGAAGTAAAACAATCTCTTGTTTTGTTGCTTACCTGTGTGTGTTCCTCCTTGAGTCTTCAAGATCTCTGATACGGAAGATGAAGAAGTGACCCAGATCACCTTCCCTGGTAGAGGCTTCCTGTCACTGAAAGGGGTTCAGGACAACCAAGAGGGAATGGGGTGCTTCACAGGAAGTCATGACCACCTTAACATTCACAGGTTAGTTTGACTGGTTAGTCAAACACTCCAAGACTATTTCAAATATCCAATTGCACCCAGTGGTGGGCTCCAGCAGGTTCGCACCTACTCTATAGAACCGGTTCTTAACAAGAGATAGGACATATAAAGTTTAAAAATAGCCATTTAAAAGTGGCTGCCAGATGGGCAGAGAACAGGTTGTTAATTTCTTTGAATCCCATCACTGATTGCACCAAACAGTTATGTTCACAATTTTTGGTAGAGGGGCTTAAAGAAGAATAGCTGTACATTTCAGACTTATTTTTAATGTGGCTTCTGCCCATCATCCCACTCCCCAGTCTGTGGTTCCAGCAGGACTAACGTCCTGTTCAGTGGTAGGATTCAAATAAATTAATGACAGGTTCTATGTCCTAATAACCTAAATTAACAACAGGTTCTACATCCCATTAGTAACCGGTTCTCAGAAGCAGGTGCTCATTAGCAAAGGGTTCTATAGAATCTGTGAGAACCCCCTGAAGCCCACCACTGGTCCTGTTCCTTTACTTCTTGCTTCCCCTCCTGGACCCTGTGGTGCAGGTTGGTATTCAAAGGGTGTTCCAATTCTTAATCTCTAATGTGGGCAAATATTTTGGCAGGAGGGCCAAATCATCTCTTTATGTCAGGGGCTAGGAAACAGATTAACATTTCAAATTTGAATAAATTTACATAAATTAGTACATTAGAGAGAGAATTTATATGAATGAGGGCACAATCCAAACCAATTTAAGCCAGCACAACTCAGATGCTCCCTGTTCCTATGGAGGTGTAGGAAGGCCGGAACATGTCTGTGCACTGGGCTAACCCTCCCAGGAGCAGCAAATCACTTTTGTGACACCATACAGCATTTTTTGACACACACACTCAAACACCCTGGCCAGAATGGGACTTGTGCCAGGACTTATGCCAGCCTATCTGGGGCTTAGGAATGCAGCCTTAATAAATTTTTCTGAGCTTATTTATAATACAGTAGCGAAATGTAACTGCGTAGCAGGAGTAAAATACACCCACATACACCATCCCCCATTGCGCAACACTTTTCCATGTGCATCAACCCTCATGAACATCAACCTCCCATGCTCAACATCCCCCATGTGCATCACCCTACCATACACACCAATCCACCATGTGGACGAAACCCCCATGTACATCACCCTCACATGTGCACCAGATTAAAAAATCTGCCCACAGGGCAGTGTGGACTCCAAAAGACTCCAATGGGCTGGAGGCTCACTGAAGACTGGGAACTCGCTGTGGGCTGAATTGGAGGTCTGTGAAGGCCACAAATGTCTCCCAGGTTGGGGTTTGCTCAGCCCCTCAACATGTTCTCTGAGGTTGCCTCCAAAGTCTGCCCAGAACTATATCTACTGGATTAAACAACCTCCCTGTGCAAATTTTCTCCACTGAACTGTTTTGTAAAGGGATTATAGGCAGCCTCAAAGCATCTGGTGGAGGGTGGACTGAGCAATTTGTCAAGATTTCTGAAGGTGCTGGCCCAGTCCTAAGATTCAGAGAGGAATAGTTATGGCCCTATTCCAAAGAGGAGGAATTGTTCCTTGCTGGATCTTCTCCTCTCATGCATTGGCTACCTGACCCATGCCCAAGGCCCTCATCCTTCAAGGCTGCAGGTCTTTTATTTCTCCTGCAGGGAGAGACCTTGAAGGTGGCTTTAATGGGCTTAACTTGTCACAGAGACAGCGTTGGCGTCTTGATGTCCTCCCCGCCACATGACATGGACAGGCTGCTGTGACTAATGGCTTCCTCGAATTGGTTTGACTGGGACTTTGGTATAGCAGTCTGTTCAGAATTTATAACTTCTGCTCCATCTACAGCAGAATCGTTTTAATAACCAAAGCTGCAAATCTGACAAAGATAAATCTTTCTGTGACAAGTGTAACATCTTGCACGATGTTAACAGTCATTTAATTAAGACTGGGATTTTTTCCCCCTTTTAATCCAGCAGACTGTAATGCTATCAATTTGAAATCCATCTATCTGATAGCATTTCTCCACGAAATGCTGCATCTCTTTGCAATGAAATATCTTGCTGCGAGGGCATGATCCAAAAATATTTTCTAAATGTTAAGGGGAAAGTTTTTTATTTATGGACTTGCCTTGCTTTTATGGGTGGTTTAACAGAACCTTTATCTCAGCACTGATGACTTTGCAGAACATTATTGCTGGTCTGTGGTCTCTCTTGTCTCTTTTGTATACAGAGGTGAAGAACTTCAGCAGCAAGGGATTCTGTAGTCTGGGGTAACAAAACTCTCCAATCCTGTCCTGTTTGTCAGTCATTATGATTGTCATCATCTCACGTGGTAGCTCCCAGTTTTAAAACTCGTGGCTGGAGTTCAAACTAATGAGAACCCCAAAATTCCTAGTCCAAATATTTGGTGAGCTGTGATAATGATGGTGGTGGTGACCATGAAAAATGAATGCCAGTGGATGTTGAAATGTAAGCCAGCTCCAATTACTTAACTGAAGCATAGAGAGGTCAGGTGTAGAGGGACCTGCAGAATCCTAATCTGTTGGGAATGGATCCAGAAAGGAGGAGTAGGAGTTAGGAGCAGCATCCCTAAGGCACCAAGATGCAGGATCTGGAGGGCCACTGTAAGATACAGGAAACCAGATTATATGGGCCTTTTACCTAATCCACTGAGTCTCTTAAAGGTAAAGGTAAAGGTGTACCCCACAGGTTTCCCTGCTAGTTGTGACTGACTCTAGGAAGTGGTGCTCACCCCCGTTTCTTAAGCCATAGAGTCAGCATTGTCCGAAGATGCCTCCGTGGATATATGGCCTGCATGTGCACAGAACAAAGTTACCTTTCCACAGAGGTGGTACCTATCTATTTCCTTGCATTTTATGCTTTCAAAGTGCTAGGTTGGCAGGAGATGGGCTAAGGATGGGAGCTCAACCCTTCTTGGAGTACTTGGGTCTCAAACTGCTGATCTGCCAGTCTTCAGATTGGCAGGCACAATGCCTTTAACCATTAAGCCACTGCAGACACTGTGAGCCCCAAGTAGGGCTTTTACTATGTTCTTATTAAGGTGCTTGATTTAAAAGTAAAAACATAAGAACAGCTTCCACTGGAACAGGCCAGGTGCTCATCTAGTGCAGCTTCCTGTGTCACAGAATGGCCCACCACATGCTTCAGGGACATGGTGACCATATACCCAAACCTCAAAAGGAGGACAAGGTGATTTCCCCTCAGCCTGGCCTTTCCAGCAGACAGTGGTACATCTGCCTACTCATGAGTAAAGCCATGATATTGGAAACTTTCACTTTCCTATAGAGCTCTATGCATATTTTTTATTTTTAGTTATTTGGCAATAACTTTTGATAGGAAGGAATTTTTCAAAACCGATTTTTGCATTAGATTCTACTCTTCATTACAAATCCAACGACATATGAGATAATGGGGTACTGCACACCATTGCAAAGTTCCAAAATGAAGCCTAAATGAAGGACAACGAAGCCCTTTTGGAGGACATACAGACAAAAAATTTAAAAAAATCCTGTCATGGTCACCCGGCTCAGGGAGCACATATGATACCTGCATCCAGGTGCCCGTGTATCTGACATTTTGAGAGTGTCCACATCCACACACACACACACACACACACACAACACACACACACACACACACCCATCAGTTTAGTCAGGCTAGACTCTGAAATAGCATCAGAAGACATGGCGGCCTTTTATAAAAACATAGACCACACTGGATAGTCAAAGAATAATAATCTGGCTACCCCCACCCCAAAATGTCTATAAAGAAAAATTAGAGGCCAAGTGGAGTGAGCATGAAAACCAGACCCTCTTCCTAAGTTACTGGATATGAGGAAAATGGTGCCCACTGAGGTAAAAAATGGCACCTGTGTTCAAATGGCATTGTGTTCAATGGGGAAAAAATGGCCTTGTGTTCAATGGGTCGCACTCCCAGTAAATGTCTTTAGGATGCAGCCTATAGCTGATAAATGCTCCTTTCTTTCAAAATCTAACCCAAATTGGGCAAGTGGGGAGAGGCTGAAAAGAATAATTTTCCTTTCATCTCTGGAGGAACTCTGAATGTGGTGACTAAACTCTAGTGAAACACAGACTGTCTGGGTACCAGATCCCAGGGTAACCATATGTCATAACCGAGAGCCCCCCCCCCCCCAAAATGTAGGACACCTGAGACAATGTAGAATAAGACAAAATAATAGCTAAAATCTCTCATTTTTATTGCTTTCATGTGGTTAATTTAAACACTATATGACTTATTGTTAAATTTAAAACAATTACATATAATTTATTAATTGCGAGAAGGCCTGTTTATAAAGAAAAGGAGGACAATGAAGATTACTTTCCAGGACACAAGTCTAAAAAAGAGGACATGTCCTAGAAAAAGAGGAATTATGGTCATCTTGCAAGATCCCCACAATCATGGAGTTCCACCCACTTTTTTTCTTGTCCCTTCTTCCAGCAGCAGCTGAGGACAGTCCCTGCCTTTAACATTTCTGGAGGAAAACATTTGGAAACATTTTTGGAGGACAAGTCCATTACGGGTTACAAACTATGTAACTACAAACAAAATAACTTTCTTATTTTAGATGTTAAATGCCGGTGACAGCACATGTTTGCAGATCTCTTGTTGTGTGCTCTCTGATACATGTAGTGGGTCACTGTGAAGTACAGGAAGCTGGACTTTGGCTTGATCTGGCAGGGCTCTTCTTATGTTTACCAGGAACATGGCTTACCCCAATTAAGGCAAATCCCTTGATTTATGGGGATGGATTAGACCAGGGGTTTCCAAACTTTCAACTTTAGAACTCCTGGATCTTTAACAACTTTGTAAAGGAGGGAATTTCAACAGGTGCAGCTTTAAATTGCACTGATCATAAGGTGCACCTGCTGAAATTCCCTCTTCTACACATTTTAAAAATTCAGGAGACCTAAAGTTGAAAGTTTGGACACCCGTGGATTAGACAAGACAGTTTATGTATATTTGTATAGTGATACCTCTCTCAACTGGGTATCGTTGAGAAACATTGCTTTAAAGTTCTTTATATCTCAGAGTGTCTGAAAGCTGGCCTTCTGAAACCTTAGAGCAGTAGTACTCAGGCATTTCAGCCTGGGACTCCCTTTCCAACTTAAATATCTGTCTGGGACCCCCTGTCAAACTTACCAATATGTGACATCACTGTGATGATAGAGCTTCTACATGTCCACTTGGAAGTAAGTCCCATTGTGTTCAGCGAGACTTACTCCCAGGAAAGCCCAGTGCCAGACTCCAAGATGGCAAATCCCACCTCTCACAACCCCCCTAACTTGAGGTTTTGACCCCCCAGGGGTTCCTGATCCCCACTTTGAGTATCACTACCTTAGAGACTTGTTTGCCCTTTATCAGAGCTCTTTGTGTGCTTCTTTTAGTGCTCTTCATTATGTACTCTTCTTGACTAAAACAAGTGGACCGGGGCCTTCTCAGTTGTAGACTTTTGAATGCAAAACACCCTCTTGGATAGATTGTGATCAGCACTCTTCCTGGGCACTTTTCAATTGAGCTTGAAAACCTTTTTTTAAAATGTCAAATAGCTTTTGGTAGTTGAATAAGAAGAGGGAAGTATCAGGAGACCTGAAGGAGTTTTTGTTCTTAGCCTATGCTTCTATTTCAGCTGCTTTTTTTAGGCTACTGTGGTTTCAATATTGTTTTTATAATACATGCCTTGAGCACCAGGTTTCGTTTACCTATGGAAGGGCTGTACAGAAATCTCCAAATAAAAACAACCAGATAATAAACCATTTGTCATTACATCAAGCTGGAGAGATCCCTGAGTTGGGGCACAAGAAATATTTCATGCCATTGAGACTGCAATCCTATCCACACTTTTCTGAAAGTCCCACTGATTATGATGGGAATTACTTCTGAGTAGACATGCATAGGATTGGGCTGTAACTCTTTTATTTACCATTTTGGCCATTTAACTCGCCTGTGTTTAAGATGTTTGGAACTCTCCACATTTTAATTTGCTCACCAGTGTGCTTTCAAATTCATGGCAAAAGATGTCAGTGTTAAGAGATAATCACCCTCCTGTCGAGATGTGAAGTGTAAGATACAAATGACTAGCTAAGGCCCCCTGCAGTGGAATTAACAGCAGTTGCCACTTTGGTTGAGAAGTCTTATGTTATTTTGAAATAGGGCAGTTGTTGAAACACATTACCATGAACAACTTGATATTTAAGAAATAAATCCAGTGCAGCAAATTGCAGAGCCAGCTTCTCATGATCAAGCTGGACAAGATGCTTACTAGGTGTTTAGCACGTCTTGATTCTCCCCACCAGCAGCAGGCAGATCAGGACTGCAGAAGAGGGAGTGGGATTTTACTGATCTGGAATCCCCACTCCCAATGCTGGCTCTCTGCTTTTGGACACTTTGGGGGCTTGTGCAAAGCAATGTGGAATTTAAAAAGCCAGTGTTTAAACTGAAGCTATGGAAATTGTTTCCTAAAACAGTATAACACGTTCATTACAATATTTGAGAATTATCATTTACTATGGAAATATCTATCTTTATGAGCATCATGTGGTTGGAAAAGCACATGTATTGCAAGACCTTACAGTTAAAGCACAGTTCATTTCTGAAAAATAGCAATATAACCTATCCATTGTCTGCAAGGAAAAGTTAAAGCTGTTATTGACAACATAAACTTAGAAGAAAGCCCCATTGAAATCCGTTAAGACATCTCCAAGTAAACACGGATATGCTAGGGTGGTTAGATTTAACTTTTCTCTCTGTCATAGCTTGTCAGTGCTATAACTGATTTTCTAATACACACCCCCTGACAAGTGGATTATTTAGGTAACCATAGATGCATACACCCATTTGTGGGTGCAGTTCCTCATTCATTAGTGGGGGGGAGGGCACAGAGAGGCCTAAGTGCATGCATGCATCTCTAGTTGAATTGGGAAATTAGTATCTGGTTTTAAAAAATGGTTGCAAACAACTGCCTTATGTAATACCCACCAACTACTCAGGGATCTCAGTCAGCAGGAATATCCAAGGGTGCAAAGAATGGCTAAACTGTGTTTAATTTGCTGGGGTAAAAGGTGGCAACCTAAACTGCAATAATACATCCTCTGCCCCCGCTTGCGTCTTCCTATAGTTATAATCAAAATCTTCAATTCTATGGGTGTAAAAGTCAAAAGTGCCCCTAGGCTGCTCTCCCTTGCTCGACAGTTACTTACTCAGCTTACCAGAGCTCAATTGGTCTCTTTGACCTTGGCAGTGTTACTGGAAACAGAATTCCTCATGGATGAACAGCCCTTGAACAATTTCTTCCCACGTAGGGAGCACACACAAGCAACTACTCTGAGGTGAAGCAGAAACTCAAAGGCTTTTCTATCCATAATGTAAGGCTAGTCAGTCATGCGCTGAATGGAACCTGAAGTTCTCAAACAAGACAAGCAGGACCTTAATTGGACCTGCTGGCTTTGAAAATACTGTAACGTGATTTTAGATGAGTCTTTGTAGGCAAGGATAAAAGAAAACAGGGCTTGCCAAAAACTTTTCTGTGTCTCAGGTACAAAATCTAAATTAAACCCACTGTAAAAACTGAGGTGCTCTTAATCAACTTATTGCTGATAGAAAGTGCAAATTTAAAGTTAGGACAGACAAAAGCGTGTAATTCTTTACCCAACTAGTAATTAGTCCGTGGAACTCATTGCCACAAGGTGTGGTGATGGTTAAGAAGAGTTTGGACATATTTCTGGAGGAAAAGTCCATCACGGGTCACACTCATGATGGGTATGCACAATCTTAGTATTTCAGAAGTAGGCAACAGAATCCCAAATTCTGCACTTGAATTTTTTGTATTTTGTGTGCAACCTACGGCATCTGGTGAGCCATTGGCTGGACTAAATGGGTCTTCAGCCTGATCCAGCAGGGCTCATGTTCTTAAAGTTTCTTGTTGAGCTGTAGTCCTTCTCTATTAATGTCCTGGACAAAAACAGGGACATACACCTGACACCCTAATTCTCATCCCTCACATCACTCACTTCTTGGCAAACACTGGCTTTCAATATTACCCAGAATTAGAGAGTTCAAAGCCTGTTTTTTTTTTTTTGCTACTTTTATTCACAACATAGTAGCTCGTCTAAACTTAAGAAGGTACTTATGCTTCAACAAAGGAAAAATAAGGTCATTTTAGGTCACTTGCCATCCCGCTGTCACTATTCAGAAATATAATTTCTAGGGATGCTGAGACTGTTTTGTTTTTCACAATTCATTGAATTCCATCCATCTGTGCAGGTTCTTCCCTGTTAGCAATTCATGGATTTTTTCCCCCTGAAGAATGCACACATCATGCAGACAAACACACCAAGAGAGCATGTTTCTGTTTTTAAGGTTACTAAAACTCATCAAAGTTGGCGAGTTTATCAACTCATCAAAGTTGAACTGTTTATCAAGTACAGTGGTGCCTCACATAAAGAGCTTAATTCATTCCAGAGGCATGCTCTTTAAGTGAAGCAGATTTTTCCAAAGAAAATAATGGAAACTCAGACAATTGGTTCCACAACCCCCAAAATATTCATATAAACTTATTAACTGGATGTAAAAATGATGACAAAACACTGGAATTGAATTCAAAACATGCATTCAATGTGCATGAGCCTATGAAGTCTAATTAGGCTGCAATCCTAAAGACACTTTCCTGGGAGTAAGCCCCATTTAACACAATGGGGCTTACTTCTGAGTAGACTTAGTTAGGAGACTGCAATCAGAGACACTTTCGTGGGAGGCTTACATGAGCTGCTGCTGGAGGTTCAAGGTTGTCGGTGGGGGCACTTGGGGCAGTTAGGGGCAGCTGCCTCTGGCACCTCCAGGCAACTGCCCCCAAGTTGGGCTCAGTTAGAGGCAGCAGCGCTGGCCAGCAGCCCTTTTAAAGAGCCTCCATGCATAGCACACGTGCCCATAGTACACTTGTTAAATGAAGCGGAACTTGTTATGTGAAGCAAGATTTCTTGGCAATTTTTGCTTGTTATGTGAAACGCTTGTTAAGCAAGGTACCACTGTATTCAATTTTATATTTGTTCTGTAGCTTGCAGCTTGCAGCTTGCTTGCAGCTGTCACTTGTGGAGGTACTGACATTCATCAATAGAAAACCATCCCCTTTCCAGTATCATAACTCCATCTTTGCAATGGTAGCTGCAGTTTTGACAGCTGACATGTTGACTTCCCTCTCCTCAATCTGCTTGATTAATATGGAATGTTGGTCAAAATATGAGGACAGCTCACACACAGGGTAAGGCATTTATGTAAATAGATGTACTTAGTACTAAAGTACTTTTAGAGATGTAGTTTTAAAGTACTAAAGTAAGCAGCCAGCACCAGTGGAACATGGAATGTGATTTCTTCCAGTGTGGCAGCACAAAGGGAGCACACAGCAAACTCCACGAATGATACTGATGACAGCAGAGAAGTCCAGGAAATCAATTAACCGTGACATAGGCTGCAATCCTAAAGACACTTTCCTGGGAGTAAGACCCATTGGACACAATGGGGCTTACATCTGAGTAGACATGGTTAGGATTGTACTAATACTCATTTGCGTTTCTTCTGTGTGAGGTTGTGCACAGGTAGTTTCTGACCCCTAACCTAAGCTTAAAGATGCCTATTTAGTCTCAGCAGAGAACCTCAAGCTGACCATTACCTCAAGCTGACCATGGCCATTACCATGACCAACAAAGGAAGATTTGAGACAAGTCTGTGGTGATCTGGATTTAAAGGACAACCTTAAGACAATTTGACCAGTTTGATTAAATTGGGGCCCATGCCTGGAAGTAGGGTTGCCATAACTCTCTTCCACAAAATTGAGACAGGACCCTCTGTCCCATTCGGCAGTATCTGAACACAATCCTCCAAGATTGGGACTGTCCCTGTTTTTTGGAACATATGGCAACCTTCCCCGGAGGAGTACCACACTTTGTAAGCAGAGCACCCACCAGCACAACCGACACTTGCTCTACAGGCCAGCAAGGAATCAATATTCCTTACAAAGGCACCATGAGGAAAGTGTGGTCTGTGTAGCATTGCTCCTTCATGCCCACCACTTGGTCTGACTGGCTTAAAATCAGCATCCTGGAAGCCTTTTCATGTCTTTCAGAGGACCAGAGCTACTCCTTCACATAATAAACCCTGAACCAGCAATCCAATGGTTTCATCTGGGTCAGATTATATCATTAGATCCTATCTAGCTACAGTATTTATATACCGCTTTTCAACTAAAAAGTTCACAAAGCGGTTTACAAAGAAAATGGAAAATAATAATAGCTAATTAATAGTCCCTGTCCCAAAAGGGCTCACAATCTAAAATGCAAAAAAAAAAAAAAAACACCAGCAGAAGCCAAGTTGAACAGACATTGCTGGGATATGTACGGCCAGTTACTCTCCCCCTGCTAAATAAAAGAGGAGCACCCACTTGAAAGAGTGCCTCTTGCTCAGCATCAAGGGGTGTGGATCACTTTGGATGGTCACACCAGATCCTGATGTTTTCTTTTTTAGCCAGAACAGGAAAATGATACACAATATAAAATTATGTCTCCTGTACAACAACATTCAAGGCACTGGTTGAAGACCTTTTGTCTGCTTGAGTTGGAATTGAAACCTGACTGTGCATTTCTTTAGTGTCCTTTCAAGATTATCCCCAAGACGTTAGTAACAAAAATGTTCATGTAGTTTATGTTCTTTGTATTCACAAAATTGGCAAAGTATTAATAAGCTGCCAGGTGAGACTGTTGAGCTCCTGTTGAGCTATTGAGTGGAAAAAAGAAATACGTGCTAAAACATTTGCAGAGATTGATTTGATCTGTCCACACATCACCTTCTGTAATTTATCACTGCAGCTCCTGCTTGTTGAGTTTTTCATGCTTTATTTTCATATTATGATTTTGCCACCTTATATTTTCACAACTTGATGCAGCTGAATAGAATATACTATGAAGGATTTTTAAAAATCATTTTTTGCCAAATAGAGGTCTCGATGTCTGCATCTGTAATTCTCCATGGAAATAGTTGTGGTTGTGGGAAATAGTTGTGGAAATAGTTGTGTTGAGTTGAAATGATTGGGGTGTTAGAGGAGAGATATTATTTTGAAACCCTACTAAGATCTAGAAGCTTGAAGCTTGAGCAAGGGTTGTTGTGAGAATAGGGTTGTTGTGAGAATAAAATGGGATAAGCCGATTATCAGGCATATCAGACTTATGTAAGCCTGAATTTCCCTAGAGGACAAGTGGAATATGAATGGAATTAATAAGTTTTAAAATTTGGATTAATAATTTGGCATGTATGAAAAGCCTTTTATCAATCTCTGATGTGTTAGGGGACACATTATAGTATTTGCTAAGTTATGGAAACAAACCCTGTGGAAAGCAAATCTACAAGAGGGAGTCCTTTGGCCTTTGGAAAACATTGATAAAGTTTTCTAGCATTAAACCAAAACTGGAAGTTGTACCAGTTCTGGCAAAAAAAAAAAACGTTTGTGATAAGATTTCAAAATGTAGGATAAATTTTGAAGTCAGAACTGGGCTGGCTAGAAACTGTTTGAAGTGGTAAAATTTACAATCCTCTAGGTGGTATAATTTACATACGATATATATAATTGGAAAGTCACCGATTGATTCACTGATTCACTGACCGACTGGCCGACTGACTGACTCATTTACTCACTCACTCATCAACGTCCAGCCAAAACCGCTAGACCTAGATGCGTGAAATTTGGGGGGAGTGTCCCTTCCATGACAGAGGCACCTACTAAGAACCAGTTTTCAGAAATTCCAACCGGAAGGGTATGAAAATGGGGGCAACGTGTTTTCCTCCCAATACTTTACATTCCCTGACTGAGGAACACTCTGCCCCAATCCCCAGACCTAGAAGCATAAAATTTGGGGAAGGTGTTCCTTCTGTGACATCAACACCCACCAAAAATCAATGTTGTGAAATTTAACCCTTAAGGGGCAGAAAAGGGGTGCAACATGTTTTTGTCCTATACTTAACATGGAAGACTGACCAACATCCAGCTAATTTGGTGCTCTGTGCCTGGTGCACGGGGGGGGGGGGGTGTTGTTTGGAGGGAGGGGTTGCACTGGGGAGGATACTGTGCATGGGGGGGTGTTGCTCATGGTCTAATTTTGTGCATGGGCTAATGTTGTGCATGAAGGATGATGCATATGGGGGATGTTGCACATACGGGGACTGATGTGCATGGGGACTGATGTACATGGGGACTTGATGCAATTGGGGAGTTAATCCCCCCATGGGAGGGATGATGCTCAATTGGGGGAATGATGCACAATAGGGGGATTGCACATGGGGGGTATTTTATTCCCACAATGCAGGTATGTTTTGCTAGCTCTGTATAATTCTGATACTGTAATTCTGGTCACAGTCCAACACAGATTTTAAATATACTGAAGGTTACTGAAGTCAGAGTGAGTGAAAAGGAAGTGCTTTTCACAAGAGTACTCTGGTTGTTCAAAGTTCCTCCTTTTGTGGTTTTGGATTGGGGAAAAAATGTTCAATGGAGTGTGATCTTGAAAATCCCACCCTATCCCAGGGGAAATCTGAAATGGGCAGAACAGTACAGTTCAGGTGTTTGAACACTTTGAACACTTCTGTATTTTGAAGATGGAGTGAACCTCTGTTTGCAGCTTTATATGCTCCAGTTAATACAAGCTCTCGTTCTTCATATGGACACTGTCATATAACAAATACAAATTAAAAATTCTGGTCAGGGAGAAGCCATGCTGTGGCCACAGGGTAATCCTTGTACAAGTAACCCTTGTAAATAAATGTATGGTATTTGAAAGATAATTAAATCAGATTCAAAATTGCTTTTCCCCAAGTCTGTGTTTAGACCAACTTGTCACATGTACATGCAACATTAGGAAAAGCAATTTTAGCCTTTAGACCAGCAGAGAGAGGTTGAACGAGTGAAGCATGTGTTGAATGAATGGGTTCTGGGTATAAGTGAAAGATGTTGAATGACTGGACAGTCAGAAAACAAACTGTCAGAAAGTGGGGGATGCCTGTATTGTCTTCAGATAATATTTTTCACCATACATTCTCCGTATCTGTCATGGACCGCCTATGTGTTCCGGATAATTCTGGGTCATGCTCCTGACTGCACTATCAGTTCACAAACTGCACTTGCCAGGCCTGTTGAGCACTGCTGTCACCTACAGGACTGAGCACTGAGATGGACAGACTTCAATCAAGCTCACAAGTTCTACTTAATTTTTGGGTGCAATCCTAATCTAGGTCAGCACAACTCATTGGTCTTCCCATTCCCATGATGATGTAGGGGGGCAAGCACATGTCTGTGCACTTGCCTAACCTTCCCCCAGGAGTGGCGCAAAAGTGGCACTTTTGAGACACACAGAGGTCAGCACAGCACTTATGTTGAGCTTCAGCTGGCCTAACTGGAGCTTAGGATTGCAGCTTTTGTATGAGAAATTCTAGGCCTATTAACTAGTCCCTAGTGTAAAATAGTGGCTGGGAACAGAGCTTAAAAAAACCTTGACATCCATCAGTCTTGAAAGACTATGGTGTCATACTCGACACTGCAAAGCACAAAGGCTTGGGTAGATTAATATGGATGATAGGCTGTTACCCAAGCAGCAAATTCCCCCTATCCACGTCACTGAAATAGTCCATTGGAACGGCAGAGCCAATAAGATTGGTTCCAGCTGCATCGCAGAGCTGGGCTAAGGACAGGAGCTCACCCTGTCTTGTGGGGACCCTGGTCTCAAACTTCTAGTTAACAGGCACAGTGTCTTAGCCACTTGTACCACCCACAGCCCTACAGTACAGAATAATGGTTCATGGTATAGCCAGTTTCCTGCTGCACCCAATGAGCCTGTATTGAGACAAACAAGCCTACATCAGATTTACTATGAAGAAGCAACAATTAATACTTAATTTTTATACCTAAGAAAAACTGAGACTGACAATGCAATCCTAACTCTTGGTTAGGCCAGTACCAGTCCTATGCTTGCAAAGTGTTGCAAAGGTGCCATAAGGCACTTCTGCATCACTCCTGATGGAGGGGGTTAGGCCACTGCACAGACATGTGCGGGACTGTTGGAATGGGGAGATAGGTGCTGGCCTAAACTGGTTAGAATTGTATCCTGATAAGATGTGATTAGCACAGGCAACAATTTTTTAACATGCAATTTACATGCAATGGGTGCCAGACGCCATACATTGCTGGTTCTGTCAATCACCCAAAGGTTTACCAGTACATCCAGATCTAACTTTTGATTTTGCTACGTCAGAACATGCTAAACACTTCCTTGTAGTTGAACATTGCAAGAAACGTCCTGCAGCATAATTTGTCCACCATTTATGATCTTTAAATTGAGAAACACTGTGTATGTTTTCAGTGAAATGCATTGGCTGATGGAAATGGTTGTAAAGATCTTGTGAAATGAAATACAAAATGAACACTGAATTTAAAAAATTCACTTTGAACAGTATTACAGCAGTTAACCATTCTTCAAAAATACAAAACGGAAACATCTAAATGCATTCTAAAATGCTGTGTCAAGGAAAGATTATTTTAACTGCTTGTTTGATTTATGAAATATATTCAATTATTATGAGCATTTAAAAAATCAACTTCTAACTTTAAGACAGTGAGCGAAAGAATCATTTAATGGTGAAGTTTTTTTAAAGGACCATACAAATTTAGAGGGCTGTGGTGGTGCAAGTGGTTAAGACACTGTGCCTGTTAACCAGCAGGTCAGGGTTCGAGACCCGGGTCCTACAAAATGGAGTGAACTCCTGTCCTTAGCTCAGCTCCTGCCAACCTAGAATTTCAAATAAATAGATAAATAGATAAATAGGTACCACCTGGGGGTGGGGGAGGTAAAACAGCATGACATGTGCCTTCAGCAGTCATGCCGGCCTCAGGATCACGGAAGTGTCTTTGGACAACACTGGCTCTAAAGGCTTAGAAATGGGGATGAGCACCACCCCTGGTCACGACTAACAGTATAACCTCGGGAGGACACCTAGTCCTTTTATACAAATTTAATGGATATCTAGTAAAAGGCTATTGTGGGTTGAAAGGAGAAAAAGATTGTGCTCTGGGATGTCACTAAACCAGTAAATATATTTATGAACTCTGGATTCACCCATAAAATAATGATCATATAAATCTTAAACTAAGAAGACAATTGTAAAAATCAAATGCCAATAAAAGAAGCAGAGAGGCCAAAAACAACTACTTCACGACACGACGGCCTGGTCAAAAGTCACCAAAACATTTCTTTGGTGCTGAGAAGATTGTTCTGGAATGGGTCACATAAAGCACCATATTTCAGGTCTCCACTGCCCAATTTCCTGAGCAGAGGAAATAAGTATCAGCAGTGTTCACTCTGAGGAGATTTGTAGTAGAGCATAAACCCTTTTGTCATCTCAGGGCAAGAAGCTGAGCCATTCTAGGAAGATAAGTGAGACCAGGAAAATGGAGCAGTGGCTTTAATTTTTAACACAAGGTACTCTAGGTCCTTACAGGTCACCAAAACCCAATGAATCTGCTCACTCTGTTTGATGTCTATGAGTCATAGGTGTTCATAAAGTTGGTGCATGTGAGTTATGCTTGCTTTATCTCTGTGCAGCCAGCCTTTGGGAGAATTACATTATTTAAGTCTTCTATAAATAACCAACACAAAATCACCTTTGTTGGGTAAGAGGTCAACAATGTTCTTTCCAAGCAGAAACTTTGGTTTTGTTTGAATAGCCACCAGTACAACAAAACCAGCAGACCAGAATGTAAGTTTTTTTTAAAAAACTACTTCATCTTTTCAAAAAAAATTGGAGGACCAACATAGAAAGAATAAGATATAGCAGATAAAGAAGAAGAAGAAGAAGGGACATAGAGCAAGCATCTCTAAGGTCCATCTCCTTCCATAAAAATTACCCCATCTCCTTCATTCATGTCTTGTCTGTGTTTCCCAATCATTGGAGGTTGGGCAGGAAGTGATGGAGCTGATGTCCCCATGACAGAGCTATGGGGAGTTAAATATGGAAATAACTTTACGTACCTCAACATGTGGTATAAGCAGCACCTCCCACTCACCATCAAAGCCATTCTGGGCAGCAATGGCAATGCACAAGTGCTTGCTGAACCAAAAGGTGTCACCTGTACATTGCCATTCCTGCCCAGAATGGCTCCAGCAATGACTGGGAAGCACTGCTTATATGATGTGTTTTGGCACCGGCAGGACTTACCATTTTGTCCCCTCTAACTATGCAACTGACCTCCTTTATTGTGTCTCTGGAGAAAACCTTCTGGTATCCACTTTGGTTTCCTATAACCAAAGGTGAAAGCTTTATTTGCCTGGAGATTCTTGTTGGTTTTAATGGTCCGTGCTGTTTTTGACTATGGCTCCTCATTACTATATATGAAATTATATTGACACAATTTGATTTTAAAGTTTATAACATTCTGCAAGCCCTGTACTGAAGGGCAGATTATACACTGACAAAAGTAAACAAATAAATAGAGATTCCTGATATTCATATTTTCCATTAAAAATAAAAGCTAGCTCACACATTTGTCACATGATTTATTCAACACTCAGCTGAACCAAACCATCCTTTCCATTTAGCGAGATTCAAATAGTCCATGGAACAATAGCATCATCGTTGTCATCATCAATCATCATGATCACCATCATCTTGCATTTGCTGGTTCTTTAGCTGGATTTGTTGTTAATTATTATTCAAGCCTTGCCCAGGAACCTAGGACATTATGATGTATATATAATGTGTGCTGAACTAAGTGTGGTAGCTTTTTGAATTTGACCTATGGTAATTTGTCAATATTCAGATGCTTTAAAGGCAGCAGAAGCATTTTGGGCACTGCACCCAGCATGCCAATCACCACCCGGATAACCACTACTAGTATGTGGCATAATCTTTGGATTTCAATCCTGTTAATTTGTTCTTTTTCATTATTTCTACCATCACCAGTAATTCTTATATCAAGAATAGTTACTAAAATGCTTTTTTTATTACTGTAATGTGGGGCAAAACATCAGTTTCTATTTAAAAAATCCCACAAGATATTCACTCTGTTTCCATATAAATTTCAATGGATCATCAATGGATCATATTACGTCTAAATTAATTATCAGTCTGCAGTCTCCTTGCAGGAAATAAGTATGTGGTCAATTATTTCTTTGGCTTCTTTGCACATTCTGCATTTTATATCATTTGATGATTTTTCAGTTCTGGCCTTTATTGCATTTGTTTGAATAGCCTGTTAATGGGTTGCTAATATTCATGATTCTGTTTCTATCTTTAAGGTTACAGTTGTGAACTATGGCCAGGTTTTTTCATTATCTGTTTTTCCTTTGGTCATAAGGACTGTTTTTACATAGTGTTTATACTGATTCATCATGAAAACTGGAATGTCAAATTAATATCACATGGATGTGTGGCATATTCATAAAGTTAGAGTCACAGATCAGAAGAGACACCCTTTTGCTTACTTGTGAAAGACTTGTACATGCATAGGAGCATTGCACATGCTCCACAGCCAATTCTTTTCAGACGCTGCACCGTTGACCCATCAGTGCTATTGCACTGGCATCAGTGGCATCTCCATGGACCTCTACACAGCAGAGCCATTGTTGGAGCAGCACATGTGAAGATATGCTGGCATATCTGGATTGGCAGACCAATCCTAACCACTGGAACTAGCATTCTGGCAGTATGTGGTCCTTCCAGGGTGTTTCAAATGGGGCAAGTTGCGGGAGCAGTTGGGCTGCCTTCACAAGTGGTATTAGACTCCCAATGGATCCTCCATGTCCCCTGAACTGCTGAGTCAGAGCAGGATGAAAAAGAGAGATGGGATTGTGGTGTAAAAGGAAGGAGAAGAAATAGAATAGGGGTTAGAACAGTGATTTTCAACTTTTTTCATCTCATGGCACACTTAACAAGGTACTGAAATTGTCAAGGCACACCATCAGTTGTTTTTACCATTGACAAGGCACACCAAACTGTTCAATCCCCCAATTTTCCTATTAATGAACAACCAAGCACAGCACACCTGAGGACTCTCCGTGGCACACCAGTGTACCACAGCACACTGGTTGAAAATCACTGGGTTAGAATGAGAACTAGAAGATGAGGGCAGTATTGGTGGCAGTGTTTCATCCCTATCTTAACCCCCTTTCAGGCCTCAATCTGTCTTCCAAGGATGCACAACAGAAATCACTGCCATAGGTCCAAATAGACACATTCCAACACCAAAAGCTTACAAATGTTCTCTTACTCAGAGAAAAGCTTTGGGACTGTCCTCAACCACAGGATGCAGCATGAATTCCAATGGCCTGGGAAAGGAAAGGACAAGATTGGGGCCTAAGCTGTTATATAATCAATCTTAAGGATTTCCTGAAGCAGCTTGAAGCACATGCTATAAGGCTTATGTCTGCAAGAAATTTTATCCACTGTCACTGATATTTTATTATTCATGAATGAGTTCAAAAAGCATCTGTTGAAATTCCAAATCTGATCACTGCTGAGATTTAAAGTTCTCAAGTTCTAATACTTTGCATGTGTAAAATACTTGTCACCAGAAGTCCTTAAAATGCCTAGGATACCCTGGGATAAATGCCAGCATCAAAAGGATGTTTCAGACACTGTTTTGCAGTTTCCGGGTGAAATCTTTTTGCTGTTGACTTTGGTTGAGCAAGGATTTCATTGCTCAAACATTAAACATGCAGCCAAAGAGGTGACAAATGTAGGAATCATAAACGGGCTAACAAAATATAAGCTGACATCTAGGAAACATTAAGGAGTAGCTTAGAATCGCTCTATGAGATAAAAGAAATTGTTCTTGGGTTATTTTTATGTAACAACCAAGATTACAGCCCTACTTCCTGAGGCACTTTTTGGGCACACTCTAAATCCTAAAATAAATCATAAGTATAGTTGCATCACTGAGAGCCTGGAGAGAAAGTGTTTATATTTTGCCCAGTAATAAATAGTTCCTGTCTGAAATAATGTGTTATTATTTAGTACAAAAGCTGCAGGATGAATTCCATGTTCCATTCTGTTTTCCTGGTTCTGAACATCAGATTTTTGTAGAAAATGATTTCAGCTGCTGATTATGATTTCAGCTGCTGATTGCCACCTTCGAATAATTCTAATTCTTCATCAATTAAAGGCATTTTTCAAACTCAATCATAGCATTTTTCAAGCAATGCAGTTGCTGTAAACTGTAGAATTAAAGAAGACATCACAGTGATGCACACATTTAGTCTCTGTGCCGAAAGGGACGGTACATATGTGCTGACCATGGGGGCCTGTGAGGGATGGGGGAGGTGTTCCAGGATGGGTAAGGGCAGTTTTCCAAGATGGCCCTCCTCTGCCTGGTCTTTCTAGCCTGGAATGAAGTCAGTGGATACAAACTACCATGTTGTTTACCCATTTACCTGATTGTCCAGTAAAGAAAAAGCTGAGGGCAAGAATTGATGTGGGCTCACTAACCACCCAGTGCTATTCTCCTTGGTCAGCCAGACTTCTCCTTGAACTCAGTCTTTACTCTTCCTTGACACTGAAAATAGAATCCTTTCTTCTCAAAGGGGTAAAATGTCAATGCATTCATGTCTTGAGTCTTTGATGGTCTTGGAAGGGGTCACAACTCCGAGCTCAAACACATTCTGTATGAAAGGTCTACGGCTGATCTCTGGCATCTTCTTTTAAAATTATCTTAAATTGCAAAGCTGAAAAAGACCAGCAATCTGGGGAGAACCATGAGTCAGAGAAGGCAGTCTTCAGGGCAAATGGTCTTACTCAAGAAAAGGCAGACTCATTTCTTCATCTTAAAATTCTACCCATCTAGAGATCAAGAGCACATATGAAAATGTGGGTGATATTGCCAAACACAGATTTCTAGGGGTTACAGAAAATAACCACCCCCTACTCTATCTTAAAGACAAGTATATAGCATCTGACAAAATATACGCTTGAAATAGCGACTGACCAGCTAAATTGGAATACCTTCTGTGTGTCAGCGTCAGCATCAGCATCGCCAAACATAGATCATGCAGTGACTTGTAGGGGAGTAACACCTTCTGGCAACCTGCTACTAGATAACAGATGGGTTTCCCTTCTGGGTGGTAAACAGAATAGTGACATAGTTTCTGAATGGAGTAAAAATCTTGATATTTCTCAGGGACAACAACAACAGAAGCCATCAAAATAAATGCTCATTCAGAGTGCCAAATGGAGACAAGTAATAGCAACTGGTTTTCAAATCAATAAGTCTTCTTCTACCTCTGCCCTTCTCTTCCACCTGGAAGTTTGGATGGTTCTAGGGAAATTTTGTTTATTTTACTGTAAAAATTATTTTACAGTTTAATAACGGTAAGATTTGACTGCATAACCACTGGTTGTTTACATTCATGAAACAAACAGAGGGATGCAATCTATTATCTATACAGTCATGCATAGATATGTTATGCTATTATCTATTATCTATGTAATCTATGCAATTTTATTATGGTTTCTATACAGCTTATATCTAGGTTTTTACTATAAGGCATTGGGCAGGAGGGTGAGCAGATTGGGCCTAAGATTGGAGGGTGAGATCAGCTTTTCCAGCACAGCTTCTCTGCTCTGATCCATCAACACAGTTCAAAAACAGACTTGCACCAGTGATATTGCTGGTGTAGGTCTCTGTTTACCCTCAGAATTCAAGCTCAAGCCAAATCCTGTGCCAACTGATTATCTAGTGAGCTTCAGTTATTGCTATATGCTACTACCTCTTTTCAAATGACATTTCTCTTGTGCATTATACTGTGACCGACGTTGCCTAGACATGCCCCATCTACTATGCAGTTTAACACAGAATACCTGGATTCAATTCAGTATGACTAAACACCTGATTCTCTATACAGGCTATTAAAATGCATTGCCATAGTAAATTCCTATCTCTTGCCAAACAATGATAAATTGTTATAAATTTATAACAAAGCAGTCAAAAAGGAGAACTACCCGTGATTCCTTGTGCTGCTTTCCTTCCCACATATAATGAGTGACAGAGCAGTGCGGTCACTGAACTGTGAAGGTTCCAGGGCTCCAGAGGGCCACATAAACAAGTCAGCCAGTGGTTTGCCTTCATGTTTAAGGATCATACAACCAAGTCTGTCAGGATCTTTCCTTCTTCAGCAACAGACTTAAGACTCCCAGAGTTTCTGGATTCTGGTTGTCCATCATCATTGCACTTCTGTCTTTCAAATGCACCAGGGATTGCATACATTATCTTTCAAATGCACGAGGGATTGTGGAGGTTAGAAAGTGCCTGGCAGGAACAGGTAGTGAGGAGGAGCAAGTAATACAGAGGTCTAGCATTTTTGGTAAATTAAACAAGACTGATTTGGTTTTAATTATCTGCCCCACCTCAAAATTTGAATTTGAATTTCCTCAAAAATTCAACAGTATTTATAGGATTTTCCCCATGAAACTATAAGGATTCATCCAGTGGTGGGATTCGAATAAATTAACAACAGGTTGTATGTTCCATTAGTAACTGTTTCTCAGAACCAGGTGCTCAGTAGCAAAGGGTTCTATAAAACCTGTGAGAACCACCTGAAGCCCACCACTGGCATTCATCCCATCTCCTACTCAACTTAGTACTCTGAAACTCACTGAAATTTTAATTGTATATGTATTTGGATCCACTGACATAATTAAATCTGTGTGGCATGCAAAACCTGTCCATTCTTATTATGAAAGGAGTGTCTGTAAACGTAAATGTGCTAGGTGAGATCAGTGATTTTATGGATCAAACTCATTTGCGTACTCCAGTCTCCCCAATAATATTTAATACCCCAGCCACACACACTCACACATGCTCCAGCATTGTGATTTTGGCTTATTTCTTATGCAAATCTCAAAGTCTTAAACTTGCCTTCAGTGGGGTTCCTCAGGAAATGCTCTGTTATTTAAATATTTGATAATAAATGCAAACATGATGCTAATTATAAAATGCCTTTGATGATTGCTTTTAATGGAAAAAAAAATCCATTTCATTTTCTCAGTATGCTACTGATCTAATTAATTCTTGAAATGCAAAATATCAAAATATATTTGACATTTCTTTTCAAACATCCTATGTACACATGGACTGTTTTCTCTCTTGGACATGCACAAATCCATTTGCCAGCCAGCAACTAGGATTTTTTAAAATAGACTTTTTTAGACCTGATGCACAATATTTGCACCATTTGAATTTTTTAGTATTTGGCTTGGAATTGCAGAGAATCAAATACAGAGTATTAAAGGATTGATTGCCCTCATAAACATGCAAAGGGCCTTATGACCCCGTTATTCTTTCAGGAGTTGATTGGCTTTTTGTTCCAGGACTCTTAACCAAGAATCAATATTACATCCATTTATCAAGCTTCTGTTTTGTACATTGAGTCAAGCTTTACTTTGGTCACGTTGTAATGTCAAAGTCAGTTGATATCTCAACTTGCTCTCAAGTTCAACTTGAGTTCCAAAAGTTAATGTTTCTTGTTGATTCACCTACTTATGAGTTGCATATGTAAGGGCTCCAGAAACTTGATTCTAGTATTTGAGTTGTCAATTTGAGCTGCACGACAAAGAAGCTGTTCTGTCTCCATCTCTCCCACTAAAATTTTTCAAGCGATTAGAGACCCACTGTCTAGCACCAGCAGCCGCAGGTTACAGATGGACTGGGGAATGGGTCTCCAGGGAAGGAAGGAGATGAGGGAGACAGAGCAAGCATTTTCCACATACATAAAAGCTGACCATTATTTTAGGGATGATGCAATGTAATGGAAGCTATTTCCAGTAAATCAAAGCTGACATAGAATACATAATATAATATCAAGAAAGGCCTTGAATCTGCTTGCTAGCAGCCAACTCTCTGTTTTATCTATCATAATCCTTTACCCTGATCCTTTATCCACAGGACTACACTGAAGAACTTAGGTAGACCATAGGGCAAAATCCAGAGTAACTACAGGGAGTCCTTGCCCTGATGTAAGAACATCTTACTCTGGATTGCAATATGAATTTCCCATAGGTTTTCACCAGGTGGTGCAGTAACTGTGGGTGCACCTAAAGTCTCTTACGTGCTCCCGTACTTACTCTGGATATGGGGGTAAGACTTGTAGATCTTAGGTAGACTTGTTGTTCAAAATATTGAACAACGTGATAATGATGAAATGAAACATTTGATGAGTGGTACACAAAAGAATCAGGATGTTGGTCATGATACGATGTTTATGACTTTCATACTGTTTGGGAAGTCTAGAACAGGCACTGCTGGTTAACCTGGACATCCCCACTTCTTCCCCGACTATGAGCAACCTATGCTAATTTTGTTTATATCCTGATTCTGAAGGCTTGTCTTGATAAAAAAATGCTAGCATATGAGTCACATCACGTATGCAGGTATGTAAAAATGAATCATACTCTTTCCTTTTACTGTACCAAAACAGAATTCATATATCTTACCGCATTGGGAAATGTTTGTCATGGTGGTCCCATTTGCACATTTCACTGTGATTGGGAGACAATGAACTGTTTATGGTTTGCTAAGGGTTTGGGTTTGCCCAACTGGTTCTATGGACTTGTTTTCCTTTGAACAGCAGACACTGCAGAGTCCCTTTCATTTCAAAAAAAGGTTTGCTGAGTAGCAGTGAGCAAACCACTGCTGCGTGATCAACTCCTTGGATGCACAGAACTAGTGTGATGAATAATATTTTGCATAGAGCCTAAGTTATAATGTTGTGTTCATTGGCTCTGCCAAATATAGCAACTGCTCTGTGAGCATGCGTAAAATCAAGACAAATTGGTTGGAACATGGAAATGGCTGCCTTAAAACATGGATGTTTCATTGCCAATGAATTTGTGACCTCCACAGACTTGCCTAAGAAAATATCTGTGAATTCCATATGATATTCATGTATGGTGCGAAGGAATACCGCCTTTTCTTTCTTGCATTCTGCAGCAGATTAATTTCATTAGATCCCAGAGCCCCAACTTCTCCCATTTTGACTGAAAATAATTTCAATATGCATCATGTCCTTCTATACTGTTTTCTTCCTGTCGCACGAAGACACAAACTCAAATACAAGTATTTCAAAAGCAATGTGCATTGTAAATCTTATTTGGAAAGCTGTATTTCATCTGAGAGTTGGTGACGAATAATATTAATTATTGAATCATTTCATATATTATTTAAGCTTCCCCCTGCCATTTAAAATATCATTTAAAAAACTCTTCAAGCAGTAGAATCAATCAGCTACCAAACAGTGGCTCTGCCTTGCATATGTAGGGTATTGCTCCTAACATGGGCTGGCAGGAGATTTAATTTTGTTTGGACTGCAATGAGATAGCACAGTGTTTCCAAACTTTTCTTACCTCTAGGCTTTGATTTTCACCATTGGGTGACTTGTACTGATAGCCAAGGGTGCAATCCAGAGTAACTACGGGGAGTCCTTGCTCCGGTATAAGAACAATTTGCTCTGGATAGCAATATGAATTTCCCATAGGTTTTCACTAGCTGGTGCAGTAACTATGGGTGACGTAATGTCTCTTAAGTGCTCCCGTAGTTACTCTGAATTGTAGGGCAAGTTGATATGGCTTTTCTATCCTCCTCCTTGCCGAGTTAGGTCTTACGGATGTGACAATGCTGACAAATGATTTAATACAGCAGACAAATGATTTAATACAGCAACTGGTGGTGCTCAGCACCTGGTGGTGATCATTGCCCATTGCCCGTGATACTTGGTAGTGCCTGCATCCCGATAAGGATACCCAGTGCTTGATAGGGATGCCTGGTGCCTGATGCCCACTGCCCACTAGTGCCCACTGCCTTCTAATGCCTCGTGATACCCAATATGGATGCCCAGTACCTGCTGCTGCCCGCCACTGCCTTCTGGTACTCTCTGGTGTCCAGTGCCTAGAGGTGCCCAGTACCTGCTGGTGCCTGCCTGTGCCAAGCAGTGACCAGTGCTAAAAAATGACAGGTTAATTCTTCTAGTTACTGTAATTTCTTAACTACAAGAAGGCTAATTGCTGGCTGCTTACAAGGAAATGGAGGATAACGAAGTTGGTTTTTTTGTTTGTTTTTTCAGAACACAAGGCTAAAAACCAGGACATGTCCTTGAAAAAGGACATGTCACCCTTGTTTTATACCACCTATTCCTTCTCTGCAACAGGGTCTTCTGCCTCACCCTCCCTTGCAGATAGCCTACTGCCCTCAGCTAGAATTTCTCATCTCCGGCTGATCCTGCACCCCCATTTTTGTTCCACCCACCTGGCCTGGCTGCCATCTGTGTCCTAACTTCCCATCCTGGAACCACTTGCCACGGGAACCTTAGTGACTTTGATTCTCCTTGTCAGTTCCAGTAAATGCAGGTATGCTCTCGTCAGTGAGCCAGTGCCTTGTTCCCTGACCCACTGAATACCTTCTACTCTCTCCTGGTATCTGTTCCACCACCCACGAGACAAGCTATTCCTTGGCTTGGAAAAGTTCAACCCCTGGAAACTTGGTTTTGAATTTTGCCTCTTCTATAAATTCACTAGATAACCTTAGGCAAGGCATTCCCTCATGGACTCAGCCCCACCTTCCATCTGTAATATGGGGATATTGACTTACTTCACATGTTCACAACCATGACAAAATGGTGCATGTGAAGCAATTTGAATGCTCCAAAGTGTTATACAAATGCTAACTACTTACAGATTATTCTTGTGGGATCCCCTCCGCATTAGGGCATCTCTATCATGGGATGATGTCACTCATATAATGACAGGAGTATCAATGCTGCATTAAAGCCTTCTCCATTTAAGGAGAGCAACAGCATCTTTTTTCAAGGCACATGTCAGTCCCCCTCACAGCACACCATTTGAAAACTGCTGATCTTGCTCTTCCCCTTTGCTTCAGTCCCCAGCTCTTCCTAAAACCAGGGTCCCCAGATAATACATAGCCATGCTTAGTAGTACTCATCCTGTTAAGCAAAATAAGGTACTAAATCCATCATTGATTGGACATGAGAAACAGAATTGTACTTCTAGCAGTTTTCTTGACAGGTTTGACTTGGAAACCTCTCACCTTCCTCCTTTTCCTTTCTCTAAGCATCAAACCACTGAAGAAGCATTCATCCACCTTTACTATCGGCATAACTCAAAGAGCAACTCACTTTGTTCATTTAACAGTTTCCCGGAAAGCATTGCAGAGCAAGAACAAGAGGGGTTGGTTGGATGCGAGAGCATTAAAAAAAAAGGAAGAGCAAAGGAAGAGATGGGCCTCAAGATGGTGCTACAAGGTAGTAGTTTCTTTCTGAAGAACACCCAGTGTGTTTTGAACATACTTTCTGCAAGTGTCTTTTAGGTGAGGCACCAATATTGAATGAATGCTATCGTAACTGTGGTTGAGGGCTGTGGGTGGTGCAAGCGGTTAAGACGCTGTGCCTGTTAATCAGCAGGCCAGGATTCGAGACCCAGGTTGGCCCCACAAGACAGGGTGAGCTCCTGTCTTTAGCCCAGCTCTGTGACGCCAGCTAAATCCAATCGTATCAGCTCTGCCTTTCCATTGGACTAATTCAGTGGCGTGGAGAGGGGGGATTTGCTGCTTGGGTAACAGCCTATCCTCCATAACAATCCAACCCAGGCTTTCGTGCTTCGCATGCAGCGTATGCAGTGCCGAGCACGATACCATAGTCTTCCAAGACTGACGGAGGCCTGCTATCGTAACCTATGCCCATCCAGGTAATGTCACTCCCGATATTTCTTATGAGGTTTTTCCTAACAATACTTATAGCATCCCTGGAAACCTTGACATAGCCCCTTATATATACAGCAGTTTTTTGACATTGTCCACTGTATCCAAGCTCCTTCCTGGGCTGCCTGAACAGCACTAATATCCCTGGTGTGGGTTGACCTCTTAATAGTGCAATCCTAAGAAATAAATCCTATTATATTCAATGGGACATCCATTGATTGCATTGATTGCATCCATTGATTTAGGATTGCAGCCTAATGCTGTTATGGTTTACTCCAGGGCAAAGGGGCAATTGTTCCTTTGACCTCAAGGAGATCTCAACCAGCACAAAATCTGGGGATTCAACATAGCCTGTGGTAGATCTGCTGCATTGCTGCACAAGGATTTAGGTAGGATTGGGTTGACATTCAAGAAAATAAGAGAAATCAGCATAAGGGCACAATCCAGAGTAACTACAGGGAGTCCTTGCTCCAGTGTAAGAACATTTTACTCTGGATTGCAATATGAATTTCCCATAGGTTTTCACTAGCTGGTGCAGTAACTACGGGTGCATGTAATGTCTCTTATGTGATCCCTTAGTTACTGTGGATTGTAGGGTAAGTAAGATAAACAATGCCTATATCATGCCACAAACCTATGCAGATTTATTCAAAAGTATGTTCTGCTGGATATGTGTTCAGTGGGAGTTATTCCTAAGGAAGAATATATCAGATTAAAACTTGCTTGTTTCTTAGAACCAGGAGACAATTATGGTTTTTATGAACAGATTAATTTCCAGAGTTATTAACACCATTATTTTGAGTCTAATGACAGCCCAGGTCTGAGGACACCACAAGAAACAGTGGCACCAAAATTGCAGCCACTGTACCCAGCGGGACTGGATCAGCCATTGAAGCCTCCTTGGTATAAAGGAACAAATGTTCTTTTACCCTGTGCTGAGCTCAACTGCCACCAATGGTTCTCCTTGGCTCCAATTGCTTCTCGATTGGAGAAGAAACTGGAGGGCATTCTCTGGCACCCTCCAACTGATGGCCAGGGCATCGACCATGTTTTGTCCCTAGGTCAGTTCACCTTTGATGAAGTGGTCTAGGAGAGAGCACTGGATTTTGTCAGCATCTTAGTGCTGACCCTGTCCCCTTTCTGGACACTGTCTCTCCATGATGTCACTTGTGTCTTCTACGATATTCTTTTGGGTTCTGTTGCTCTGTAATGAACTGTCAATCCCTCTTCCTCCTCTTCCTCTATCTAACAATTTGTTAATAGAGACAGCTGCCCCAGAAACAGAGCAACAGAACCCAGATGAGTTTTCAGCAATTTTCAGTGCTGTACTCCAAACTCTAAAGAACCTTTTGTGAAAATTTTGTGGCACACCAATGTCTTACAACACACTAGCAGAAGAGAGAGAGAGAGAGAGAGAGAGAGAGAGAGAGAGAGAGAGAGAGCGAGAGCTGCAGTCCTTTGCAACTGAGCAAGCTTATGTGGCTGAGCAGGGATTTAAAGCTGCACATTCTAAAATCCAACACTGGCTGAATAATACCATCATTGACACCTGTTTATGTGTCACATTATTACACATGTAAATACTACACCTGTTTTAAAAACTATATTTTTCAACAATGCTGCACCTAGGACTTTTGAGGTAAAATAAAATACGGTACAGGTCAGCACATCTTATCTGTGGGTTTGGAACCTATGGATTTGACCCATTGCAGGTCTGGAGAGATATAACCAGAAAAGTCTGCTGTTCAGGTTGTAAGGGGTTTTTTGAGGCCCAGGAAGACAATATGGGCCACCCTGTGCCTCAGAACCCTTCCAGACATGATCAGAAGGAATTATTGGTTGCATCTGGTCTTCTGGTGGCCCTCATTTGAATTTAATTATTTATGGGTTTCAGTATTCCCCATTGCTGGGGGAGACAGGAGTCTGGAAGTGAATCCTATCTGCATCCCTAAGTCCAACATGTATAGGCTTCTCTGTTATACAGGGTGATTCAAAATGAATGGGACAGACAAAAAACATTCCTGTGACTGTTGTAATGGGTTTTGTCACATTCATTTTGAATCACCATGTATACATAAATATGAATTATTAACACAAAATCAAGCCTGTTAAAAATTAACAATTGCTGATTAACCACCACCCATTTCTGAAATTAAATGAGAACTTTATGCCCTGTGCATGACATCTCAGAAGTCCCATTACATTCAGAGGTACTGACTTGTACTTCTGTATAGGCATTGCACCATGGAGTCCAATCCTATGTGTATGTACCCCAGAGCAAGTCCTATTATACACAATAGAATTTATGTATGAGAAAACATGTGCTGTTAAGGTGTTCTTAAAGAGTCCATAAAGCTGTTGACTAGCAGTTTCACCCAACATACATGTTGCCAGAATTGTGTTATCACAGCATACATATGTAGACAAAATTATTGATAGTAAGGAATGGGAGGTAAATGCAAAAAACTTAATAACAGCAGATGCTTAATACTTGATTGTGCAATAGTCTGTTGAACATTGTGCAGTGGCATAGCTGGAAAGGGTGCAAAGCTCTTAGGCTGCAATCCTAAAGACACTTTCCTGGGAGTAAGACCCACTGAACATAATGGGGCTTACTTTTGAGTAGACAAGGTTAGGATTGTGCTCTTAGTCTTGCAAGGATCCTCTTCCTCTCCTTCAGATCCAGGCATTGGCTTCCATTTTTTTCCTTTCAGGATGGCTCCAAGGGGGAGGGGTCCCTTGCATGCTGCGCTGAGACTCCCCGAAAAACCTAGCTCTTTACACCCTCTCTAGCTACACCACTGATATTGTGTTTCAGTCTGCTTCAAGAGTTCTTTGGGTGTATCTAAATAATTGATTATAGAATATTTTTTTCTTCCCTTTAATATATAAATTTCAGTTGACAAGGTCAAACATCTGAAAGAAATTAAAAAAAGATAGAAAAATTGCATGCTTTTAGCCTCATGATTGTATGCTTCCCTCATGCAGTCATGACTTATGAGACTATATGTTAGCAAGTCAAGCTGCTGGTATATCATGATGTTTGAGAGGTTGCCCTTCACATTCGTGTTACAATATATTTTGCATCTCTCCACAACATATATCTAGTCTGGATTCAAATGCTGAATTATCTCATGGATAACAATAATAAGTTTCATTGTGAACTTTCCATGCTCATTCCTTACAGTGTATTTTACATCTTTCCTGCCCCTCTTGGACATGGTGCCAGTGGTACCATGTGGTACCATATAGAATGGTATTCTGGGCGTGCCCACCAACTCTCATATCAGTATCTCAATCTTAAGGCCATATATTGCAGTACAAGATATTTGTGTTCTCCCTTTACTTTGAAAACAGGAGTTGGAGTCATGTGTGTAAAGAACATGTAATGTACATGTAATGAACATGTTTGAACATGTAATGCCAGTTAACTTTCATTCTGACATTTCAACCTTCCAGGAAGATATTGCATTTTAATAAAGAGCCAGATATGCATGTGTATTGAACATGGGCTACAGGCATTAATGTTCCCACATCACACCTTTGCATCACCAGTCCTCTGCATACTTGACGGACTGAGCATTGCAATGCAAGGGCCCTGTTGTGGCTACAGGAATTGTCAGTAGACACCAAAAGTCCTCTGCTTATTTGAGCCTATATTGCTCAGGTACCTGGGCAAACTGGCACTGTTTCAGTGGTGATTCTTTTTGTTTTGCAGGGGAAGAGAATGATGACACAAGGCCAATTGGCAGGTGTCAAATTTTGGCTCGCTGGTCAAACAAAGACACAGTTCCTCCCTCATGGGGTCAGGTGAGAACCTCAAGGAAGGGCGGAACTCAAAGGTGGGCTTTATAAGGGGTAGGCAGAGGCAGCCCGCCCTCTTTTGTTCTTTGGGCAGGCGAACACCCACCCATCCCACCCTTGGGAATAGTCTGGGCTTTGGCTGGTTGTCTTTTCGGAGCCGAGTAGGAAATTTTTGCTATCATCCTGACTGGCCGGTGGAAGGTAGTTTTTTTTTTGCCTACTCTAGACTATTCTCTCTAATTAGGTCACTTTGAGCATGGGATGTGGGTGAACAGAGCTGGAAAATGGGTTTGGTTTAACGTACAATCAGGAGCGACTGTGGCACAGGTAGGGGGTGTGCCCAAAAATCCAACCTCAGTCCCCGGCGGGGCGAGGCCAGATGGACAACCCCCGTGCCAGCAGGTTGCCCGCTCTCAAACTCCGGCGGGATGGGAGCGGGTAGCCAGGCAACAGTCAAATCTGACCCCGCTCCCCCCAGGAGGGGTAATGGGGGCAGAACCCGATTAAATGGGTATGGCCCAAATCAGTACATGCCAACCCTGGTACCCAGGTTTTTGCCTGGGGGCCCATACAGATCTGTCAGCTCTCTACCCATAGCCATATGGCAGGGGTTGGGGGGGGGGTCTTAAAATTAACCCCAGTTCAAGTTCAAGTTCAAGGTCTGCCGTTCATTATTGGATTATTAATTGATTATTAATTGGTTTTAATTATTGAGTAATGTCAATGTCATTCAATAAAGTGACCCATCTCCTCCAGTTTGTTGTCTGTTGTTTAATGGACCATGCGTAGACCAAACAATCTGTAATAATCCAACAATAGCATTAAGTCTTCCTTGTCGTTTTAGATCTGTAGGCTATGAGTTGCTTAGGTCATGGAACCATCTGTTAAATGAATCTTCTTTTGTAGTCAAGTGATCTATAAATATTCTTAATCAATCATGACAATAAATAAAATCAGAGTTTGCTACTCACTGTAAGCACATTATTCAAAGAGAAGAAGAGTCTTTTCTGACCTGTTCTGTGACCTCTGGAAATCACCTTTTGGCCTGTCTCTACCTCTGACCTCTAGGATCCTGTCTGGTTTGCTTTCACCTCAACCTTTTCTGTTTTTGACCATGCCCTTGTCTAGGCAACCAGTGGCCAAGTGTACGCAGGGAGCTCTTCCTGATTCACTTCAGCTGAGAGGGCTCCTCTGCTCTGACATCTCTTTGAGGAGCACAAATAAAGCCATACTGAAATATGTGACAGAAGCAGAAAGATCTTTAGTGTCAAAGGGAATTTTTAAATGCTACATAACCATTGTCTTCTGGTATGGGCCCAGTCAGAGGTTATCCTGTGACCCTGATCTTGAGCATGTTGCAGTCTTGTGATAACTCATGTTCTTCCATCCATGTCTCTCTCACCAAGCAGAGTGTAGCATATGGCCCAGCCAAATACAACATCCCTGGAGAGTTAGACCGAATATAGATGCAGTGTTTTTCAAAGACATATCTGCTGATGTGGTAAATGAGGTAGCTCATCCCCACATGTGACTGTGGATCTTAGCAGTACATAGTGAATGTGAGCTTATAAAAGACATCTGTGGTTTTTCTCCTCTCTTGAAGACACTTTGCTGGTTGTTTGGGAACTGCTCTAGGAAATTTTTGCATCTCACACCTGGAAAATGTTACAATTGATGTAAGAAACAATGTTTGGGAACCGGTTTGGAATAATACTGAACAAGCTTCTTAGGGTGCAAATGCAATCCTAACCTAGGCCAGCACAACTCATTGGCCTTCCCATTACCATGGGGCTGTAGGGACTTAGGGAGGCAAGTGGAAGTCTGTGCGCTGGCATAACTGTCTCCCAGGAGTGGTGCAGAAATGTCTTACATCACTTCTGGTCAGCACAAGACTTATGCAGGAATTTTGGCCAGCCTAACTGGAGGTTAGAATTGCAGCCATAGTCTTGTGCATGCTCTGCAAGTTTCTTTTTATTTCCTGGCATAGTCTTTTTAGTTTAATTGCATGGGCACACTGGCAATCATGGCCCAGGTGCTGCTCAGGGCCAGAAATACAGAATGTTACCCCCCACTGTCATGTCTGGGGGGGTCTGACTTATGGTGGCCTTTTGAGAGCCATGGAAGCCATGCAGAGGTCAACCTGATAGGCAGCCAGTTCATTTTTCCCCCCGACACACCTAAGTCACCTACAGATACGTTGCAAGCTGTAAGATAAAAAGAGTATGCTCACTCATGTATGAGTGCATGAGCATGATCACAAGTGGTCGGTTCGCACTGGATCTGTAGATCCGGTTGTTAATTAGGGGCTGACGTTAGCGAACCGGTTGTTAATTGGGGGCCATCATCTTTGAATTGCATGCAAGTGTGTTTGAATTTCTCTTAGGCGGCCTCTGGGTCTGTCTTCCCAGAGGTTCAGCTCCACTCCCTCCCCTTCTGAGCAGGGCTCTCTCCCCCCTTCTCTCTTCCCTTCTCTCTCCCCACTCCCTAGGTTATCTTTTAATTTTAAAATACAAACAGTCTGTTCCCATTAACCTCATTCAGACAAAGCATTGCAGTCATTCCAGAGCATATCAAACACTCACAGCTAAGATGGGAGGGGTCTGCAGCACTATATATGTCTCTTTATCTGTAATATTTTCAAGTCAGAGTGAAGAAATTCTTCATGCCCCAAACCTTTATCTGAAGCTATTCAGGAATCCTGTCTTTGCTAAACATCTTATTTTATAAACCTTATACATCTTATAAACCTTATTTCCAGCAAGTTTTCAGTTGTTCTCTAGCAATATTTTCAGAAGTTATTTCCTTGTGCAGTTTGCAAAGCATGATGGGTTTCTCATATGCAGATGAGGCATGGAGAGCTTTAGAAAGGGCTCCTTAGATGGGGAAAGAGATGCTCCTTCAGCAGCTGGAGGCAGTTCAAGAGTTAAAGAGGCTGGTTGGGCAATTTTAAGTTTGCTCTAGCCCCAACAGCCAGGGAAAGGAAACGTGGCTGCTGCAAACCTATTCACACTTTCCTGGGGGTAAGCATATTGGCTGTAATAGGGCTTATTTCTGAGTAGACCTGCACAGGTCTGGTCTCTGGGCTGCTGATATCCCATCCACACTTTCCTTGGAGGAAGCCCCATTGGCTATAATAGGGCTTATTTCTGAGTAGACCTGCACAGGTCTGGGCTCTGGGCTGATGAAATCCTATCCACACTTTCCTTGGAGTAAGCCCCATTGGCTATAATAGGGCTTCTTCTGAGTAGACCTGCACAGGTCTGGGCTCTGGGCTGATGAAATCCTATCCACACTTTCCTTGGAGTAAGCCTCATTGGCTATAATAGGGCTTCTTCTGAGTAGACCTGCACAAGTCTGGGCTCTGAAGATACTGAAACCCATGATAGTCAATGGGACTTACTCCCAGGAAAGAGGCTGGAACTGCAGCCTGAGAGCCCAACCTGACTACTCAGAAGTAAGTCCCATGATAGTCAATGGGACTTACTTCCAGGGTGGAGTGGAAAGGACAGCAGCCTCAGAGCACATCCTATGCAGGTCTACTCAGAAGTAAGCCTCATGCCAGTCAATGGGGCTTACTCCCAGGGCAGAGTGGAAAGGACAGCAGCCTCAGAGCACATCCTATGCAGGTTTACTCAGAGGTAAGCCACATGCTTAAATTTTTTTGAATTTTTTAATTAAAAAAAATTCTCCCTGGCCCCGCCCTAACCTCGGCCCCGCCCCCTGACCTGGCCTGGCCCCGCCCACTTCCGGAGAACCAATTGTTACGGTAGGCTGGGCCCATCACTGAGCATGATTATATGGGAGATAATAAATGCTATTCAGCCAAGCCCAAGAATGAAGAAATCATGCAGTTACTGCAACTTCTGGCTTAGCTCTTATGTATTTTCTGTAAATATGGTTTTGAAATTTGGATTAGAAATCTGTAAAAATGTTTTTAGAAGAATACTGATTAAATTGACCCAAGTGCCTTGGCCACACTAAAGCTGATAAACATTGCCAAAAATTCATTCCCTGGCACTCCTTAATGCAGCTTTGTTAACTAGCCACAGTTTTGATCCTGTATAAACTGGGAGAACTGATTACTCAGTTTCTGGGGTTTTCTTTGCGCCCAAAGGAATAACAATAAGAGCCCCAAACAGGACTTACAATTGCTTAAGGCTGTCAGACCCAGAGCTTTTTCAACATTAAGTCATTGTAAACACTAAAAAGAAGAAGAAAATCAGTGCAGTAGTTTTTGACTTAACAGTGCCTAAAGCTTTATCTCTCATTCTGTTAGGAACCCAGAGCGGTATATACCGAACGTACAGTTTATTATTGCTGTACCATACCGTGACCAAGTGCAGAAATACCTTCAGGAAATCACCAGAGAGCTTGAAAAGCAAAGCATCTCTTGTGTCTCCAGCTCAGTAAGACTATAATTGAATCAACCACAATCTATTAAGTGCTGTGTTTTGCAGGGGAAACTGGGGAGGGGAAGAGTGCCACTTCTTTTTGCAGCATTATGGGAACATCTGCCTTGTTCTTATAAGCTAGGGCACAGGATCTCTGACTCTGGCTGCAATCCTAACCACACTTTTCTGGGAGTAAGCACTATTGAATACAGTGGCACTTACTTCTGAGGTGACATGTTTGGATTTCACTGTCTGTCTTCCTACTTTGGGCAGAAAATGTGTACAGTATGCTGAAAAATTTGCTGCTTTACCCTGGGCTGGCCCAAGATGCCTGAAGCAGATGCCAACTGCTTCCTCCCCTTAACCAGTACTGAGCTACCAACCTCTTCTCCCATTTGCTGCTGTTCTAATTCAGCACTCACCTCCCTCTCTGACCCCCTCTTCCTTTTCTAGTTTAGGGGATGAAAGAAGTGGAGGAAAGGTAGAAGACAGGAATGGGTACCCTCCAATCTATCACCTGAGGTATTACCTGACTACATTCTCAGTAAATTTATCATATCTGTCTTAATTGAGGATGATTAGATTACAATTAAGGAGTGCTCCTAGTTCCTGAAGTGACTTTGCTCAGCTCAGGCTGGTTCACCATTTGTGCAAAATTCTGGAAGAAAGCAACTTCAACCACAATTGTGCATATGTTTGAAAACCATCCAGATTACAGTACAGTGGGACCCCTGAATCCATGGATCCCATATCCACAAATTCAGTTATCCATAGATAATATGTGCCTCCTACCACACTTAAAAAACTCTGGAGGGTCTTCTGAACCCAGCAGAGGCTGCACACGTCCTTGCAGCCGTCCATGGGAGGAGAGTGCATTCCCTGGTATCTGTGATTTCAGTCAACATGGGGAGTTCTGGTATATATTGTATTTATATATATTTCTCATAGATTCAAGTGGGTTTTTTGGGCAAGCTCAAAATGAATCCTGTTAATTAAACAAGTTTGTACAAGGAAATTCATGAGGCCAAAAACTCTTATGCAGCTCATACACTCTTCTCCATATACTTTCTGTAACTTTGCGTAGGCCACTGTGCAGGTATCGCCAAGCTTTTGGCAAAATTTGATGCAGATTTTCTGCTCAAACTTCTCTGTCATGGTCAGTGTGATGACCACATACTTCACATGTTCCTTCCAAGCACTGCTGTTAAGAGAGGAAGTGAACTAGGACTTTATGCACGGTTGGGGTCAGGGTCAATCTGTGCCAAGTGGCTTAACTCTGCATATTTTAGCTCCTTTACTATGGCACCGGTCCTGATACTAGTCCTGATACTTATTGATCACACCTCATATCTACAAATCATTGCAATTACATTGCTGTGCCATCAGGTTTGAACTGTGGTACTTAGCTTGGAGGTATGACATGGTTCCACCATGGAAACAGTGCTGGATTAAGTGTGTGGCTTCCAAAGGGCACAAAGGGCATGTCCAAAGGGCTTCCAAAGGGCACTTTGAAGGAGATTAAATGCCAAATTGTTATGTGTTGTTGTTTTTGTTTTAATAGCACCAGTCCCCTTTCTTATCTGATCACACTTCGTATATCATGTACATAGTGGTTCTTAACCTTTTAGCACCAGAACTCACATTTTAGAATAAGAATCTGTCAGAATCCACTGGAGGTGATGTCATGACCTGAGGTGACATCATCAAGAAGGAAAATATTTAACAATCTTAGGCTGCAATCCTATGCTCACTTACCCAGGAGGAGTAAGTCCCACTGACCATATTCATTATGCATTGTTAAAAGCATTTACATAGTAGTCTGTTAAAAGTATGGATCTGGATCATTTCCCCAAATGCAGTCACATCCCATGGATTTTAGCTAATATGCTAAAAATAAAATTTTGAAATGAATGGGGACCCACCTGATATTGGCTTGCGACCCACTTAGTGGGTTCCAACTAACAGCTAGAGAAAAATTGATCTACAAATCACGGTTACAAAACAAAATGGGAACAAATTTGTGGGAAACAAAGAAACCTGAAAAGCTGACATACCACTCCTATACTTGTTTACTCAGAAGTAAGTCCCTTATAGTCAATGGAACTTATTGTAAATGTGATAGGATTACAGTCTAAGCTGTAAATGTTTCATGGTTTTGGTCACTGTTTTCCTTCTATACTTTACATCATTTACTAAACTGAATTCTACACTTCCTTTGGCAAACTCTAAGCTGTCTAACTGGATTCCCCAATGCATCTTTCCAGGTGTTGAGTAGGTGAAGACCTGCTTAGCATCAACCATGTTCACATCCTGTGCCTTTAGCAGCCTTTGGACCTTTCACCCATGGACCTTTCCCCCAGGGACAAAAGCTCTGGATTTTTGAAGAGATTATTTTTTACATTTATTTCTCAATTACTTCATTGAAATGTGGATCAAATGTGAATCAAGCTCAACTTCCGAGTGCCTGGCTGTCATTCTTCCTTGACAAAGGGTATTTATGAGACAGCAGCTATGTCAGCAGCAACTCAGCAGAATGTTTGCCAGAAAAATTAAATTAAATATTCCCATACTCAGTATTTCAAAATGACATTAGACACATAACATAAGCCAGGCTCCAAATTCTTTGTTTAAATCCCAAGCCTCTTACAGTCCAGGATATTCACATTCAAGATCTTTGCACTGAACCTTTTCAGAGACAGACCTTTCACATCATAGCCATAAACTGAATCTCAATCCATATTGAGATTTTATATATATTCAGGTTGCATTCCTAAATACGCTTATTTCTAGGTGGGCACAATGCCCGTTTGTGATGCTGTGCAAAATTACCCGAAAGAAAGCCCCAGAAAATTTAGCAGGTCTTACTTTCAAACAAGCTCAGATCATATCCAGCTCCACAGTTCATATATTTAATGTGAACAGAGAGAGTGCCATGAAAACTGTGACTCTATCTATCAACATCACATGCTGTTTATTAGCATCTGTAACATGAGTTAAATTTAACTTGGAGTAGCAGCAGCAGCCCTCATTCACACAAAGCAGCCTTCCCTGCAATTTGCTCATTAACAAGCTGCCTAAAAGCTCAGCTTGTTTTCCTTTTTCTGCACTTGCTCTGCTTCGAGTTTGTAATGAGGCAAGACTGTGGAGGCACTTTTAACAACAAAAGACTGCTATTTGCTTTCCCGCAAGCAAGCTCTGTTAAATGCTCCCAATGTTTTCATTATAACAGACTGGCAATACAAATGAAGGTCACAAAGTGCCTTTTCAGAACACAAAGACATCACACCAACGAACTGGAGGCAGGGGGAGAAGAAAAGCATGAAGAAAAGGAATAGTTTCTTACATCTTAGTGGCCATCCTCTCCCGCAGCCTCCAAAATATGACACTGTCAGCGCAATCCTAACACATAGTTAGGCTGGCACAACTCCTGGCATAAGTCCTGTGTTGGCCTGGAGGTCTTGCAAGAAGCACTTTTGCACCACTTCTAGGGGGAGACATGCGCCAGAAGTGTCAAAATTGGCCAAAATTGGTTAGGATCGCACCCTGTGCCCGTATTGTACATATCTTTCTCTTCTCCTTTTGCTACTACTACTTACCACCACCACGGTGCATGGTATAGTGCATTACAAAGTGTAAGAGGTCAGGTCTCTGCCCCACAGGGTATGCAATCAGAGGTATACCACAAAGCAAGCGGAGAAAAATTGCACAAATATATGTTTATTTCCTGTGCCTGGGGATGGCTGCAGTATGTAAGGGAGACTAGGGGGTTGTGATTGGGGTTGGCTGCTGTACGTAAGGGAGACTAGAGGGTTGTGATTGTATGATTATTTAAAATAATAATAATAATTATTATATATAATAATATAATTATATTATATAATTTATAATTAATAGTTTATAGTTATAATCATATAAGTTATATGATTTCTACTTGCCTTTTAATCAAAGGGCTCCACAAGTTGGATGATGATGAAGAAGAGGAGGTTCTTACCCTTCCTCTAAAAAAACTGAGAGCAGTGGCCAGGATTCCATTTTGGTCTGTTGCCTCCCTAGTTCTTTGTCCAGGTTTGCCCACTTCCCTTTTCTCGTCTCCCATCATTTTTGTGTGTGTCCTCCATCCCCTCTTATATAACCTGGCTCCTTCTTGGCTTGGTTGCCTCATACTTCCCACCAGAACTACAGATTTTTTTTCATGCCAGAGATGGAAAAGGCAGGCCTGCCAACTAGATGCTATGTTTCTTTGTGGTCAAAGGTCCTCACAGGTTGCCCTGTTAATTGTGACAGGTGTGGTGCTCATCCTTGTTCCAAGGCCAAAGAGCCAATATTATCTGACTGTGGTCATGAGTCAGGCATGACTAAACACCAGAGGTGCGCTGTTGCCTTCCCACTATGGTGGTACCTATTTATCTACTTGCATTTATGTGCTTTCAGACTGTTAGGTTGGCAGGAACTGGGCAAGTATCAGGAGCTCACTCCATTGTACTCAGGTCTAGAACTGCCAATAGATGCAGGGATTTTTCCCCAGAACAAAGTGGGAGGAATCAGCAATATCTGCCTGAGAGGCAATGTTGAATAATGCTTTCTAGTCACTTGACCAGACCGCCATGCAGCACTGCAGAGGCAGCATGGGGGAGATTCGAGGCCACAGCCAGACTCAGAAGCTCCCCTATTTTAGCCCTGATGGGTCATAAACACCCATTGCTTGTGTTATTTTTTGGCATCCCTGTTGCAGCTTGGCCACTAACATTACACTGATTTGATCAAGGGGTGTTTTGTGTTCAAACTGATCTCCCAGATTTAATCTCCAAGCATTGCAGCCATCATGCCATTTGGTCTCTACAGGGGGTTATGGAATCCCAGAAATAGGATTTGGTGTTTATTTTATGGTCTTCTATTAAAGCTGTTGTAGCTTTGCTTTTACTGGGCTTCCATCACAACTGTGACATCTAGTAAGTGAAGTGCAGATGGGAATGCGTGGGGGGGGGGGAGTGTTTACAAGGCTTCATGTCTCAAACTAGCTCTGCATTCTTGAGAAGCTGAGAATCTCTCCCTCTTCTTCTCCTTCCTTGCTGATCATTCAAGTGGAGGGGAATAAAGGGGGAAAGAGTGTGCCATTTCCTTCCTCCATGTGCCGGTGAGAGCTCCAGAGTGAAAGGGAAACCAAAGTGGGAAGCCTTGGTGACAATACTTGAATTTTAGGTAGTACATGTGAAATGTGGAATGAACACCATGTAACGTGAGGCAGGGACCACAGCTCCACGGTGGAACATCTACTTGTCATGTTCAGTCCACATCAACTTTGCTAAAAAGATTCAGAGAGCAAGTGATGGGAAAGGCACTGCAGGCAGGAGAGGCAATTGTGGGCTAGAATGGTCACTAAAATAAAAAAAGCAGGCCTCCGTCAGTCTTGAAAGACTATGGTATTGTGCTTGGCGCTGCATATGCTGCATGCAAAGCATGAAAGCCTGGGTTGGATTGTTATGAAAGATGGGTTGTTACCCAAGCAGCAAATCCCCCCTCTCCACACCACTGAATTAGTCCAATGGAAAGGCAGAGCCAATACAATTGGATCCAGCTGGCGTCACAGAGCTGGGCTAAGGAATGGAACTCACCCTGTCTTGTGGGGCCGACCCGGGTCTCGAACCCTGGCCTGCTGGTTAACAAAAAAGTAGGCCTCCGTCAGTCTTGGAAGACTATGGTATCGTGCTCAGCGCTGCATACGCTGCATGTGAAGCACGAAAGCCTGGGTTAGATTGTTATGGAGGATAGGCTGTTACCCAAGCAGCAAATCCCCCCCTCTCCACACCACTGAATTAGTCTAATGGAAAAGCAGAGCCAATACGATTAGATCCAGCTGGCGTCGCAAAGCTGGGCTAAGGACAGGAGCTCACCCTGTCTTGTGGGGCTGACCTGGGTCTTGAACCCTGGCCTGCTGGTTAACAGGCACAGCGTCTTTACCGCTTGCGCCACCCAGAGCCCACAATGGTCACTAAGTGTTATAGTTAATGGGCCTTGATGACCATATGTCCTCTTTTCCCCAGGAAATGTGCTCTCTTTTAGCCTCGTGTCCTGGAAATGAAGATAATTTTCCTTGTGAGCATGAATATATAATATTTTAAACTTAATAAGTAATAAAGTGTTTAAATTAACCACATGAAAGCAATATACATGAGTGTTTTTAGCTTTTACTTTGTCATCTTGGGTGTCATACATTTCAGGGGGCCTTGTCCTCTTTTCTGGTTATGATATATGGTCACCCTGTAAAGGGGGTATAGGAATAGTAATTTGGTGGTCCTTACAACTGAACTGCAAGCTATTATAAAATTTTCCTATATGGCATTTCCGTAAGCACGAATGTGGCATTTATGGATAGAGGACCTCTACCTCTTGAGTACTTGATGCATCACTGTCAGTCAATCAATCAATCAATCAAATCAATCAATCAATCGAAAGATCATCTCCTGCTTCTGAGGGGAATCAGGCTGGTCTTTGAATACTGGTCTATATGCACCTTTGTCTGACCCAGTAAGGCAATCCTCATGCCCCATTTCACTGTTTCAAAGTACAATGCTAATCCCCAATTAGGCCATCACAGGTCCCATGCTGGTTTAGGGGTGCCACAAATTGCCATAACGCACTTCTGCACCATTCCACTAAGGGTTAGGCCAATGCACAGACATGTGCCTCCACCCTCCCCACATCAATGCGGGGACAGTTGAGTTAGGCTGGCTTGTGCCCTCAATTGGTTAGGATTGTGCCCTCAATCACTGGGGATGCAATCCTAACCAATTTAGGCCAGCCTAACCAACATGGCATATCTTGGTATGTGGAGTTTGGAACATGCCTGTGCACTGGCCTACCTCCCCCATCCCTGAAGTGAGGCAGGAGTGCCTTATGGCACTTTTGTGCCATCCCAGGTCAGAATAGGACTTATGCCAAGGCTTATGTTCATGAAAGGTTAGGATTGCAGCCTGTTGGAAGAGTTAGTAATTTGCAGCATGTCATTAATCTATGGAACTCCTTGCCACAGGATGTGGTGATGGTATCTGGCCAGATGCCTTTAAAAGTGGATTGGACTTTTCCCCCAATCCATCACAGCCCAGATGGGTATATATGTGCAACCTCCAGATTTTTGAAGTAGGCTACCTCAGGATGCCAGATGCAAGGAAAGTATCAGGATACCAGGATCTGCCTTGTGAGTTGCAGGGAGCTGGACTAGATGGGGGTTTGGCCTGACCCAGCAGGGCTCTTCTGATGTTCTCTTCTTCCAGCCAAACCCCTCTCATAGTGCTGTCCTAAGCAGCCACCTAAGCCTGCTTGGCAGCCAGGCTGGCACTGATTCTCGCTTTAATGTATGGGTAAGAGGAGAGGAGGAGGTTTCCTTTCCCACCCCCCTGATCCAGTGTCACTAAGCTTGGGGGGAAGGGGGGACCCACAAAAACGCCACCTTCAACCCAGTCCCCAGTGCACTGGCATGAAAAATCACTGCAGAAATGAGAGGAAAGGAGGGGGGAGCTGAAATCTCGACTGGAGAGCCTCTGATGAGAGAGTTCCCCCCCCGTCCACCCCCTCCCTTGTGCATGTGCAGAGCTTCTCTGCTCCTCCCTCCCCCCCACAGATCCCCCTTTTCCCTCCCCTGCCTGGCGCTGCAGGATGATGGACAGCTGAGGATCTGAGACTCTCCAGCCAGCTGGAGCCAAACAGTCCTGCCTGCTACTACTATTGGGGTCGCTGGAGGCACTTGGGCTGGCTCTCTGCTTCTCTCCCGAGGGGGAGATCTAGGGCTGGAGTGGGGGGAGAAGGAGGAGAGAGCCAAGGAGGTTGAGCCCGACAGAGGGATCCCTGGCAAGGCTGTGCGTAAAAACGCACAGCAGATCAGATCAGGGCCCCCTCTTTGCAGGCTGGCTGAGCATCCCTCCAGTCCTGCATCCTTGGATCTTGGGGGACCTAGGAGAGGCACCCCCACTAGGAAGCCTGGAGGGGGCCAGGAGATGAGTGGGCTCTCCTGGCAGCGCTAGATGGGAACCCCCCACCGGGATCCCCAGCCTCCTGCAAACTTTTACCGACCTGCACCCAGCATGTAAAGGAAGCACCAGCCAGCCAGCCCGGAGACCTCTCCCTGCTCAGACGCGGCGAAGGGTAAGGGGCAACCCCTCTTGGGACACGGGGTTGGGGGAGTAGAGCAGGGCAGACCCCCATCGCCTCTCTGCAGCATCCTTGCTTAGAGGGGGTTGGGGTCTCCTTCTGCATAGGCTCACAATATAGCCTCTTTTTCCAGGACATGTCCTCTTTTTAAGCCGTTTCCTGGGAAAAAGTCCTCCTTGTGAGCAGGCATGTGTCCTCTTTTTCAAGACATGTCCTCTTTTTAAACCTTGTGTCCTGGAAAAAATTCTTCATCCTCCCCTTTATTCCTTGTAAGCAGGCAGCAGGTAGCCTTCTTGTAATTAATAAATTAGATGTAATAGTATTCAATTTAAGAATAAGTAAAATAGTATTTCAAATATAAGTTTTTTGTTTTTATTTTCTCATGTGCTACGTTTTTCTTGAGTGTCCTACATTGTCCTCTTTTCTGGTTATGAGATATGGTGACCCTAGGAGGGAGGGGATGTGCTAGGACAGGGTTTGGGTCTCCTTCTGCATCTTTTCCCAGAATAGGCTGAGCTGCTTCTTTACTGCCCGATCCTATGCAGGTCTACTCAGAAGCAAGTCTCATTAGAGTCAATGGGACTTACTCCCAGGTAAGTGTGGATAGATTAGAATTACCACTTCATCCCACATCCCCTTCAAGAAGCTCAAGATGCTTCCCTCTTGTTTGGTCCCCACAGCAGCCTGTCAGGTGGGTCAGGGGTGCCCTTGCCAGCTTTTGGGTTTTTGCTTCTGTCCCCCATCTCTTCAGTCTTTTTGGAAATCCAGATTGCCCAGCTTTCCTCCTCCCTCTCCCTTAGGGTTGCCATATGTCCTGAAAAACAGGGACAATCCCATTTTTGGGAACTGTGTTCCCATACTTGCAAATGGGACAGAGGGTCCTGTCCTGATCTTGTGGAAAAGAATTATGGCAACCCTACAGTCTCCCAGGATGACCAGGTACCCTCTTTTGCCTTCCTTTTTAGTCTTGTTTCCTGGTAAAGAATTTACAACATAATAAGCATGTCTATTCAGAAATTAGTCCTATTGTGTTCCCAGGAAAGTGGGGATAGGATTGCAACCTTATGTCATCCTTTTCCCTGTGAGCAAACAGCAAAGAGTCTTCTTGTATTTAATAAATTGTATGTAGTGGAGTTTTTAATTTAATAAGTAATAAATATAGTATTTGAATTAACTGCATGAAATCAACCCACAAGTGTTTTTTAGCTTTTATTTTGACATGTCCTACATTTTTCTGGGATCCCCTTGCCCACTTTTGCAGCAATGACATCTGATCTCCCTGCCGTCTCTGGACCAGATCCAAGCCAGATTCATGATTTACAGGGAAGGGAGACAGGACACCATGTGCTGGGAACAGGGAGGGATCAAATGCCACCCACTGCCCATCTCTTTCTCTCCCTCCCTCCAGTGACACAGGTTGTGTGGAGCCAGAGTCCCTGCTGCACCCAAAGGAGTGATGCTCATCAGAGAAGTCCTCCACTGCTGCTGGCCTTCCCTGCTCCTGCACTGGGCTCTCCACCCCATCTGGGGCTTCATTCAGGTAATGCCATTCCTTGCATAGTTGATACTCTTAATTCAGAATGTATCCATCCACCTCTGCAAAGTACTTCATTTCTGAACAGTTTGCTTTGCAGTAGCTTAACTAGAGGGGGTGCAAAGCCATAAGTTTTGCATGGTGCCTGAGCTCAACTTATAAAGCACTACATGTTGCACAGAGCCGCACTGTAGGCATGCAAGTCAGAATGGCTCTGAAAGGAATTTTCCAAAGGTGAGGGGGCCGGATTGCATGCCTACAGTGTAACATGCAACCACCTTGCAAAACTTAGGGCTTTGCACCTCTGCTAACTATACTACCTTTTCCCAACTCCCTGGGTAGCAAACCAGTGCAAATAGTATCATGGCTAAGTACCTTGTGGTTTGACTTGTGTAGCTTCCTGGAGATGGGACAGATTGAGCAATGAGTGAAACTTTAGGGTGTTAAAAGCAGCTACAGCGGGGTTGTGCTTTATGCAGTATATAAATATCCAGCAGCAAATTTCTGTGTAGGGTCCATGGTCTTGTATAACAGAGGGAGGATTAGAAGATCTGGGAATTGTTCCTCACTATTTGTTTCCTGTTACTATGATTTGGAGTTCCTGCTTCTTTATTTAGTACACCACTGTCTTGGAGATCAGGTTGTTGTATGTTCCAGTCACCCTGCACTGAGCAGACCTAGAACTGCTTAACATCAACAAGGTGGATGTATCACATACATGCAGCGTCCCAGGGGACTATTCTAAATTAGTTCTGTGTCTGCTTATTATTGCATCAAGTCATATTGGCTATTGGGTATCAAAGTGGATGTCAGATGAAACAGGGTTTTTCCCTGATTCTGAAACTATACTGTATATAACGTTGGCAAACCAGACATATCAGATCAGCATAAAGAAAGCTCCATTCATGTCCATTCAGTGGAGGATGGAGAGGAATCTGAAAAGCCAAATCTGTGAGGGCATATGTTGGTAGGGATGCTGATTTCTCTCCGTACCTGCTATTCCTTCTTTCACCCTACTCATCTCCTAGCCAAGGTATTGGAGATATTCCAATGATCTCTGCTGAGAGAAACCCCTTGGGCAGACAGGGTTCAGCTTGTACCTTCCTTAACTTTAACCTTAACAACTTAACCTTTCAAATTGCAACCCACCCTATTTTAGACATTAACGGAGCAGAGTTGAGGTTCTTTTGCTATCATGTGCAGAGGAACCACTAAAGTGCAATGGTACTTTCTACCTTGTCCAGCTGCAGTTTAATATCAATGCTATTTCTTAATTTTCTATATTTACATGGTATGTAAATAGTTCTTAGTAAATAGTTCTTTGGTCAGAACTACTAACTATTTGGTCTTTGGTTAGAATTATTAACTATGAACTTATTAAAATATTTTCTTAAGTAGGTTTTTTTAAAAGAAAGGTTTTTAAAATACAGTTTAGGCTTGAAATTTTCAGTTTAGGGAAGAGATTATTTACTGCCTATGGCTGAGCCATGGTTACTCAGAAGTAAGAGCTGCTGGCATAGGTTTCAAGCAATATATTTAGGCATGCTGCCAATGAGAGGATTTCAAATGCCACAGGACAAGAATTAACCAGGTTAAGCAAAACAGGAGCAGGATTTATTCACATTTGGGCTGGGAAGGTTTGGGCCCCACAGAGTTGAAATCCTTAAACGTTTTCATGAAAATAGTCTATAGCTAGACTTGTTTCAGGCTGTTTGGGTTAAGTGATGTGTGGTATGGTTTCTGTGGTCCAGAAAGCTTACTGTTGGTAAGATTCTGTTATTCAGAGAGCAGGTGTGGTTGAGTGTTTTCAATACTGTAGTAATATCCTGAATACTTCATCTTTAATCATTACAGTGTTCCTGTCAGTTTGACAGCTGTTGATGGTTGCCTCTGCTCACAGATCAATATGTTTTACTTAGTGCAGGGTTTCTCAACCCCCGTCCAGGGACCACTGGAGGTCATTGGCAGCTGCCTGACCGGTCAGTGAGAGGACTCCTCTAAGTGCATCTCCTCCTCCTCACAGCAGGAGGACTGCAGTCTAAGAGCCCAATCCTATGCCTATCTACTCAGAAATAAGACCCATGGAGGCAGTAGAGCTTACTCCTAGGAAAGCACGGATAAGATTGCAGCCTCAGAGTCCAATCCAATGCCTATGTACTCAGAAATAAGTCCTATTATAGTCAATGAGGCTTAGGGCAAAATCCAGAGTAACTATGGGGAGTCCTTGCTCTGGTGTAACAGCAACTTACTCTGGATTCCAATATGAATTTCCCATAAGTTTTCACTAGGCGGGGCAGTAGCTAAAGGTGCACTTAAAGTCTCTTACATGCTCCCGTAGTTACTCTGGATTTGGGAGTTACTCTCCAATAAGAGAGACTAGGATGGCTTTGTGCATTTTCAAAGCATCCTGCACTAAAAAGTGTTGAAAATCCCCGCTGTGAGTAGACATGCACTGAAACATTGGGTTCTCACCTGCTATCCTATCCGCAGTAACCTAGCAATAGCTCTGTTTATTATAATGGGATTTACAGCTGGAGGCAGCTGAGCTGTGCTCTAGGTAGGGAAGCCCTCCCTCTAGGTCGCCAGAGGCAGAACTCTCCCTCCTACCCTGTGGCTGGTCCCTGGAAAATTTCTTTTTCACAGAACAGGTCCCTGGAGCCACAAAGGTTGAGGACCACTGGCTTAGTGTACTGCGTAATGTTTCAACTTTGATAATGTAACTTGTTTGGTTTTTAAGTTGCTTTTGGCTTGGAAAATGCAGGCTGCAAACTGTCCACATTTCTTGACAACTTTCTCCCTTCCCATGAAGTTGGCTAGGATTATTGCATCTTTTAGCATGGTAGTTGCAACAAAATATTTAAGGACCTAAATCTATATCCAAAGTTTCCAGCACTGGAGCAGCCCCAAAGTCAGGGAACAAATGTTACCTTGAGGAGGCCAGTATCTAAATATGGTAGGTAGGTAGGTAGGTAGGTAGGTAGGTAGATAGATAGATAGATAGATAGATAGATAGATAGATAGATAGATAGATAGATAGATAGATAGATAACCTACCTACCTACCTACCTACCTCTGGGACTAACTGTATCAGTAGGCAAAACTGTTAGTGATCCATTGTAGTGTTATTCATTACATTTTTATCTCACAGTTCTGTTGAGGAATTCAGGGTGCTGTATGTAGCTTCCCCCTTTTTACAACAACCATATGAGATACACAGTAGACTTTGGGAAGTGATTGATCCATTGATCCAAAGCCACCCAGGATGTTTCATAGCCAAGCGGAGATTTGAACCCAGTGCTTCCTTACAAAGCAACACTTTAGCAACTACACCAGCTGACCAGTTCAGACATCATGACATGCCATGATTGACTATTAGGTGCACAGGGTTTGAGCCAAGACACTCTCCCTAATTCATGCATGATGGGCAGAAATTTTATATTTCTGGTCATGATTTGTACCAAGTTTCTTGTTTTATCTAAACCAGCAATTTTCAACCAGTGTGCTGTGGCACACTGGTGTACCACAAATGGTCTGCAGGTGTGCCATGGAAATTTTGGGTAAGGATAATTTATTAATAGGACCAATGAGAATGTGAAATCCCCTTAAGCAGCACGGTGTTCCTTGTCAAAAAACTGATGACAGTTTTAGCCCCTTGACAATTTTAGCACCTTGTCTGTGTGCCAGGAGATTAAAATGAATGAAACCACTGATTTGAATACAGGAAACCATGATTTGTACAGAGGACAAACCAGCATATCAAACCACAGTATCAAATCACAGTATCTTCAAGTCAGGATAGCTAATCACAGTAGTTCCCGATCGGCTGTTGTGGTTTATTATTGACTAATTATAGTTTGTGCAAACTGCAGTTTCCTATATTAAAATTTTTTTTAAAAAAATTATGGTTTATTAGAAACCATGATAGAATTTCCTATGGTGCATGATGGAGACAGGAAGAGGAGAGAGAAGCATATGAGCTTTAGACTTGGCTCAGCTTTTGTATGCAACAAACCATCATTTATTACATTTGAATTTGTCTACTGGATCCACAGCCCAACTTACAACATGATTTTCTTAACACATACAGATGTCATTTCTGGGTTACTTGAGTAGGATAAATCTGTCCTTTTAGTCATTTTAGTCCAAACAAACCTTGACAAAGACACCTTCACCTTTGGGAGATGGCATCTCTGATGCATGAAGCCACATGCTGTGGTGAAGAGATCTATGAACACTTACCGTGTCAGCATTTATTTTCCAAAAGATTACTCCATAGTTTGAGACACAAAAATTCATTATGGATTTTTTTGTCATTTTCTCACAAAAGAATTGTCTTTCAAAGCCACTTTAAATTGCAATTCCCATAGTTGCTGATAACAATTCCAGCGATCTCTGTTATAAGATTTTACTCAATGGGTTTTGAGCCTCAGGGAGCAATCCTAACCAATTTAGACAGGCACAACTAACCTGCTACCCATTCCTATGGTAGTGTGGGAAGGCTGGTGCATGTCTGTGCACTGGCCAACCCCCCCCCCCCCGCCCCATGCAAAGTGCTTTATGGCACTTTTGTGACACCTCAAGGCCAGTAACAGGACTTGTACAGAACTTATGCTTGCCTAACTGGGGCTTAGGATTGCAGCATCATTGCATTTAAGCAATTAGCATTGCTAGGTCTTGAAAATATAACACCAGCATGTTCACATGGAAAAGGATTTGCCTCTTTAACATGCTAATTGAAAAGAAGGTTTGCAATCATTATAACTAGCTGTTCAACACAAGATCTCTCTAAATAACCTACTTTTGTTATTGGACTTTCAGTGCAATCCTAACCATGTCTTCTCAAATGTAAGCCCCATTGTGTTCAGTGGGTCTTACTCCTAGGAAAGTGTTTTTAGAATTGCAGCCTGTGTGTCCAATATGATTGTGTCCACCTGACACAGGTTGAATCAGTTTTACCAGTTCTTGATTGGTGATGTGGGATTACCTTGATAGTAATATATGGTTACTGGTAGTCATCATGCAGACAGATCCAACGGAAATAGCAGTGGCTGAAATTATACAATTAGGCTGTGTAACTCTTACTAATTTCAGTAGGATATAAAAAAACTTAATGGTGTGTAGTAATATATCCATAGTAAATAAAGCAGTTTATTTCCAGTTCAGGCAGCTGTACTAATGAAAGCCAAATCACACATATCTTTTTCGCTTTTCCTGTAACTAATAAGGAGTAATTGAGCACCTGGGTACTCCGCGTACAAAGCGAATGTTTTGGCTTTTCTTCTGTTCTAAACTTAGCTGGTTCCCCATTTTACTATTGATGTTGTTTGGTTTAACTTTTCACCTCTTGCCTTAAGATCTGTCAGCGGTACAACTGCAACATCAGGCTGTCATTTTGCTGCCTGCCTTGCACTAGAATCTGGGTAGCTAAACAAGCTTGTGTAATTGAAACTGAGCACCTTTAGGGGGAAATGTAATTATGTGAAAGGAGCTGCTTTTTTTGAAACCTACACCCTCTAATCATTTAGTCAGTCGCCATGGCTTACATAAGCATCCTTTATGCAGCTTCATCAGTGATATATACAAGAATCAATAATACATTTTATTAGGCAATGGAACTCCGTAATTTTGTAGACTACAAATCTCCATTAATAAGTCAGAGGTTTTTATTATTTTTGGTTCCTCTGACCCTTCAGAATGAGTAGCAATCACACTTATGCATTTGAATATCTCTATTTCTACAGAATATCTACGTTTGATGTTTTCAAAAGGCATAAGCCTGAGCCTTTCTTTGAAAAGTATACTTTATAGTTACAAAGTTAAAAGTTATAGTTAAAAGTATTTTTTAAGAAGACTAGTTTTTCCTAGATGGGCCTCTCAATAGTATAATTCTGTAATTAGTAAATTGTCCAGGCAGAGTGTTTTGAACAGGAAAATCTTACATGTGTCTCGCTTGATGGCATAGCCAGACGGGTGGATGGATGATGCAGTAATGAACTGCATCCTAGCCATCTTAAGGAACTTGCAGATGTACTTGCAGAGCCTTTGGGAAATCCTTGAGGAGTGAGGAGGTGCCACTAGCCTGGAACTGGGCTAATGCAGTCCCAATTGTTTTTAAAAAAAGGGAAAAAAGAAGACACAAGAAATTATTATATCTGCCAGTTTGACATCAATACCAAGGAAGGTATTAGAACAAATCAAAAAACATACAATTGTGCACATCTAGAGAATAACTCGGTGATCAGAAGAACCCTACATGGATTTGTCAAGAATAAATCTTGCCAGATAAATCTGATCTTTTTTTGATCAGGTTATGAGCTTACTGGACAGTGGGAATGCTGTGGATGTCATTTATCTCGACTTCAGCAAAGCATTTGACAAGGTCCCACTGACATCTTAACCAGCAAGTTGATAAAATATGGTTTTGATGATACAGTCGTTAGATGGATCCACAACTGGCTGGATGGCCTCACACAAAAGATATTAGTAAATGGCTCTGCATCAGCCTGGAGGTCAGGTTCAAGTGGGGTGCCCCGGGGCTCTGCCTCAGGTCCAGTTCTCTTTAATAATTTCATCAACAACTTTGATGAAAGGATACAAGGGAGCCTTTTCAAATTTGTGGATGACACCAAGCTGGGAGGAGTAGCAAAAACAAAAGAAGATGGGAGAAGCCTTCAGGAGATCTGGACAAACTAGTATACTGGGCTGAAACTAATAGGATGAATTTTAACAGGGAGAAATGCAAGGTTCTACACTTAGAAAAAATAAGCAAAAACACAGGCATAAAATGGGATATGCCTGGCTTGGCAGCACAACATGTGAGTGGGATCCTGGAGTTGCCATGGATCACAAACTCAGTGGTGGGCACCAGCAGGTTCGCACCTACTCTATAGAACCGGTTCTTAACAAGAGATAGTACATATAAAGTTTAAAAATAGCCATTTAAAAGTGGCTGCCAGATGGACAGAGAACCGGTTCTTAATTTCTTTGAAGCCCATCACTGCACAAACTGAACATGAGTCAGCAATGTGATGCATCTGCATAGAAGGCAAATGCAATTTTTGGCTATATTAAAGAGAACCGTAGCTTCCAAGTTATGAGAACTTCTAGTTCCTCTTTATTTTTCATTGGTTAGACCTCACTTAGGCTGCAATCCTAAAGACACTTTCCTGGGAGTAGGACCCATTGAACACAATGGTGCTTACTTTTGAGTAGTCCTGGTTAGGATTGTGCTCTCTGTGTACTATGTCCAGTTTGGGCACTTCACTTTAAGAAAGATACAGCAAACTAGAGCAAGTTTAGAGGAGAGTGACAAGGATGCTCAGCAGGCTGGAAGACAATCCCTACGAAGAAAGGTTGGGGAACGTGGTCTGTTCATCCTAGAGAACAGAAGGCTCAGAGGAAATTTCAAATTCTCATTCAGCCTTAAAACTTTCTTTGGCCCATTCATCCTAGCCTACCTGGGAGGATTGTAATGAAGACAAAATGGGAAGATTGGAGAACCACGTAAGCCACTCTGGGCTCTTTGAAGGATGGACTAAAAAGGTAATAAATAAAAGAGGCACAAATAATGGCTGGTGGCCACCAAAACTTCACGTATCGGGACACTTTGGGAACCATTCTATTGATTGGACATTTCACAGCGGCTCAGGTGAATGGAAGGCACTCCTGTTAACAGGCAGTAGAATGTCTAAGAACATGTTTGTTATTGATCAGTAATTTTAGTGGCTCCACCAGTGTGCAGAAGTCTCAGAGCTCCTTGTCTCTCCTTGCTCTGTGCCCAGTTCCGCATTAGAGAGAGGGCTTGAAAAGCTACAGTGGAAATCAGCACTTCTTTGCTGCCATTTAACAATTTTCAGCTGGCTGGCTCAGTGTGGCCTTTGGACAGTAGTGTCAGGATTAAAAAGTAGCTGTCTGTTTCCCAAGTTATCCATCGTAGCACACAAAGCAAAGAAGCGGAAATTCTGCTGTATTCATTCAAATAAGACTTCAGTGGTCTTTGCAGTAATTTGTAATTGTTGGTCGTTGCACTCAAATAGCCTTTTCATCTTTTTTTTGAATTATTCCTGCCTAGATTTGTTAGTATCAAAAGAGGTCTGGGGCCTCTTCACCTGTGCATTGAAGTCAGTGCTCAAGGTTTGCTTTAAAAAAAAACTGTAATGTCAATAATGAAAAAGAACTATTAAAATAAATGTATAGCATACTAGTGATTTGAATGCCATGATGTGGATTTAACATTAGTGTATTTATGTTTGTAAGAGGTAGGAAATAAAGTGCTGGCTAAAAATACTGAATACAGATGTCCCTTATTATCCACTAGGGTTCTGTTCCATAACTTCTCATGGATACAAAAAGTGGAAAACTAGATTTAAAGAATCTAGTTTCTTGCTCCTCCAGTGCTCCAAAATGGAATAAGGTTGTGTATTAATAACTGTAGGGGTTTGATCCTGGGACTCCCTGCTGATAAAAAAAGTGTTAAAAGCAGTTTAAAAACAAAAAAGGTATCCCTTTAAAATTGTTTTAAAAACAGCTTTTCTTACTTTTGTAGACAAGCTGTCAGCAGTCATAAATGCAAAGGACTCCTGCCTTGGCCTGGTTCAGCTGGAGAAAGGAATGATTGCTTGCATGACTGCAGTGATTGCTTGCATGACCTACAACAGTGGAGAAACAGTTTTTAAAGCTGTGGTTGCAGTGTTAAGTAAAACACATGCATAAAAAATCTGTACATAATAAGGCTGGACCAGTACCATACATAACTTTCCGATGTATTCAAAACAGATAAGTGCTTTGGAAAAAAAAATGGATGCAAATGCAGACTCGTGGAGTTTGATACTGTGCGACCTCCATAATCGAACTGCTACGATGTCAGAGTTTTGCACATTGCAGCTTCCTGCCCATGCTTCACTTATAGAAACATGGTACTGTATATCCTGTGCCAGCTATTAGCTGAGCTCCTTTTCTATCAACAACAATCCTGTGGGGTAGGTTAGGGTAAGAGGTAGATGGTTAGAAGGGATTCAGAAAAGGGGGTGAGGAAGCATCACCATCACAATAAAAAATTAGCTAATTGGGTACTGCATAAATGAATTATGCAGATTGTGTGTGTGTGTGTGTGTGTGTGTGAGAGAGAGAGAGAGAGAGAGAGAGAGAGAGAGAGAGAGAGAGAATAGGGAATGGTGCAGGAAAGATACTACAAACTAAAAGAAATATGCAAATGTTTGTATGTCTGATTCTTGTGTTGTTAATAATGGCAAATATATAATGGGCCCAGATTTTAGATTTCTAATCCTTCCAAACCACTGAGGTGGATTTATTTCTGTAAAAATGACACAAGGTTCTGATCTCTTGTGTGTAAATTTAACCCAGATTATTCTCGCATCACCTGCCAGAGACATCTTTGGACTTAAGAGTAGATATTAAATATGTGACATCAACTGATGTTCTTTTACATAGGATTCAGAAAATGTCTTGCAGGCTGTTCAGATTAAGGAATCATTTCAGTGGCATACCTAGGTCATTTGGCATCCAGGGCCCACAAATGTTTTTTGACACCCCATATGTCAACATTATTTAATTAATTATTATCAATATTAATTAATACAGTTAATTAGTCATTAATTTATATTTTCATATTTTAAAAATCACCCAACAAATTAAGTCTAGCCCTACAATCCAGAATAACTACGGGAGCACATTAGAGACATTACGTCTACCCATAGTTACTGCACCACCTAGTCAAAACCTATGGGAAATTCATATTGCAATCCAGAGCAAATTGTTCTTACACCAGAGCAAGGACTCCCTGTAGTTACTCTGGATTGTGCCCTCTGTTTTATTCTTTTGTGGAGTGGTCAAGCTGCCTTTTGGAGCACTTGTTGCGCTCCACTTTCACTGGATTGGGACCATTCTGGTGGCCTTGCATTTCTCTGTGCCTGACCTGAACACTTCCACTTTCCATAGGACTCAATGAAATTATCAGGGACTTCTTACTGGGTTGATTTGTGGGGGTTGTGTTCATCGGATCTGCCTTTCACACTTGCCCACTCATGAGTAAAGCTGTGATATGACTCAGTTTCACTTTCCATTTTGAATGCTTCATGCATTTTTGTTTTTTAGTTTTTTGGTTATAACCATTGATAGGAAGGAGATATTTCAAATCTGTTTTCTGCTTTGGATTCTGCAGACACCCCCTTGGACACCCTCAAGTTGCCATCCCTCCTTGGGGTGGTACCCAGGGCCACACCTAGCCCCCCCTAGGGACACCATTGAATCATCTTTTTGTCTCACATGTTCTTGGGTTGTTGCATGTACACCCCACTTTTTCACTCGGCCAAGCATACTGCTGACATGATTGTTTATGTTTGGGAAAGTATGTATTAAAATCATGGTTTGTACAAATGGCACAGCTTCATTTGTGAGAGCAGCCTGGGTTGGTTTCAGGTATCCTTGTTATTACGTACTTTTTATTTTTTGGCTCATGGCAAACCCATCTGCCTGACGGATCAATCTGAAGGAATGTTTTATGTGAGCATGTTATGTGAGTGTGTTTTATGTGTGTGTGTGTGTGTGTGTGTGTGACCGTGATCATATATACTGTGATCGTGAATGGAGATTATAGCATGACCATAATTAACTCGAGTGGTATTTTAAAAAATACCCATGACTCAACAACACAACTCACTTGATAGGAGTCTCCTTGCAAAGAACCAGCTTGTGAATTCCAATGTAATTTAGCAATGTTAAGTCTCCTGCATCTTGGTTTATGGGTTTACTTGCCATTCCTAAACATGATCTTTCAAGCCTAACATTTTGACATCCATTTCTGATTAATAATCCACTGGATATTTTCTGGTTCCCTGTGCATAAGTTTGGCTGTTTTTACCATTTTTTGTCTTTGAAAATGCCATCAGAAATGGATAACAAAACATTAATCCTACTATGGATGGCGCAAGCGGTTAAGACACTATGCCTGTTAACCAGCAGACCAGGGTTTGAGACCCGGGTCAGCCCCACAAGACAGTGTGAGCTCTTGTCCTTAGCCCAGCTCTGTGACGCAGCTGGATCCAATCATATTGGCTCTGCCTTTCTATTGGACCAATTCAGTGGCGTGGAGAGGGGGGATTTGCTGCTTGGGTAACAGCCTATCCTCCATAACAATCCAACCCAGGCTTTCGTGCTTTGCATGCAGTGTATGCAGCACCGAGCACGATACCATAGTCTTTCAAGACTGACGGAGGCCTACTACTAAACTCCATAGGACTCAGAGGTACATAGAGTTTGCATTGAGTGGGATGGCACTAATGATTGAAAAAACAATTTGCTTTTATATGGAGATTTCTTATCTTTGTTTTCTGACTTTTCTGATGTTACAAAGTTTCCACACACTACTGTGCACGCTCATATGCCATATGGAAATGGCATAATGAAAGGCAAAGAACACAGTCCTAAGCATGTCTACTTATAAATAAGCCCCTTTGTATTCAACAGAACTTACTCCCAGGAAAGTATGTTTTGTGTTGCAGCCATAATGAAACTTTTTCAAATGATAGGTTGTGAAAATCCGCACAATCCATAGCTGGAGATATTAAAACATCACTTTTCAGTGATGAGTGTTTTTCAGCACATCATAGATTCAGACTGAAGATTTCTGTCTCAGTTAAAACTAGTTCCAGGCTAATAGGATGGGACTAAACATCAGAGTCATGTCCTCTAACCTTAAATGTCACCCAAAAGATTGGCATTAACATCCAGGTGTTAAAAGTCCATCAATAGCTAGCTGCTCCTTGGATGTAATTGCCCTTTTGCCAAGTGTTTTGGTGGTATTGGTTGAACTGATGAAAATCAATTTAATATTGGTTTGGAAGATCTTTATAAAAGGCAACATGAATTCTTTGTAATGAATTTACATTTATCCAGATCTTTCATTGGCGGCTACAGCTTTGTTGCCTTTTAATTACCCACCTTATGGCAGCTTGGATAGGCACTAGAGAAAGAAAAGAGCAACTACACACCATATGAGTCATTATGCAGTGTGAGAGCAGCAGTATTTCCTGTAGTTTCTATTAATATCAGATGTTTAGTTTTAAGGGGCTCATGGAGGAAAAAGTGTTGTATTTATTATTTACTAGCAAAAAGTGTACCCGCGTTGTGGGAGTAACATTTACCCATACACCATCCCCCCACGGCGCATCAACATTCATGCGCAACAACACCCCATGCGCATCAGTCCCCCCCATGCACAACTCCCCCCATGCGCATCAGTCCCCCATGCACAACTTTCCCCCGTGCGCAACATCCCCCCGTGCGCAACATCCCCCCATGCGCAACATCCCCCCATGCGCAACATCCCCCATGCGCATTAACACCCCATGTGCATTAACACCCCATGCGCATTAACACCCCATGCACAACTTCCCCCATGCGCATCATCCCCCCATGCACAACTTTCCCCATGCGCAACTTCCCCCCCACGCGCAGCATCCTCGCCAGTGCAATCTCTTCCTCTGAACAACATCCCCCCATCCACCACGGTCTGAGCACCAAATTAGCTGGATGTTGGTCAGTCTCCCATGTTAAGTATAGGACAAAAACATGTTGCACCACTTTTCTGCCCCTCAAGGGTTAAATTTCTCCACATGGGTTCTTGGTGGGTGTTCAGGTGACAGAAGGAACTCCCTCCCTGAATTTCATGCTTCTAGGTCTGGGGGTTGGGGCGGAATGTTCATGAGTAATCAATTCTCCCCTTATCACCCCTTATCACCCCCTTCCTGTTGGAATTTCCAAAAACTGGTTCTTAGTGCACCCCTCAGTCATGGAAGGAACACACACCCCAGCGGTGGGCAGGGCGGTGATGAGTCAGTCAGTCAATGAGTCAGTCATTGAGTGAGTGAGTCAGTGAGTGACTTTTCTCTTTTATATATATATAGATTTATTCAATTTATATCCCGCTTATCTTCCTAAAGAAAGGATAAGGCTCAGGGGGGAAAGAGATCCCTTGCAGTGAGGCTCAGGATGCCTCATGTATTTGTATATGATTATATTAATTTACAGAAATGGATTAATTTTCAAATATTTACTTAGAAAAAGATATTTTTCTTAAATACATACTGAGGCTTTCATGGTCAGAATGTCCACACCGATTAAAATTGTCTGTTTTTTCAAAGACCTTAGCACACCTCTGTGACACAGATAGAACCAATCTTACTGGCTCTGCTGTTCCATTGGACTATTTCAGTGGCATGGAGAGGGGGATTTACTGCTTGGGTAACAGCCTATCCTCCATATCACTCTACCCAGTCCTTCGTGCTTTGCATGCAGGGTTGAGAACGATACCATAGTCTTTCGAGACTGATGGATGCCAATACTTAATCCAAAAGAGTACCTTTCATGCAGGAAATGGTGATCCTAAGAATAAAAATTCCTCTCTAAGAAAAGATCTGTTGCCTGATTGATGAGCAAAAAGAATCTATTGGTGCAATCCTAATCTAGGCTGGCGCATCTAATCGGTCTTCCCATTTCTCTGGTGATGTAGGAAGGAAAATGCATATCTGTATACTGGGCTAACCCTCTCCCAGAAGCAGCACAGAAATTGCCTTACAGCACTTTTGTGACATTTCCAGGCCAGCACAGTACTTGTGCCAGGGCTTATGCTGGCCTAACTGGGGCTTAGAATTGAAGCCTCAGGGATGATAGCCAAGGCTCTGGAGAGCTTTCAAAATAAACACAAGGAGTTCCTACTGGCTGTAGAAGAAAAATGTATAGAGATCTGTTGAAGGGCACCACTTGGTTTCTCCACAGACATTGCCTGAAAATGATTGCCACCTTTGCAATTATTATTTACTGCTATTTCTATCTAATACAAGATAACTTAGAGTATTTATTGATTTTTTTTACAACTTGAGACATACAATCAGTACATAATTTTTACTAGTTTTCTTTTGCAGATTACTCAGGGTGAACCCCAGAAGTCGTGCTCCAAGCCTGTAGCAGAGAAAGTTACAGACAGTTGTCAACAGATCTGCCAATGTAGACCACCTCCTTTACCACCCCCACCGCCTCCTCCACCCCCACCCAGGTTGCTTGGGACCCCATGTAAGTAGAGTATATTGATATTTCTTTTTATATCCAAGCAGACAATTGGGCAAATGGTTATTTGGGAAGTACGTCTAGGCATGCCCCCATATCCGTGGATACCTGGACACCTCCCTAAAGATACCTGAACCCACAGATTCCTGCCCCCACCATCTGGAAAGCATTTAAAATATACAGAAAAACCAGAAGTGACGTTTTTCACCTATGAGGCTCAAACTGAACCTGGAAGATGCTGCAAATTGTCTTCTGTTAGGCCCAGAGGAGCCTACTTAGGTGGTGTGCATTGGTGAGGTGCACAAAGGTGGGCCCACAGACCCAATCCATGGATAAATGAATCTACAGATATGTGATCCACAGATATGGCCTGCCAGCCTGTGTAGTGAATATTTGGGAAGCTAATTTTATTCTATTTGCTTTATACCACTGATGAACGTGAGAGATATTCTAACTAAACACATATAGGACTGCCCAGGTATCCATGGATGTTCTGTTTTGGACTTCTGAAGCCCTCTTAATGCCTTTTGAAGGCATAAAATATAATCAGGTTGCATTTTTAAAAATCTTTTTTTAAAACTAAATAGTTATACTGAGATCCACAGATGCTCAGAAGACTCCCCGGAGGTGAAGGGAACACAGCTCCTTTCATTTCCATAGGGGAGCAAACATCCACAGATAAATGAATTCATGGATACAGGATCACGGATATGGGGGCCCTACATGTGTTTTGGCTTATTGAATGAGGATTTCCTCAGGAGAGCCAAATTCTCTCTGTGTTCTAAATCATATGGTTTCTTTCTCAAAGCAAGATATCAACACTGAAGCTCCGGAGAAGATAATTTGCTATTGTTCCCCCCCCCCCACGCACACACTTCACAGTAGTATGTAGCAAATGTTTTCTGATGTTCTATTTAGATATTTTATTGCTAGCAATATTAAAACTGTTTGGCTTGAAGTCTGCAGTCCAATGAAAATTCGCTCTTCTGACATTTCACCTGCAACTTTGGCAGGCATGTTCAACCATGTTTGACAGCTATTTTTGACCTTTGTTATCTCATGGCACACTGATAAGGCATTAAAGTCAACACACAGTTTTTTTCTACAGCCTACAAGGCACAACATGATACTGGGGAGGAGGACTCATACTCCCCAATGGCCTTATGTTTTGACCCTCTCCAAACCTCTGCAACACACCTGCCTTCTATTCGTGGTACACCAATGTGCCACTAGTTAAAATTCACTGGCATGGGAGCATCAGAATACTCCAAATTGTCCTGGTCTCCTGTGAGGAAGTTGCACTTCTAAAAATTGTTGGCTTGGCTGGTTCCTTCAATAGATCATTAATGATAAGACGTCCCCTATGACACTAATTGACTGGATCATCTATGTGGTTTTATCATTTTTTCTAACAAACTCATTTATGCAGACAGTCCTGGAAGAGGAAAAAAACATAAAATTGTGAATTGGACTTCTGCAGTGTAAAAGGCAGTATCAGTTTATATCAGTGTTTTTTTCTAATTATTCCGACTTTCACTGTGTAATAAATAATGTGGTTCTCTATCTGGATATGCAGAGGGCATGTGATTAAAAGAATTTGCAGGTGTATAGTGCAATACATGATCATGTAGAACTGTCTTACAGGAGGCTATGTTGAGATGGATGTTGACCTGTCTTAAAATACAGCTGTAGACTGCCATAGTCCTCTCTCCTCTGGGACTATAGAGGGGCAGGGATTGATATGACATTGCCTTTAACTGTCACATCATTGTTCAGTCTAGATCAGCATTTTCTGCAGTGACTGGCTGCAGTTTTCCAGGTCTTCATATCACAATCTACCCCAGTTCTTACTGGAAATAGCAGGGATTGAACTTGGGGTCTTCTGTATGTAGAGAAGGTGATCTGTCACACTGTCTGAATTGGTTGCTCATTACCATGGAAGTGGATTATTTCTTTGGGAAACAGTGCAGTGAGAACCAGGAATTTGATTTCCATGGCACTCTAGGAAAAAGGTTATGATGCTTCTATTGGACTTTCAACCTGCTTTTTGATCCACTCCCTGGATTTGCTCTGGATTTGTGGTCTTTGCTGGCCTTGCTCCCCAGCCACAGGGAAGGGGTGTAGCACATTGAAGACTGAGGCTTTGGTCTCATACTTCACCATAATAACTGCATAAAGTCATAGAATTGCTGTCTTAACTTTGTTTAGTCAGGGCGTAATCCTAAACAATTTAGGTGGCATAAATCCAAGGTGGTATTTAGGTGGTATATCTTCCCTTGGTGGTGTGGGAAGGTCAACATATGCCTGTGCGTTGGCCTAACCCCCCCCCCCCAGCAGTGGGGCAGAAGTGCCTTACAACACTTTTGTGATACCCCCAGATCAGCATAGGACTTAGGCCGGCCTAACTGGAGATTAGGATTGCAGCCTCAGTCTTTGAAATTACTGTGCTAATGAAAGCATTTGGTTCAGGACTGAAAAATCTCTTGGATATTTAAATTATATGCAAACAAAAAGAATTATCTGTTTGAAGGCTTCATAAAGACTTGCTTTGTATTGTTGAGAACACTTTTATCTGCCTCTAAGCAAAAGAATAAATAGACACAAATCTAGTAACAAAAATGGCTTTAGACATTTGTGGGAGAACGTTTTAGTTTCCCAGGACACCCAGTTGCTGACCTCAGAGTCACAATACTTCAGCAAAAGACTTCAGAAACTGCTGAATTAGCATTTATTAGGAAACTGAATTAGGTTGAATCAGACACAGATGAAACTGTGGTTGTCTTTCCCAATTTTAGAAGGCAGTTGTCGCTGTTTAGGTAAACGTTCACACAGCAAGAACAACATCCAGCAGAGTGACCAGATTATTCCTGAACCCCAGGGCCAAAATTCCTAATCCCAAACCAAAATTCCTACCCGCTTAAAAAAATTGCCAAAAATGTATTTTTTGGTTTTTTTTAACCATAACTTTTGATAGGAAGGAGATATCTTCAAACAGATTTTTGCATTGGATTCTGCTCTTCAATACAAATCCAACAACATATGGCTTGATGGGGTACTGTGCACGATCACGAAGTTTCAAAATGAAGCCAAAATGTAGGACAATGAAGCCAAAAAGTAGGACACCCGGACAGGAGGCTAAAAATCCGGACAAATCCGGGTTTTTCTGGTCATATGGTCACCCTGAACATCCAGTGGTTATGGCTGGAAATGGGTCACTCAATTATTACCTTGCTTTCATTTGGATCCAAGATTTAAATTGTATTTTGAGGCTTTGGAGCCTTGCACCAAACATTCTTTACTGTCCTCCGTAAAGTGTGTGCACAGGGATGGGCATGCATGACTTTATAATTGGGACAACTCTGCACATATTTGGCAAGTGACACAATCCTATCTAAACAGCATGCTATTGGAATACATGTTCCGCTAGCACAAGCTGCGCAAAGTTGCTGTAAAGTGCCCAGCAACTGCACAAGTATCCGTGTGACAGTGGGAAGGCCACAGCCTTCCTGCACATCAGTGGTTTTCAGGAGGCCTCTAATAGCCGATAAGCACATAGATGACACATAGGGAGGAGATCGATTAGGGTGGGTGGACTGGACTCAAGAGTGGAGTGGGATTGGTGGCAACAAATCCTCAGCCCCTTCCCAGTCACCGTCTGTCTGCACTGAGCAATGTGGATGTGCACCAACAATATCACTGGCCCATTGTGGCTTATTTGTTGACATATGATTTGTTTGACCCATTTGTTCACCATTGTTGACCACCAGTTTGTGGCGGTGGAACCACCACCCTAGGAATGATTATGGTGGCAAACATTTTTTTCCTTCCCTTGAAAAGCTGTGGAAATTATGCTATGTGATGATGCCACTTTGTTCACAGAGGCATTCTGAGAGGTAAATGGTGATCAGTCAGCCCCTGATTGTCAGCAAAAGATCCTTCAATTTTAACTGCAGGTGAATGTGGGTCACTTTGGCTAAGGCTTAGTTCTGGTCTAAGAAGGCTTGTATTAGTTATAATACATTTGTTAGTCTTTAAAGTGCCACAGGTCTCCTTGTTACTGCAACAACAAATGAATAGAGCTATCTTTCTGAAATGAGAATTGCATATTTTTTTATCTTACATATTCTATGCATGACTGAGTGAAATCCTCTACAGATACTCCCAGGTGTAATCCAGAGTTGTTTATATACAAAGCTCTGTTGTTCACATGGGGCAGCAGTGCAGAGCATTTTCACTGTATAATAAAGAAGCATCTGATCCAGTTGTGAGTATGGAAGCACATACTCATCTACAGCACTGTATGAGTATTGCAGTAATAGTTATTGTTAATAATAATAATAATAATAATAATAATAATAATAATAATAATAATAATAATAATAATAATAATACCCGCTGAATTCATTTTGTCATTGCAGAGGCTATGGAGTGTCTTCTCAGGGTGACCGGGTGGACTGGAGGACAGAGTGCCTGTACCTTTAACCATTGTACGGAAGAAGAAATTTAGGCAGGTGCTGCTTTTTAAACCCTTCTTTGCTGAGCTACACCTGCCTAAATTCCCTCTTCTGTGCAATGGTTAAAGGCATGCTGCCCTCCAGTCCATCTGATCACCCTGTCTCAGTGTTTGCTATGAGGACATTTACCTGGTCTGAAATAGAGGCCAATGGTCATCAGAAAAAAGCACTTTATTCAGGGTGACCATATTGAATGGAGGACAGTGTGTCTCTACCTTTAGCCACTGGATAGAAGAGAAAATTGAAGCAGATTTTAAAAGCAGCACCTGCCTAAACTCCCCTTTCTATGCAATGGTTAAAAGTACAGGCACCCTGTCCTCCATTCTATATCGTCACCCTGACTTTATTACAGATATTGCTAGTTGCCCGTGTTTCTCCAATATAAGGGCTCAGAAAGAGAGCATGGCTCTTTTATTCTTACTGGTTCTCGCACCTCTCATCCCCTCAATTAAAAATCCTGTTGTCCTCAAAAATGAAAAATTATGACTAGTTCTTGCAGAGACAAAAGGCATCATTCACTGCCATGGCACCTGGAATGCTGACGTCATGTGGAATGGTGATAAAATATCTACTGCTAACTGGGCAAGAGACACTCTTTCAAGGGGGGGGGGGTTTCCTCCTTTATTTAGCAGGGCCCTCCTCACCACAGCAATGTCTGTTCAAGTGGCTTCTGCTGGTGTTCTTTTTGCTTTTTAGATTGTGAGCCCTTTTGGGACAGGGACCCATTATCTATTAATTACCTATCTTTTTTTAGCTATCAATTACCTATCCTTATATGGTAGGTGCCACAGCTGTTTCTTGTTCAGTGTGATCTGAGGCAGGTCTCCTTAGGAGTAAGCCACTTAGACCTCAGCCTAGAGGCCTTCTTTCCCTGTGGATTTGGCCTAAGTATCAGCTCAGGATATGACCTACTTTGGCCAGTTTAGCTGGGCCATTCTCTCCGGCTTAAGTCAGGATTACACTCTATGTTTGATTCTTTGTGCTGTGTGTGTGTGTGTGTGTTTGTGTGTAAAATAGCATGTGGGGATGCACAATGGTGTTAGAAAAGCTCAAGTGGGAGCAAAACGTCCCTCCATCATTTATTAACATTATTTCCTGTTTGCCCCCATGTGATATTTCACAACAATAAATAGAAAAAACAAGGGCCAAAGTCATCCATTCACTGTAACATGTAACATGTATCTATGAACAAAGTTCATGTGCAAAATTTAATCTACAGAGAAGCCTCTCTCTCTCGCTCTCTCTCTCGCTCTCTCTCTCTCAGTGTTCCCTTTTTTAAAAAAATGTTTCTTTTGCAAGGTGATATTCACTTGTATCTTTGCCATACCACAGGGGTGTAAAGCAAGGAACAAAATAACAGTATTTTGAATCATTTGGCAAATGTAGTCTATAATAACAATAGCTTTAAAAATAAAAATCGATATATTTCAGTTCAAAAAGAAAACAGGTCAGCACTTAAGAGGACTACGTATTGGTTCACCTTCTACAATGTTTTCCTTAAATCTGTAAAATAAAGACCATCATTTTGGTCAAGACGCTTGGTTATGGGCCATAACTGCAACTACATTGTGGTACTTGCAAGTCGGTGTGCTAGCAAGTAGTATGGCTGAGGTGAGGATGGGAAGATGGTGAGTATAGCAGGTACTGCCACACGCCACATACGTGGCTTCACTCACCATCAGAACCATTCCAGGAACAACATGCAACACACAGGCACTCACCAAATGAAACTGTGTCTCCTATATTTTGCCATCACTTCCTGGAATGGTTCTGATCATGAGTAATAGAAGTTGCTTAAACAGTGCATTCAGACGTTTGCAGTACTCAACTGTTTCAACCCCTTTTAGCTATGTTACTGCACTGATCATGGAAAGTTCTGCATGTGCCATGGGATGTTCCTTAACATGAATGTGACCAGGGCAGCCCTTGCTCACGCAGCACAATGTGTGAGCACTGAGGTTGTCAGCCAATCAAATACATCCTGCGTGAGAATCCTATGATGCAATCCAATCCACTCTGAATTGATGAAGAAAGCATTATGAGTTTTTAAAAAGCTCTTGTTACCAAGTTCAGTGCTATATTTTTTATTAGTTGAATTTTCAGAACTATCTTCAAGCAGCCCCATTTATAGCATTTTGCAGTAATCTAACCTAGAGATCACATGAGTGATGATGCCTGACTGTGTCTACCAGATCTGGATGCAGCTTTTATACAAATCAAAGGACATAAAAGGAGCTCTGAGCCAAAATTGAATCATAGAATCCTAGAGTTGGAAGGAACCCAGGAGGTCATCTAGTCCAACCCCCTGCCTTTAGCAGGAAATCCTCCCAGAGCATCTCTGACAGGTGCTGGTCGAGCCTCTGTTTCAAGATCTCCAGTGAGGGAGAGTCCACCACCTCCCTTGGCAATCTGTTCCACTGCTGAACCGCCCTCAGTGGTGGTTGCAACCTAGACTTCCAACAGTCCAGGAGCAATTGCCAAATACCAGAGCATTTTGATGCAATCCCATGCGTGGAGTCTAGTGAACATAAATAAACAAGATGCTTAGTACTTTATAGCCGATTAAGTTTAATAGCCAAATTTTATAATTAAGTTTACAATTAAGTTTATAATTAAGTTTAATAGCCGAATTTTATAATTAAGTTTATAGCTGAATAAAGGCTGTGGGTGACACAAGCGGTTAAGTCGCTGTGCCTGTTAACCAGCAGGCCAGGGTTTGAGACCTGGGTCGGCCCCACAAGACCGAGCTAAGGAGCTCCTGTCCTTAGCCCAGCTCTGCGACGCAGCTAGATCCAATCGTATTGGCTCTGCCTTTCCATTGGACTAATTCAGTGGTGTGGAGAAGGGGGATTTGCTGCTTGAGTAACAGCCTATCCTCCATAACAATCCAACCCAGGCTTTCGTGCTTCGCATGCAGCGTATAAAGCGCTGAGCACGATACCATAGTCTTTCAAGACTGACGGAGGCCTGCTTTTAAGTTTAGGAAGCATCGTTGCCTCAGTGGAAAAGGCAATGTGTTCATACTCTGTTCAGACTATCCCAGTTTCAAACCTTGGCTTCTCTAGGTTGGGCAGGGAACTCTAGAGAACATAGAAATTCTAGGATTTTGCTACCAGTATTTATGGCTAATACTGATTTAAGTGGCCCAGTTTTCCTGTTTGGTGTAGGGCAACTTGTATATGCCAAGTTGAACTCAGCAAAGCCAGCCCTGTGTTCTCGGTTGATATAATAAAAGATTACAGGACAAAAAGCAATTACATCATCAACTGGGACACCTCATCTCTTCCAAGCTATAATTGTAACTGGTATGTTTTTCTAATGGAAACCTTTTTTTTATCTCTGGAATTCAAGGTCTTGAGTCTCAACAATAATGGACCTTATTTGTTAATGATTTGTACTTGTATGAATGCCAACTTGAAAAAAAAAGCAAAACAGTCACTGTTTGGCAAATATTCCAGCACAAAGTGTACAGTTCAGAACTTGAAATGCTCTTGCAGATGACAATGAAGACTGCTTAAATGGCCTGGCTGTCAAAGGCCATCCAAGACCTCCTGGTGCCTGCGGCAGACTATCCTTTCCACAGCACTTCATTCTCCAAATGTTGCATTTTCACATGTGTGCATGCACCCTTATAGATGCTTGGGGGAGAGGGCTTACCGATACGTAAACAGGTAGTCCTCCTTTCATCTCCCCCAAGGTGAACAACAACTTTACCTGCAGCCGCATCATGGTGGGAGTGATTCCATACCAGGGTGATTGGACATTCTAGCGGGTTTCATGCCACTATGGGCTCCCTCTTTTCTTTCCATGGAGAAGAGGATGGGGTGGCCCAGAGAAGCATGGAATTTGTGTTGGGAGAAGCTTCAACTCCTAGGACAGTTCTGAAAATGATTGTGGTGATGTGATGATATCACTGCAATTACTTCCAGGGTGGCAAAATGCAAGGTGGCCCCAGGCAGAAAAAATCCAGAACTACTTCTGTTCACATTTGGCTGTTGATCACAACTGTGCCTGGTTTTCCAAACCTCTTACTGGTTTTCCAAACCTCTTACTGTTTTGGTGCAAATTTCTGTCACTTTTGTTGTCTTTGTCATCAATGTCACACACGTGTCACATCAGGTGTCATCACAGTCAGGCATTCCCTCCTTTGTGAGAGGAAAGGAGAACATGGTAGTTACTACCTGCATGTTTTTAATGCTTGTGGTGTAAGCATTTAAATAAATTCTACCAAATTAATCAGGTTCAGTAACAGGTCAGTTGAGCTGATGGATCTGTTAATGATTGTAGCCTTATTAGGAGTTACCTTTCAGTTTTTTCCTTCTGATGACATTGCAGAACATTTGAGGTCAGAGGCTTCACCACTGTAATATGTAATACTGCAATATAATCATTCCCAGTATGGGCCCTGCTTCTATAGCATGCAAAGATGTTGTGAATTCCACAGTTTTAGTGTCTCTCCATTTACCCTGATCCTGCACTAAAATCTGCTTCTCTTATTTTATCTCTCCTAAATGACTAGATAGTTCTCTATACAGAATTCCCAAAGCAAGAATTGTCAAGCTTTGAATTAGCCTCTATTTAGCAGCACTATTTAGCAGCACTGTCAGGCTTGTGCATAAAATGTTCATGCCGCTTGTTCATGCTCTTTGCTGTTCATGCTTTAAAGAAATTTAAATTTAAAGAAATTTATTGATGACTCAGATCCTGCTGATTTCTATCCAGATTAACCTCTAGGTTCTCCCAGCAGTGATGGGAACTGAGCAGTTCCTCGGTCTGACAATTCAGTAAATGTATTGTAATTGGCAGAAGACTTTGGCTGCAATCCTAACCATCCTTTCCTGGGAGTAAGTACTATTGAACACAATGGAACTTACTTCTGAGTAGACATGCTTAGGACTGCAATGTTACCCAATTAAAATATCTTAAATAGCTACTGCATTATGCACTTGCTGCCCTTTTAGAGATTATTTATCATTTCATGCACTGGTTTAAAAAGAATATCTTCAAATACTTTGAGGGCTGTCATACAGAAGAAAGAGAAATGGGTTCTCAGATCCAGTGGGTACAGACTGCAAGAGAGGAGATTGTGGTTGGATATCAGGAAGAAATTCTTGATGCACAGGGCAGTTTACAGATTGCCAGAGAAAGCTGTGGATTATCCCTCACTGGAGATCAAGCAGAGGCTAAAGAAGTACTTGCTGGAGATGCTCTAGGGGGATCTCCTGATATAGGCAGAGTTTTGGACTAGATGACCTTGTAGATCCCTTCTCACTTGAGTATGTAAGGTCTTGTACAGGGGCCACTAGTTATCCACAGGGTTTCCATTCTTGGAACCCCCACAGATACATAAATCTGCACAAATCTACAGGTACAAACTCTTTGAAGATCAGAGGATCTTCAAATCGACCCAAATCGAAGAGATTAAATCTGCAGGTCCCAAATCCATGGATATTGAGGGACCACAGTATTCTATTAAAAAATACCCAGCGAAAATTAAGGATACAGTTAGTAAGGTTAGAATAATGTAAACATTGGAAAGAAAACACCTAATAAAGCAATATTATTATAAAATAATATCAACATAACACTGATATTGACATGTCAACTAAAGCAGAAAAGCAAAGTAAATTTCATGTACTTTCTCAAGCAGAACATCTGAGGAACTTAGCGGAAGCTTAAAGAGTTTCTGTAATGTCCTTAATTAATCAAGTTACTGATCTAAAGCACTTAATATCCTGCCTTTCCATCAAAATTTTCAAGGCAATGTAAATTTGTATAAATCAGTTAAACCAGTGATTTTCAACCAGTGTGCCATTGTGTGCTGCATATGGTCTGTAGGTGTGCCATAGAAGTTTGGGGAAATATCATTTATTAAGAGGGCCAAAGGGTTGTGAGCTCCCCATTAGCAGCATGGTATGCCTTTTCAGTTGTCAAAAAACGAATGGTGTGCCTTGACAATTTTAGCACCTTGCCAGTGTGCCATGAGATGAAAAAGGTTGAAAATCACCAAGTTAGACCAATAAACTAAAAGCAACACAGAGCCTAAAAATGGAGTATTATAAAGAGAACTGGTAATAGCATTAAAGTAGAAACAGAGATTGTATTGTCACTTGCCAAAAGAAGGAAAACATTAGGCAGTTTTTTTGGCTTGGTGCATAAAAGATAAAAGAATAGGCAGGCGTCTGGTAGATCTATCTGGGAAAGATTTTCTATTTTTAGAAGTGGGCGAATGAAGATGTCTCCTACTCCCTCAGTCCATTAGTCCATCTGTTTTATTTTCTGATTTTGGTTGTTTTGGCTCTTTGGTTGAAAGTAGGCAGTAATCTTTTATAACCCACACAATAACCCCTTACCTGAGACCTTTTAAGTGGAGAGTCTGTTGGCCGAGTCTGAGTTCCAGCATATACCCTACTATGACCCATGTCATTTCTGTAGGAGGGAGGTTGGACTGTTTATTTAGTCTGTCTCTGGTTTTTGCTTGAAGCAAGATTCCATGCTAGATTTGGAGATTCCCCTACAGACAAGATACAGGTATTTCTTCCTTTTGATAGTTTGTTTTTCAATGATCTGCTCTTTCAACATATTTCAGTTATATTTGGAAGTAATTTGCTCAATACATGCTGTTCTCTCTCTCTCTCTCTCTCTCTCTCTCTCTCTCTCTCTCTCTCTCTCTCTTTCTCTGTGTGTTATTCTAAAATAGGGATGGGCAAGTTGGTCCACTTTGGGGATCCTAGACCTTTAACAACTGTTTCTTGTGCCTACTGAAATTCCCCCCTCTATTCAGTTGTTAAAGGGTCCCTAAAATTGCCCAGATTGCCTGCCCCTATTCTAAAGGCTAAAATTGCCATGCTCTGTGTTGATTTGCATATGACAGGTGGAGTGTGTGTTCATGTGTATGTGTGTGCAGAAGAAAGAGTGCATGCCAACTTTAGTGCCAGGTCTATTCCCACTCCCAAAGGTGATAATGAGATTCCATTTACAGAAATCTTTGTGTGACAACAGGAATTTGCAAGATGAAAAGGCATTTGCAATTTACTAGCTAAAAAAAGGATGGGAAATAACATTTGTAAACTTAAAAAGAGACTGGGTTCTGCTCTTCAACCGTTCCACTTTTCAACATTGCTGCACATCCCTAACATACCTAACCTCTTACTTGAGTACACCTGTATTTGAGACTGCCACAGGAGACCAAAGAAAACCAGCAAGCATTTATTAGGCAAGGACAATGGACACAATCCTATCCAATGGGTCTTATTCCCAGGAAAGTGTGTTTAGGATTGCAGCCTAGGAATAGATAATGGCCAGAAGTTACATAAGATACAAAAGGCATTCAGTATATTTGTGGATTATCTGTTTTTAAAGATAGACAAGCCGCAAACATGCTGGATATATTATCTATCTACATGTTTTTAACATGTACTTTTACATGTTATCTGGAATACCTAAGTGACACGTCAGTGGTTGAAACCATAAGTTAGGACCCAGACTTAGCAGTTTCCCAGCGCTGGTACAGTTATGTCAGCGGAGACCATTGGTGATAGAAAGTGGGATAGGATTGTGCCCTGGGCCTAGTCTAAAGGACCCTTGGAGAGATAAAATGGGTGGAGGAAGAACCATGTACACTGTCCTCAGCTTTTTAGAGGAAGGTTGAGATAAAAACACACAATTACTGGTAATAGATTAAAATCTCTTTGAAGTGTGTTGGCGTTGGACAACAGCAACTCTGTTGTGCAGGCAGAATGGTTATGCTTTTAAATAAAAGACCTATTCAGACTTCTGATCCCAGGTTTTACAGAACTAGAAAAAAATCATTGCTTGCATTCTTACTTATAAAGCCTTGGGGCCTTCCAGTACTTGATGTCTTGACCTTGTGACTATATGGATGTAACTACTTTTAGGAGATTTAAACAGAGGTTATTTGAGGGAACTTGATATTGTCTTTGCTGCCATATTTGTCTTCTCAGTATGCTGAGCTGTTCTGTGTTCTGCAGCACATGGGAAGCTTTTAGTGAGATTGCTCATAGAGGTAAAAGAGTTACATGCGCTAGTGTGAAATCTAATGTACTGTGCATAACTGTCTGCCGTAAGATGGCAGTGACAAAGGTGATAGCTAACACCACCTGCGTCTCCATAAAGGTAAACTGAATTTGCCTCAGTATTTTCTTGACGTGGTAGACAAAATGAGACAAGTGTTTGCCCCCTTTCACAGTGGGTTTTTTCCTACCAGAATAACAGTTCTCCATGGCTGAGAATGCACATAAAACTCCCATCCTACTATCACTGAGCAACCTCCGCAACCTAGGCCATTTTTGCCCCTACCATGCTACTTCCCTTTCATTATGGCTCTGACAGAAGCAGGGGACCCTCATCAAAACTGACGGAAGCTTCCAACTCAAATGGATTGTCGCCTTTGATTGTTTTTTATCATCATTATTTTAATTTTTTAATTTCTGCATGGTCAGTGCAAGGCAGTGATTTTCAACCTTATTTATTTCATGGCACGCCAGTGTGCCACAGCACAGTGGTTGAACATCACTGGTGTAAGGACATATGTTTGGTTCGCACACAGTCTTCACCCCATGCAGCTTCTCTCTCTTTCTCTCAATACAGTTTCATGTATTTCTAATGATTAGCACCAGGGTGGGCCTGATGAACCAGATGACCCAAGGGATAGCATGCCCCTTTTCAACCTCTTCACACAGTGCAAGGATTTTCAAAACTCCACTGACTTCTTTAACCCAACCTGCATAATTTGTCATCGTTCTACCACTGAACCATTCCCTTTAGACCTTGTAAACTTCATGAGCATTCTGTATCTCAGTCAGTGTCCTTAGACGCCCCTCAAGTGCCTGCCAGAGACCAGAGGCAATAATCAGTATTTAATTCTTACATATAAGAGTTTGTGACTTGTAGGCCTGCAAATTATCTGGAGAGTTTCATGTACTGGCTCTGGGAATTAAGAACTGATCATCTGTCATAATATGAAAGGCATAAACCCAAGAACTAATATTTCTTGGAATCACATTGCATGATTTTGATTATTTTCCTTTGCAAGCTCCTTGATAACAAAGAACGTGTGCCCTGCTACCCAGGTAATGTCTCTTTTGTGAACAGGGAAGTTTTTTCTGCAAAGCTGGCAGTCTAGCACCTTTTACAAGGATAACATATATCCTTAAAAATGGTGAGTGCAACTCCATGTATCATTCATTATATTTATTTTTAGATCTTGCCGTGGGGGCATATACTGACAAAAAATGGAACCAAGGGAAATATACTTGATATGCTTTAAAAAATGTGTTCAGATTTGTAGCAACATTGTTGCACTATATTTCTACATATCTGGGGAACAGGGAAGTCAAAATTAAAACTTTGCTTCATTGACACAAGCTGTAGATCAGCATTCTCCTGGTTTTCTCCTCCCTGTACAGTGGAGTGGATGGTACTGTTTGTTTGAACTATATAGGCTAATACTGTGCATTGATTCAGAATTGTGAGGGAATATATGTTCTTTCCGGGTCTGTGGTTTCCTGATACTGCTTTCTCTGTAGTCATGCAGATGCATGTCTTGAATGCAAAATCCTGGATGATACTACTGTATGTGTCTAACTATCCATCTATCCTTTGTATTAAAAGAGTTGGGGCAAAAAATTACAGGGAATTTCTCAAGTTGTACACCTAAATAGAGAGGACTTACACATGGAGAAGAAATAATTTTGTATTGGGATAACTGGATACAGAATTAAACATAAGAATGTATGTAGATCCCTATGGATCAGGCTAAAGGCCCTTCTAATTGAGCTTCCTGTATCTCACACAGCCCACCACATGCCTCAAGACACAATTAGGGACAAAATTAGACATCCTAAAATTATATACGGGGTGAATAAAGTGGATAGAGGGATCTTCGTTTCCCTCTCACACAACACCAGAACCAGAGGACATCCACTAAAATTGAGTGTTGGGAGAGTTAGGACAAAGGAAAATATTTCCTTACTCAGCATGTAATTAATCTGTGGAACTCCTTGTCACAAGAAGTGGTGAAGGTGTCTGGCCTAGATGTGTGTAAAACGGGATAGGACAAATCTCTGGAAGAACCATCGCAGGTGCAGTTCATGATGGGTATACATGCAGCTTCTGATATTAGAAGTAGGCTTCCTCAAAATCCAAATGCAGGGGAGGATGCAAGTCTCTTATCTCTCCCTGAGATGTTTGGTGGACCTCTATGGAGATATGGAAGTTGCACTAGATTGACCTTTAACATGGCTTGTAACGTGCAGTGGACTTTTCTTCTAGAAATCTGATCTCAAAATCTTGCTAAACAATTCTCTAGTCTGCCTTCCTTCCACTCATGCAAATACAGATCTCAAAAGATAAAGAGTTGTTGTAGGGTCAACTTTCATGTTGCACTTTTGGATGAAACATCTGTTATCACTCTCCAGCTTTCTTTTCACTTTACAGCAAAACAATCAGTTTACCCTCCATCTAGTGGGATACCAGATTTCCTAATCCTAACTGTACTTATTTTAATCACAGGGCAATCATAGTCTTAAATTGTAACTTTTCAAGACAGAAATCAGTAATTTGAGGCTTTAATCAGTGTAAAACCCAGAAGGAGTATAAGTTCTGAGCAACAGTCAGGTGTTAGTTGCTTTAAAAAAATTTCCAGCAACAAATGATTGTTTGGGATGTCATTTGATCTGGCAAAGATCATTGTTAAATGAGTACCACAAGGTGAATCATTGTAAAAGAAACATATGGGTCATTAGGTGCTGCCAAATCTAAAGAGGGAAAAGTTTGGAGTTGCATCAAAAATGCTCTTTGGAAAGCCCTGATTGACAGTATTTGGTGAAACTGGCATTGCTGGTTCAGTGGCCATCTATTGTGGTGTGACTTGAGTGTTTGAGGTATCATGCTCTTTGTTCAACTGCTTGTGTGTGTGTGTGCTGTGTGTGTTGCACTATCCTTGAAGTATTCTGTGATCTACATACATATGTCTGTGTATGCATTATATAGGTAGATAGATCTGATTTCTGATTAGGGCTGAACTAAACAAGTTTCATCATGGTCTGGTCTCCTAAATCTGATGGAATATTCTGCATTATGCACTCTTTGCTTATACTCTATCCAGTGAAATCCTCCCTTCTTTCACACCCACTCAACCTTAACCGTTGGTAAGGCTTAAGTAGCCCAGAAATTTGCCATGCATAATACTTAAGGTAATGTGCTGTCATCTGGGCATTTGGAATCAGGGTTTAAAGTTGGTTTCTAATTAACCAATTAACTGCAGATTTGGATTAATATTAACAATGGTTAAGGTGAGTGTTGTTGAAAGCTTTAATGAAGTGTAAGGCCAGCTCTGGAAATGACTCATGGAATATGAACCATAACTAAGAAATCAGAAGCACTACAAATGCATCAGCCATCTGTGGCTTTCTGAAAATAAGATATATAAATATTGCTATGGGATGCAATTCTGGGACTTAGGATTGGCTAGCACATTAACCATGAGTGTATTAGCACACCTGCACTGTTCAAAGAACAGAATGGGTGGTGTGAGGCCTACATAAGTATCCCTGTACTGTAAATGCAAGGGCACACCCACAAAATAAGTCAATAATGGGGGAAAAGGGGGTGACTGGAATATGTGATCTGGAATGCAGCTTTTTGGCATATTGGCTCATTCAAGTAGGCTTTACATCATAGATTATGGTTTCCAAACTGCTGGGTGATAACCCACCAGCCAGGGAACCAGTTGTTCTTCTTTCTTTAGAGTTGGGGAGAAGGTAGCAACATGATTCCCAGGACTACATATCCTGAGTATGCATCCAGTTGGGCTGAATATGCATACCCAATAGGATATGTAGTACCAACCATTACTAGTGCCACTTGTCAAAGGTTTGCTAGAACTGTATGTACATCAACATTCATAGCTAGTTATACAGTGGAAGAGAAACCAAGGACTGACTCTACATGTGCAAAATTTTGTTGAAAAATCAAAAAAGATCCAAGACACTTTGAGACATAAAGAGGCAAAGTGGATAACTCCATGGAAATCATAATGGGAGACGTTTACACAGTCCTAATGCAGGGGATTTTATGCCAGTTGTAAAAAAAAAATGCATAGTTGCAGTTAAAAGCCTTCTAAAAGCTATTTTATGTTTCTTATGTAAATAAAGTTAGACATTTATGGAATTGATTGAGAAATTAAATATTTAACCACTCAGAAAATAGATGTATTTGGGAGTGTAACATTTCCAATAATCTTTGGCAGTAATAATGATTCTGGATATTCTTTCTTTTTGGGCACATATCACTTTGATCTAAGTCCAATATATGCAGTCGCTTGCTTGGATGAGCTCCTGTCTTTAGCCCAGCTCTGTGGATCCAATTGTATTGGCTCTGCCTTTCCATTGGACTAATTCAGTGGCGTGGAGAGGGGGGATTTGCTGCTTGGGTAAAAGCCTGTCCTCCATAATAATCCAACCCAGGCTTTTGTGCTTTGCATGCAGCGTATGCAGCGCCGAGCACGATACCATAGTCTTCCAAGACTGACGGAGGCCTGCTGCTTGGATTTGCTGTGCCAAGCTGCATCTGCAAACCAGAACCAAAATAAGTCAGAGGATAATATGTGGATAATTTGGGAGCCATATGATGATGGTGGCTAGAGGATAATATGAGCCAGAGAATAATTCTGCTGGATTACTCATTGGCATGATGTTCCTTTCATCACCACCCCCTGTCTCTTATACACATGTACTTACTCCAGGCATACAAATCGCAAGGCTCCTGGGGTGTTCCTGTAACCCTGAATGAAACACAACCCCTTCCTCTGAAATTTTGTGATAAGCATAAAATCAGATTTGAACAACTTAACAGAATTTTTTAGCTGTGCATTTTAATTATTTGCTTGTTTTCTTTTTAATTTTTGTTTGTGTCTTTGTTTTGCTTTGGGTGTTTTTTTGTGCAGGTTTTTTGGTCATAATCAGACTCTTGTAATGGTCAATTCACACCCCATGCAGAATTTGTTCTGTTTAGATCCAGTGGAAATGCTTTCTGTGGTTGCTCCGTGTTTCAGTTCAGGTTGACAAAGCAGGCTCAGTACACTTAACGAAAGGAAGGTTTGGGCCTCCAGCAGGTTCAGCTCCATATATTTCTTTAAGTGCTCCAAAAGAAAATTGCAATCATTGTGCAAGAGCAAATTCTCTAATGAGGGATCCCAAATAGGGAATTCTAATCAAAAGATGTTTCCCCCTCACTTTATAACTCTTAAATTGATTACAAAATACGCAAGTCTGTTTTGTCCATTCTAAATGCTAAATAAATGATATTGTATTCCTTATTGGACTCTGTTGAGAATGAATTAGGCCAGTATGTACTGGGAGTATGTACAATGTATGTACTGGATTGTGGCCATTCTGTCTACTAGCAGCCTGTGTATGTGTAAGTTATATCTTCCACCCAGTGAACTATGAAGGGTTTTGGATTTGGACACACCTGCCTGAGAATCTATGTCATTATCTGTGTCTCCTCCTCCTGCTGTAAGATTTGATGCGATCTTCCAGGTCGTTCATGGCTGATCAAGCGTTGCCAAATGCATTTCGGATGGTCAGGAACTGTGAAGCGAAGCTGATGTGGTGACATTTTAGATATGCCAGGGAGTTACTGAAGTGCATTTATGAATACTGTATAAGATATATTCTCTACAATGGTTCTCAAAGTGGGGTCAAGACCCCCTTTGGGGATCTCCTTTTTGGGTGGTCATGAAAAGCTGGGTGCTACCATCTTGAAATTCTGGCATGGGTTTTACCATTTTGGAATGGGGCACTCTGCCTGCAATCCATACTTTCTTGGGAGTAAGTTTCATTGAACACAATGGACTTACTTCTGAGTAGACATGGATGAGCTCTGGACTTACTTCTGGACTTACTTCTGAGTAGACATAGATGAGCTCTGGCATCTCAGTGATGTCACTTCTGGCCATGACATCACTTTCAAGTTGATGGCATCACTTCTGGGGTGGGGGGAATCCTAGATAGATTAACATTCTCAGAAGGGGGTCCTGGGCTATGAACAGTACTTCACTGTCACTTCAAATAGCTGGATTTGTAAAGGTACATCAGAAATTTCAGAACTGTTCTTTGTAGTGACATACACACCCCACTCAGATGGATTTGTCACTGTCGTTTCTTCTAGTGTTCTGGGATGCCTTCAAGATGTGTTTAGGAAAAGCACAAATCTCCCTGTGTGGGGTAGTAGAGACAGCAATGGGACTGAGCATACAGCATTGGGAAGCAGTAGACCTACTCCTCCATGCAGTTTACTCACTAATGAGTCACTAGAAACTGGGCCTGGATACTTCTGTATACCTTGCTACAGTCACTGTAAGTCTGTACCTGAATACAGTTCTTCAAGGTTCCATTTTGGTGTCAATGAACATGGGTTGTTGCTCTGTAGACACAAACCCTGATGTCATTCACATGGAAATATACATCTAGACATTTTGTACTTGAATACAGTAAAATGCGTATAATAGCTAGTGGGCATAGTCTTACTATCTTCACGGGGCTGTTGGAAGGACATTATGGAATAATCTGCATGGACAGCACCCTCCAATCTTTAGAGTTACAAGGATGGGTTACGAATGTGATTCACTGCACTAGCCTAAATTGAATGTTTTTGTTGTCTTAATGGAAATCTGTCGTTATCCGAGGTTTAACAGAATAGATTGACGTGAACATTCAGAGGTTGCTTTGATATTTTGATAGTATGCTAATTTTTTGAATGAATACAGTGTATAAACTTTGTTTGCTGAGACACAAACTGTAACGTCTAGCATGTCAAAGTGTAGGAAATGTTACCACACCTCTCCATGTTTACTCAGAAGTTAGTCTGTATTCAGTGGGACTTACTCTCAGATAAGTATGCATAGGATTGGAAATAATTCTATTGAACTATTGAGATATGTTCCTGTGAACACATGTTCCAGTGGATATATGTTCCAGTGAACACATTGACCATGTCCTGTAAAATTTGGGTTACAAATTGTTTGTTTCACATTTTATACCACCGTTCTCCAAAGAGCTCAGGGTGACTGACATGGTTCTGACTACACCTTTGACCTTCACAACAACCCTGTAAGGTAGATAATCACCATGTGAGTTGCTTGGTTATGACAGACGTTTGTGGTTATGATACATGTTCACCTCGTTTGGGCTTGCTCGGCTGCTACAGGGGAAGGGACCCCAGCTCTCCAGGGACTTGTCACTTATGGTGACAAGTGACACCGCTTGTGACAGTGACACCACATCAAATGATACCATAGTGAAAGCCTAAGTGAGGCTAAGAGAGAGAGAGAGAGAGAGAGAGAGAGAGAGAGAGAGAGAGAGAGAGAGAGTGGCTCAAGATTGCCCAGGAAGTTCCATTGCTGAGCAGGGATTTTGTCCTGAGTCTGTCCAGTCCAAGTCGGACAAATACACTCTCCTGCCTATCCAAATGAATTCATATTTTTCAGAACAGAAACTCCTGTTGAGATGGAGCAGAAAGTGACCTTTATTATTTAATATTTAAAAAAACTTTCTGGACTAATGAGAAAGGAGAAAGTGTTGTTTTTCTCCTTTTAAAAAAGATACTGCACATTTTCTATCCAAAGTAATTACAATGGCAGCCATAACTGAGTACAGACCCTGCCCCTTGTTCTAGATAAATCTTCCTTAATTTAGTTTAAAAGCCTACTAGCATAGCAGTGTGCTACTTACTTGGGAGAACAAATGCTGCATCTGATGGGCAGCAACCACGGGGCTATGGCTGCCAGCAATACTAGATACACGAAATAGATTATGAGCACAATCCTCACCATGTCTACTCAAAAGTCAGCCCCATTGTGTTCATTGGGTCTTACTTCCTGGAAAGTGTCTTTAGGATTGCAGCCAAATTTACCTTTATTGGCATAAAATAAATATCTACAGAGTCTGGTATAAAACATAGTATATTGGAGAACAGAAATGAAGGAGGTAAAAGCAAGAAGAGGAGCTATAATTACTGAACAAAATCTCCTGTTCCTCCGTTGGATAAATAGGGATAAAATATTTTTAAGATGCAGTTCTGGTCAGCTGAAAACAAACATGTCACAAATATTAGAGGAAGCTGGCCCACACTAGTAGTTTTAAGCAGATTTGGCCAGTCTCAAGGCATAGCAATGCACAGGCCATGCAGTGTGATAACCCTAAAATCTTGTATAGAAATGATGCTTGCGCACTTTTAGTTTCTGCACTAAATCATAGAATCATAGAATCACAGAGTTGGAAGGGACCTAGTAGGTCATCTAGTCCAACCCCCTGCCTGCAGCAGGAATTCCCCCTAGAGCATCTCCAACAGGTGCTCATCGAGCCTCTGCTTGAAGATCCCCAGTGAGGGAGAGTCCACCACCTCCCTTGGCAATCTGTTCCACTGCCGAACCGCCCTCACCGTCAGGAATTTTTTCTGGATTTCCAGCCGGAATCTCCTTTCTTGCAGTTTGTACCCATTGGTTCTAGTTCTGCTTTCAGAAGCAGCTATGAACAAATTGGCCCCTTCCTCCATAAATGATGATTGCAAGATTGGGACTCCAAATAGGAGCCATCGAGTAATGTTAACATTAAATACTTTTAAAGCAGCTTAAATATAGGAGTTGCCCTGGGTGGAGAAGAAGCATGGTATTGCTTGCATAGACCATTTTGCAGATTTAATTACAGATGTTCAATGCAGAATCGACAAGTATTTAAAAGGGAAATCTAGGCTCAAGTATCTGAATACCTTTACTTGCTAAATCATCTGTCCTTTGAATGCCCAGATATGTGTTTTCCATGCCTTTCCAAAGACTAAAATTTAAGATTTTTCATAATTAAGGTGCATATTGTTCTTTGCTAAGTGATCTTTGTCTTTAAACCAGCTGCTTTAAGCCAATCCAGGTGTGTAATAACAGTACCATATCATCAGCATAGAATAATAATGGTATTGGGAGTATTCCAAATGTAAGGCAATGAGAGTCCATTTCTGTTAACAAGGGATCCAAATAGTTAATATACAGATTAAATAAGGCAGGAGCAAGCACAACACCCCTGTTTAACACTTCCGTAATAAAAGGTATTGGCTCAGACTGAGTGTCAGAAACAGAGACCCTAACTTGACAGGTGGTGTTAAAATATAATCTTGGGATTAGCAGTGGAAATACTGTCCATTCTATACTGTCCATTCCTGTTTGTGCCATAAGAGCCCTTTGTCAACAGAATCAAATGCAGCCTTAAGGTCCAAAAACACAGCATATAGTCAAGCGTTTAGTACAATATGATGGCAAAAAAGACCCCAAAAGGATCCCAAAGATCCTTTTTTGCTGTCGTGCTGAAACATGCTTTTGGAACTGCAACAGAGGGAATTTAACTCTGGACCAGATCAGATGGAAAACTCTTTAATCTCTCTAGACTGAGAGCAAAGTCCACAGTCCAGCTGAAATGCTTGCGGGATTTCCTCTTCGCTGACGATGCTGCTGTTACTGCTCACTCTGCCGAAGACCTCTATCTTCTTATGGACCGTTTTAGCAAAGCCTGCCAAGACTTTGGATTATCAATCAGCTTGAAGAAAACACAAGTCATGGGTCAGGATGTGGATCCACCTCCCGTATTACAATCTCTGAGCACGAATTGGAGGTTGTCCATGACTTTGTGTACCTTGGCTCAACTATCTCTGACACTCTCTCCTTAGATTCTGAGCTGAATAAACGCATTGGTAAAGTGGCTATCACGTTTTCTAGACTTACAAAGAGAGTATGGCTTAATAAGAAGCTGACAGAACATACAAAGATCCAGGTCTGACTGAAGGATGCCTATGATGAGTACAATATATTGGTCCTCTGTGGATCTTCCTGGTCTAAAACCAGCCTGCTCCTCTCTTAGAATATCTGTCTAGGAAATAAGTTTCCTGAGTAAGTGGACTGGGGACTAGTACAGCATGAATACAAGACTTTGGCATGATTCCTACTGTATTGATCAGGGTGAACAATTCTGCCAGAATGGGCGCCCATGATTCTGACTTTGATTTGAAGACATCAGATGGTATAGAGTCTGGTCCAGTGGCTTTCCCAGGTTTTAATTGCCCAACAAACTCCACTATTTCAGCTGCAGAAACAGGTGGCAGCCCTGCAAACAAGTTTGAATCAAATGGGATTTCAGAAATTTGTTCCTTGTAGAAGAGTTTCCTAAAATATATTTCCCAGGCTTGGTTTGTAATTGGAGGTGACAAGTATAATTTTTGAAGATTAGAGAGCCAGATATCATGGACCAGAAAAGCTTTGTTAGTCAGGACTGCCTTGGATAGAATATTCCAGTGTTTCTTGTTGTGTTGGAGGGATTCTCTCTCATATTCATTGATTTTGAAAATACAGGGGTGGTAGAGAATAACACAAATGAGCACAATCCTAACCACGTCTACTCAAAAGTAAGTCCCATTGTGTTCAATGAGTCTTATTCCTAGGAAAGTGTGTTTAGGATTGCATTTATATTTTTTTAAAATCTGCTATGGTCTAAATGAATACTCCACTTTTAGTACTCCACTTTTAGAGCCCTTATTTTTTTTCATCGTAGCCTGTGCACTTAACTTAGTCGTCTGGATCTGGCAGTAGAGGAAGGAGGTTGTCTAAAGCATTTAATAAGAATTCTATCAGAGCATCAGATCTATCAATATACAGAGTGGGAAGTATTACTCTGGGTGGAGGTGACTTGAATTGTTGCCAAAAGTCAGTATGAAGTATGGAACTGAACGAGGTCCTTTCCTTCTCATTCCACTTAATCCTGGCAGAGCCAGAATGACGAATTGATGCGTCAACTAAGGCATCTGAGGTTGTGTAGAGAGTCATCATTTTTAAAGTGCAGAGGAGGGGGAGATGGTCACAGAGAGGCAGTCCAACTTGAAACTGCAACATACGGCAACAAACTGGCAGAGACCAAAACGTAATTGTGACACTGGCCCTATTTGGGGCAGTGTAACTAAAGGAGCAATCCTAACCCAGGCTGGCACAACTCATTGGTCTTCCCGTTCCTGTAGTGACATAGACACGCAAGTGCATGTCTGTGTACTGGCCTAACCCTCCCCCAGTAGTGGCACACAAGTGTCTTATGCAGTGGTGGGCACCAGCAGGTTCACACCTACTCTATAGAACCGGTTCTTAACAAGAGATAGGACATATAAAGTTTAAAAATAGCCATTTAAAAGTGGCTGCCAGATGGACAGAGAACCGGTTCTTAATTTCTTTGAAGCCCATCACTGGTCTTATGGCAATTTTGTGACATCCTCAGACCAGCACAGGACTTCTGCCAGGGCTTAGGCTGGCCTAACTGGAGATTAGGATTGCAGCCTTAAATTATTATGTAACTAATTTGCTATGTAACTAACACATTAACAAGTGTAGCTAAAAAAAAATTCCTGTCCTCCTTTATTTTAGAAAGGCCATTAAGCCAAATAAGACCAGGGAGAAGATTCAGCTTAGCTAGCTGCATCCTTGAAAGTTTCTCTACCATATCCTTAGACATGCATTGGCCCTACACACCCCAGCAATGCCTGTTCATGTGGCTTATGCTGGTGTTCTTTTTGCATTTTAGATTATGAGCCCTTTTGGGGACAGGGACGTATTAGCTATTAATTAGCTATTAATTTTTTTTTTTTGCAAACTGCTTTGTGAACTTTATAGTTGAAAAGCTAGGTAGATAACAATGGGGTGGTAGGCACTGATTGAAAAGAAAATGTCAGGGTCTGATCCAGCATCGGCATTTAGGTCTCCAGCATATATGGACATTGGGATATCTAGGCAAAACGCTAGCTGTAAAAGATATTTCCATTGTGTGTTTGAATAGGTGGGATGTAGACTTTTAAGATTAAGGGCACAATCCTAACCAGTTTAGGCCAGCCCAACTCCCTTAACTATCTTCCCATGATGGTGTAGGGATGTCAGTGTGTACCAGTACACAGTCCTAACTCCCCCAGGAGAGGGACAGTAGTGCCTTATGGCACTTTTATGACCCAGCACAGGACTTATGCTGGGGCTTCTGCCATTTAAAGTGGAGGTTAGGATTACAACCTAATCTTACTAGCATGGCAGTGTGCTATTTACTTGGGAGAACAAATGCTGCATCTCATGGGCAGCCATCTCATTGGGCTGTGGCTGCCAGCAATACTGTTTTTATTTCTTCTCCCTTTCAGTGAAACAAGATCTGCCATAGGGAAACAGAGCAGAGTTTTTCCTTAAAAAATGGAGGGGGAAACGTATTTTAGAAGTCAACTGACTTTTGGCTCTGTCTTTTTAATTTCCACTAAATTCTGGATGAAGGAAACTTGTTGGAACACCTTGTCTGATAGTAAGCAACTGAGTGTATGTTTTTCACATTATCTTTTTCAGCACCCCCACCTCCTGATTGCAACCAAGGAGATACCTGGTGGCCAGGCCCAGTTATAATTATAGCAGCATGTTGCACTACACCAGTGGTCCTCTTTCTAGTTTTTATCATTTGCTACAAAGCCATAAAAAGGTACGTCTCCTCCTCTTTCTCTTTCTCTGTGTGTGCGTGCGTGTTCTATGGTGGTATAGACAGTCAACTGTTTAAACTAATGGTTCCCAACTTCTACCCAGAAGTAATGGAACCACTGAGTATCTGCTGGGCAGGCATGGAATGGAGACTGGGCAGTAATGGTGCTTTTGCGCCTTGCCACCATTGATTTAAAAAGGGGGTTGTCACTTACCAGTGGTCACCATGGCCCTCAATTAGATGCTTGGGGTGCTTTCTCTGCAAGTGTCCCCTCACTGTAGAACAGCTCTGAATGAGATTGCAAGTCACTCCTGGTTTTCATCATGAACTTGGAAGTGGGTAGCAATCTCATTTTGAAGCCATTCTGTAACCTCTGAACCCCCATTAAGGCCCCCTGTTAAGCAACAAAAACCCCTTTTTTAGCAGCAGCAATAGCTTAGTCATGAAGGTGCCACAACTTATATGGTAGCCATTCCCACCCATTGCTTCTCCTCTTAAAGAAGGATTGGGTATTTCCACATGACTTTAGGTGTGAACCCAGACTTGAAAATAGTCATTTAAAATTAACATGTGGTGCGAAAGTTCTATTACAACTGAAAAGCAGTTGCCTTGTGATTCCTGTTCCAACAACACACAATCCCTTCTTCCTTCCCCCTTTTCTTCCTGGCCCATCTTTGCCAGAGACAGCCCTGCCTTAGAGCACTTATGCTGCTAGCAGTTCATAGAATCATAGAGTTGGAAGGGACCTAGTAGGTCATCTAGTCCAACCCCCTGCCTGCAGCAGGAAATCCCCCTAGAGCATCCCTGGCAGGTGCTCGTCGAGCCTCTGCTTGAAGATCCCCAGTGAGGGAGAGTCCACTACCTCCCTTGGCAATCTGTTCCACTGCCGAACCGCCCTCACCGTCAGGAATTTTTTCCGGATATCCAGCCGGAATCTCCTCTCTTGCAGTTTGTACCCATTGGTTCTAGTTCTGCTTTCAGAAGCAGCTATGAACAAATGAGCCCCATCCTCTCTATGACAGCCCTTCAAGTATCTGAAGAGGGCAATCATGTCTCCTCTCAGCCTCCTCTTCTCCAGGCTGAACATCCCAAGTTCCCCCAACCTTTCCTCATAGGGCTTCCCTTCCATCCCACTGATCACTCTTGTCGCTCTTCTCTGGACTTGCTCCAGTTTGGCTGCATCTTTCTTAAAGTGAGGTGCCCAGAACTGAACACAGTACTCAAGGTGAGGTCTGACCAATGCAGAATAAAGAGGAACTAAAACTTCTCGTGACTTGGAAGCTACAGTCCTCTTAATGCAGTCTAAAATGGCATTTGCTTTCTTTGCAGATGCATCACACTGCTGACTCATGTTCAGCTTGTGATCCACGGCGACTCCAAGATCCCGCTCACATGTTGTGCTGCCAAGCCAAGTATCCCCCATTTTATACCTATGTTTTTGGTTTTTATTGCCTAAGTGCAGAACCTTGCACTTCTCCCTGTTGAAATTCATTCTGTTTGTTACAGCCCAGGATTCCAGTTTATCCAGATCCTCCTGGAGGTTTCTCCTGTCTCCTGTTGTGTTTGCTACTCCTCCCAGCTTGGTGTCATCCGCAAATTTGATCAGGCTCCCCTGTATCTCTTCCTCCAAGTCATTGATGAAGATGTTAAAGAGAACCAGACTCAAGACAGAGTCTTGGGGTACCCCACTTGAAACCAACCTCCAGGTTGACACAGAACCATTTACTAAAACCCTTTGTGTGCGGTCGTTGAGCCAGTTGCAGATTACAATTGCCCTGTTTAGCCCATATGTTTCCAACTTCCCAATTATAATGTCATGTGGGACCTTGTCAAATGCTTTGCTGAAGTCAAGATAAATGACATCCACAGCATTGCCATGTCCAGTAGGCTCGTAACCTGATCAAAAAAGGAGATCAGATTTGTCTGGCAAGATTTATTTTTGGTAAATCCATGCTGGGTTGTTTTGATCACCGAGTACTTGTCTAGATATGCACAAATTGTGTGTTGTATGATTTGTTCTAATATCTTCCACGGGATTGAAGTCAAACTGACTGGTCTATAATTTCCCGGGTCTTCTTTTTTCCCCTTCTTAAAAATTGGGACTACATTTGCCCTCTTCCAGTCCAGTGGCACTTCTCCACTCCTCAGGGATTTCTCAAAGATGATCGACAGAGGCTCTGCAAGGACATCTGCGAGTTCCTTAAGAACTCGAGGATGCAGCTCATCTGGTCCAAATGACTTGAATTCATTTAGGCCAGTTAAGTGGTTACGAACCAGTTCTCTATCAATCTTAATCTGCTGTTCTGCACCATCCATGTTTTCATTACCTCTTAGGGGATGTAAGCACATCCTCGCATCAGCCAATGATCCCGCACCCCCATTTGCACAGCCCGCCTTCCGAGAATAGATGGACGCAAAGTAGGTGTTGAGCAGCTCTACCTTCTCCTGGTTTCCAGACACCTGCTGTCCATCTTTGTCCAGGAGCAGCCCCAGCCCCTCGTCTCTCCTCCTGTTCCTTTGGGCATATCTAAAGAAGCTCTTTTTGTTATCCTTGACTCCTCTGGCCATCCTCAGCTCATACTTTAGCATTCCTGACCCCCTCCCTACAAGACCGGGCTATCTTCCTGTACTCCTCCCTGGTGACCTTTCCAGTCTTCCACTCCCTATACTTCTCTTTCTCTAACTTCAGCTGATCCCCAAGTTGCTTGTGGAGCCAACCTGGTTTTTTTCAGGTTTTTTCCCCCTTTCTTTTTCATTCCTCCTGCTGATGTTGCTTGATTAAACCACAAGAGCACCATATAGTACATCGATCGACATCCCAGTGAGAAGTTCCTTCCACCATGCTCCTACATTCAGGGACATCACCAGGGTGGTGCATAGGTGCAGTGGACTCAGGGCGCTCAGAATCTACTGTGCACGTACAGAGTTTTCAGGTTTGGGCATCTGCAGTAGGCTCAGACTACTTCATTCCAAGGGCCATTCCTTGGAGCGGAGCAGTTTGTGCACTTGGCACTGAGTGCACATGCCTAGAAACTCTGGGCATGTGCAGGGGGTACAAAGAGTACTCAAAGTACTCTTAAGGAACTCGCAGCCTGCTACTCCTTAGAGTGGAGGAATCTTAGTTGCACATGCACCAACCTAGGTGCATTCGGAGTCTCCTCTGAAGCCACCTACCCTGAGTGACTCAGGTCAGTTGCTTTCAGAGGTGCACTGCACATGCACCAAGGTTGATGACTGCACAGTTCAGAGGGTGACACGCTAGGGCCCCACACCAGGTGACACGGACCCTGATAACACCGCTGGCTACATTTCCAGGGATAACCATGCTTTTGGAGGAAACCTAGTGTGAGTGGTTTGGGAGATGCTGTTGTACTGTTTTGTCTTAGACTATTAGAAAACATGAGAGGCCAATGCCCAGAGTTAACCCTCCAGGAATAGAGTTGGCTTGGGATTTGTCCCATAATGTGGCCCTGTAGAAAGGAAAAGTGAGTGATGCATAAAGAAACTAAGCTGGATTAGCAAAACCCTGAAGTGCTACATCACTAGCTGGGCTGTTTGCACTGCAGGTTGGGGATTGAAGGTTAATATACATAAACAGATAAAATATTCCCCCCTTGTCCCACCCATATGCACACAGTTAACATGCCAGTGAATCCATAGTGTGAAGAGATACAGTTCAACAGCAATTATTTCTCATGGGATTTTGCTCACCTGTTTCAACCCTTTGAACGGATGCCCAAACCTCAAAAGGAGGACAAGGTCTTGGATTTCTCTCAGCCTGGCCTTTCCAGTGGACAATGGCACATTTGCTTACTCACGAGTAAAGCCATGATATCGGGCACTTTCACTTTCCCATAGAGCTCAATGCATATTTTTTAGGTCTTTTTGGCCATAACTTTTGGTAGGAAGGAGATACTTCAAATCTGTTTTCTGCTTTGGATTCAGCTCTTCAATACAAATCCAACAGTATATGATATGATGGGGTACTGTGCACCATTGCAAAGTTCCAAAGTGGAGCCAGAATGTGAAGCCCTTTTGGTGGACACCTGGAGAGGAGACTAAAAAAGAGTACAAAACTGGAAATTTCCACTCATATGGTCACCCTGCACAAACCCCCGGTGCATCTCAATTTCACATGCATGTCGGTAAAACTGCAAAAAAAGAAATCTCAATTTGATTGTGGATCTGGCTAGTTTCTGATGATTTACCAATACATGGGAGAACACATGTGTGCCAAGAAAACACATTTCAAGTGTTATGTCCCTCTGAACTGCTCAGGTGTGGATGGATACCTATAAATGGAAAGTTCAGAGATTGAAATCAGAATGAGTTTCTTATTTGTCTGCTGAGAACAAGTGAAGCATTTCACCTCTGCAGTCAATCTTTTCAATAAATGTTCTGCTGTTGCCTGGGGCTCTTGGCAGCATCTTGCAATAGCTTCCTTGATCCTTTTAAGAAGATATTTATTGATAAACTTCAAGGAGGTGAGATAAAATAACTTTACTCCGAAAGAATGTTGCTTTCTACACAGCAAATATTCTGACAGGCTCCAGGGAGTAAACATCATGAACTGAAACTACTGTAGTTTATGAAGACACAATCTCTGAGGACGGGAGATACTTATAGGGCATTGTTTCTCAACCAGTGGTACGTGTAACACTGGTGATATTTAAGGTGGTGTCCAGTTCTTCAGGGAGGGCTGAGGCTACTGCCCTAACAGCAACTCCAGCTATAATGGTTCAGAACTGGATCCAGTGCTTCTTGCGGGGGATTAGGACAGGTCCTTAGCTAGTTTTGAGAAAATCAAGAGACTTCAAAATCTGCTATTTGTATTTTGAATTATATTATTATACTTTTTATTTTGTATACTGGCTTGAGCTTCTCATCAGGATTAGAAGACAAGATATAGGCTGCAATCCTCATCTGCAGTTAGGCCGGCATAAGCCCCAGCATAATGTCCTGTGCTGTGCTGAATGTGTCACAAAAGTGCCATAAGGAGGTGCCACTCCAGCGCCACAAAAAAGTGCCACTCCAGGAGGATTAGGCCAGTGCATAGGCATAGCCAATCTTCCCATATTTCCATGTGCCAAGTGAGTCATGCCAGCCTAAATTGGTTAGGGTTGCGATCATAAATGGTTTAAAATAAATAAAGATTGTGTCTAGTTTGACCTTAAGGAACGTGAACCTTGAAACATGTTCCTATACCAAACAGGAATGTTGGACAGGAATATGTGCTTCTGAGTTCTCTAATGTCTGGCCTGGCAAATACGTACATTTGTATTGCCCTGAGTGGGGGGGGGGGGAGGTATGGACAGACGGAGAGGACTTTAGGGCTGCAATCCTAAATATACTATCCTGGAAGTAAGATTCATTTAACACAGTGGGGCTTCCTTTCGAGTAGACATGGTTAGGATAGTGGTCTTTTTGTCCCTTTTGGGGATCTCCCTGAATACAGCCACTGCACCTTTAATGGAGTAGCTCAAGACAGATGTTTTCTGAGTGTAATTTTATTCTGCTATAGTTTCTGTGTCTATGAGGCTGTTATTCTGCTGTTGCAAGGAAGAGGAAATAAACGATAACTATGTAATCAAAAAGTAATAAAATGGCTAAATTTCAGGATAGTTCTCGAAATCAGTGTATCAACAGTCTAGATCACAGGATCAGACCTAAACATGACATGAACATTCACTAATGTAGTAAAATGCTTTAAGAGTGTAAAAATTGCCTTCCATCAACTCCTTTTTCCAACATTTGCCAATCAAGTGTCCCTGGATGCTCACAAGAAAGATAAGAAGTTAGTGCCCTGTCATTTGTCTCCAACACACTGTCTTTGAAGATGGATGCTATTTACCTATCATGGCTGATACATCTATTCCCTGAAAATTTGTGTCCTCATTGATCTCTAATCCAGTGGACATCACCCTATCTTTGTGGCCCATGCACAAAATGCATATATGCAACTGTGCATCTATGTGTGATGCACAGAATTGCTTGCATTTGTCTGACCCAAACATTCTTCCAGGCAATTTTATTAAATTACCCTGAGCTTTAATGTAATATGAAAAGTTATTACAAATGCACTAGAAATTACACACCCCCTGGCTTTTTATCCAATATACTGAAATTTGTAATAACGCTTTATATTTTATTCTATAAACCTGAAGATATCTAAAGCAATCCCAAACAAGGGGACAACTTGTACCCTTCCCCATTCCCTACATGCAGTTGTTAGAACTGGTGCTATACAACTCAGAACAGTAACTGTGGGAGAGAGCAAACTGTTGCTAAGAGCCCACTCAAGCTGTATAATATCTGCAAGGAAATTAGTATGTGAGATAATAATAATAACGCAAATCGATAGACTGCAGCATTCCTTAAAAAAATACTCAGTAGAGTCAGTTACAACTCAGGGACATGTTTTTGAGTTCCAAGAGGTTATTGGCAGTGCACAATCCTATGAAGCACATATGATTACTATACCCTACAATCCAGAGTAACTATGGGAGCATGTAAGAGATGTTACGTGCACCCACAGTTACTGCACCACCTAGTGAAAACCTATGGGAAATTCATATTGCAATCCAGAATAAGTTGTTCTTACACCGGAGCAAGGACTCCCCGTAGTTACTCTGGATTGTGCCCATAGTGTCGTAAAATTGGGCTTAGGTTTGGTTAATATTACAAAGGAATTTTGTTCAGTCAATTACTGTAACATTTCTTTTTTCCTCCTGTAAGTAGTACTATTTCTGTCCCTGGAACCTGCAGGAAACCAAAAGGACCCATATCCAGATAACGGCCAGGAATCTAGTCCAATTTTTAGGGATCTACCCTAAGTTCCCCCTCCCGGTTATTTTGAAAGAGACCAGTGAAAGACTAACTCATGATTGCACAACCATCTCCTTCACTCAAGCATAAATGAACTTTTATTCAGGATAGATTCACCATCTCTGTTCCATTCTGTTTATCATAAAATTAAATAGAAAGTTTGTTAATTAAATCTAGAATGGGGAAAATTTTATAGTCTTCCTTATTGGACTTAGTCCGATGGACAGAAAATGCATTATAAACAGCACTATCTTGGGCTATCAGGGCTATTTTTTTTTTGGTATATTCTATATTAGTTTCAGGCATAAGTGATTACATTAACTTTTAGCATGCAGTTCAGATGGCCCAACCAATGTAAGGCTTATGGTAGCAGATCTTGCAGTCTGTTGCTGTTAAGTTCTGTTATGGTGGAGCAATAGAGGGAATTTAGGCAAGTTTAGCTCAGCGTAGCAGGGTTTAATAAGCAGCACCCGCCTAAATTCCCTCTTCTAAACAATGGTTAAAGGTAGAGGCACTCTGTCCTCCATTCTATATGGTCACCCTGAGCTAGTGTAGGTCTGAAGAACTCCCTTGATGGCCAGTTGGATTTTTACTTACCTCCCCTAGCTGATCTGGTCATCGTTCCCACCCCATTAGCCATATGCATGCCTAACCAAAGCAGATGGGGGATTGGATTGGGCCATAAATGCAGTGACAAGGGAGTAAGCCCTATTGAAAACAGTGGGATTTATTTTTCAGTCAACATGTCTAGGATTACACAACACATCTGCTTTCTGCATCCTGTTAGCAATTCAAGTACTCATATCAGCAAGATGAAAAGATTTACAGAGGGGAAAAACAGGCAGTGTGGAAAGGGCTAAGCTCTACAATTAAAATAGCATATGTGATGAGAGGAAGGGAGCATAAGGAAAGGTTTTACATAATTCTCTTTTAATATTGGTAGCTTGGTGTTGTTTTATTGTTATAATATGCTTATATAAAAACTAAAAAAAGCATTATCTTCTTATGTAAAGTGAAGAGACAGTATCTGCCTCCGATCATTTAAAAGGGATTAGCACAGACCTGTGTTTCTCATTTTGTGTCATTTAATCCATCAAGGAGAACTAATGGGAGATGCTCCAGATGAATTTTATTTTAGCATGTGAAAAGAATCACTAGTATCTGTACACTATCAAATGGTTGGTTTGTTGTTGTTTGTTTCCTTCAGCAGCCTGTTTTATCCGGGGAAAGTGACATCTTGACTTTGCTGGATTCGTAGTGGAATGAATAATTTTTTCTCCATGGTTGAGCAGACAAAAGAGTATTGTTGCCAAGTCAGCTGGGGATCCAGGGCTAGTGGTCCCTCATCACAGTTTTGTCGTTGATCCTTGTAACTTTCTGCTAGGATGCAAAGCCTTTGTGTGCATGTCTCAACACAAGTGTCCACAAGTATTTGAATACTTGAGTAAATAGTAGCTTTATCTCCAAATAGTTTAAAATGGCAAAATGCCCTTTAAAGAAAATCACAACATAGGGTTATATTGTACAATGGTTTAAATGATTCTTATGAAGCTCCCCATGTCATACATCAATGTCAAATTACAGGTGAAACTATTTAGGCTGCAATCCTAAGCTCAGTTTCAGCCAACCTAAGCCCCAGCGTAAGACCTGTGTTAACTTGACCATACAATAGGCATCCATCGAGGCATCCATCAGTCTCGAAAGACTATGGTATTGTGCTTGACGCTGTATGCAAAGCATGAAGACCTGGGTAGATTAATATGCAGGATCAGCTGTTACCCAAGCAGCAAATCACCCCTCTCCATGCCACTGAAATAGTCCAATGGAACGGCAGAGCCGATATGATTGGTTCCAGATGCATCACAGAGCTGGGCTAAGGACAGGAGCTTACCTGAAAATGCATATATGTGGGGAACCCTGGCCTTCTGGTTAACAGGCACCGTGTCTTACTTCTGTGATGTTCCTGAAGGGGCTAGGCATGCATTGACCTCCCCACACCATCATGGAAAGATAGGCCAGGTGAGTTAGGTCAGTTTAAATTTCTTAGGATTGCACCCTTAAATTAATATTTTCTAAATGATGTTCTTTTGGTTTTAGGATTCATGAAAATGCATATATGTGAGTGATGGAAAGGGTTGCAGATGCCGAAGCCTCTTTTCAAACCAATGCTGGGAACCATATATAGAAAACGTTTATTTATACAAGACAAATATTTACTTCCTTTTAAGTCAATTTTGTACAAGTCCATTTAGTGATTTACTACAATATATAATCACTGTGTGGTTGTGAATTTTGAAACAAATGGATGAACTGCTAGAGAACCACTTATATCTCCCATCATGGAGTGAGTATTATCTATGATAATTGCTCTCACCTTTACTAATTGTGAAGCATCTGCCATACCTTAAAACAATGTACTGGAGCAGGCAGACATAAAATCAAAATAAAATCAGTATGATGAACAAAAAAATTATATGGAAGAGAGAAACGAACAAAAAAGGCTAATTAGAAAAGTTGATTTTGTATATATGTTGCAAAATTAAGCACATTAATGTTAGGGCTATTGTGGCTCAGTGGTTAAAGACATGGTGCTTGTCAACTTGAAGATCAGCAGGTCTTCGATTCAAGACCCACATACTGCAAAATGGAGTGAGCATCTATTACATACGCAACTCCTGCCAAGCTAGCGGTTTGAAAGCATTAAACTGCAAGTAGATAAATAGGTACCATTTAGGTGGGAAGGTAACTGCATTCTATGTGCTTTGGTGTTTAGTCATGCCAGCCACATGACCACAGAGGTGTCTTCACACAACTCTTTGACCTTGTAAAAGGGATGAGCACCGCTCCCTAGAGCTCCTAGAGTGCCTGATCACAAAAAGCAGGACAACCTGTGGAGGACGTTTCCTTTAATGAAAGCTAAAGACTTCCAAATGAAGCCTACATTTTCCTTGACATTAAATTTATTTACAGCTATAGGCTGTATTCACCCCACACTATGAAGTTTTCAAACACTTGGATAATTATTTAACCTTGGAATTTCACAAATATTCAGATAACCAGATAATTAGATAAATAATAGGTAAGCCAAAACAAGAAAAATGAAAAAGGAATATATTCAATATATACTTTTAAAAGAGATAATTAGAAATCAAATAAAAAACTATCCCTACAATCCAGAGTAACTACAGGAGCACATAAGAGACATTACATGTGCCTTAGTTATCGCACTACCTAGTGAAAACCTATGGGAAATTCATATTGCAATCCAGAGCAAATTGTTCTTACACCGGAGCAAGGACTCCCTGTAGTTACTCTGGATTGCACCCCAAGTGGTTAAAACAAGTGTTGCATGTGATGAAGACAACTTGTACAAGAGACATTTTCCATCCTTCCTTCTCATAGCAATTCTCTGCTTCCCCAAAACCTTCTCCTGAAGATCTGGGGATGCCCAAGAATAGACGCAAAAACCCATAATTAGATCATATTTTATTATCTTCCTCCTCCAGTACTGATTCTGTAGCTGCTAAAACTTTAACCAACATTAACAAACTACATTCTGATCTGTCAGCAAATACCAACAAGTATTTTTAAGCAAAATAGTTCTAACATAATTATACATCATAATTTGAGTTGATCTGTCACTGTGATTATTGGAATTTGAATCAAGGATTTAAAGCTGTTTTCTAAGTCTGGGTTGTGAGAGAAATAGGGTTGGCACCAGTTTAAATAACTGTCCACCATATTTAAAGGAAACTCTGGAAGGGATGGAAGGATTTGTGCAAAAAGGGGAAGATGAGCATGATTGTAATCTCTTGCTGTGGTCAGAAGGTCTAGAATTTTAGATCCAAGGGCACAATCCTATCCAACTTTCAAGCACCAAGGTAAGGGCAGTGCCACTCTGAGGGTGAAGGAACTTCCTTACCTTGAGGAGGCTTCTGTGACTGTCATTCAACTTCAAGATGCAGCACTTTCCCCATTAGCTTAGCTAAGTCAATGCTGAAAAATTGGTTAGAATTTGAACCTTAGCCCTATACAAACTTTGCATTCTGGGAAACGATAAGCATGAACCCTTGAGCTTTTGTATCCAAATATCAATGAGAACTTTTGCTTGTGAGCAAGAGGTAAAAACTGACAAATTGAACCACTTGTCTGGTATTCTTTTTCTGGGCTGTTTTTAGAAACAGCTATGTTGTTTGTTCCTAATGTACATATTTTTTTGTCACTAGCACTGGTGAAATGAATTCAGTGGAACAATAGTGATCTCTTGCACATGTCTGTACGCTTGTCCCAGATCTTGTTTGCAAGGTTTACAGTGCAATCCTATTTTCGATTGTCTGCTGCTATGCTACTGTGGGGCAAGGAGAAGCCTTCCTCTTATCTCAGATAGTTCGGCAGCAGCCCCCATGGGTCTACTTGAAGCTATGCTTCCAATTACAGCAGCACAACTCTGAGCAGACTAGAGCAGCCAGCTGCTCCACAATGCCTGGGAAATGGGCTTGGATCTGACACCTAGTGCTGGGTCCTAGTCTCACCTTCCCCCCATGTGCCTTTACAGCATGTCTGTGACACCCAGGACTGGTGCAAGTGACTTGCGCCATCCCAAATGGGCAGATTGGATTGCACTGCCCTTTCATTAATTGCTGCAGTTGGCGGTCTATTCCTTTTCAGTATACCTCAATTTAACAGACATGGATAACTTTAGGCAATACTGTGGGCTTTGTGTCTATAGTTTTCAGCTCCAGCTTTGTGGTTTTATTTTTTTACCAAACTGTTTTAAAAATAGTTTAGCCTCACAGAATAATGCATAATTAATAATGACAAGTTATAAAATGCAAAAAAGAATGAACCTAATTTTTTTTAAATGCCCAATACATTTTTCTTCTCATTTTTAGGACAGGATGCTTTGGAAATGTTTTATATTAATAATGAAGCTGTTTATCCATCCCCCTTTCCTCCCCGTTTCTCTTTGCTTCTTTTCAAAAATTTTATTACTGGACATCAAACAAAGGAAACCATTGAGAAAAGAAGAGAACGGAACGAGTCAAGCTGAATATGCAATGACCTCCTCGGAAAACAACAAGACAGTTGACGTTAACAATGCGGTGGTATAATTTCCGAGGCCTCCCCTTGAGTAGCAAACATTCAAAGCACACATAGCATATGCAAGGTGGGTGAAATGCGGCAAGGAGAGAAGCCCTATAGCCAAGGACTTCATTTCAGAAATAGCGCGTGCATCCGTTATTCCAAGAAGAAAAGCAGACAACTCCTCTTCGCCTGCTGATTATCACAAAGGGAGGGATAAACTTGCCGGTTACTTTGAGAAAAGGCCTCACAGAGGTGTAAAGACTACGCGTTGCGTGTGTTGAAAACAACATCACTAGCCTCCCCCAGCTTCTTCCTTTGTTTTTTCCTTCCTGATCTTTGATTGACTGTTCATTAATACTCAGTAAGATATTTTGATCTGAAAAGGATCTGTTCGAGGCAGCAACATATTTGAATTGGGTCTGAAAATTCAAGCTCTACTTTCAAGGCTTTGCACTTTTTTTACACTTTTCATATTCATAGGCATTTCCATCTTGAATTATGATTGCATTGTCAAGTGGGAAATTCTTCATTAACCCACAAAGCCACCTCCCCCTTCCAAAGTGCATGAAATATACACCTGCATCTACAGCCTGGTGACTATGCAATTTCCCTGGCTGAAATTTTTCATACCCAGTGCGATCTTTGGCAATTAGCATTGCTAATCAGAAAGAAAAAAATATTGAAAGGGAATAACATTTAAAGGTGCTTTTGATACTGTTAAATCCATCATAGGTCTTATTTTTCCCTTCTCATTCCCACCTAGTACTTTGGTTCTTGGTTGAACAAGTTCTCCATTTCTGTTCCTCAATTGCAATTCTGCACAATTTTGCACATGTATTGACATACCACACAAGATCTATAGGCAGAATCTCTCAAGAATGGCTTTAAAAGATTTGAGCTTGAACATGGAGGAAGACTCGCTGCAATTCAAACTGAAGTTCTTCTGGCCCTATTTGCAAGATCACATTTCCTGACCGTTTCCCATTTCCTGAGTTTCTTTGAAAGGACTTCTTCTGACTAACGGACACTCCACTAATGGAGAAAGCCCTGAACAGGGGATTGCCAACTGTGCCAAACTATATGTGATAGCTCTCTGCTGTACCACTTTTGGTAGGACTGCCTACAAAGCCAAATCTATCAAATTCATATTAATGCAACAACATATTAGGCTCCAACACTTTAATTTCATAAAGCCATGGTTGAGTTACTGATATTCGCCTACTCCAGGATTAAGATGTTGGAAACATGTATTTCTGTCACTCCTTTTGTATGCCTTCATTTATCACTGTTGCAAAAACAGCACCAGTGAGAAGAAAAACGTACCATGCTTCTTATCTCACTGTCAGGCTTCAGTGATACCTTGTCTCAGTGTAGTCAAGCAATTCAAATAAGTCGTGGCAAACCCTGTTGCATTAGAATCACTGCATCTTGTCAACACTACTGTCGAGACGCTGGAATTCTGGTTCCACTGATTCAGGAGTGGGCCCAAACTATAAGATCAGTATGAAGACTTCATACCCCAGTTTGGAGCTCCATATCTGCACCAACATATCGCAAGAATTCCCCTGTACACAGGCTTCCATTCATGTCAACAAGGAGAAAGGGGGAAACTCTTGAAAACTTGTGCGCACTTGAAAACACACACAGGATCGGTGTGGATTGATAAATATTTTGATATTTGTTGATTGATAAAAATTTGCGGTATTCCGATTTCAGATTTTAAAAACCCATTTTAAATTGCTGAATGAGAGGGTGCATATAGATATGTGTTCTCAAACAGAAAAAAGCTATCTCTGCTTATGGAGTAGCCCATGGAGTTATTTCTGTAACCTTTCTTCTCCTATCTAGGAATTTAGCTGTAAAATATTATCATGACTATTTAAATGTCAAGGCTTGCGGAAAAATGGAGTGGAATGAGAAGTCAGCAGCACTTTGTAGGGACACAAATCATTCCCTTCCACTTAGTTTGGTGCCAACCAGCACATAAACAAAATTGCTGGTTTTGGAACAGGCTTCCGTCAACCAATGTATATGAAATAGAATCTACCATCATGTATATTTATAATTGCACTTTTCCCTCAATGCTGCGATGAATGTTTTCTGCCTTGGTTTTCTTTTCTATATTAATATATTTTTAGGACTTTCCCCCTCCAAGTTCTTTCTATTATATTGGTCTATGGACCTAACATGGTGCAAGCTCAAATTCTATCTTCGGTTAAGGTTGCAAATTTTTATTTGTCAGGCTATGCTTTATACCCCACCTGTCATAAACTCCGCATATCTCTGACAGCATTAGAGTCCTAGCTTGGAGGTCATGCCTGTTTTACAAGGCCAAAGGACACAAACTGATTATGGCTGAAATCTAAACACACTTTCCTGGAAATAAGCCCAATTGATTATAATGGGACTTACTTTTGAGTAGACAGGTGTAAGATTGCACCCTATGTAGTGGTTGCTCTCTGATTTTAGCATTGTGCAAGAGGGAATTAACTGCTCCCCAGAAGATGCTCTCCAGAACTGACTTTAAACAGTTATGAATTCATAAAAAGAACCATAAAAAGAAGAGCTTTCATCAAAGTTGGAATTAACAATAGAGATGATGGCTGCAATCCTAAACACACTTTCCTGGGAGTAAGACTCATTGAGCACAATGAGGTTTTTCTTCTGAGTAGATATGTTTAGGCATCAGGTTTCTAACCTACACACGTCCCTGACATTTCTATATGTGGTAAAAAAATTTGTTCTCTTTTTACTTTATTGTTTAGCATTCAGTCATGCCAATTTTCCCATCAGTATTCTGAGCTGGTACAGTCCCAAAAGAGCAAGACCCCGTGATTCTTCATACAGTCCAATACTAGCCTTTGCTCTCCCACTGGGGCATCCATATTGAAAAGGGGTGCATTGTATCCGTCAGGCAGGCTTCCCATAAAGCCGGAATTGACCAGACATGTCCGATTTTTTCTATTGGACCAGACCGTCCGGTCCAATAGGGCCATGTCCGGCCAATTCTGGGGGAGGCTGGGAGACACTGGGAGAGACATTTGGGGACACTTATGGGCCGCCACAGCACGGTGTGGCTAAGTTTTGCTGGCTGTGTCAGCCATTTTATTTTGAATGTCCTCAAGTGCCCCCACTGGCTCACCATCCTCCAGGCAGCAGCAACCAAGGTAGGCCTTCTGTCCTCCATGTCCACTCAGAAGTAAGCCCATTGAGTCAAGGGTGACCATATGCTGGCACCCAAAAAGGGGGGACAGGGTCCTTCCCAAAACATTTTAAAAGTCAGGATTTTCAGTGGAAATTCCAGACTTTTAGTGGACCCTGTCCTACTTTTTGGGTGCCATCATATGGTCACCCTACTTTCAGGGGAATAATGCCCCAGCAATTTCACATGTTCCAACAGTGGGACAGCCAAGTAGGACTGGATTGCTAGACATATAGTTTGGCCCCCAGTTTTCAGAATGGGGAGAGTGAGGGGATGCCTTCAAAAGACGACTCTTGGAATTATGTGATGTATCCCAGGTTTGTTTGACACGGCATATATTACTTGCAAAGCCTCCAGTCCATTAAAAGAACTTACATACTAACACATTTAGTAATAATGAAATATACACATCTTGACAAAAACATCTACACAATAGGAATTTCTTTGAAAATTGGTAATTCAAGATAGAAATTTACAGAGATTTAAAGTCTCTTTTTATTCTGTAATATTAGATGCTGAAAAGCTCCCCATACTATGGGCATGAAGGGAGCAAGCTTTTCAGGGGGGTATATCCTAACCATGTTCCACTTATCTAGCTGAATGTGCACCATGATTAGATCCAAAGACGTATGATTTGTTTTCTGATTTTGGAACTTCTCTGCCATGATAAGAAATTTATGGAATAGTTATACATAAAGGACATGATCCAGGCAAAGGTAAGGACTTGAATCTCATTAATTTCAAAAGGAGAGTACAGCAAAGCATGGTTTCAAATATCCTCACACTAGAATGGGGCTTGCAAGAACTTACCTTTGGCAGAATCATGGCCATATATTATAGACATATGGACCTGAATTTCCATTGCCTCGCACATTGCATCTTGGTTTGTACCATGCAAAAATGGCTATAAAACTCCTCTTTAGACATGGAGTCCTTATATCCATTTTGTACTTGCTTTGCACAGATGTATACAATAACTCATAGTCCAAGGCAATGGAGAATCGTGACTGTTATGAATATATTTTTATATATCTTTACAAACCCTTCCTGCATCTCTACAAACAAAATATATGATTTTTAAACTGCAAAGATAGTGTGTTAAAAAAACTAATGCATGAATGTAAATACTCTTAAGATCTGCCTTCTTGACTGTGTGCCACATGTGCAGAT